>CAWUFW010003114.1:1200000-1927178 GCA_963921515.1 Calotriton arnoldi
TACCAATTCCGGGTTATGCCCTTTGGGATGAAGAATGCCCCTGCCACCTTTCAGAGGTTGGTCAACCAGGTGTTGGTTGGACTGGAAGATTTCAGTGCCGCCTACCTGGATGACATCGCAGTGTTCAGCGCCAGTTGGGAAGAACATCTGCGCCACCTCTGGGAAGTGTTGATGGTGCTGCGGAGGGCAGGCCTCATGATCAAGGTGAGAAAGTGCCAGATCGGGCAGGGTTCCGTGGTGTACTTGGGACACCAGGTTGGGAGCCGCAAGGTGGCACCCCTACAGCCCAAGATTGATACCATTCTGGCTTGGGAACCCCCCAAGACCCAGACAGAGGTGAGAGCCTTTCTAGGACTCACCGGGTATTACAGGAGATTTGTCAAGGGGTATGGCAGCATCGTTGCACCCTTGACAGAGCTGACTTCCAGGAAGCAGCCCAATAGAGTGATTTGGACTGACACCTGTCAGAGAGCTTTTGACGCCTTGAAGACTGCCATGTGCATGGCCCCCGAGCTTCAGGCGCCAAACTTCTCAAAAGAATTTGTTGTTCAAACAGACGCTTCAGAGCATGGTGTAGGGGCTGTTCTGGCACAGTTAAATGAGGAGGGCCTAGACCAACCTGTAGCCGTCATCAGTAGGAGGTTACTTCCACGGGAACAGAGGTGGAGTGCTATTGAGCGTGAGGCATTTGCTGTGGTCTGGGCGCTGAAGAAGTTGAGACCATACCTGTTTGGGACTCACTTCCGGGATCAGACGGACCACAGGCCCCTCAGATGGTTGATGCAGATGAGGGGTGAGAATCCAAAGCTGTTGAGGTGGTCCATTTCCCTACAGGGGATGGACTTGTAAATATATATATATAAAAAAAATGTAAATCCGTATTTGTAAAGCGCGAACTACTCACCCTTACGGGTCTCAAGGCGCTGGGGGCCGTCGTGGAAATTAAGTGAGCTATTGCCCAGAGTCACAATGTGCTGAGCTGAGCTGCCGCCGGAGCCGGGGATCGAACCGTGAGCCCTGTGCTCCGAAGTCAGCTGCCCTGGCCGCTGCACCACACCTCTCCACTTTACGGTGGAATACCGCCCTAGTACAGAACACGCCAATGCTGATGGTCTGTCCAGATTTTTCCGCCTTAGTGATGAGAACTCCCAGGAGGTAGGGTAGTTCTCCCCACATTTCAGCTGGAGGGGACACGTGTTAGACCTGGTACCATTGGCGTGGGTCTCCCTTCCATTTGTTTGCTATGCCTCCTCTGTTGTTGACATGTATTTGCTGGTTTAGATGCTTTGGGCACTTTGCCACTGCTAATCAGTGCCAAAGTGCAAGTGCTCCCTATGATAAATTGATGTATGGATTAGTGACTCCATGATTGGCTTATTTGATTTACTGTCAGACCCTAGTACAGTGCACCGCGTGTGCACAGGGCCTGTAAATCAAATGCTGCTGGTGGGCTTGCAGCACTGGTTGTGCCACCCACCGGAGCAGCTTGGAAAGCGTGTCTCAGGCCTGCCATTGCAGAGCCTGTGTGCAGTCTGGTACTGCCATGTCGACTTGGTAAGTGCACCCACTTACCAGTCCCCAAACCTTCCCTTTTCTGCATGTTAGTCACCCCTAAAGTAGGCCTGCGGGCAGGGTGCATTGTATGTAAGAGGTAGGACATGCCCTGATGTGTGTGGCATGCCCTGATAGTGAATTACAGCCAATTTTGTTTTTCACTATTGCAAGGCTACCTGTCCCCATAGGCCAGAATGGGCAGTTTGATTGTAACATCTTATAATACTAACTGACCCAGTGAACATGGTAGAAAAACAAATTTAGTATGTCTGAACTCAGAATGATAAAATACATCTTTTAGTGAGGTTGGTTTTAACATTCTGGGGCCGATTCCGATGTCGGACGGACTCAGGTCCGTCCGACATCGGTCAGGAGCCGTAACCGACCGACCTGCTGTCGTCGGTTACGGCCCTGCAAGTACGATGCGACCGAACCCTGTTCGGTCGCACTCGTATACTACACAATGGGAGCATGCATTCCAAGCGGAATGCATGCTTGCATTGTGGAAAGCAGGGGTGCAGTTCATCCCTGCACCCTGTGGCCGGCACCCCAAGGTGCCTGCCACCGGGTGCAGGGATCAACAGAGGGGCACCATAGGTGCCCCCAGGCCGTCATTCGGCGGCCTCGCACCCATGGGGGCCCTACTGGGGCCCCCAAAGACAGTTACCGACTGCCTTTTCGTGCCGGAAAGACCGGCACGAAAAGGCAGTGAACTACTGCCATCGTACTCCCTCGCCCGTGAAGAGGCGGCCGGGGGAGTACTGAAGGATTTCCGGACAGCGGACGGGCTCTCCGAGCCCGTCGTAAGCCATCCGGAAATCCCAGTCAGATTCCTTTCCGACCGAGCCCATCGGAATGGCTCGGTCGGAAAGGAATCCGGCCGGCACGTTCCGATTCGGTCGGAAGGGCTCCGACCATCGTTCGGTGCCCTTCCGGCCGAAATAGGTTTCGGCCCCAGAGTGTTTGAAAATACCACTTTTAGAAAGTAGGTATTTTCTTGCCTAACCATCCAGCCTGCCTCTGCTAGGTTGTTGATTGTATGTCTGGTTTTGTGAGTGACAGGGGCTGGGGGACGCCAGGAGGCAGGGTGAGTCAGCACTAGGCTGAATAAACCTATCTGCATGAGGAGTGGTGGGAGGAGTAGCACCTGGGCCTGAATAGGGCTGTGCCTGCCTTTCACATTGCTGGCTCCACCTCCTGTGGTATGTCTGATGACCCTGGCCCACACTGACAAAGGAAGAAGTTGTGCACTGGCAGAATGCACCCAGAACTGGTTTGGACTAGGTACAGGACCCTCTGCCTTCAGAGGACATAGGATTTGCTAGTATAAATACTGGGGCCCAGACCCCAAGATTTTAGATCACTTCTGGGAATCAAGACGAACCTTTGCTGAGGAGACGAACCA
This sequence comes from Calotriton arnoldi, assembly GCA_963921515.1. Classification (NCBI taxonomy): domain Eukaryota; kingdom Metazoa; phylum Chordata; class Amphibia; order Caudata; family Salamandridae; genus Calotriton; species Calotriton arnoldi. The sequence continues at coordinate 1,202,960 of CAWUFW010003114.1, forward strand.
GGAAGCTGACGGAGGAGACTACCCCTATGCTGCGTGTTGTTGGGTTTGGCCTGCAGTGGCTTCTTTATTGCCAAAGAAAGGAGAAAGGACTGAGTGTGCTTTCATCATCTTGAGGAAGATCTCCAAGGGCTTGAAGATTGAGCTTGCCTCCTGCCTGAAGTCTCAGGGATACAAGACTTCACCCCCAGCTCCCCTCCTGAATTCCCTTGCTGGGAATTGAAGTGCCTACTGCTGTTGGGCCTTCTGAGAGACTGCGTGTTGCTGGGAGCTGGAAGCGCGACTCAACGAAGAGGAAGCGTGTCGCCGCCGCAGCAGTTGTTGTTGCATCGCAAAGTAAGCGTGCCGCCGCTGCCGCATCACCGAAGCGCCCCGCATCACTGGAGAAACGTGCCGCCGCTGCAGTTGTCGTCGCATCGCAGAGTAAGCGTGCCGCCGCTGCTGCTGTTGCCATTTCATCACCGAAGCGCCTCGCATCGCCGGAGAAGCGTGCCGCCACCACAGGGGACGCCGGCGCATCACCGGAGAAGTGTGTCGCAGGGCCTGTTGCGGCTCAGAAGATCGCAGAGTCACCGCACGGCCGTCGGGCATGCACGCATCCCGTCTACGTTGTCGCACCGTAAGCAAGACGCCATTTTATCGCATCGCACCGGACCGTCATCGCATCGAAGCGCAATCTCGACGCATCGTAACCGGGCCGCAGTAAGAAACCGACGCATCCTCCTTTCTGCGTGTAAGGAACCGAAGCATCACCTTCCCTGCGACCCTTTTTGTTTGTTTTGCGTTATGCATCCAAAGGTACATTGAGAGTAAAGTGTTGCATTTATCATCTTTATTGAACTGAACTATTTTCTTCCATTTGACAGTCATATTTTTCGTATTGTATTGTGAATTTTTGTCGTTTGGGTCTTGTGTTAAGTCTATATAAAAATACTTATTTTTATACTACAACCCGTGTGGTGTCCATATGTAGTGTTGTCACTGGGTTACTGTATGCGTTCACAAATGCTTTACACACTGCCTCTGAGATAAGCTTGCCTGCTCGTGCCAAGCTACCAAGGGGGTGAGCAGGGGTTGTTTTGGTAGTGTATCCCCCTTACCCTGACTAGAAGCAAGGGTCCCTATTTGTACAAAGGTACCTACCTCTGCCAACTAGAGACCCCCAGTTCTAACAGCTTGCCTCAGCAGAAAACTGCGTCGATGCATCTTTAGTTTGTATTTCTCCAAGGCCGAGTTCCGCTGCACTAATGAATGTACTCTCTATTATGGCATACCTTTGCTGTTAGATAGGCTCGTTCCCACCTTCTAGAATGGCGGGCACGAGCAGAGTAACCTTGAAGTGAAGATAGCATGTACCCGGTCCCTGGACCGTAGCTCATCCTCCTGAGCCTCCTTGGTTCGCTAGTGCCTGGACTGAAATTTCCAGCCTGGGCGTGTTCTTAGGGAATTGGAAATGTATAATATCTGATGTTATGTTGGGGGGAGTCAGTCCCTTGGCAGCCATCTCAGGAGGCTGGTCAGACTGGGCTCCGCTGCAGCTCAATACTAAGAAATAATTTTGGTTTATATTCTCTACTATAAATAACAAAGAAGACGTCCTCTGGGATTTGTTTAAAGATTTGTGCACACCTAATCACACTTAACCAATCCAGCTGCATCCACACCACAATTATTCATAAAGGACACCGCCAACCTAATGGCTACAGTAAATTGGCACAGATATTCATACAAGGTCAATAGTGTTTACCATTTACTAAGTTCATTTATTGCAGTTAGTATTAAGAAACAGAAAAAAACGTAATTAAAAACATTTGTATTAAACAATAATCACACACAATTAATTCCAAATTTAAAAACAATTAATCACATAAATCACAGTTAAAATCTTTACACCCAAAAAGAAAAAACACGAGAGATAACCCAGACAGTTATCTTTGTCTTTAGTGGCCACACCCCAGAATTATAATCATGTGCACACGCCCTGATATCTTGAAACCATCAATATCTAGGGTGCTTGTCCGTACAGCTGGGTATATGGCAACAACAAAAAAGCGTCGACGCGTTTCGAAGGCTTTATCTTATTCCACCTTCTTTATCAAGACAGAAATTAAAACCTCTCGTTTCTTGTAAATCTATAAATATAAACACACATATTATAAATAAAACATGAATAATAAATCTAACATCATCATTACATATATGCTTTAAAAATACATAAATCCATATCGCAAAACACAATTATTATGATCAAAAAAAGAACCCGAGTGGAAAAATTCGCAAACCTATAGCAAAAACAGACCACAGTTTATACAGAGTGATTGTCTAGTATCTTATGTCATAAAGCTGTAGACAGTATCAAAAAGGAAATACATTTCATCTACACTAATGTAATAGAAACCCAGGATACATGACCATATACACTCTATTTAGTGCTATACTAGTAGTCCACCATGTTGTACCAGTGTCCTTTTCACTTGGCTCTCCAAAAACAGAGCGCCCTCTTATAATCACACTACTAATCACCATACATCCTAACAAATCCATTCTGCATGCATTCATCCAGTCTCTTATAAACACAACACATATTTTGTCGTATATATTACACAGACAACTAATATGTGTAGTGAAAGACTTTTGTACAGTTTCGTAATATGTATCCCATAGGTATATCCACTTACATTTCGGTGGGTGATCGTCAAAACCCTCTCTAGCCACAAAAATCGTGCTCCAAGGCGTTGTCACCGATAAAATAAATGAATTTCTAAATATAAAAACAGACATAAAAACTCAATATATTTCCCTCAATGAATAATAGTCAAGTATTTCCTTTTTATTTCTATGTGATCTATCCAATCAGTATGTCAAACTTACTTTTTGCACACTTATGAAAAAGGATGATGTTTGTGGTTCTCGAATGTCACCACTACTCCCTTTGGCACTCCATTGGTCTATCCTTAATGTTTCAATTTCTATAAATGTTAAAATATAAAGAAATTACTAATAAGTCCTTGTTCTATCGACACAACCTTGCTTCACTTTACATCAGATATAATAAAGCAGGATTACCCACCTTCTTCAAAAGGGTGCAGGCTCCTAATTTCTGTTTTTAATTTCAGTGCCAGGATATTTTACCTAGAGGGAATCTTGTGCCTTCATACGATTCCTCCCACTTCTATACGTATTAGAGCATCATCCAATTCAGCTCTAGGGAGCAAAAACACCTCGATTTGAATTTGTATTAAGGCCTGAGTGCTCTCAGTTTAAAAACTAGGGGGCATATTAGCAAGACCCACGTTAAAATTATCGCCGTTTTAGCGGCAGGAAACTGCCGCTAAAACTGCGATAATGGGCTTGCTAATATGCGTTATAGAATTCCAATAGAAGCCCAGGTTAGATGTGCAGGACATCTAACCTGGGCTTCTATTGGAATTCTATAAAGCATATTAGCAAGCCAATTATCGCCGTTTTAGCGGCAGTTTCCTGCCGCTAAAACGGCGATAATTTTAACGAGGTTCTTGCTAATATGCCCCCATATTTTAAACACTTCTAAAATTTAACTCGACTATATTGCAACTGCTAAACAAACGGGGAAAACTGTGCCTCCAAGTGATTCAAACTAACAAGTCTGCATGTTTCTAATACAGTCTCGCACCTCATCTGAGACTACATTTCTGTACTATTCTGTTTATTTGTCTCAAAAGGGGGGGAAAAAAAACAACAACAAAAAAACCGAAATGTGCAAATTATTTGGGCTTGTCTACCCGAACCTGTTCACACTGCACGATAATTACTATATCTGAATTCTTACAGACACCGATTGATTTCCACCTATTCTCACAGACAGTCTAAATATAATCCCCTCGAGTTATCCATCAACACCGGGGGAGACGAAACATCTAAATTACTTAGGCTTACGTGCCCGGACTCATTTGTAATTGCGGCTGTTTGTTTTAGCATCATTAAAACCTACGTGGGCACCCCTATTATAAAAACGCCCGCTCAGTAATCCCCAATCAATCCCATGGTACCGAAACCATATGCTTCTATTTCAACACCCCCTCTCTCACCTCTATAATTCTTTATACCGGCGGTCCCTCGATCCGTCCTGGTCTGTTTGTAGAATTTTTTTTGTTGTCCCGGTTTAAATCCTCCTGTGCCTCCTTTGTTCGCTAGTGCCTGGACTGGAATTTTCCAGCCTGGGCGTGTTCTTAGGGAATTAGAAATGTATAATATCTGATGTTATGTTGGGGGGAGTCAGTCCCTTGGCAGCCATCTCAGGAGGCTGGTCAGACTGGGCTCCGCTGCAGCGCAATACTAAGAAATAATTTTGGTTTATATTCTCTACTGTCTGGCCGACTCTTCCTTTGGTTTGGAAGGCCGAGAGGTGGTCACGAGTGACCCGGGTGACCCTATTCGGGTAACTTCCTTCAAGCCCAAACTGCCAAGCCAGGTCTTCCCTGAACCAGAAACAAGCATCCTGGGACCGATTTCGGGGAAACACCCCTCATCAGCCAGGCTACCTTGAATCCAGTGGCAAAGTGAGCAAGGGACCCACGTCTGGGCACACCCTGCCAACCTAGGGTGAACAAAGCAAACACAAAGAGATGAAGGAGGGAGCGCTGAAACTTTTCAGACACTCACCCCCAGCCACAGATCTGGGTTGAATCCATCATAGTTCTTTAGCTCACTTCACCACCTCAGTTCAGACTCAGCTATATGCAAATCAGTCTTGACCCTGTGCCTCATGGGAACAGTCCAGCCCGAACTGCCAAGCCAGGTCTTCCCTGAACCGGAAACAAGCATCCTGGGACCGGTTTCGGGGTAAAACCCCTCAATAGCCAGGCTAGCTTGAATCCAGTGGTAAAGTGAGCAAGAGACCCACGTCTGGGCACACCCTGCCAACCTAGGGTGAACAAAGCAAACACATGGAGATGATGGACGGAGCGCTGAAACTTTTCAGACACTCACCCTCAGTCACAGATCTGGGTTGAATCCAACATAGTTCTTTAGCTCACTTCGCCACCTCCGTTCAGACCCAGGTATATGCAAATCAGTCTTGACCCTGTGCCTCATGGGAACAGTCCAGCCCAAACTGCCAAGCCAGGTCTTCCTTGAACCGGAAACAAGCATCCTTGGACCGGTTTCGCGGTAACACCCTTCATCAGCCAGGCTACCTTGAATCCAGTGGCAAAGTGAGCAAGGGACCGACGTCTGGGCACACCCTGCCAACCGAGGGCGAACAAAGCAAACACAAGGAGATGATGGACGGAGCGCTGAAACTTTTCAGACACACCCACAGTCACAGATCTGGGTTGAATCCATCATAGCTCTTTAGCTCACTTCTCCACCTCAGTTCTTACCCAGCTATATGCAAATCAGTCTTGACCCTGTGCCTCATGGGAACAGTCCAGCCCAAACTGCCAAGCCAGGTCTTCCCTGAACCGGAAACAAGCATCTTGGGACCGGTTTCGGGGTAACACCCCTCATCAGCCAGGCTACCTTGAATCCAGTGTCAAAGTGAGCAAGGGACCCACGTCTGGGCACACTCTGCCAACCTAGGGCGAACAAAGCAAACACAAGGAGATCATGGACGGAGCGCTGAAAGTTTTCAGACACTCACCCCCAGTCACAGATCTGGGTTGAATTCATCATAGTTCTTTAGCTCACTTCACCACCTAAGTTCAGACCCAGCTATATGCAAATCAGTATTGACCCTGTGCCTCATGGGAACAGTCCAGCCCGAACTGCCAAGCCAGGTCTTCCCTGAACGGGAAACAAGCATCCTGGGACCGGTTTTGGGGTAACACCCCTCATCAGCCAAACTAGCATTGAATCCAGTGGCAAAGTGAGCAAGGGACCCACGTCTGGGCACACCCTGCCAACATAGGGTGAACAAAGCAAACACAAAGAGATGATGGACGGAATGCTGACATTTTTCAGACACTCACCCCCAGTCACAGATCTGGGTTGAATCCATCATAGTTCTTTAGCTCACTTCGCCACCTCAGTTTAGACCCAGGTATATGCAAATCAGTCTTGACCCTGTGCCTCATGGGAACAGTCCAGCCCGAACTGCCAAGCCAGGTCTTCCCTGAACCGAAAATAAGCATCCTGTGACCGATTTCTGGGTAAGACCCCTCAATAGCCAGGCTAGCTTGAATCCAGTGCTAAAGTGAGCAAGAGACCCACGTCTGGGCACACCCTGCCAACCTAGGGTGAACAAAGCAAACACAAGGAGATGATGGACGGAGTGCTGAAACTTTTCAGACAGTCGCCCTCAGTCACAGATCTGGGTTGAATCCATCATAGTTCTTTAGCTCACTTCGCTACCTCCGTTCAGACCCAGGTATATGCAAATCAGTCTTGACCCTGTGCCTCATGGGAACAGTCCAGCCCAAACTGCCAAGCCAGGTCTTCCCTGAACCGGAAACAAGCATCCTTGGACCGGTTTCGCGGTAACACCCTTCATCAGCCAGGCTACCTTGAATCCAGTGGCAAAATGAGCAATTGACCCACGTCTGGGCACACTCTGCCAACCTAAGGCGAACAAAGCAAACACAAGAAGATGATGGACGGAGCGCTGAAACTTTTCAGACACACCCCCAGTCACAGATCTGGGTTGAATCCATCATAGCTCTTTAGCTCACTTCACCACCTCAGTTAAGACCCAGCTATATGCAAATCAGTCTTGACCCTGTGCCTCATGGGAACAGTCCAGCCTGTTAGAATTGAAAAAGTTTTTGTCCTACTGCTCATATTTCGTTCTGTATTAAGTTAGCATTCATGGCACAATTTTATTAGTAGCCGCCATTTTGTTCTATGATCGAAGCTAAGCTTCTGCCTCATACTGCTTGCCTCAGAAGAAAACTGCCTCGATGCATCTTTAGTTTGTATTTCTCCAAGGCCGAGTTCCGCTGCACTAATGAATGTACTCTCTGTTATGGCATACCTTTGCTGTTAGATAGGCTCGTTCCCACCTTCTAGAATGGCGGGCACGGGCAGAGTAACCTTGAAGTGAAGATAGCATGTACCCGGTCCCTGGACCATAGCTCATCCTCCTGTGCCTCCTTTGTTCGCTAGTGCCTGGACTGGAATTTTCCAGCCTGGGCGTGTTCTTAGGGAATTGGAAATGTATAATATCTGATGTTATGTTGGGGGAGTCAGTCCCTTGGCAGCCATCTCAGGAGGCTGGTCAGACTGAGCTCCGCTGCAGCGCAGTACTAAGAAATAAATTTGGTTTATATTCTCTACTGTCTGGCCGACTCTTCATTTGGTTTGGAAGGCCGAGAAGTGGTGACGAGTGACCCGGGTGACCCTATTCGGGTCACTTCCTTCAAGCCCAAACTGCCAAGCCAGGTCTTCCCTGAACCAGAAACAAGCATCCTGGGACCGATTTCGGGGTAACACCTCTCATCAGCCAGGCTACCTTGAATCCAGTGGCAAAGTGAGCAGGGACCCACGTCTGGGCACACCCTGCCAACCTAGGGTGAACAAAGCAAACACAAAGAGATGAAGGACAGAGCGCTGAAACTTTTCAGAGACTCACCCCCAGCCACAGATCTGGGTTGAATCCATCATAGTTCTTTAGCTCACTTCGCCACCTCAGTTCAGACCCAGCTATATGCAAATCAGTCTTGACCCTGTGCCTCATGGGAACAGTCCAGCCTGAACTGCCAAGCCAGGGCTTCCCTGAACCGTAAACAAGCATCCTGGGACCGGTTTCGGGGTAACACCCCTCAATAGCCAGGCTAGCTTGAATCCAGTGGTAAAGTGAGCAAGAGACCCACGTCTGGGCACACCCGGCCAACCTAGGGTGAACAAAGCAAACACATGGAGATGATGGACGGAGAGCTGAAACTTTTCAGACACTCACCCTCAGTCACAGATCTGGGTTGAATCCATCATAGTTCTTTAGCTCATTTCGCCACCTCCGTTCAGACCCAGGTATATGCAAATCAGTCTTGACCCTGTGCCTCATGGGAAGTCAAGCCCAAACTGCCAAGCCAGGTCTTCCCTGAACCGGAAACAAGCATCCTTGAACCGGTTTTGCGGTAACACCCTTCATCAGCCAGGCTACCTTGAATCCAGTGGCAAAGTGAGCAAGGGACCGACGTCTGGGCACACCCTGCCAACCTAGGGCGAACAAAGCAAACACAAGGAGATGATGGACGGAGCGCTGAAACTTTTCAGACACACCCCCAGTCACAGATCTGGGTTGAATCCATCATAGCTCTTTAGCTCACAGCTCCACCTCAGTTCTTACCCAGTTATATGCAAATCAGTCTTGACCCTGTGCCTCATGGGAACAGTCCAGCCCAAACTGCCAAGCCAGGTCTTCTCTGAACCGGAAACAAGCATCTTGGGACCGGTTTCGAGGTAACACCCCTCATCAGCCAGGCTACCTTGAATCCAGTGTCAAAGTGAGCAAGGGACCCAAGTCTGGGCACACCCTGCCAACCTAGGGCGAACAAAGCAAACACAAGGAGATCATGGAGGCAGCGCTGAAAGTTTTCAGACACTCACCCCCAGTCACAGATCTGGGTTGAATTCATCATAGTTCTTTAGCTCACTTCGCCACCTCAGTTCAGACCCAGCTATATGCAAATCAGTATTGACCCTGTGCCTCCTGGGAACAGTCCAGCCCGAACTGCCAAGCCAGGTCTTCCCTGAATGGGAAACAAGCATCCTGGGACCGGTTTTGGGGTAACACCCCTCATCAGCCAAACTAGCATTGAATCCAGTGGGAAAGTGAGCAAGGGACCGACGTCTGGGCACACCCTGCCAACCTAGGGTGAACAAAGCAAACACAAAGAGTTGATGGACGGAGCGCTGAAACTTTTCAGACACTCACCCCAGTCACAGATCTGGGTTGAATCCATCATAGTTCTTTAGCTCACTTCGCCACCTCAGTTCAGACCCAGATATATGCAAATCAGTCTTGACCCTGTGCCTCATGGGAACAGTCCAGCCCGAACTGCCAAGCCAGGTCTTCCCTGAACCGAAAACAAGCATCCTGTGACCGTTTTTCGGGGTAAGACCCCTCAATAGCCAGGCTAGCTTGAATCCAGTGCTAAAGTGAGCAAGAGACCCACGTCTGGGCACACCCTGCCAACATAGGGTGAACAAAGCAAACACAAGGAGATGATGGACGTAGCGCTGAAACTTTTCAGACAGTCGCCCTCAGTCACAGATCTGGGTTGAATCCATCATAGTTCTTTAGCTCACTTCGCTACCTCCGTTCAGACCCAGGTATATGCAAATCATTCTTGACCCTGTGCCTCATGGGAACAGTACAGCCCGAACTGCCAAGCCAGGTCTTCCCTGAACTGGAAACAAGCATCCTTGGACCGGTTTCGCGGTAACACCCTTCATCAGCCAGGCTACCTTGAATCCAGTGGCAAAATGAGCAAGGGACCCACGTCTGGGCACACTCTGCCAACCTAAGGCGAACAAAGCAAACACAAGGAGATGATGGACGGAGCGCTGAAACTTTTCAGACACACCCCCAGATCTGGGTTGAATCCATCATAGCTCTTTAGCTCACTTCGCCACCTCAGTTCAGACCCAGCTATATGCAAATCAGTCTTGACCCTGTGCCTCGTGGGAACAGTCCAGCCTGTTAGAATTGAAAATGTTATTGTCCTACTGCTCATATTTCGTTCTGTATTAAGTTAGCATTCATGGCACCATTTTATTAGTAGCCGCCATTTTGTTCTATGATCGAAGCTAAGCTTCTGCCTCATACTGCATGCCTCAGCAGAAAACTGCCTCGATGCATCTTTAGTTTGTATTTCTCCAAGGCCGAGTTCCACTGCACTAATGAATGTACTCTCTATTATGGCATACCTTTGCTGTTAGATAGGCTCGTTCCCACCTTCTAGAATGGCGGGCACGGGCAGAGTAACCTTGAAGTGAAGATAGCATGTACCCGGTCCCTGGACCGTAGCTCATCCTCCTGTGCCTCCTTTGTTCGCTAGTGCCTGGACTGGAATTTTCCAGCCTGGGCGTGTTCTTAGGGAATTGGAAATGTATAATATCTGATGTTATGTTGGGGGGAGTCAGTCCCTTGGTAGCCATCTCAGGAGGCTGGTCAGACTGGGCCCTGCTGCAGCGCAATACTAAGAAATAATTTTGCTTTATATTCTCTACTGTCTGGCCGACTCTTCATTTGGTTTGGAAGGCCGAGAGGTGGTCACGAGTGACCCTGGTGACCCTATTCGGGTCACTTCCTTCAAGCCCAAACTGCCAAGCCAGGTCTTCCCTGAACCGGAAACAGGCATCCTGGGACCCGTTTCAGGGTAACACCCCTCAATAGCCAGGCTAGCTTGAATCCAGTGGTAAAGTGAGCAAGGGACCCACGTCTGGGCACACCCTGCCAACCTAGGGTGAACAAAGCAAACACATGGAGATGATGGACGGAGCGCTGAAACTTTTCAGACACTCACCCTCAGTCACAGATCTAGGTTGAATCCATCATAGTTCTTTAGCTCACTTCGCCACCTCCGTTCAGACCCAGCTATATGCAAATCAGTCTTGACCCTGTGCCTCATGGGAACAGTCCAGCCCAAACCGCCAAGCCAGGTCTTCCCTAAACCGGAAACAAGCATCTTGGGACCGGTTTCGGGGTAACACCCCTCATCAGCCAGGCTAGGCTACCTTGAATCCAGTGTCAAAGTGAGCAAGGGACCCACGTCTGGGCACACCCTGCCAACCGAGGGCGAACAAAGCAAACACAAGGAGATGATGGACGGAGCGCTGAAACTTTTCAGACACACCCACAGTCACAGATCTGGGTTGAATCCATCATAGCTCTTTAGCTCACTTCTCCACCTCAGTTCTTACCCAGCTATATGCAAATCAGTCTTGACCCTGTGCCTCATGGGAACAGTCCAGCCCAAACTGCCAAGCCAGGTCTTCCCTGAACCGGAAACAAGCATCTTGGGACCGGTTTCGGGTAACACCCCTCATCAGCCAGGCTACCTTGAATCCAGTGTCAAAGTGAGCAAGGGACCCACGTCTGGGCACACTCTGCCAACCTAGGGCGAACAAAGCAAACACAAGGAGATCATGGACGGAGCGCTGAAAGTTTTCAGACACTCACCCCCAGTCACAGATCTGGGTTGAATTCATCATAGTTCTTTAGCTCACTTCACCACCTAAGTTCAGACCCAGCTATATGCAAATCAGTATTGACCCTGTGCCTCATGGGAACAGTCCAGCCCGAACTGCCAAGCCAGGTCTTCCTTGAACGGGAAACAAGCATCCTGGGACCGGTTTTGGGGTAACACCCCTCATCAGCCAAACTAGCATTGAATCCAGTGGCAAAGTGAGCAAGGGACCCACGTCTGGGCACACCCTGCCAACATAGGGTGAACAAAGCAAACACAAAGAGATGATGGACGGAATGCTGAAATTTTTCAGACACTCACCCCCAGTCACAGATCTGGGTTGAATCCATCATAGTTCTTTAGCTCACTTCGCCACCTCAGTTTAGACCCAGGTATATGCAAATCAGTCTTGACCCTGTGCCTCATGGGAACAGTCCAGCCCGAACTGCCAAGCCAGGTCTTCCCTGAACCGAAAATAAGCATCCTGTGACCGATTTCTGGGTAAGACCCTCAATAGCCAGGCTAGCTTGAATCCAGTGCTAAAGTGAGCAAGAGACCCACGTCTGGGCACACCCTGCCAACCTAGGGTGAACAAAGCAAACACAAGGAGATGATGGACGGAGTGCTGAAACTTTTCAGACAGTCGCCCTCAGTCACAGATCTGGGTTGAATCCATCATAGTTCTTTAGCTCACTTCGCCACCTCCGTTCAGACCCAGGTATATGCAAATCAGTCTTGACCCTGTGCCTCATGGGAACAGTCCAGCCCAAACTGCCAAGCCAGGTCTTCCCTGAACCGGAAACAAGCATCCTTGGACCGGTTTCGCGGTAACACTCTTCATCAGCCAGGCTACCTTGAATCCAGTGGCAAAATGAGCAATTGACCCACGTCTGGGCACACTCTGCCAACCTAAGGCGAACAAAGCAAACACATGAAGATGATGGACGGAGCGCTGAAACTTTTCAGACACACCCCCAGTCACAGATCTGGGTTGAATCCATCATAGCTCTTTAGCTCACTTCACCACCTCAGTTAAGACCCAGCTATATGCAAATCAGTCTTGACCCTGTGCCTCATGGGAACAGTCCAGCCTGTTAGAATTGAAAATGTTTTTGTCCTACTGCTCATATTTCGTTCTGTATTAAGTTAGCATTCATGGCACCATTTTATTAGTAGCCGCCATTTTGTTCTATGATCGAAGCTAAGCTTCTGCCTCATACTGCTTGCCTCAGAAGAAAACTGCCTCGATGCATCTTTAGTTTGTATTTCTCCAAGGCCGAGTTCCGCTGCACTAATGAATGTACTCTCTGTTATGGCATACCTTTGCTGTTAGATAGGCTCGTTCCCACCTTCTAGAATGGCGGGCACGGGCAGAGTAACCTTGAAGTGAAGATAGCATGTACCCGGTCCCTGGACCATAGCTCATCCTCCTGTGCCTCCTTTGTTCGCTAGTGCCTGGACTGGAATTTTCCAGCCTGGGCGTGTTCTTAGGGAATTGGAAATGTATAATATCTGATGTTATGTTGGGGGGAGTCAGTCCCTTGGCAGCCATCTCAGGAGGCTGGTCAGACTGGGCTCCGCTGCAGCGCAGTACTAAGAAATACATTTGGTTTATATTCTCTACTGTCTGGCCGACTCTTCATTTGGTTTGGAAGGCCGAGAAGTGGTGACGAGTGACCCGGGTGACCCTATTCGGGTCACTTCCTTCAATCCCAAACTGCCAAGCCAGGTCTTCCCTGAACCAGAAACAAGCATCCTGGGACCGATTTCGGGGTAACACCTCTCATCAGCCAGGCTACCTTGAATCCAGTGGCAAAGAGAGCAGGGACCCACGTCTGGGCACACCCTGCCAACCTAGGGTGAACAAAGCAAACACAAAGAGATGAAGGACAGAGTGCTGAAACTTTTCAGAGACTCACCCCCAGCCACAGATCTGGGTTGAATCCATCATAGTTCTTTAGCTCACTTCGCCACCTCAGTTCAGACCCAGCTATATGCAAATCAGTCTTGACCCTGTGCCTCATGGGAACAGTCCAGCCTGAACTGCCAAGCCAGGGCTTCCCTGAACCGTAAACAAGCATCCTGGGACCGGTTTCGGGGTAACATCCCTCAATAGCCAGGCTAGCTTGAATCCAGTGGTAAAGTGAGCAAGAGACCCACGTCTGGGCACACCCTGCCAACCTAGGGTGAACAAAGCAAACACATGGAGATGATGGACGGAGAGCTGAAACTTTTCAGACACTCACCCTCAGTCACAGATCTGGGTTGAATCCATCATAGTTCTTTAGCTCACTTCGCCACCTCCGTTCAGACCCAGGTATATGCAAATCAGTCTTGACCCTGTGCCTCATGGGAAGTCAAGCCCAAACTGCCAAGCCAGGTCTTCCCTGAACCGGAAACAAGCATCCTTGGACCGGTTTTGCGGAAACACCCTTCATCAGCCAGGCTACCTTGAATCCAGTGGCAACGTGAGCAAGGGACCGACGTCTGGGCACACCCTGCCAACCTAGGGCGAACAAAGCAAACACAAGGAGATGATGGACGGAGCGCTGAAACTTTTCAGACACACCCCCAGTCACAGATCTGGGTTGAATCCATCATAGCTCTTTAGCTCACAGCTCCACCTCAGTTCTTACCCAGTTATATGCAAATCAGTCTTGACCCTGTGCCTCATGGGAACAGTCCAGCCCAAACTGCCAAGCCAGGTCTTCTCTGAACCGGAAACAAGCATCTTGGGACCGGTTTCGAGGTAACACCCTCATCAGCCAGGCTACCTTGAATCCAGTGTCAAAGTGAGCAAGGGACCCAAGTCTGGGCACACCCTGCCAACCTAGGGCGAACAAAGCAAACACAAGGAGATCATGGAGGCAGCGCTGAAAGTTTTCAGACACTCACCCCCAGTCACAGATCTGGGTTGAATTCATCATAGTTCTTTAGCTCACTTCGCCACCTCAGTTCAGACCCAGCTATATGCAAATCAGTATTGACCCTGTGCCTCCTGGGAACAGTCCAGCCCGAACTGCCAAGCCAGGTCTTCCCTGAATGGGAAACAAGCATCCTGGGACCGGTTTTGGGGTAACACCCCTCATCAGCCAAACTAGCATTGAATCCAGTGGGAAAGTGAGCAAGGGACCGACGTCTGGGCACACCCTGCCAACCTAGGGTGAACAAAGCAAACACAAAGAGTTGGTGGACGGAGCGCTGAAACTTTTCAGACACTCACCCCCAGTCACAGATCTGGGTTGAATCCATCATAGTTCTTTAGCTCACTTCGCCACCTCAGTTCAGACCCAGATATATGCAAATCAGTCTTGACCCTGTGCCTCATGGGAACAGTCCAGCCCGAACTGCCAAGCCAGGTCTTCCCTGAACCGAAAACAAGCATCCTGTGACCGTTTTTCGGGGTAAGACCCCTCAATAGCCAGGCTAGCTTGAATCCAGTGCTAAAGTGAGCAAGAGACCCACGTCTGGGCACACCCTGCCAACATAGGGTGAACAAAGCAAACACAAGGAGATGATGGACGTAGCGCTGAAACTTTTCAGACAGTCGCCCTCAGTCACAGATCTGGGTTGAATCCATCATAGTTCTTTAGCTCACTTCGCTACCTCCGTTCAGACCCAGGTATATGCAAATCATTCTTGACCCTGTGCCTCATGGGAACAGTACAGCCCGAACTGCCAAGCCAGGTCTTCCCTGAACTGGAAACAAGCATCCTTGGACCGGTTTCGCGGTAACACCCTTCATCAGCCAGGCTACCTTGAATCCAGTGGCAAAATGAGCAAGGGACCCACGTCTGGGCACACTCTGCCAACCTAAGGCGAACAAAGCAAACACAAGGAGATGATGGACGGAGCGCTGAAACTTTTCAGACACACCCCCAGATCTGGGTTGAATCCATCATAGCTCTTTAGCTCACTTCGCCACCTCAGTTCAGACCCAGCTATATGCAAATCAGTCTTGACCCTGTGCCTCGTGGGAACAGTCCAGCCTGTTAGAATTGAAAATGTTATTGTCCTACTGCTCATATTTCGTTCTGTATTAAGTTAGCATTCATGGCACCATTTGATTAGTAGCCGCCATTTTGTTCTATGATCGAAGCTAAGCTTCTGCCTCATACTGCATGCCTCAGCAGAAAACTGCCTCGATGCATCTTTAGTTTGTATTTCTCCAAGGCCGAGTTCCACTGCACTAATGAATGTACTCTCTATTATGGCATACCTTTGCTGTTAGATAGGCTCGTTCCCACCTTCTAGAATGGCGGGCACGGGCAGAGTAACCTTGAAGTGAAGATAGCATGTACCCGGTCCCTGGACCGTAGCTCATCCTCCTGTGCCTCCTTTGTTCGCTAGTGCCTGGACTGGAATTTTCCAGCCTGGGCGTGTTCTTAGGGAATTGGAAATGTATAATATCTGATGTTATGTTGGGGGGAGTCAGTCCCTTGGTAGCCATCTCAGGAGGCTGGTCAGACTGGGACCTGCTGCAGCGCAATACTAAGAAATAATCTTGCTTTATATTCTCTACTGTCTGGCCGACTCTTCATTTGGTTTGGAAGGCCGAGAGGTGGTCACGAGTGACCCTGGTGACCCTATTCGGGTCACTTCCTTCAAGCCCAAACTGCCAAGCCAGGTCTTCCCTGAACCGGAAACAGGCATCCTGGGACCCGTTTCAGGGTAACACCCCTCAATAGCCAGGCTAGCTTGAATCCAGTGGTAAAGTGAGCAAGGGACCCACGTCTGGGCACACCCTGCCAACCTAGGGTGAACAAAGCAAACACATGGAGATGATGGACGGAGCGCTGAAACTTTTCAGACACTCACCCTCAGTCACAGATCTAGGTTGAATCCATCATAGTTCTTTAGCTCACTTCGCCACCTCCGTTCAGACCCAGCTCTATGCAAATCAGTCTTGACCCTGTGCCTCATGGGAACAGTCCAGCCCAAACTGCCAAGCCAGGTCTTCCCTGAACCGGAAACAAGCATCTTGGGACCGGTTTCGGGGTAACACCCCTCATCAGCCAGGCTAGGCTACCTTGAATCCAGTGTCAAAGTGAGCAAGGGACCCACGTCTGGGCACACCCTGCCAACCGAGGGCGAACAAAGCAAACACAAGGAGATGATGGACGGAGCGCTGAAACTTTTCAGACACACCCACAGTCACAGATCTGGGTTGAATCCATCATAGCTCTTTAGCTCACTTCTCCACCTCAGTTCTTACCCAGCTATATGCAAATCAGTCTTGACCCTGTGCCTCATGGGAACAGTCCAGCCCAAACTGCCAAGCCAGGTCTTCCCTGAACCGGAAACAAGCATCTTGGGACCGGTTTCGAGGTAACACCCCTCATCAGCCAGGCTACCTTGAATCCAGTGTCAAAGTGAGCAAGGGACCCACGTCTGGGCACACTCTGCCAACCTAGGGCGAACAAAGCAAACACAAGGAGATCATGGACGGAGCGCTGAAAGTTTTCAGACACTCACCCCCAGTCACAGATATGGGTTGAATTCATCATAGTTCTTTAGCTCACTTCACCACCTAAGTTCAGACCCAGCTATATGCAAATCAGTATTGACCCTGTGCCTCATGGGAACAGTCCAGCCCGAACTGCCAAGCCAGGTCTTCCCTGAACGGGAAACAAGCATCCTGGGACCGGTTTTGGGGTAACACCCCTCATCAGCCAAACTAGCATTGAATCCAGTGGCAAAGTGAGCAAGGGACCCACGTCTGGGCACACCCTGCCAACATAGGGTGAACAAAGCAAACACAAAGAGATGATGGACGGAATGCTGAAATTTTTCAGACACTCACCCCCAGTCACAGATCTGGGTTGAATCCATCATAGTTCTTTAGCTCACTTCGCCACCTCAGTTTAGACCCAGGTATATGCAAATCAGTCTTGACCCTGTGCCTCATGGGAACAGTCCAGCCCGAACTGCCAAGCCAGGTCTTCCCTGAACCGAAAATAAGCATCCTGTGACCGATTTCTGGGTAAGACCCCTCAATAGCCAGGCTAGCTTGAATCCAGTGCTAAAGTGAGCAAGAGACCCACGTCTGGGCACACCCTGCCAACCTAGGGTGAACAAAGCAAACACAAGGAGATGATGGACGGAGTGCTGAAACTTTTCAGACAGTCGCCCTCAGTCACAGATCTGGGTTGAATCCATCATAGTTCTTTAGCTCACTTCGCTACCTCCGTTCAGACCCAGGTATATGCAAATCAGTCTTGACCCTGTGCCTCATGGGAACAGTCCAGCCCAAACTGCCAAGCCAGGTCTTCCCTGAACCGGAAACAAGCATCCTTGGACCGGTTTCGCGGTAACACCCTTCATCAGCCAGGCTACCTTGAATCCAGTGGCAAAATGAGCAATTGACCCACGTCTGGGCACACTCTGCCAACCTAAGGCGAACAAAGCAAACACAAGAAGATGATGGACGGAGCGCTGAAACTTTTCAGACACACCCCCAGTCACAGATCTGGGTTGAATCCATCATAGCTCTTTAGCTCACTTCACCACCTCAGTTAAGACCCAGCTATATGCAAATCAGTCTTGACCCTGTGCCTCATGGGAACAGTCCAGCCTGTTAGAATTGAAAATGTTTTTGTCCTACTGCTCATATTTCGTTCTGTATTAAGTTAGCATTCATGGCACCATTTTATTAGTAGCCGCCATTTTGTTCTATGATCGAAGCTAAGCTTCTGCCTCATACTGCTTGCCTCAGAAGAAAACTGCCTCGATGCATCTTTAGTTTGTATTTCTCCAAGGCCGAGTTCCGCTGCACTAATGAATGTACTCTCTGTTATGGCATACCTTTGCTGTTAGATAGGCTCGTTCCCACCTTCTAGAATGGCGGGCACGGGCAGAGTAACCTTGAAGTGAAGATAGCATGTACCCGGTCCCTGGACCATAGCTCATCCTCCTGTGCCTCCTTTGTTCGCTAGTACCTGGACTGGAATTTTCCAGCCTGGGCGTGTTCTTAGGGAATTGGAAATGTATAATATCTGATGTTATGTTGGGGGGAGTCAGTCCCTTGGCAGCCATCTCAGGAGGCTGGTCAGACTGGGCTCCGCTGCAGCGCAGTACTAAGAAATAAATTTGGTTTATATTCTCTACTGTCTGGCCGACTCTTCATTTGGTTTGGAAGGCCGAGAAGTGGTGACGAGTGACCCGGGTGACCCTATTCGGGTCACTTCCTTCAAGCCCAAACTGCCAAGCCAGGTCTTCCCTGAACCAGAAACAAGCATCCTGGGACCGATTTCGGGGTAACACCTCTCATCAGCCAGGCTACTTTGAATCCAGTGGCAAAGTGAGCAGGGACCCACGTCTGGGCACACCCTGCCAACCTAGGGTGAACAAAGCAAACACAAAGAGATGAAGGACAGAGCGCTGAAACTTTTCAGAGACTCACCCCCAGCCACAGATCTGGGTTGAATCCATCATAGTTCTTTAGCTCACTTCGCCACCTCAGTTCAGACCCAGCTATATGCAAATCAGTCTTGACCCTGTGCCTCATGGGAACAGTCCAGCCTGAACTGCCAAGCCAGGGCTTCCCTGAACCGTAAACAAGCATCCTGGGACCGGTTTCGGGGTAACACCCCTCAATAGCCAGGCTAGCTTGAATCCAGTGGTAAAGTGAGCAAGAGACCCACGTCTGGGCACACCCTGCCAACCTAGGGTGAACAAAGCAAACACATGGAGATGATGGACGGAGAGCTGAAACTTTTCAGACACTCACCCTCAGTCACAGATCTGGGTTGAATCCATCATAGTTCTTTAGCTCACTTCGCCACCTCCGTTCAGACCCAGGTATATGCAAATCAGTCTTGACCCTGTGCCTCATGGGAAGTCAAGCCCAAACTGCCAAGCCAGGTCTTCCCTGAACCGGAAACAAGCATCCTTGGACCGGTTTTGCGGTAACACCCTTCATCAGCCAGGCTACCTTGAATCCAGTGGCAAAGTGAGCAAGGGACCGACGTCTGGGCACACCCTGCCAACCTAGGGCGAACAAAGCAAACACAAGGAGATGATGGACGGAGCGCTGAAACTTTTCAGACACACCCCCAGTCACAGATCTGGGTTGAATCCATCATAGCTCTTTAGCTCACAGCTCCACCTCAGTTCTTACCCAGTTATATGCAAATCAGTCTTGACCCTGTGCCTCATGGGAACAGTCCAGCCCAAACTGCCAAGCCAGGTCTTCTCTGAACCGGAAACAAGCATCTTGGGACCGGTTTCGAGGTAACACCCTCATCAGCCAGGCTACCTTGAATCCAGTGTCAAAGTGAGCAAGGGACCCAAGTCTGGGCACACCCTGCCAACCTAGGGCGAACAAAGCAAACACAAGGAGATCATGGAGGCAGCGCTGAAAGTTTTCAGACACTCACCCCCAGTCACAGATCTGGGTTGAATTCATCATAGTTCTTTAGCTCACTTCGCCACCTCAGTTCAGACCCAGCTATATGCAAATCAGTATTGACCCTGTGCCTCCTGGGAACAGTCCAGCCCGAACTGCCAAGCCAGGTCTTCCCTGAATGGGAAACAAGCATCCTGGGACCGGTTTTGGGGTAACACCCTCATCAGCCAAACTAGCATTGAATCCAGTGGGAAAGTGAGCAAGGGACCGACGTCTGGGCACACCCTGCCAACCTAGGGTGAACAAAGCAAACACAAAGAGTTGATGGACGGAGCGCTGAACCTTTTCAGACACTCACCCCCAGTCACAGATCTGGGTTGAATCCATCATAGTTCTTTAGCTCACTTCGCCACCTCAGTTCAGACCCAGATATATGCAAATCAGTCTTGACCCTGTGCCTCATGGGAACAGTCCAGCCCGAACTGCCAAGCCAGGTCTTCCCTGAACCGAAAACAAGCATCCTGTGACCGCTTTTCGGGTAAGACCCCTCAATAGCCAGGCTAGCTTGAATCCAGTGCTAAAGTGAGCAAGAGACCCACGTCTGGGCACACCCTGCCAACATAGGGTGAACAAAGCAAACACAAGGAGATGATGGACGTAGCGCTGAAACTTTTCAGACAGTCGCCCTCAGTCACAGATCTGGGTTGAATCCATCATAGTTCTTTAGCTCACTTCGCTACCTCCGTTCAGACCCAGGTATATGCAAATCATTCTTGACCCTGTGCCTCATGGGAACAGTACAGCCCGAACTGCCAAGCCAGGTCTTCCCTGAACTGGAAACAAGCATCCTTGGACCGGTTTCGCGGTAACACCCTTCATCAGCCAGGCTACCTTGAATCCAGTGGCAAAATGAGCAAGGGACCCACGTCTGGGCACACTCTGCCAACCTAAGGCAAACAAAGCAAACACAAGGAGATGATGGACGGAGCGCTGAAACTTTTCAGACACACCCCCAGATCTGGGTTGAATCCATCATAGCTCTTTAGCTCACTTCGCCACCTCAGTTCAGACCCAGCTATATGCAAATCAGTCTTGACCCTGTGCCTCGTGGGAACAGTCCAGCCTGTTAGAATTGAAAATGTTATTGTCCTACTGCTCATATTTCGTTCTGTATTAAGTTAGCATTCATGGCACCATTTTATTAGTAGCCGCCATTTTGTTCTATGATCGAAGCTAAGCTTCTGCCTCATACTGCTTGCCTCAGCAGAAAACTGCCTCGATGCATCTTTAGTTTGTATTTCTCCAAGGCCGAGTTCCACTGCACTAATGAATGTACTCTCTATTATGGCATACCTTTGCTGTTAGATAGGCTCGTTCCCACCTTCTAGAATGGCGGGCACGGGCAGAGTAACCTTGAAGTGAAGATAGCATGTACCCGGTCCCTGGACCGTAGCTCATCCTCCTGTGCCTCCTTTGTTCGCTAGTGCCTGGACTGGAATTTTCCAGCCTGGGCGTGTTCTTAGGGAATTGGAAATGTATAATATCTGATGTTATGTTGGGGGGAGTCAGTCCCTTGGTAGCCATCTCAGGAGGCTAGTCAGACTGGGCCCTGCTGCAGCGCAATACTAAGAAATAATTTTGCTTTATATTCTCTACTGTCTGGCCGACTCTTCATTTGGTTTGGAAGGCCGAGAGGTGGTCACGAGTGACCCTGGTGACCCTATTCGGGTCACTTCCTTCAAGCCCAAACTGCCAAGCCAGGTCTTCCCTGAACCGGAAACAGGCATCCTGGGACCCGTTTCAGGGTAACACCCCTCAATAGCCAGGCTAGCTTGAATCCAGTGGTAAAGTGAGCAAGGGACCCACGTCTGGGCACACCCTGCCAACCTAGGGTGAACAAAGCAAACACATGGAGATGATGGACGGAGCTCTGAAACTTTTCAGACACTCACCCTCAGTCACAGATCTAGGTTGAATCCATCATAGTTCTTTAGCTCACTTCGCCACCTCCGTTCAGACCCAGCTATATGCAAATCAGTCTTGACCCTGTGCCTCATGGGAACAGTCCAGCCCAAACTGCCAAGCCAGGTCTTCCCTGAACCGGAAACAAGCATCTTGGGACCGGTTTCGGGGTAACACCCCTCATCAGCCAGGCTAGGCTACCTTGAATCCAGTGTCAAAGTGAGCAAGGGACCCACGTCTGGGCACACCCTGCCAACACAAGGAGATGATGGACGGAGCACTGAAACTTTTCAGACACTCACCCCCAGTCACAGATTTGGGTTGAATCCATCATAGTTCATAGAACCCAATTCACTTCTAGCCCTGGATGGTGCACCAATAAATCCATGTTGGGACAGGTTGTCCCCTTCTCCTTCATCCTCTGTGGTTGCCCCTTCCTCAGAGGGTATCTGTGCTTGGTGGGCTTACTCCCAGGCCCTGAGGGCCCTTTCATAATCTGCCTTCTTGGCCTTATGGCCCAGCGTTAATTTCTTTTCTCTGCATATGGCCCTATCCCCACCATTT
The DNA here is from genome assembly GCA_963921515.1 of Calotriton arnoldi. NCBI lineage: Eukaryota > Metazoa > Chordata > Amphibia > Caudata > Salamandridae > Calotriton > Calotriton arnoldi. The sequence goes on from CAWUFW010003114.1 coordinate 1,224,938, forward strand.
TGAGGGTTGCCAAGGTAGCCAGATCCAACTCTATGCTCCCTTTGACTTTCTTAATGGTGAAAAACCTGAAATCAAAAAATATTTATAAAATCGAAGAATTACCTAATCAAAGGCCTGATCCTAATTAAATATCAAAAATTCATTTTTGCTTTTAGTTCACTTTAGGAATTTTCAATTTCCAACTTAGGGCCTGATTACAATGTTGGTCGGAAACTCTTCCGACCGAATCGCTTTTGGGATTGTTTCCAACCGAATCGGGTACTGCGAGTCCTACCGACAGATTACGATGCTTCCGAACATCGTTCAGTCGGACTCGCATTGACTTCAATGGGAGCCTGTGTTCCGAACGAGAACACAGGCTCCAATTGAAAAAAGGGGTGTTTGGGGGAAACCTTGCACCCTGTGACGGGCACCCATTGGTGCCTGCCACACTTTTCATGGTTGTAAAGAGGGGTCCCATGGGTACCCCCACAGGCACCAAATGGAGGCCTACGGGTGAAGGGAGGCCTGTTATGGGCCCCCAAATTCAGATTCCAACAGCTGTTTCATGTCAGTCAGACCGATTTGGAACGGCTGTCAGAATCGAACATCGTAATCGCTTGGTTGGAAACAGTGTCCATAGAGCTGTACGATTTGGCTCTGAACGACTTGGGCTATCCGAATGCTGATCGGAACCGAATCGGACAGCCCGTATGGTTTCCTTGCATTGTAATCGGTCGGTCGGCATGTATCCAATTCGGCCGGAAACATAAATTCTGAATCAGATTCTCTGAATCCGAATCCAGTTTGGAGCCTATCCTACCGACATCGTAATCAGGCCCTTAGTAGCTGAGTGGAACTGCTAAACACAAGCTCTCAATCCCACCACTGAACACAATCGTGAGAAAGCAGATTATTGCTTGGGATGGGCGGTAGTCCACCACAAGAAATAATGCTACTATTCTTGTTAGATCCAATAAAGCTTCAGTAATTTAAACCAGAGCTCAGCCCCTCATAGCACAGAGCAGACCAACTTAAGTTAAGAAAATGTGTAAAGCATTTAGAAGTACCAAAACAGTTAAAAAGTCTAAGACATAACACAATAAAATATAAAAATAGAAAATATTTTAATGAGAAAAATGACAAAAATCCAATAAGGGGGTCGGTAGATATGAATTTTCAAAGTTTCAAATAAAAATAGCACCAAAAAGCTCAAAGTGCCAACCACCAGCAACTGGTCACGCTAGACGATGACAAGGTTAAGGTTCAAGATCAACCACGATGGAGTGTGGTTCGGATAAACAGGCTGGATTGGTCCTAGTTACCTTCACTGTAGAGTTCTCAGTGGTGTAAGGCTGCAGAGTGGATCTAAAGATGGGCTTGTCGAGGACGAGTTGACATAGAATGAAGTCTCATTGCAGCCATCAGCGAAGGTGGGAAAAGCTCCAAGCAGGAAAAGTCTGGAGTTTGTTGGATTGGCTGGTAGATTAGTCCCAGTGCCGTGACAGTTCTCCAGGCAGAAATTTTGCAAAAATGCCTAAGTTCCAGCTTTTAGGTTTGAGCAGCAGGATTACACTCAGACATCAACAAAGGATTCCAGGACCTTAGAAACAAAAGTTGGAGTCAGGACTCACTGCAATAGAAACCACCAGCGGGGTCCAGGGCAGGTCCAGTTGGAGATTGTCAGCTAGGCTCTTCCAGGACAGTGGACTTCCTGTAGCCTTTATGTTGTTGAAGCTAAAAACTAAGTCAGCCAACTGAACCTTAGAGTCCACTTTATTGTCCTGGATACAAGTGGGAGCAGGTCCAGCCTTCAGGGTTCTCCACAAATATCTCAACAGCAGGTGCAGTCCTTCTTCCACAGGCCAGTAGTGTTCTAAAGAGGATGCCCAGGGGTGCCACATTTATTCCTGGCACTATACTGTGGGTGGATGTGAGTCCTCGCCCCACTTAACCATCAGGAAAACAAAGCACCCAGGGGTAACCCTACCCACTTTTGAGGCTGTTCAAGAATGCCCTGCTGCACTAAATCCCATAGAACCCTTCTTTACCTAAAACACGTGGAAATTGTCTAAGCTCCTAACTGGCATATTTAACTTACCTTTAAGTCCCTATTATAGTGTAAAAAGTACACCCAGGGCCTGTATGCTAGTGGACTGCAGTACACAGTGCTCCACCGCTAGAGTGAAAGTGCAAACCATGACTGCAGGCCTACTACTTTAGCCTGTCTGTGCAGTTTCAAAACTGGGAACTCGACCTGTCAAAATCGCCCATTTCGATAAGCCTAAACTCTCCTTTTAAATATTAATAGCCCTCCCTAAGTAGGCCTTAATGCCTAATAAGGCAGGGTGTATGGTATGTAAAAGTAAGGCATGTATACGTTTAATGTAAAACATGTCCTCACAGAGAGAATGCTCCAAAAGCTATTTTCACTGTAGTAGGGTTTTCCATAGGAAAGCACTGGGATATAATATTAAAATTAAATAATGTTAACTCTGCCTAGGCACCAGCTAAAAGGTTAATTCTTGTACTTTTTAAGGTATTTTAGAAATGGGGTTTCTGGTTGTCAGAGTATGCACCCTGTACAAACAGGAACCACCACTCGAGCCAGGGTAAGCTAGATACACACTAAAAGGTAACCTGCACTCAGCCTCTGGTAGCTTGGCACAGAGCAGTCAGGCTTAGCTAAAGAGGCAATTTGTAAAGTATTTAGGCAACACACACACACGCACACAGTAAGACAATGAAAACATCACAAAAAATACTCCACACAGGGTTAGAAAATAGACAATAATTTTACGAGTAAAATAAGACAAAAACAACAAATATCCAATAAGTAGAACTGAAGTTATGAATTTTTAAATATGGACGTCTGGTTGAGCTAGACCGGGGTAAGTCCAAAGTTCGGGCCAACTGCGATGGAGGGCAGGCCAGCTACAGGACTCACGCAGGTCCAGCTGAAAAAGTTCCTTGGATGGAGGAAGCATCAGCATTGAAGACTCGATGCCAGGAGCAGAGGAGGCGATGCGCCTTCGTCGATCCAGTGGATGCAGGCGATCCGTTGGTCCGATCCGTGCAGTCAATGAAAGCTTCGTCGACGAACCCCTTTACGATGCAGGTGATGGGTCGTCATCGAGCCATGCAGTCCGTCATCGTTGAGCCACGCAGTCCATCGAAGCGATTTCATTGAGCGGCAGCCGCATCGGCCTACAAGGGCATTGCGTCGGCTCTGATTGGCGCAAAGTCATCAATGCGACTGTTTTGGTGGATCAGCACAGCAGAAATCACTTTTCAAGGGCCCAGAACTGGATCGCCACCACTTGGCAGGGAAGGACTCACAGATGGCAGAGTCCAGGTGCTATTGCAGGGTTGAAGGAAGTCTTTGACGGCCCTGAAACTTCAGAAAATGGGGCAAGTCAGCAAGCCCTTGGAGTCACTCTGGGTTCAAGTAAGATGGGTCCAGTCCTTGTCCTCAGCATGGCAGAGATCAGCAGGCAGCAGGGCAGGAAATCAGAAAAGCAGTTCTTCTAGAGCAGCAGTCAAGCAGAGTGGAAATTCTTGTACACCAGCAGGCTTTACTCCTGGCAAAGTTCTTCTCAGGCCCAGTAGTGTACTGTCTCGGTAGGGTCAGAACCCCAGTACTTATACCCAGTTGTGCCTGTGAAGTGGGGGTGACTTCCAAGAAGAATCTTTGAAGTGCACACAGGTCCTTTCTTCCCAGCTCTGGCACGAAACCATCAGTAGGGGGTAATCAACCATTTGTTTGGGAAACAGGACACTGCCAATTCAGGTGTGTCAGCTCCCCTCTGTTCCTGCCACGGAAGAGCAAACTGAATGCAGATGAGTTTTCAGTCATACCTACCCTTCCTGTGTATTTGTGGCTGTCAGGACGTAATGCACAAAGTGTAGCTGTCACCTACCCCAGATGGGTACTGGAGACAGGTTGCAGGTACACAGAGTAGTAAGAGCAGGGGAATGTCAATCTTCTTAAAATTCCATTTCTAAAATAGTAAGGTTAAAACCAATCTAAACATTAAAGAGAATTTATCATTACCATTCCAAAGATATAAAACATGATGCAGCTACTTTTTTTCTGATCAGAAATTACAGCTTAAAAGTGTATTAAGGAATTCCCTATGCTAACCTAAGAGAGGAGTAGGCCTCCCAGTAGGGGAAAACAAATTTGGGTGTTTGTCACTACTAGGACATGCAAAACTTGCCAGTACAAATCCTTCCTTTTACTTACACAGCACCCTGCCCTATGGGCTACATAGGGCCTATTTTAGGGGTGACTTATGTCTAATGCTTGGCCAAGGGTTTTAAATGCCAAGTCAAAGCGGCAGTAAGCTGCACACACATGCCCTGCAATGGCAGGCCTGAGACAGGTTTGAAAGGCTACTTGTGTGGGTATCACAATCAGAGCTGCAGGCCCACAAGTAGCATTTAATTTACAGGCCCTGGGTATATGGTATACCACTTTGCAAGGGACATACAAGTAAACTAAATATGCCAATTGTGTATACACCAATGTTACCATGTTTAGGGGAGAAGCACATGCACTTTAGCACTGATCAGCAGTAGTAAACTGCTCAGAGTCCAAAGGCCAACAAAAAGAATCAGCGAAAGGAGGAGGTAAGCAGACAAAAGGTTTGGGGGAAGACCACCCTAAGGATGACAGGTCTAAAAAGTATTTATTACAAATCCAATTCATTGGTAAGTCGGGTTTCGTACTAAATACGTCATAAGCGGTACTTTGTAAAAGTCAACTTTTGCCTGCCGAAAGCCTCTAGAAGCCCATTTGCATGAGCTTACATCTGTCACCCAGGAGCTGAATAACTTCATGATAAGGTGTGACATTTCTACCAAAGCTGAGACAAAGGCCTTGGGTGTTGGAAAGGGTTCTATTCCTCTGACAGGGAAACTATCTGGGCAGTGCCCAGTAACTTTATTATTTTCAAAGAGGACTACCCAGCCACAGGCAGACCGGCCAAAGTCATCGAGAAGACCGTCAACAGACAGCTTGCCGCCTTCCTCGAGACGAATGGATCCCTCGACCCCTCGCAGTCCGGGTTTCGGGCCAACCACAGCACCGAGACCGCCCTTATCGCAGCCACCGACGACATCAGAACCCTAACCGACAACGGGGAAACAGCAGCCCTCATCCTCTTGGACCTCTCCGCGGCGTTCGACACCGTCTGCCACCGCACCCTAGTGAAGCGCCTCAGCAACATCGGAATCCGAGAGAAAGCACTGGAATGGATCATCTCGTTCCTCGCCGGAAGAACCCAGAGAGTCCGCCTCCCCCCGTTCAGATCCGAGGCCACCGAAGTCATCTGCGGCGTTCCACAAGGATCTTCACTCAGTCCAACCCTCTTCAACGTCTACATGAGCCCCCTCGCAGCCATCGCACGCCAACACAACCTCAACATCATCTCCTACGCCGACGACACCCAGCTGATCCTCTCCCTCACCAACGACCCCACCACCGCCAGAGCCAACCTACACGACGGGATGAGAGACGTCGCCGACTGGATGAGGAACAGCCACCTTAAACTGAACTCAGACAAGACGGAAGTCCTCATCCTGGGCTCATCACCCTCCGCCTGGGACGACTCTTGGTGGCCCCCGGCCCCTGGGCACCGCGCCCAAGCCATCGGACCACGCACGCAACCTGGGCTTCATCCTGGACTCCTCCCTGTCGATGACCAGACAAGTCAACGCCGTCTCATCTTCGTGCTTCAACACCCTGCGCATGCTCCGCAAGATCTTCAGATGGATCCCCACTGAAACCAGGAAGACCGTCACCCAGGCACTCGTCACCAGCCGACTGGACTATGGGAACACCCTCTACGCCGGAACCACAGCCAAACTTCAAAAAGACTCCAGCGCATCCAGAACGCCTCCGCACGACTCATCCTGGACATCCCCCGACACAGCCACATCACCGGACACCTGAAAGACCTGCACTGGCTCCCCGTCAGCAAGAGAATCACGTTCAGACTCCTCACCCACGCACACAAGGCCCTCCACGACCTGGGCCCCAAGTACCTCAACGACCGCATGACCTTCTACACGCCCACCCGCCAGCTACGATCAACCAGCCACGCCCTCGCCACCGTACCACGCATCCGCAGAGCCACCGCCGGAGGAAGATCCTTCTCCTACCTGGCAGCCAAGACCTGGAACTCCCTCCCCACTCACCTTCGGCGAACCCAGGACCATCTCTCCTTCAGGAAGCAGCTCAAGACCTGGCTGTTCGAGCAGTAACTTACCCCCTCCCCCAGCGCCTTGAGACCCTCCCGGGTGAGTAGCGCGCTCTATAAATGCCGTGATTGATTGATTGATTGATTGATGTAACTCACACCTGGGCATGCACCCACTTTTGCCCTTCTAGCCAGCCTGGCATCAATCCCAGTGAGAAAGGAACTGCCCCCAGAACCAGTTCTGAGTGACCACAGAGGGGTGTTGCTCATTTCCGTGGCCACACATCTAGGGTGGGCCCAGGTGCTCAGTACAGTGGAGCAAAGGTTCTGCTATGTTGGATTTAGGTAGAGAATGGCACTGTGGGATTGTTTTCAGTAGGGCACAGGAAACTTTTTCCTATTGGTTAGAGAGGGGCCAGGAGTCATCCCCACCCACAGGCTAGAGCCAGTCATAAATGTGGCACCCTGGGCATCCTCTTCAGAATATTACAGGACCTGTTGAAGACAAAAGAAGGACTGCACCTGCTGTTGAGATCTGTGAGGAGAACTCTAAGGGCTGGACCTGCTCACACTTGTACCCAGGGCAAAGTGTATTCCAAAGGGCAGTTGGCTGACCTGTAAAACCACAGGAACACAAAGCTACAAGAAGCCTGCTTTCCTGGAAGAGCCCAGCTGAACCATTCCAAATGGACCTTCCCCAAACCCTGCTGGTGGATTCTGTTGGAGTGAGTCCTGATCCCCAAGAGCAGTTCCTGAGGTCCTATATTCTTTACTGGTGTCAGAGTGTATTCCTCCTGCCTACCCCTAAAAGTGAGACCTTAACCTTTTGACTCCTGTGGAACCCCACTTAATCATTAGTAGACTCCGGGGACACCCCGCTGAATCATTATTCGAATCCGGGGATCCTGGCCTATTAAGCTTTGATGATTTGAACCACAAAACAATGCACAAGAATACGGCAACAAGCATTCATCAATCAAATATGTGCATAATGAAGTATTAATTTCTCGAACAAATATAAAAAAAAATTCATTTTAAAGGGAATGTTGGAGCTTCTCTAAATTCAATTCAGGCCACGCATTGCCCATACTATATTCTTTTTGATGCACTAGCACTGCTCCCACTAATCAGTTTGAGGATACCAACCTAATTTTTAGCCTACTATTTCAAATGCCTTAACATTTCCAGAACTTTTTAAAATTTTCAATTTTCAATCTTACTTCTCTATTTATATATACTTTATGAATATGTTCACATTATTTAATTTTGTAAGAGGTCGCGGACCCACTGAGTAGATGTTGTGGACCCCCTGGGTCCCCTGACCACAGGTTAAGAACCTCTGACCTATACTAATTCAATATCAACATTATTGTTTAATTTCACATTTGAGTTATATTTAAAAACTACATATGTTTTATTAGTAAGATATTTTAAATTGCCCATGAAATTAGAAATGTAAAGATAAAAGAGTTATGTGTTAAAGTATAAAAACCGGAAATCTAATATTTTACCAATTTTTATTGCATCTTTTTGAAGAAATATTACTTTGAGTATTTTGAAAATAAAAAGCATTTTTTCAGAACTTCTGGTGTTATTTTTTTAACGTAAATTATAACATTAGAGTTTAATCTAGATGTATTTATATAAGTATTTTAAATAATTAATCTGGAGCATCAGATACATGGGCTGATTTGTGTATATACCCAGAGTACTCTGCTTCTTTTTTTGCATAATTTATGTGTCACTCTATGCCTGAAAGGGTTTTGTTTTGACTTAGAGATGACTGCAGGCTGATATGTCATCTCTATTCATTCTTCCATAGGGGTAGGTGGTGGCTCTGTGGTTGGTCCTTGTTTGTAGCTGCAATCTCCTTTCTTCTAGTTGCTACACTCTCCTTGGTGCGAGATCACAGGTCGTTCCAGTGCTTCCTGATCCTGTCACTGATCTCTTTGGAACACACACTGCATTTCTGCACTGTTGGATCCTTGTTCAATTTTTTTTAATTGTCTCTGAAAATTAAATGGATTTTTTCCTGAGGAGTTTGTCAAGTTCTGAAACACGCTCCTCCACTAATATTTCCAGTTCTGTGTCACCCAACTTTCTCTTTCTGCTCATTTCTTTCTGAGGCTTCTGGCTGGACATGCTGCTGCTGCCAGATCGTCCTCTGTTGGGAGAGAAGTTCTGTTTCTGCTGTGCACTTTAAAGTAAATGTACTTTCTGTAATGGGTGAGGTCAACACTCACTTATGGTGTGACTGGCGCAATTGCAATTCGATATATAAGAATACTGAATGGTTAAAATCGCTAATTGCCTATAGGAAAGATATTATGCAAATCATATTTAGCGATTCCTGTTTTGTGGATTGGTATTTGTTGCAATTTATGAAATGCTAAATATGGTGTTTGACATCAGGCCCCAAAAGCCTTAGAAATTTATAGAATTAGAAGAAAACTGTAAATTAATTTAGAAACATTCAACATGCCGCTTGAAACAAAAAGTGCAATCTGATGCACTTTGCATGCAGTCAGTTATGATAGATCAGTCACATTATTTTGAGGAAACCTTCTGCATCTGGAGCAGCTTTAAGAAAATGTTCTATTTGGAAAATGCACAATATCACTCAGCCCGCCCTCTCTGATCCCCCAGTTCGTGCACTTGCAGCTGTCACTCATTTCAATCACATAGCCGGATCTGTAGATACAGCGAACAGCTGCATTTTGTACTTGTGTGTAATACCTTGATTTCTTGCGCACACCCGTACATTTAATCTCCAAAACATGGTATCTTTTTTATTCCCCGCTTCTTTTTTATGAGGCCCGTGCCTCCCCACCAAGCAGCCGCACTACGCCTGCTGCAGAGGGACTCCATTAATCCTGCATTTCCGAGATGCTATCTGAAGCACAGTGGGTTTCCACAGAAATTAATTTGTCCTGACAACAGGCCTAAAGATTGGAGTCCAGGGATCACTTGGCGAATTCCCTTTAAACTGAGCACAATAATAAACACGGCGCTGATAACGACAGTTCTTAACGACCACACAGAAGAAGGGCCAAGAATAGACCGGTGTGGTGAATCTGTAAGCACTTGAGTGAACTGGCATGAAGGCAGGAGGGAGCGCCATGCCCTCTGTGGCGAGCAGCCATTGCTGCCATTGCAGCTCAGCAGTTAACACAGTCATAGAGAAATACAGTAGGCATTCACATCAAGATGAAGATAGCACCAGTTTATTATGAAAAAGTGCTACCAGGAAGGCTTTATATGTATTCAGAACGTACTTGCAATGAGGAAGACAGAACTCTGGGGCATAAATTCAGTCAGCCCTGCCCGAGCTCCCCAAAGGAAGGTTCATACACCCTATTTTGAAACCCCTGCCTTCCTAGCAAGAAGCTCGATGTGCCCACGGCGCCGCCATAGGGATATTCTTTTGGGCCCACTCTGCATTTCTGTTGCTTTTACACAGACAAACTCCCAAAGCAGGTGTTTGTTAGTGTATAGCCACGGAGCCACCAATCACCGTCGGGCATTTTCGCCTTGCGTGTGGTGGCCTTTAATTGATTCCCCTGCCTGAGCATGGCAGTCCCAGATAAGAGAAGCTAGTAACATTAACCTGCCCTAAATAGGGCAGGGCAACTATCACCTTGACACCATGGCCTTTTCGTGGAAGTGCCATCAGGTCAGTGGGCTCAAAAGCGGAGTCAGCTGAACACTATGGCTCTCCTGCCTCCACTTGGAGAAGGGACTCCACAAGATTGGAAGATGGGGCATCTACTGTTTTTGCAGGTTCCCCACGTCCTTGATGCTCAAAGTGACCCCATATACAGCTAATGGAATTGTGGTTGTGTTTATTTATTTATTTCATTCACTAACCTCGGTGATCGCTTTGCATTGATATGAAGCAGGTTCCCCCCCCCACCCAGCATTGATTTCTATTTAGCTATAATTTAATGATCAGCCTCTTTACGATTTAATGTTGAAGAGTAATGATGTTTGATTTTTTTAAAGTGTAAAGCACAAAATAGGGAGTTTATTGGTGCTATTGTGCTTTTGTTTCCAAACACTGGTGCTCATTGAATGACCTTGGACTTATGAAAAGCTGAACAGGCCATGTTGGGATTTCACTCTGTGTCTAGAAGTTTTCACATATATCTTTAATGCGATCATGTTAACTAGCTGAGCCACCCTAGAACTGAGCTACTTTACATTTCTTTAAGGCTGTCCCTCCATAGGTCAATATACGTTTTATGCCCTGAACCTTGTTTGTCCTTTTGCTTCATCTTTATTTTTATATTTTTGGGTGGGGCGCGGGACATGGACAGAGTGTGCATATAAATATGGTTCTCTCTAGCCAGAATTATGTATTTGTTTTGCACAACTATTTATGAACAAAAACATTGTACATACCCGCAACATCAGTTCAACTATAATTCCAGCTTAAATGGAAAGTCACTTTTTTGAGATGATATTCGGTACCGAGAGGCTAATCAAAGGGCTTAAGTTCAGAAAGAAAACTGAATATTGATGTGGAGATACAATCTTCTCTGATTTTCTGATACATTTTCTGAGTGCCCTGCCAAAATGCAGAATGTGACACACATTATTTTATATTACCAAAATTAACTGAATTTCGTCCAACAGATCTCAGTCCATAGTTTGTATAGTATAAATGATGAACAGTACAAGATGTCCCAGTGTCTTTTTTTAACGCAAATATAGTGAATATTCCTTAAACATGTGTACATGTTTTTAAATATTGTATGGCAGTGTAGTACTGTTGCTCTAATACTCTGTAAACACTGTTTTAAATGTTGTTAAACAAAATGTGTATTACCTTTTCATGACATTCTTGTCCTAGTCCTGACGTGATGAGGTGTGTCTGCACCCATGAGACAGATGCTGCCTACGTAAAAGAAATAAAAGCCCCCTAGCTCTCAGACGACCCAAAACAGAAAACACTTAGGGGCATACTACCAACAACGGGCGCTAAATATCGATATGCGCGAGTAGCGCGATTTTACTTATCGCCGGCTATCGCTGGATTTTATCGCCCGGGTAGCGCGTTATCAACAACGCTTATCAACCAGGCGATAAAAATCAAGCGATAGCCGGCGAAATGCGGGAATATCGCTGGAAATCCAGCGATATTCCTGCAGCGATAGGGAATTACTTGTAAATAGCCCATGGTGGTTGTAGCCTGAGATTCCACCCCCCATTACACATATAGCTAAGTCTGAATTTCTGCAGACGTTAGCTATCAGCGATAACCGCGGTTAGCGCAGGTTTTGACATCGCTATGGGTGTCAGGGCAGGCCTTGTAAATACCGCGATGTGCGGTTAGCGACTTATTCCCTGTGGTTTTGCTCAGGAACGCCTACTTTGCATCTCATTAGAGATGCGATGCAAGGCGTAAGCAAAACCTGTGCTACGACAAGGAAACACGCGCTACCGTGTCCTTGCTGATACTGCGATGCCATTATCGCCGCTTTTCGGCCGAAAACGGCCGCTAAAGCGGCGATAATGGGCTTGTTAATATGCCCCTTATTTTGTCCATCTCCTTTGGGGTGCAGTTACCTTGTGCTTCCTGTCTACGACTGAAGTTCCTGCTTACCCTGTTGGCTCTGATTAGGTGTTTTCTGTTTGCTGTGTCTTGCTCTCGTGACGTTCACAGATTCCTGGCCCTTTTCTGGGCTCGCAGCCTGGTTCATTCTGGATTTGTATGAACCTATGCCTCCCTGCTGGGCTCATTTGGGGCTTTGTGGTTCTGATACAAGTATTTGACCTGCCCTTCTCTAGCTCACTGTTGGGCTTGTGGCTACAGATAGTTTTCTGGACGTTGCTGTCAGTCGTCAATGGAAGTGGCATTCCTCTTTGTGAGCTCCTTGCAGGGCCGGACTGGGAACAGAAACCGGCCCTGGCAAACTGCTCAGCCGCCCCCCCCCTGGGGTGAGGGGGAGTGCAGCCGAACAGTTTGCGAGGGCCGGTTTCGGCCGATTTTGTTACAGGGGGCGGATATTGCCGACCCCCGGTAACAAAAACGGCCCCCAGGGGTCCAAAACCGGCCCCCACCCTAGCTGCCTACCGGGGAAACGCCCGGTGCCCGCTATGGCCAGTCCGGCCCTGGTTCCTTGTTGGGCTTGGGGCAGGGGTGTACTTATTTGCTGAGAGGCACTGGATCCCCCTTTGCTGGAAGACAAGTGAACTCCTTCTCTGCCTGGGGTACAGCCTCTGCATGGACTTCCCATTGTGCTGAGCTTGAGGCTTTTGGAGTGTTTCCCTGTTTTCCTGTCTCACCTACTATCTGCCTATGGTGTGCCCCGGCGTAGGTGCTCAGCTTGTCTGGAGTAGTGTGGTGTTTTTCTGCTGTTTAGTTTGCCCTTCCTTGGCTCGCTATCTGATGTAACTTTGAGCCTTTATCATTGGACGTGGGTACCTCCTCATCCAAGCTAGCGGAGGCCGGTGTAGACTGTGCCTACTCCGTGCAGGGCTTAGGGATAGGGCTTACCTGTTTGCTGAGCTGTAGTGCATCTGTCTGATGAGTGATTCTGAAGTTTCCTTCACTAGAGTATAGATGAGTGTCCTTAATTTTTTCTTCCTTTGGTGCGGGGTGGGCTCAGTTCCTTACTAGGGGCTTGTCAGATGGGCTCTGTCACAGTGCCTCCTGTTGGCTATTGTGTGCACCAGCCTTCCAAATCAGCTTGCTTGGGACTAAGTGGTATTCTTATGATATCTGGCCTGCTCTTCAATTCTTCGTAAAGGCTTGAGGGGGAAACAGCCTTAACAACAAGGTTTTTTCCACATTATGCCTTTACCACAAATTTTTTAACCACACATGTTTTTACCACTCAAATGCCTTTCCAATGCATGACTTTAACGGTTCCCTGATTAAATATCGATGTAAAAAATATAGTTTACAAAAATATCGTGGTAAAAATATTGAATACAAAAATATCGACTCCCTATACTTAAACAGGGAAGTACAATAATATCGATACAAAAATATTGAAGTAAAAATATAGATGTAAAAAATATCGACTTAAAAAGATATATAACTTAAATAAAATATATTAAATAATATTAATATTTTTAACAAAATAAATTACATTTAATATATATTTTAACAAAATATAACAAATAAACTTAATTAAATAAAATATAAACACACAAAAATGTGTACAAATACATATATTTACTTAAAACATTTTATTAACTATTATCTTTACTTAATTTATAAACTTTTTAAATTATATAAAAATAAAATATATACATATATGAATAATTTAAAATAAAATAAAACATTCTATAATTAATTAACACATTAAACTATTAAAAGAAATATTAAAAATACATTTTGCAACACAATAAATACAACAGTAGGGAAAATGTTGGATAGCAGAGGGGTAAAATTTACTATTCCCACTCCAGTGAGTGCAAAAGCAGGGAAAGTGCTGGATAGCGGAGGGGTAAAAATGACTATTCCCACTCCAGTGAGTGCAAAAGCAGGGAAAGTGTTGGATAGCGGAGGGGTAAAATTTACTATTCCCACTCCAGTGAGTGCAAAAGCAGGGAAAGTGCTGGATAGCGGAGGGGTAAAAATTACTAGTCCCACTCCAGTTAGTGCAACAGTAGGGAAAGTGCTGGATACCACACCAATAAAAAAATAAACATCAACATTTTTATTAAATTTTATTTCCATTATTAACATAATTAATATTGAAATTTAAATATATTATTTAAAAAAAATAATAAACATTAATTAATTACACATTGTTTAACACTATAATATCCACAACACACATCTAAAATTAATTACACAATTACAAATAATAATTACTAATTAATTAATTCAAATTAATTAACAAATTAATTAATACAAATTAATTAACAAATTAATTAATGCAAATTAATTAACAAATAATTAATAAATCATCAATAAAAATAAATTACTTCCCACCATTTACACCTATAAAAACCACAACACACACCTAAAATTAATTAAACAATTAACATAATTAATTATTTATTAATTAATTTAAAATAATTAACAACTAATTATCAAACAATTTTTAATAAATTAATTTACACATTTATAACTCTATAACATCACAATTATACAATTATGAATAAATATAAATTATTAAATACATTTCATATAATTAAATTACTTCCCACCCTATTCCCCTATAAACCCACAACCCGCTACGGAACTAAAACGCAAAATTCAAGTTAAAAAACAATATTAACTGCTAAAATTTTAACACATATAATAAAAATACAAACAATTCTCATACAAAATACTAAAATACATAACATTAATAATGAATCGATATTTTTAACAACTATATTTTTGTAAACGATATTTAATACTTCGACATATTTGCAATCAATATTAATTACCTAACAATCGATATTCTTTACCACGATATTTTTTACATCGATATTTCTTACCCACGATATTTTTCCCTCGATATTTCTGTAGGTCGATATTTATACATCGATATTCTTGCTCTGTACCGACTTTAACATGCATTTAAGGTAAGTTGGGGGTTGATGGGGTTCTCCCTCCAAAATACATTTTTTAATATGTATAAATATCTATAAACAACGCTTGATAAGGCATGCATTGTAAAAGCATATTTGTTCTAAAAAAATGTGGGGTAAAAAATGCATCGTAAAGGCATGCAAACTATTTCTCTGCGGTGTTCCGTCATACAACTGGCTTGAGGACCATTGTTGGTTTTTTTCTGTCTGGCAACGCTGTGGGCCTCTGGATGCCGATCTATTTCCTCCTTGGAATGTGGGCCAGCACTGGGGAGCTGGGCATGGGCCCTCCCACAAATTCTCCCTGCAGAACATAAGATGTGATTTTTCCTGCCCTGTGTGCAGTGCTAAGGCCCCTACACTGATAGATGGCTAGGTGCTCCCCCTTTGTCCTGGGGTGTGGACCAAAGTTGAGCTACCCTTTGAGGTTCCTATGGGGCTTGGGGCTTGTTTGACATGGGCTCTTCATTGATACCCTATGGATGTGCACTTCTCTGCCTCCCTATTGAGTTTAAAGGGGTCTGTGTTGTTTTTGCTGTTTGTCCTGCCGTACACAGGCTCCACACTTGAATTGGGGTTGGAGTATGCCTACCCAATGTGCAGATCTGAAGCTTCCTTCACTGGTAGACAGGAGTGTGATCCTCTTAATTTGTTTCTGGGGTGCAAACTGGTCTTATGCTTTCACCTATTCTTACTGATGGACTTGGGGCTTACGTGATGTATGCCCTTTATCCCGGTCTAATGTCCATCTCTGTGCATCTGTCTCTTTGCTGGGCTTGTTGGAGGCCTGTGTGTTGCTAGGTCTGAAGTTCAGCCTATCCTTCCTTGCCTCTCTGATGGGACTATGATACGTGTGGGTTTGCACTACTGTGCAAGCTCTGGGCTTGGACCTTGTGAGACATTAGCCCTATTTTGGACTTGGAATATTGAAAGTGGTTGTCCCTATTCCTCCTATCTCGTTTTGAGACTCCTGTAAAAGGGGTTGCATATTTACTCAAAGCTGTTACTTCTGCTTTCTTGTGCGTGGGTTAATTTTGCCTACTATGGGTGTACTCCTCTTGCTCCCTCTTGGGTTTGGAGCTTGTGGTTGCTGGCCATGTGTTTCTTGGTGTCACTTGTCCCCCCTCTGCCTTACCTTTGTATTGATTATGTTGCTGGGATATTTGGGGCACTGTGGCCTTCTCAGGTTGTCTTAAGTTTTCAAGTGTATCTTCGGGTTTTTAAAGTTGATTTTTGCCCCCATCCTCGTTATTTGGCAAGCCATTTGGAGGTGTGCTGTCTCATATACTTCTTGTTGGGAGATGACCTTATCAAGGTCAAGTATGTTTTTGGGCTCCTGTGTGTTCCCTAACCTCATGGCCACATTTGGGTTTCATGTGGCTTTCTTCTGTTACCCTGTCTTACAATATACTGTCAGGGCCTCTGCTGTCGGGTTTGTGCTTGGTATCATTTCATGACCTCTGAGGGCCTGCATATGAGTGTCCTCGTTCCTGGGGATGAGTGATTTTATCCTTTGTTTGCTTACTCCCCTGTTAGCATTGAGGTTCGGGTCTTTGGCTCTGTGGGTGCCCTCGCTGGTTCTCTCTGCTTTGTGGCCCCACTCCTTCTCCCATTGTTTTTTGCCTATGGGTATTCTGGATAATGTGGGCTGCCTTGTCCAGGATTTTTTCTTCTTGATCCTTCAAGAGCTCTGCACCTTGTGTGTTGGGTGCCTATCAAAAGGGGTGTGCAGCACTGGCCTACCCATTGTCTGGGGTTTGGGCCCTTTGTGGGCCATCCCTAGCTCCCATAGTTTCTGGGGTTGTGGTGTTGGGGCATTCTGTGATGGCCCTTCTCACCCAGGCCTGCAGTGCTTGCTTGACTTTGTGCTATGAAGGGTTGCTTTCTCTGCTGCTCCACTATGCCTATTCTGATGGAACTACCTTTTTGGGCCTCTAGTGGCTCCTGGGGTTTCTGTAATCCTGGCTGTCCTGTGGGGGCCTTCCAGCTTAGCTCATGAGATTCCCTGGTAAATATTCTTCTAATTGCTGCACTTTTTTGTATTAGGCTTGTTGGCTCTAGATTCTGGTGGTTCCTTTTCTGGTGCTCCTTGTTGGGGTGGGGGTTTTAGCTTTCCTAGGCCTGCTTTATGTACTGTTGTGTACCTTCTTCTAGAGGCAGTGTGATCCTCCTCCATTGCCCTGGTGTGAGGTTTGGTAATTCACCTTGGCTATTGCTCCCAGTTGGGCACAGGGCAGAGGGAATCATCTTCCACTGTGGCTTCCCTGTTTTTTTTACATAGCATGCCTGTTTCTTTGGACTGCATATTCTCCTTCTCTGTACTGGAAACTGTCCTTATAACTTATTTGTGACTGTTGGCTCTACTTCTGGCTTCCTCTTTGGTTTGCCCTTGTTGACTTGTGTGGAGTGATGTGCTCATTTGCTCTGGTTTTTGGTGTGGTGCAGTGGCTGTTTTTCGGTTTTGCTGTGTGAGTTCGGGGGGCTTGAAGTTGGGTTTGTTTTGGAAGTCTGTGTCTGCTGTCTCAGATTTGTGCCTTCTCATTTTGTGTTACTGTTCATACCGCTCCATTGGTGGTGAGGTTTAATGATATTTTCTTCTGTGGGCTCTCGTTTTTGTTTGAGCTAGGGAGAACCTTCTTTTTTGTGTGCTCTTCCTGCTGGTCTCTTTTGGTCCCTTCTGGCTCTTTCCCCTAATTGCTGGCTGTGGGTTAGTGTTGCTCCCTTTGGCTTTCTTGGCTCTCATGGGTCATTATTTCAGATTTTCCCTAATTTTGGGCTCCTGCACCTCTGTGCACACAAGTTATGGCCTTTGTCTTTTGTGCTTCTCATACTTGTTGGCTCACTTTGGCCCTGGCACATGGAGCTTTGTTTGCCTTTTGGGTTTTTTCCTTCCTCCTTTGTATCTGGGCTTTGCACTTTATAGCTGGCTATCTTGATGGGTAATTGATACTGACATAAGGGCTTGGATGAGGTAGTGATGAGGGGTAATGCCTAGATTGCCTATTGGTAATCCCATTGCTCCAGTTCTACTCAATAGTCCCAGTCCTTACCAAGCTGAGTGCTGCGCTTCAAGTACAGCGTGCTGGGATGCTTTGGTTGTTGACTCAGAAGGTTTCTGTTTGGGGGTGGAACATTATAGGCACACGTAGAGTGGGAAGAGTTTATACCTTTTTCGTTTAGGTAGGCAGTAGGTTGTCTGACTCCAGTATGTGAGCACACCACTTCACTAAGCACAGGAATGAGGAAGTAAATTCAAAGTCACATTTATTTTGGTTTGATAAAGCTGCAATAAAGCAGTAAACAAAATCACAATGTTTCATAAAGAATATTAAAAAATATATATATCTTATGCACACCAGTTGTGGTTTAAAGCATAATTAAGGGCTTAGTTCCCTTGTTGGGAACAAACATTCTTCTCAGGAAGCACCACTTCAGATAAGGGACACACAAATGAAACATGTTTAAGATCTTTAGGGCCCGATTCACAAAAGTAATCTGAGACAAAATCCTAAATGTACGACGTACGGTATTCACAAAAGACATTTAGGAGTAGTAAAGTTAGGAATCCTAACTTTACTACTCCTAAATGCCTTTTGTGAACACCGAAAGTCCTAAAGTTAGGATTTTGTCTCAGATTACTCTTGTGAATCGGGCCCTTAGTGACTAACTTGAACAGAGGTCAATGTTATTATACCAGTTAGCCAGATTATGCTTCAGGGATAGTTAATCAGTTCTAAAATTTGAAACAAATCTACAGTGTAGGAAAGGGCCCCTTTTTGAAATGGTTACCCCAACTTTTTTGCCTGGTTACTGATGTGATTTTGACTGGAAGTGCACTGGGTTCCTGCTAACCAGGTCCCCAGCGCCAGAGTTTTTTTCCCAAAACTGTACAATTGTGTCCCCAATTGGCAAAACCTTTAGCACGCTCTGTAATAGTTCCTAATAAATTTTACCCGTGGTACCTAGGGCCTGAGGTACTAAAAAGGGTCCCTAAGGGCAGCAGCACAAATTGTGCACCATAAGGAACCCCTCACCAAGCACATGCAAGGATGCCATTACAGGCTGCATGTCTTGGTGCAGACAAAAATAAAAAAACAAGACATGTCATACATCCCTGTGTGCCATGTCCTCTAACACTGCATTTGATATTTCTAAGTCACTCATACTGCAGGACTGACAGCCCTAAGGTGGGGTGTTGAATATTACATGTGAGGGCATTCCTGCATGAGCAGATATGCCTCTGTACTAGTCAGTCCTATTACTTCCACAGCAAGTGGACAGGGAAGCCATTTTAAGACATGTGCTGGACACTGGTGAAAAACGAGTTCCACAGCTACATGATGGCTCCACTGAAAATAGGGATGTTTGGTATCAAACATCTCGTATTGATAAACCCACACAGATTCCAGTGATGACTTTACCAATACATGCACTCAGAGTGCACCTTAGAGGTGCCCCTGAAAACCAACCAGCCTCTTGTGTGCTTGCTGATTGTTTTCTTTCAGCATGCCACTTTAGACACTGTTCTTACCTCCTAGGGTGAGAGCCTCTTCTCTCAGGAGACCTGGAACAAAAGCCTGTCTGGGAAGAAGGTGTAATACCCCCTCTCACAGGATGACCTGCTGATAAGCCTTCCTTGGGTGCAAGCCTCATAGGGGTCCACATTTAAAATGCGAATCTGGCCCCCCATCACAAGAGAGGAAGCAGACCCCTTTGTCCAGGGCCCCCTTGGCACCTAAACAGGTGGGAACATGAGCTAGTCAGGTATGCGTGCCACCTTCCCTAAGGTGGGCTAATGAGAGGTGGCTCTGATTTTTTAGAAGTAGACATCTTTGTGAATGCATACTTAGGAATTCTGGGACAGGGGTATGACCACTACCCACAGAAAGTGGTCATATAGGGGGCATAGTGACCCCAAGGGTCAGTAGCCCATTGGCTTCTACCCAACACTCCCCTAACACCCCTAAATTCAGTACTTAGGTGAGCCCCTGGTACCAAAGAGGCAGACCCTGATGCCCTAAGAAGAGAGAGCCGCAAAAGCAGAGAGGAGAGAAGAAGCAGCTGATCTGGTACCAACCCTGCCAGTCTGCCTGCATCCCTTGTCGAAAACTGCGCCAGCATCAACTCATCCTGCAGCTGTTGACTCCAGAACCTTGGGAGGACCGTCTGCCTTCAATAAAGACCCAAGACTTCCAGTAAAGAGCGGACCTGTTCTCCTTCACCCTGCAGGAATTCCGAAGCAAAGACTCCCAGGCTTTTGGAACGGCCAAAAACCCTACACCTGAAATAACTTCTGCACCCATTGCCTCCGACCTGAGTTGAAGTGGACCAACGGTGTCAACAAGGTTCCCCAGCCCTCCAGAGCTCGAGTCCATCATGGTTTCACCTCTCGTGAACTCTCTGATGCTGCTTGTAGCCTCTGCACGCACGCCCCCTTGACCGCGAGTGCTCCCGGTAAGAAAACCTGGTGCCTAAAGTCACCTCTGCACCCGTCGACCCGGGCTATAGAGAAGAGGACCCCAGGTATCCCTACGTCTCCGAGCATTGCAAAACTTGTTCACCCTTGTTGGTTCAACCCGACTGGCCTCCTAGCCAGAGCCTGCAGCCTCTTTTCGCAGTGACTGATATCTATTGAAGCCTATTGGGCTCCAGATGTTGTTTTTCACCCTGCACCTGGTCGCACCGCGCCGCTGGCGGTGTACTGCTGGTGCTGCCTTGGACCTTGCCCACCAGTTACCTTAACTCCTGTTGATTGGTCCTGTAAGTGGATGTACTGTATCTGTTTGCAGAACTTTTTTTTCTTTCCCTAGGATACCATTGCAGAACTCAAAAATTGCAGTGTGTCCACTTTTTGAAGTGAAAAGAATTTATATTTAAAAACGTACATAACTGAATGATTTTTCTTAGATGCCTAAACATTTAAAGATACTTGCTATTTTCATAAATTGGTGTGGATCTCTTTCTTGCGTCATGTGTGTCATTTATAGATCATTGTGTGCATCTGCAAATGTCTTGCACTCCTCTGTGTTAAGCCTAAGGCTGCTTGAACACACTACCCCCTAACAGAGCACTTTGGAGTTGCATAGCAAACCCCTGTCCACTCATAAGGGAACCCATGGACTCTTTACATGGTGCATCAGATTTTTGATATATCACATAAAGAGTCAGCTTCCTACATACAGAAAATATAATCCATGAGAAAAAGCACATTGGTTTGCATTCATGTTTTGTCAGCTCTTTTATGGACCCTTAGTGAGCATTGTATTTACAAAAATCACATTTAATGTTAATAATTTTACAAAGACAGAATAAGAGTTAAAAGGATATAAGATTAGAACCCACTTTTAGACCTAACTTGTCTAGGGGAAATGATTGCTTCCTAAGTAATGTGGACTTTTTTTCCTTTCTACTAGCTTTACCTAATGTGTTAGATTTACAATTACAGAGTTTATGGCCTGATCTAAACAAAACACACTCAAAATTTACTAGCTGTTAATCCCAACTCAAGGTGAAATGTGTGGATGGAAAGATTGTTACTAATGTTCATCAAGGACCTTGGAATTTTAACTTCCACTCCGTTACAAAAACACACATATTTTGAATGTGGTATGCATTCAACTCCATGTCAAATAGTTGAAGGAATATTTCCTTTATACATTTTAAGAACATGACTCAAATGCCTTAGACACTGTCCAAAAGCCTGAGGGTTGGGAAATCCCTTTTGTAGTAAAATGTTGAATGTAGATTTTACAATTTATATTATATGTGAGAATAACATCTAGATATTTATAGTAGTAAACCACTTCCAACCTTTCACCATTGATACACCATCTACATTTAGATTTACCTAAAATATTCCTCAACACCATGATCTTGGGTGCCTCCATGTTGATCTTCAAATAACTGGAGTTAGCATAAAATTGAAAGGTGGACAATCCTCATTGGAGACCAACAGGGGTTAATTCGAGGATCAAGGTGACATCTGCATCTAACACAAGATTTAGAACTTTACCGCTAATGATTGGTAAACATTTACGTATATGATTTTTCAGGTAAGTCATGAAGATAGAGACAATAATAAAGAAGGTAGCTGGCATACTCGTTTTAAGGCATTGGATCTGGGTATTCGATTGGTTATTCTCCTATCTGACCCCATAAGGACGTTGATCCAGATGTTAGTATATAATGCTATTAGTACTCTAAGAAAAATCCCTTTCAATCTCACAGACAGCCAGGTTACACCATAATGCTGCCCTATGAACCTTGTCAAATCTTATGGAAAAATCTATGATTGGAGCATATTTAATTTCTTACACTAGCTGCTCCTTTCTTTCAATGTAATTCTGATAAAGTAGCTGTATCATTGAAATGCTATCTAGGCTAGAATTATTCTGACAAAACCTACTTGCTCTAATGGAAATATTTAATGATTTTTCACACAAGTGTAGAGGTGTTCCAAGACAGATGCTGCAAATAATTTATCAACTGCATTGAGCAATTAATTTTGTCTTTAATTTTAGGGGTATAGATGAGGCCTTTTCTTATGAATAGGGAGTGTTTTTTTATTTTATTTATTTGAAGAGTTTTATATAGCGCTGGCTAGACCCGGAGGTATCAGAGCGCTTTACAAGAGTATCGTTGCGTTACAAGTTACATCAGTTACAAGAGCATAGTAAGGTACAGTAAACAAAATGTTGTGAGAATTCGTAGGAGGGAGGAGGGGAAGGAGCCATAGCAGCGAGACGAGGAAGAACTGTGCCCAATGTCCGGCTGGGTAGGTGACGGTCAAGGGGGAAAGCAGGGCCAATCTCCTCTATAGCTGTCTAGCAGCTCCACCGGGCATCAGCCATGTTGCTCAGGTCTCAGCTTTCAGGAAAAACAGTTTTGAATAGTTAGATAGGCTACAGTTGCATAGTCAAGTAGCGGAAGAACATGTCCCCACTAGAGGAAAGAGGTAAAAGAAGGGGGGGGAGTATAAAACAAATCGGAGAAGGAGCTGGGGCTGGGGCTGCAATTTAGGCTGCCGAGGAAACGAAGGCAGAGGCGGCCGCCATTTTAAGGTCAGGCACGTCATGTCCAGGCCTCTGTAAATTCCTGTGTAGGCGTTGAAGCGGTAGTTGGTCTCAGCCATGATGAAGCCCTGCTCGTGGGAGGCAGCAGACAGCTCGGACCCCCTGGATGCCATTTAGATGCCGAGACATGTGAGGTAAAAGAGGCGGGACTTCCTCTTTCTCTGGAAGACGAGGCCAAATTATCATTATAGTCCCTACAGCACCAGTTGGTACGCATAGCTACTAATCCATGGTACCACCTCTCTCCAGTCAGTGATGTTGCTCCACCTGCGACTCCGTAAGCACCGATATCTGCCTCTTAAGATCACGGGCGAACAGCTGCCCGGCATCAGCGCTTCACCGCGTCTCCCTCAGCGCCCCCCACCCGGCAATCTCCACAGTTCAGGAAACCTCCAGATCCAGTGTACCCCACTCAGCAGGGGTATGCGCCTGCCCAATTGTTCTCACCTCGTCCGTCACTGCTGTTGAATCCGTGAGGCACGAGCGAGGGAGAAGGCCACCAACGCCCAGAGTAACACCAAAGTCAGCCGATGCCCGCACCACACCGCAAGCCCTCTCAACAAGACCAACCAGGAGTGTGATACTTCCCTTCCAAGACTCCGAAATTCTACCTCTGATGTAACAAGCAGAAAATTAAATGAACATTTTCCCAAAAGCTCTGATTTGTTCAAAAGTTTGATGGCTATGACTTTATACGTTTTTTCTTCGAGGGTAGAGGTCTGATTTGGAATGGCTGGAAGTGCCTACACTTCTCTTTTTATTTTATTAAAGCAATTTTTTATTACGTTTATAAACATTTAAGCTTAGGAATTAAGAAAGACAAATGTATTGAAGCAGGAGTAACTCATGCCTTGCTGATCCGCCTGGAAACTGTTCATACACAAGCAAAGAAGCATATGATTTTGAGTATAATCCAATTCAATTAAATGCAGGCTACAGAAGAAACATCAAAATAGACCTCAAAATAAGCACAAATCCTAATGGCAACATACAGTCACTTCTTGTCTACTCTCGGTCAACATTCCTGGAGCCAGTTAAGGGACATATTAACTCCCAATCACAATCTTAGTGGTCATTAGAGATCTGCCCTTAGTGACTAAGTGAATAAAAGTCTTGACAGGCATTAATATGTGCGCTCTGTCGTGAGATCTGTCATTCAAGTAGATGGGTCCATATTAATTCATTTATGTCTTTAATTATGGCAAATGATCCCCTTATAATATCTCATTATGGTGCTTCTGGGTTACCGACACAGTGCTTGTAATGGCGAAGACATAGAGTACAAGGGAGTCTGTGCCCCCCTGCTCAACATGGTCCTAAGGAGTAATGCAGCCACCATTTGCGGAGGTATTCTACAGTAAAGAATAACAAGCTCTGTCCTACTGTGGTGTGAGAATTAGCTCAGAGATTGCCTCAGAAAAGCTTGTTTGGTCATTGATCTTGTATATGGTGGATTCACGTTCTGCCAACCTAGACAGCTCTGTGACCCATTCAGCATGTATGGGGATGGAAGATTTGCACCAGTGACTTAGTATTCACACTTTTGCAGTAGCCAGAGCCATTGACAGCCATTATTGTGTGTTTGTTTGTTAGGTTCTACCTTTACTGTCATGTCATAGAGAAGTGGAAAGTGTATTGAGGAGGTGATGCATAATCTGGGTGCTTTTTCTTGCTCGGGACATATTGCTGCCCATCACGGTTTAACAGCCACACAATGCTAGCGAATATGAAGGTCACAGCCCCCTGTCCTACATCTCCAACAGTTATCATATGGTAGTAGTCATATTTTGTGTAATCACAGGAGTTTCCAATGCCACTTGTGGAGAACTTTGAAATAAGTGAATTTCAGTTTGAACTCACAAAGGAAGGTGTCATGTGTACATAAGAAGTCTACCCAATCATCTGGACTGTACTGTTGGTGTAGCTTATGTTGCCAGTATACTCTAGCATGTTCCCTCATGGGGAAGGAGAAACTTTTTTCTATGAAGAGTGCTATGCCCTCGTCCGTCACCAAGCCTATTTGTGCACTCCTTCCGTGCCCCAGCTTTGTGATCATATGCACATTCCTTTGTGATTTGCCCCCACATGAAGGTGTCCCCGTATTAAGGCCTGCTCATTTCTTATAATTTGCCCCCATGTGCACATCCTTCATGATTTGCTCCCATATTAAGACCTACAAGTCCCACATGTTTACCTCCATCCTGCCCCAGAACTCCTGTGCTCTCCCCCGGCCTAAGCCTTCCAGCTCTTTTTTAACAAAATCTCACAAGGTCATGTGGGATCTCATGAGATTTTGGCCACGGCATCTAACTGACAGCCATTTTCTCAAGGTGGGTATAAATACCATGCCCCAACTGCATGCAAATGCTTGGCTTCATCATTCTGGTAAGAAGAGGACTTGCTACTTACCTGAGCCAATGTGTCTCCCAGACATCCTTGTTCCCCGTCCGAATTTACGTTCCCGCTGCTACAGTCCTCACTCCTGTGGATCTCCTGCTGCTCTAGCCATTGTTCCTTCAAACCTGAAAGAAAGAAAAGACTATTAGTTACTTCAGCAAAAATACTTCAAGGCCAGTGTTACAAAGAGTTAATCTCAGCATGCACGGATTCAAGGCCAATTCTCTGTGATTGATGCTGGAGTTAAGCCTCGGATCATTCATATAATCGAGTTATGGAACTAAAAGCTTTAAAGCCTGGCACTAGGTTGTTACTTGAAAAACCAGGAACTTTGTTGCAGGGTCATAAACATTGCTGCTAAATGATTGACATGGTAGCTATTTGAGAGATATTGTTGCAACCTGGAGAAATCTTCACCTTGTTACAAAATGAGAGTTCAACAAAATCCCTGTCAAGTGAGTGTAACCCGAAAACCTTGTGTCCTTAAATATAGTGCAAAAGGGGGATTTATGCCATTGTTAATGTGTTGTGTTTATTGCCTTTAAATTGCTGAAGAAACAAGCATAAGGGTGATATCGCCCTCAAATCCTGCCTGGGTAACACTCCATCCTGGTCAAGTTTCGCTGAGAGGGAGACACGAGAGGCCCAATCTTTCTCTTTTCTCAAACCCCCTTCCCCTTGAGCGGCAACTGTTAGAGCGAGAGTGTATGTCTAGTTGAGAGTTGTGCACAAAACGGTCGGAGGACTTCTATCGCTCCTGCAGAGTTCCTGTACAATGCAGGTGAGTGGCATACCCTTAAAGATACCATAAAAGTCAACGACCACCACCTTGCACCTGCCCCATGTCCCAAAGTAGTGACATAAGGATGATTACTGTATGTTATGTTTTGTGTCTTTCAGTTGACTTCGGAGAAAAATCTGTAGCTGGGTATTTGGCCATTGTGAGACTGATCTAGTGCAAATTCAGATTAGAAGTCTATTGAGGATCTTTCCCTCAAACAATTGTTTTATCTGCATCATTCCATGTGATCACCACACCAGACAGGACACTTTTGAGCCCCATATCTGTATCCATTTATGCCAAAGAGGTGAAGCCACTGGTTGTCTTCTAAATGTTTGTGCGCCTGCTGCCATGCGGTGTGGATGGCTATAATAATCAAATTGTATATGTGTGTTGGGGGAGGATGTGTATGGGGCTTCCAAATTTCTGCCACCTAAGAGTATGGCTCTTTGGATAATAACAAAAGCGTTTGGTCCAGTTTCACCGGAATCCGATTTACTAACTGCAAAAGGGGACAGTCGTAGCCCTCCTGATTCAGTATGCATATAACTTGTCAAGTTTGAGCTTGGGCCTGTTTGTTCCTCACATGAATGCTTTGATGGATGCATTGATTTGTAGCAACAGTGTTTTAGGGATCAGGATGGGAAACATGCCAAAGACATAGTTCTAACAAGGTGCAATTACTATTTTTACAGCCTGGATGTGGCCCCATAAGGACGGTTAAAGATCCAAACACCTGTCAAAATGGCTTTGTGTCTTTGTTAGTAAGGATAGTACATTGTCTTCCAATATCTTGGACAGGCCCCTGTTGGGTAGGATGCCTAGGTACTTAATCTGTTGAGGAACATACTTGATTTGAAATCTCTTGATGCATGCTCTCGTCGTCATCCTAAACATGGACATCACTTCACATTTACCCCAGTTCACCTTGTAGCTGGAGAACTCAGAGAAGGTGTTCAGGTGGTCTATGAGGGCAAGGATTGAACTTTTGGTTTTGTGATCATCACGAGCATGTCCTTCACATACAAGAGCGTTTTAACTGTGATCGTCTGGTAGGATACACCAGGGCAATGGGGGAGAGCCTAAGTGTGGTTGCCAGTGGTTCCAAGGCTAAAAGAAAGAGGAGTGGGGAAGGGTGGCAGCCTTATCTTTTTCACCATGGTAAAAGGATGTTGTGGAGCAGAAACCCGCCCCCCAGTGAAGTTGCACCTCTGGAGTTTCAGATAGCCATGGAACCTTGGTGATGAATTGTTGGCCCAGCCTGAACCTGTTAATTTCCTTTTGCATGTATGACCATTCAAATCATGTTAAAGGCCTTTTCCAAATCCAGAGAAATCCTGGTCAGCGTTCCTGGAGGCCCATAATGGATATGCCAAAATCCTCGTATGATTCCTAGACGATGAATCCGACCTGGGACAGATGTATGAGGGATGGTAAAACTTATCTCAGCCTAGTCACCGGTATTTTGGCTACTATTTTAATGTCCATGTTTTTTAGGACTATGGGCCTGTAGCTTCCAAACTCCAATGGATCCTTGCCCTCCTTTGGCAGAAGCGTGATGACTGCTTTGAAATTCAATTTCTTTAGTTTTTTGCTTCCAAATGTAAGCCAGTGTGAAAGAAATAACACAATTTGAAAAATGCCGTCTGTATCATGTGATAGTAACAGCAATCCCAAATTCATAGCTGGACAAATAACCACTGTTCTTATACTCATAATCCTGGGCACATTTAAAAAATGCATAGATTTCCTTCAGACCCATCTAGAATATACCTGATGAATTGAAGCATAGTCCATACACAATGAAAAAACATAAGCTGCAGCTTAGTTGTTTGCTCTGGGTATCACATGTTTTTAGACAACTAACCGACACTATGGGGCCGATTCCGATTCGGGCCGGAAAACATACCGACCGACTCGGTATGGGAATATAGTCCAACCGACACGTACCGGCGTTGCCCGACCTGGGTAGTACCATGAAATGCATGTGAATCACGACTGACTCGTACGGAACACAAGCCGAACGACCGAACCGCACGGAAACCAGGTATCCGGCTGGGAAACCACGCGATTCGAACCGACCGACACGCACCAGGAATGAACCCGAACGAAACGTACCCGCGAACTCCGACATGCGCAGTACGATGTAATGCGTGGAAAACCAGACCGAGTCGCACGGAGCTCAAGCCGTACGACCGACATGCATACAAAAGCCAGCCGAAGGAAGCCAATACTCGGCGACCGACGCGTACGCCGCACAATAAACCGAGCAGAAACACAGCGTGAACGACTCGGAGAAGCTCGCACGAGACAACTGCAGCGTCCTACTCGGTCAGAAGAACGTCTCCTACATGCACAAAAAATACAAAGGAAATAATACAAAAAAAAGGGCCAAACAAGCAATGACAAAGTCAATAAATACAGGGAAAAAAAACATGGGGCCTGATTCACAGAACTAACTTACGTCAAAAACGTAAAGTTAGTACTTTTTGGTATTCACAGAATACACTTACTCATTTTGGTATTCACAGAATGAACTTACTCATTTCGGTATTCACAGAAGTTAGTAGTCCTAACTTTAGGACTCCTAAATGCCTTATGTGAATACCTAAAGTCTTAAAGTTAGGATTTTTCTCAGTTTAGGAGTAGTAAAGACTACTCCTAAACTGAGAAAAATCCTTGAATACCAAAAAGTACTAACTTTACGTTTTTGACGTAAGTTAGTTCTGTGAATCAGGCCCCTGGAACAAGGACACACCCCCAACTCCACCTATATAAAGGCCACAAATCCCTACCATGATCCTTTGCAAATTCAACTGACCTGCCAGCACAGAACACCATCACACAGCAACCACAGACACACTCACAGCTCATCCATCACACAAACCACACACCATTAGCACCTCAACAAATAGCACCCTCACATACACCCAGCAAAACCTACACTCACACACCCTCACCTGCACACAAACACACATCAATCACCACCACCACCCATCACCATGCCCCCAAAGAAGAATCCAAAGTTCCTAGACAGTGAATTGGAAGTCCTGGTAGATGAGATCCTCAGGGTAGAGCCACAGTTGTTTGGTACATTGGTACAACAGACCCCCATGTCGCAGAAAACCAAGATGTGGGAGAGGATCGTCGACAGGGTCAACGCACAATCACCATGTTTGCGCACAAAGGAAGATATCCAGAACAGGTGGTATGATGTGCGCATGAGGGTCAGGGACCTACTAAAGAAGGATTACATCGTGAGTCAGCGCACCGGCAGTGGCCCTCCTGCCAAACCACTATACCTCAGGCCCTGGGAGGAGAAGGTGCGGGCCATCCTACCACCAGTGAGCGTATATGGACTATCAAACATCCCAGAGCCTGGTGAGTACACAACTAATATACCCAATATTGTGTGACAATACACACACATCACTGTCAAGGGGATAGTCAAACCATGCACCCTTAGCAAATCCACAGCAACCAAAAGATAATCACCCCAAGATTTGTCTGTCAGTCAGATAAACACAATCCATGCCATCTCATAGTGATATGTAACTGTGTCATGATATGTACAAACCTAACTACAAATACAGCAAGGCAGTGGCACAAATATAACCAACAAACACAGTTAGACATTTTGCCACCACTAGAACACCACCTCACAGGGAAGCTCACTGAAAGGAAGGAATTCTGTGTATGCTGGTGAAGTCAGTGTAGCCAATAGCATGATGGGAGTTGTAGTCACAGATATTGGTCACACTCACAATTGGCCCATCAACACCACTCTGAACCATGCTCACATCACAGGGAGTGGAAAACAACTGACAAGATGGCTGACACTGGGTACTGCTGTGGGGAGCACAAGGCCCTGCTGGGAACTGTGCACCAACCAACAGCAGGACACCACTGACTGACATCCTGAAAGCCAACTTGCACTCCCTGCAATGGAAGCACAAGATGGCTGACACTGGGTACTGCTGTGGGGAGCACAAGCCCCTGCTGGGAACTGTGCACCAACCAACAGCAGGACACCACTGTCAGCCATCTTGCCATTGCTGTCACACTCACACACAGTGAAGTCCACTCAAAAGGAAGGAAGTATGGGCATGCTGGGAAGGGGGGTGTAGGCAATAGCATGATGGGAGTTGTAGTCACAGATATTGGTCACCCTCACAATTGGCCCATCAACACCACTCTGAACCATGCTCACATCACAGGGAGTGGAAAACAACTGACAAGATGGCTGACACTGGGTACTGCTGTGGGGAGCACAAGCCCCTGCTGGGAACTGGGCACCAACCAACAGCAGGACACCACTGACTGACATCCTGAAAGCCAACTTGCACTCCCTGCAATGGAAGCACGTTCCATGGTGGGATATCTGGCTGGGTGGGAAGGAGGACTGACAGCTCTGACCATAGTTACAAGCAGCTTTTCTTACACACCCCCTTAACACAAACTCCACACAACTCACCTGGGAGAATGCAATGCCTCACACTCCAATTAAGTATCCCACAAAGAACCACCACCCTGGGTTATTCTGTGTGAAGCACAGGGACACTCTTGGGACTTGTAGCCAAACAAATGCCAGGACAACACTGTCAGCCATCCTGTCAGCACAGGCACACTACCCCACAGGGAAGCAGAGTCAAAAGGAAGAAAGTATGGGCATGCTGGGAAGGGGGGGTGTAGGCAATAGCATGATGGGAGTGGTAGTCACAGCTCAACATCCCCCACCCACATGGCCCAGCAAGCTCACACTGAAGCATGCACACCTCACAGGCAGTGAAAAGCCACTTCAAAGATGTCTGACACTGGCCTCAGCTGTGGGGAGCACAAGGCCCTGCTGGGAACTGTGCAACAACCAACAGCAGGACACCACTGACTGTCATCCTGAGAGTCAACCTGCACACACTGCAAGGGTGGCATGCTTCATGGTGGGATAACTGGGCTGGGGGAGAAGGAGGGCCGGAAGTCCACCAAATACCACCAATGCTGGCCATGCACACACCTCAACATTCACATTGAAAAGCTTCAGGTTGGCAGGACAATGTGCTACACCAATATCAACCTCTGACTGTGACAACTGAGGACAATGCAATGTACAGGCCCGCATCCAGAGGTACAGTCACAACTGTCAGGTGTGTGAACCATTGATGCCCGTAGAAACATAACATACATTGTGTGTCTCTTCCAAAAACAGGTGATGATGGGGACACAGCAGCAGATGATGAGGAGTCCCTGTCCCAGGCTCCGGGGGACACTGCTCACTGGTGTGGAACAGCCTCTGCACTCCTCGGATGGCGAAGACCTACCTGGCCCCTCCGGTGTGAGTCATCATGCAGCACCAGCAGGACCAACATCTGTACCCCCTGCACCCACCCCTCCAACAACTGCCAACACACAGACCACTCCTGCCAACATGGACAGACCAAGGACCACCGATGACAACAGCACAGGGACCCCGGCCCAACATGGAGCAACGGACAACGACCCCAGTAACAACCCCCAAGTGGGCCTACGGTCACCTGTGCGTGCCACCACAGGTCCCGCACGTGTCGCCAGGGGTGGTGGGAGGGGTGGTAGACATAGGTCGCTGTTTGCAGAGGGGTCTGGACTGCATGATGACCCACAACTGGCACGCATTGCTGAGGCGTACCAGAATAGCACCGGAGAGGTCAGCCAGGTAGTGGGGATCCTCAAGGACATTCAACAGCAACAGGCTGCCCATCATGCCCGCTTGGACTCACACATGTCCCGTGTGGAGACACACAAGTCCCGTGTGGAGACACGGATGTATGACGATATCACGCATGCATTACATCGCATGCCATTAGATCGCGGTTTTAACAACGCAAGTCGTTACAACGACTTGCGTTGGAGGGCGCTGGACTTAGGAGTAGTTAAATTTACTATTCCAACTCCAGCCTACGTACAGTAGGGAAGGTGTTGGATAGTAAATTAAACTACTCCTTGTCCTATAGCGCCCTCCAGTGCAAGTCGTTGTAACGACTTGCGTTGTAAAAACCTCGATCTAATGGCATGCGATGTAATGGATGCGTTCTAAAGGTTGTTTCCCGGAGACACACATGTCTGGCATGGAGTCCAAGTGGGACACATTGGAAGAACTGACAGCGGTGCATAGGGACATATTGACATGCCTCCGCCAGATTAGCACCAACATGGCCACACCTCCCTGTGTGCCCACAACATCTGGTGCTGCAACAACTGCAACTGCCACAGGGAGGGAGGATGACTCTGGCAGAGAGTCCTCTGCACCGCAGCAGCCTGCACGTGAGGGTCCCCCCAGAAAGAAGAGGGGTCATCCGAGGAAGGAAAACTGAGAGGCCGATGGCCATGTACATCCCCCAGGAACCCAACACCTGATCTGGAAATTCTCCTTTGTGTGCAAACTGTTCACCCTGTCGAATGCAACACAACTCTCCCACATGACATGGGTAGCTTAAGTTGGCCCAATGTATCAGATGACTGTGGACTTTACTCAGGACATTTCTGCTACCAAGACTTCCAAATCATCTGGGAACTTTGGATTCCAATCCCAATGTACAGCACCCACCATCCTGTGCACTATCCTCACACATGTATGGAAATAATCTCACTAATACACCATACTTGCCTCTGTTGTGATTCCAACGTGGTTTCTGTCATGGAGATGGTGATCTGCTAAATGACACTGTGCATGCTAACTGCTACAGCAAGTTCAACACCGTCATGTGAGTCATGGCGACGTGACACACCACTAGGGCTACACAACACATACACACCAGGGCCATCAGACTCATCGCCTACACTGATGTTTCCAGGAAATACAGTGGAATGCACAGACACCACACCTATTCACAGTTTGTGTTAACTAGCCCACAGGTGCAGTAAGCACATGTCAGTCAGATGTGTGACCACAGACAACGCACATCCCAAAGTGAAGCACAGGTATATTAAGTAAGTCCGTTTTTTTATATAGTGCAGCTACTCACCCTTACGGGTCTCAAGGCGCTGGGGGCCGTCGTGGAAATTAAGTGAGCTATTGCCCAGAGTCACATGGTGCTGAGCTGAGCTGCCGCCGGAGCCGGGGATCGAACCGTGAACCTACGTTGGAGTGGCCACACAGTCAACAAGTGTAGAAGAAATAAAGTC
This sequence comes from Calotriton arnoldi, assembly GCA_963921515.1. NCBI lineage: Eukaryota > Metazoa > Chordata > Amphibia > Caudata > Salamandridae > Calotriton > Calotriton arnoldi. The sequence continues at coordinate 1,258,060 of CAWUFW010003114.1, forward strand.
CAGGGGTGTGTGGCACATCACCTGTAGGGAAACGACTGCTTCCACCCTGGAAGTTGAATCATGGTGTCGGGGGATCACAGTTCACCAAACAACTCTGAAAGTACCCTGTGAAGGACAGACATGACACACAGTCAAAAGCACTGAAGAACAGGACAGAACTGCAATACTCATGGCCAATACATGTCACAAGATACTCACAGAAAACCAAGTTAGCATGTCAACACTGTTGGGGAGTACAGACTACCTGTAAGGACACATCGCTGCACGCTTCCAGTCAAGTAGCACATGGCCACACTCAAACAGCACCAGAGCACCACCAACACATATCACGCAAACTCACATCATTGGCATGACAACTCTCTGGATACTCACATTCAGCTGAAGAAGTTGGTGATGAGCTGTGTGCGGACATCACCATCATCATCATCATCATCACTGGCATTGTGGCCCAGGCCAGGATCCTCCACAGGTGGCGGATGTTGGTCATCGTCATCCAGGATGAGAGGCAACTCCTTCCGCACTGCCAGGTTGTGTAGCATGCAGTAGACGATGACAATCTTGCACACCTTTGCTGGGGCATATGGGGGGGCCCCTCCTGTCTTGTCCAGGCAGCGGAAGCGGCTCTTCAGGAGACCAAATGTATGCTCGATCACTCTCCTGGTCCGACCATGTGCCTCATTGTAGCGCATCTGGGCTGGTGTCACAGGGTTCCTGAGGGGTGTCAGCAACCACGGCATGTTGGGGTATCCGGAGTCACCTACAGACAGACAATTGCACATTAGCTGAGTTGGAAAAGAGGGCGGAATACAACATAGCAGAACACACACAATGGTACAAAGTCAGTACACACCGACAAGCCAGGCACGCTGGTTCTGCATCTGTGACATCATCCTCGGGATGCCACTACACCTCATCACGTAGGCATCGTGTGCCGAACCAGGGAAACGGGCACACACATGTGAGATGCTCATATCTGCAAGACATACCACCAGATCATTGATCGAATGATAATGTTTCCTGTTCCTGTATGCCTGCTCATGTGCCTGTGGTGGTACCAAAGCCACATGTGTCCCATCAATGGAGCCAATGACATGTGGCATCCTCCCCAGGGCATAGAAGTCACTCTTGATGTCAGTGAGTTGTTGACGTTTAGGGAAATAGATGTACTGGTTCAGGCATCTCAACATTGCCTCCAAAACATCGCGTAGCACACGGCTGAACATAGTCTGTGACATCCCACCAGCAGTCGCCACAGTGTGTTGAAAGGTACCGGTGGCAAAGAAGTGTAGGGCTGCCATCACCGTCACCTTGGGGGTCAGTGCTGTAGGGTACGGCTGGCCAGGTTGCAAATGTGGGGCCAAGCGCACTGCCAAATCCTCAATCAGCTGCCTGGTGAAGCGGTACCGTCGGATGCTGTCACGTTCCACCATCGTTGCTAGGTCAGGGAATGGTCTATGGACAGCTGGTGCCCTGCAGTGCATAGGTGAAGAAAGAAAGATTGTCAGTCACCCCACATATGTGCCATTCACCATACTCAATATCACATGATACATCATTACGAGACACAAGTATTTGATGTGTGTGCCGTTCCGTATGGACATATATGGCACCTACATGGCCATCATCTAACATCTCAGTTCAACATGTGTTGACAACAGGTTCCAGGTTGTTCTATGGGAAACCATTAGGCTGTGTCACAGTACCCATTTACTGCTGTCACGTTCCAAACACACACCACAGTGACATGTCTGGACAGATGCGCCACAGGCATCATAGCTCATTGACAGGTAGATTCCCAGGGACCCTGTCTTGCCACATGGACACTGGCATGACATGGCGTATCATGTACACGTCAGCAAAACAACCATGACTCCCACAGGTAGTGGCCCCTGTTGCCTCCGCAGGACAGACATGGACGTCTGTGACACACACACGCACAACATCAAAGTCCATGCACAAACAACGTGGATGTGGAGACTGTCTCCCATTGTGCACATGGAATCAGAGACATTGGAAACACAACATGCACACAGACTGTGGAGGGCCATCACTATTGTGGCAATGGGTCACCCTGTGATGTATATACCTTCCCACATGGGACTCTGGGGGTATGTGACATGTCATACACATACACAACCTGGAAATGTGACCATGCCACATGCTCTGAAATGAACAGTTGCACATCACAGTGGTCATGTGCACAACACACAAAGGATCCTGTCCCCATGAACACGTGCACAGGCTGGGAGTGGCTGCCCCAAGTGCCACCCCAAAAACCACATGTTGACCCCCATACACAGAAAAGGTAATGCAGCCTTACATGCCTTAGGATACAGTGTGGACAGGCTGTGGTGTTGTAGGTGTGCCCCTGAGTCCCTGGCAAGTATATGTGGCTGGCATACGTTCACCAGTGACAAGCATGGTGACATATGCGAGTGACCTGTACAGGGACGCGTTGTACAGCAATGGACCGATCGGTGTGCACGCACTGGCCATTGAATCTGTTGTGAGCGGGTACGCGTTGTTTCCCGGAATACGCGTTGTACAGCAATGGACCGATCGGTGTGCACGCACTGGCCATTGAATCTGTTGTGAGCGGGTACGCGTTGTTTCCCGGAATACGAGTTGTACAGCAATGGACCGATCGGTGTGCACGCACTGGCCATTGAATCTGTTGTGGCGAGTGCAGCGTTGTTTCCCGGAATACGCGTTGTACAGCAATGGACCGATCGGTGTGCATGCACTGGCCATTGAATCTTTTGTGGCGAGTGCGCGTTGTTTCCCCGGAATACACGTTGTACAGCAATGGACCGATCGGTGTGCACGCACTGGCCATTGCATCTGTTGTGAGCGAGTGCACGCGTTGTACAGCAATGGACCGATCGGTGTGCACGCACTGGCCATTGATTCTGTTGTGAGCGGGTGCAGCGTTGTACAGCAATGGACCGATCGGTGTGCATGCACTGGCCATTGAATCTGTTGTGAGCGGGTACGCGTTGTACAGCAATGGACCGATCAGTGTGCACGCACTGGCTATTGAATCTGTTGTGAGCGGGTACGCGTTGTACAGCAATGGACCGATCAGTGTGCACGCACTGGCCATTGAATCTGTTGTGAGCGGGTATGCGTTGTTTCCCGGAATACGCATTGTACAGCAATGGACCGATCGGTGTGCACGCACTGGCCATTGAATCTGTTGTGAGCGGGTACGCGTTGTTTCCCGGAATACGCGTTGTACAGCAATGGACCGATCGATGTGCACGCACTGGCCATTGCATCTGTTGTGAGCGGGTACGCGTTGTACATCAATGTACCGATCGATGTGCACGCACTGGCCATTGCATCTGTTGTGAGCGGGTACGCGTTGTACAGCAATGGACCGATCGGTGTGCACGCACTGGCCATTGAATCTGTTGTGAGCGGGTACGCGTTGTACAGCAATGGACCGATCGGTGCGCACGCATTGGACATTGCATTTGATGTGAGCGTGTACGCGTTGTTTTTTGAAATACGCGTTGTACAGCAATGGTCCGGACGGTGCGCATGCATTGGCTAGGGCCTGGCATGGCAACGGACGCATTTTCGAAGCTGTAACGAGTCTGATGCAGTGAATTCAGTTGGCCAGCCACAACAATGTTGCAAATTCATGGGTGTCAAGAAGTTTAACTTTTGAAGGATGCTGTGGGCGTGTATAAGTGGTGCAATTCCATGGATTGGCCAGATTCAGAAGATGCAAACGACTTGGACCTATCACTTTGGACACATGGGACAGTATCTGCCTCTGCAGCACACATATAATGCTGGCTGTTCCCCTGAGAGCTCACTTGCCTGCACTACATGCTCCAGGACGACATCTGCCACCAACACTGCTGCTGTCTCTGCATCCTCTGGCTACTGCAATGACACGTACTGTGGAGAGAGCCCCAGCCTTCAGCCTTGAGGAGAACCAGGCCCTGCTGGACAGCCTCCTTCCACAGTTCAGCAAGCTGTATGGGAAACCAGGGGAGCAGGTGAGTGTGCTGTCCACTGCCTTACTAATTGTGCAGGATATCTGACTAGCAAGACTTACAGTGTGCACACCACTGGTTAGCATGCTCACTGAGTAGTTCTCACCCCACAAAGTGTGTAGTTACATGCACTGAACAGGTACAGTGCAGTAACAGTGCATTCCAACAAGGTTTTACTTCCCAGACAATGATACCATGTAGTAACTGCTGGCAAACTGTTCATAGCCATCGTTGCACTGCCTGTGTACATCATATGCCCCTGTGATTGAGACATGTATATCCAACTGTGTGATGCACGTATATGTTGCATGTGTAGTAATGGCATTTTCACTTTGTCATCCTCACAGGTTGATGCCCACCAGAAGCAGGAAATCTGGCTGACCATCGCCCGGGCAGTAAGATCCATGGGGGTCTACAAGCGCCGGATCCGCAACTGCCAGAAGAGGTGGCAGGACCTTCGGGGCTGGACCCGGAGGATCGCAAGGGTCCAGCTGAAGCTGTCGCCTCCTCGCAGGAGGGGCGGACACCGGACCCTGACCCCCACATGCTCAGGATCCTGGCGGTGGTCTTCCCTGACCTGGATGGGCAGCTGAAGGCCAGACAGCAGCAAGGAGGGGTGAGTCCATGACTGCACTGTGAACTTTGTCTGACATGCTATGTGCCCTCCTCTGGCCTGGTTAAACTTCCACAGTACATCAGTCTTGTGGTCCAGGACCCATGTCCCTCAATTGTGACATGCCCACTCCTCATCTGATACGCATATGTGTGGCCCTTACAGTCAGGAAATTGTGTCACTTGGGTACTGTGTCCTTGCATTTTGCTTCGCTCAAGGTGGGGGACAGCATTTGTTCCAGTGACTTTGTTGTGGGATTCATGGGTGGGTCAATTGCTTACACAATGCCTAAGTTCTGACATGTAATCTGGGTGTAACTTTGATATGTGGTCCACTTGCTGATCTGAATCACCACTTGTCCCTGGGGTATTTGGCACACACCCATGCTGCGGGTGGGAACAATGTTTGAGCCTCAGGAGTATGTATATCAAGTGTGTCACACATGCTTAGCCACCTGCCTACTGTCCAGGGCTCATCCCTCTTTCAGGTGGAGCAGGACAGTCATGCCTACTCCAGGGCATACAATACACTCTGTACTCCCACTCCCGTGTATCAGCTGACATGTTGTGATCAGTGAAATGTTCCCTCAGGTGTCTGCCTCTGTGTCTTTGTGCTGTGGCTTCGTTGTCAGGACTACTGGGATGTTTATCGTTTAGGGCTCAACATGCCATCTGAGATGTGACCATGAGAGACGATACTTCTGTGACTTATAGGTGTTTGATCACTTGACTGTGCACACAGGTGTATGCGACTGTGAACTTCAGGCAGCTGTTTTTCATTCACAGCAGACTGTGAGGTGCTCAGTTTCATAGAGTTGTGTTTCATGTCTCCCATATGTCCAATTGGCATGACGTGGACAAATAAGAGTTCAGATGATGTGGTTTGTGGGGGATGGACATGTGCACTTGTCAGCTATATAACTTGCATTCCCCATTACCTAGGATTGTGACACAGTGCAGACTGTTGTTGGCTGGCTGCCATGCCCATGTGACTGGAGACAGTGATGTATGACTTTGCAGGCATGCCTGTGCCATGGCATTTAACTTCCTAAGAGTGATCCTGCAGGGGAGTGACATGTGCAACATGCACCCCATTGTGGCATTGACTATCCGGACATGGGTGCATCATGGTGTCTGGTGCTGGTATGCATCACATGCATTTCTAATTAGACTCTGGCCATCCCTTTATCCGGACACCTGTACTAACTCAGTGGCAAGAGATGTGATGTGTACATGTTCACATACTTCACCGTGTTCTCTGCAATGTCCAACAACTGTGTACGTGGTGCATGTGTCCACACTGGGGTATTACCATCCAACAGGCACCAGACAGATGGGTGCAAGGGCAGGAGGGGTGTGAGTGCCATGGTTGACCATCATACTGACAATTGGCTTCTCCTAATCTGTGTGAGGACTTTTGGCAATGTTCAACTGAGGATGCCAGGGCTTGCTCTGTAATGTGCTGTACTTACTGTGGTGTGTGCGGTCAGTGCAGGTGACTGATGTTTGTCTGTTTCCCTAATTGTTTGCAGATACATCCACGGCCACAGGAGGGGACAGCTTCACGGACCAGGAGGAGCTGCAGAGCCAGACTGGGTCAGCAGCCGATGAGTGGTCGGAGGGACCCAGTGGCACGGAGGGCGAGGGGAGCCACATCGAGGAGTCCTCAGCACCATCCACCTCAGCTGAGGACCACAGCAGCTCAGAGGATGACTCCCTTGTGGAGGTGGGTGTCAGCAGCCACCACACCCCAGCTAGTATGTCTGGCCCCGCAACCACCACCACCACCACCACCGCCCTCCCATTGGCTCCCATTCCAGAGGTCCGTGGAGGCTCCCGTGTTCGGGATCGTGTCTCCTTCGTGCCAGGCACCGCACCCCCTGCCACTGTGTCCCCTGCTGCCCTGAGTGAGGAGTCTATGTACCTACTTCGGCAGCTCCATGTAGGGCAGACAGCAATGCTGAGTGTCCTCCATGCACACACCACTCTGTTGACACAGCTGGTGTCGTTCATGGAGTACATCTCGATGGGCATGTCTGCCCTACAGAGGAGCAATAGGTCCATGGACTCCTCCCTGACGGCAGCAGTGTCCCTCCTCCAACAGTCCATCACCCCTCCTACCTCTGCCCCATCCACACTTCCTGGCTCCCTACCTGTCCCAAGCACATGCACACCTGCACAATCACCCAAACACACAGACACGAGCAGCACAGAACCACACAAAACAAGGGCAAAACGTGCACACAAGCATCCTCAGGGGACTGATACCACACCCACAGGGGATGGGGAACAGACACACACACAAGCATCCACAGTCACTCCGCAGTCCTCAAAATCCTCTCCCTCCAAGACCCTTCCCTTGCCTCACCTGCAACCCCACCTACAAAGCAGCTCTTCCTCTGTGACCTCGGCCTCTTCCCCTCCGATCCCGCTGATCCAGCATACAGGGGGAAGAGGAAGTCCACCCACACAGAGGGGAGTGCCCCTCGCCCCCGGACACCCTCCCCCAGGCGCAGACAGACTGAGGCCCCCACCCGCAAGTCCCCCCGGGCCCGGAAGAGCAACACCCCGCCACCGCCCTGCAGGTCAACCACACAGTCTCCTTCCTCCATCCCTCAGGCACCCACAACACAGGTTCCCCCACCACACCCTGTCCCAGGTTTCCCCACCCACAGATACACCATCCCCAAAATGATGCGGCCTTCTCCACCTACCACTTGCTCTTCCAGCCCCACACCCCCCGCTGCACATGTTTGTGCCACTGGTGTGGAGACCGTGTCCTCCCCTCTGTCCTGCCCACCTTACCTGAACCCCATTCTACACCCCCGGAGATGGGCACTGCAGTGGAGTCCACTACCACCCCGTCTGACTTGGGCACTGCAGTGGGAACCTGTCCACTCCATCTGGCCAGCCCACTGGAGTTGTGCCGGCACCCACACCATCTGACTCATGCCCCCCAGTTGTGCCGGCACACACCATGTCAGACACCTCCACTGCAGTTGTCAGTGACTCTCCACCACCAGCCACCCCTTCCCTGCCTCCTTCTGGTGAGCCCTGATCCTGTCCCTGCGGTGCCTGGCCTGACCCCCCGTATGCCCCTCGAGGGGAGTGTCCCTGGTTAGTAGCAGTGCAGGAAAGCAAAGGGTGACATCTGCCACTGTCACCCTGTTTGGACTTTAGTCATGGACTGGCCATTGGCCTTTGGGTTTTGTCTGGACTTTCTATTTTAAAATCACATATGCTGAATAAAGCTCCTTTCAGTTCTCCAGTGGTTTTGCTTCAGATGTACATGATGTTGAGGATGCTAAACATGCCCTTGCTGCAGTGATGGTGATTTTTGCTATCAGGTAAATGAAGTGTTACTGTGCAGGACCCCATGTGGTCCAGGGTGAATGTGTCCTATCCTGGTGTGTAGCCATGTCATCCTTTGCAGCAATATGAGGGTGTCATGTTTTTCATATTTGCCAATGGGATTCCCTACATGTTTTTGCAATATCACATCTGTGGCTTACACCCCTGCACATCAGATGTGCTTGCCATTGTTCAATTTGTCTATTTCCCTGACCGTGTGACCATCTCCACTGGACATGCAAGTTTGGGCATCAATGGGGAAGGACTCATCTGTGGTATCAGTGCAACTTGCTATACATGTGTATTTGATTGGTGCAGATGATTTCGGTGACACTGCCATGACCAGGCTGATGTGATGAGAGCCTTCATTTTGTGCTAATTGTTGACTGAGTGACCAAGTGTTCTGCTGACATGATTGAGCCCTGCAGAGACAACGTATGGCACAGCTTTCCATACACAGGAGTGGAGTCCCCTCATGGCAGTGTGTAATTCCGTGACATTGCCTGAGCCCAAGGTGTGTGTTGTGTGAGCATGTCTGTGTGTGTTCACTTCCATTTTGCTACGCAGGCTGGGGTCCCTAGTGATGTTCCTGTTTGTGATGCTTGCTGAGTTGAGCAATGTTCCCCCCAAATCTTCGCCCTGGGTTCTCTGTGATGTGGGTGCATGGCACATTACTGGTGATCAGGGTGTCATCCATAGGTGTGTTTGTTGTCAGGGCTGAGTTTGTGGGCAAACGCAGATGAGACACAGTCAGGATTCCCCTTGGCACTTGTTGGTTACACAAGTCATGTAATTTACAGTTTGTGTTAGCTTTCAGTGATTGTGACACGTTGTGTGTGTGACTGCTGCCACTCCTCAGGGGCAGAGCTGCAATGTTGGAAGTTGTCTATGTGTGTTCTTTGTGGGTGACCTTGGCTTCTTCATTGGTTTGTGACTGTGGCCGGGATCCCATTGGTTGGTGTGGATTTGACGTCATGCTCATGTACAGCGTACTGTGCAGTGTGTCAGACATTCACACGTCTTGTTGACTGGCCATGTGTGATGGGTATCTCCACCTTAGTTCCCCCCACCACCCCTGGGATTGTCATGGGTGCATATGCAATGTCACCAGTCCATGTGAGCTTCACTGCTGCACATTGGTGGAGGTCAAGGTGTGTGGTGTTGAGTGTGTGCAAATGAGAGTTGTTGCACGGCTAGACCCCTACCTCCATGTTGGCCTTGGCTGACAGGCCATGCTGATTGATTTGTGCTTGTGTAGGTGTGATGGTAGTTACTTACTCAGGACACATGACTGTGGTTCACAGTGTGTACGACATCTACCTTTGTCATCACAGTGGGATTATCATGCAGGCCAGTGTCACCAGAATGTGGGGTCCCTGGGGGTAGTGCTGTGGTGGGTCTGTCTCTTGCTGTGTTAGTTGCTGTTGCTACAAGCTTGTGTGACATTTGTAATTTGGGCTCCCTCTCATCTAACAATGCCTGATTGCCCACATAGGGAAATCCGATCCATGAGTTACTTTTGTGTGGAACTGTATTGACATCTGTGTAATAGGGATTCAGGCCTCCTCATGTGTTGTGTGGTTGCCTGGGGACACTGGCACACCCCCCCCCATCACCTGTTGTGTTTGATATGCAGTGTGAGTCTGCCTGTTTGTGTTTGTGCATTTGCACCACTGCATTGGAATTTCTTTAGTGTGCCATTGGGTGTATGTTGTTTGGTGGGTTTCCCCTGCTGTCCCTGGGACTCCTAGGTCATCAGTCAGCACAATGATCATGGTTTGTATGTCCTATTGCTGCCATGGAATGGTATTTGTTCACCTGACATCTACAGTCTCCACAGGATATCTACATTTGTGTGTCCATTGGTGCAGATATGTGGGTCTGCATTATGATGGTCACTTCTGTCATTGTGTTATTCGTGAATGTTGACAATGTGAGCCCCCATGGGTGATGTTTGTCTGCACATGGCCAAAGCGATGTTTCATTGGCACTGCACTGTTTGCCTCACCCAATCTATGTTGCTATGGGACACAAGCACTACTATGCCACTGATGTGTTTGTTGTTGTGTGACCAGGAATCATCCATGCAGTTTGGCATTTGCAGCTTTTCCCATGACAACACTTACCTTTTGGTCACTGTGGTGATGGGGCTTTAGACCCCATTGCCACAATGTTCAAAATGTGCTTCAGCTATGGACCCCACACTTACCTTTTGGTCACTGTGGTGATGGGGCTTTAGACCCCATTGCCACAATGTTCAAAATGTGCTTCAGCTATGGACCCCACACTTACCTTTTGGTCACTGTGGTGATGGGGCTTTAGACCCCATTGCCACAATGTTCAAAATGTGCTTCAGCTATGGACCCCACACTTACCTTTTGGTCACTGTGATGTTGGGGTGTTAGACCCCATTGCCACACTGTTCAAAATGTGCTTCAGCTATGGACCCCACACTTACCTTTTGGTCACTGTGGTGATGGGGCTTTAGACCCCATTGCCACACTGTTCAAAATGTGCTTCAGCTATGGACCCCACACTTACATTTTGGTCACTGTGGTGATGGGGCTTTAGACCCCATTGCCACAATGTTCAAAATGTGCTTCAGCTATGTACCCCACACTTACATTTTGGTCACTGTGGTGATGGGGCTTTAGACCCCATTGCCACAATGTTCAAAATGTGCTTCAGCTATGGACCCCACACTTACCTTTTGGTCACTGTGATGATGGGGTGTTAGACCCCATTGCCACACTGTTCAAAATGTGCTTCAGCTATGGACCGCACACTTACCTTTTGGTCAGTGTGATGATGGGGGTTTAGACCCCATTCCCACAGTGGTCATGGTCTGCTTGCATTGTGGAGGCCACACACATTTATGTGTGACACATGTGATAGGGGGTCACATTGTATGTTCAATGTCATGTTCAGTGTTGTAGGCATTTGACACAGACTACACACGCTTGTCATGGTGTTGGGTAAGCCTGGGCGTAGTTCGCGAAGTAGCGCTACACGAAGCTACGCAAAGTGCAGTTCGCAATACGCGAGCTACGCGAGCTACGCGTAGCACTACGCGAACTGCGTAGTGCACTGTTCGCAATGATTGCACAGTGCCAGATGCTTGTCTGCACTGTGCAATCATTGAAAACGGCATCTTGCACAGTGCAAGCTGTCTTTTACTGCCGCTCGAGTAGATTTTTACTCGAGCGGCAGCTTTCTCAACGCGGACTGGTAGTTTCTCATCGCGAGCGGTCGCGAGCATACGCGACCACTCGCAATGAGAAACCTGACCTCCCCGCGTTGAGGATCTCGCCGGGAGGTTTATTTTCCACGCTCGCGATCGGCAACTTGATGTTGCTGATCGCGAACGAGGAAAAAGTCTCGCCGGGATGTCATTTTGCTTGCTCGCGGTCGCCAACTTGACGTTGAGGACCACGAGCAAGCAAAAAATTACAGCTGCACTACGCTACGCTACGCTACGCGTGTTTGCACTGTGCTACGTGCAATTCGCGTTGTGCGAAGTAGCGCAAACTTCGCAAACTACGCGAGCGTAGCGTAGGGCTTTGCCCAGGGTTAGTGTTGGGGGATGTATTTTTCAGACATTCCTTATGTTGGAGTATGCTGGTTGTGTCATGCATTACCCGTCCTATGAGTAGAGGTTGTGTGGGTGGTAGGCATCCAGGCCCCCATGAGTAGGGGTGGTGGTGGTGGTAGGCATCCATCCCCCTATGAGTGGGGATGGTATTAGTGGCAGGCATCCATCCCCCTATGAGTGGGGATGGTATTAGTGGCAGGCATCCATCCCCCTATGAGTGGGGAGGGTAGTAGTGACAGGCATCCAGGCCCCCATGAGTAGGGGTGGTGGTAGTGGTAGGCATCTATCCCCCTATGAGTGGGGATGGTATTAGTGGTAGGCCTCCATTCACCTATGAGTGGGGATGGTATTAGTGGCAGGCATCCATCCCCCTATGAGTGGGGAGGGTAGTAGTGACAGGCATCCAGGCCCCCCTGAGTAGGGGTGGTGGTAGTGGTAGGCATCCATCCCCCTATGAGTGGGGATGGTATTAGTGGTAGGCATCCATTCCCCTATGAGTGGGGATGGTATTAGTGGCAGGCATCCATCCCCCTATGAGTGGGGAGGGAAGTAGTGACAGGCATCCAAGCCCCCATGAGTAGGGGTGGTGGGAGTGGTAGGCATCCAGGCCCCCCTGAGTAGGGGTGGTGGTAGTGGTATGCATCCATCCCCCTATGAGTGGGGATGGTAGTAGTGGCAGGCATCCATCCCCCTATGAGTGGGGATGGTAGTAGTGGCAGGCATCCATCCCCCTATGAGTGGGGATGGTATTAGTGGTAGGCATCCATCCCCCTATGGGTGGGGAGGGTAGTAGTGACAGGCATCCAGGCCCCCCTGAGTAGGGGTGGTGGTAGTGGTAGGCATCCATCCCCCTATGAGTGGGGATGGTAGTAGTGGCAGGCATCCATCCCCCTATGAGTGGGGATTGTAGTAGTGGCAGGCATCCATCCCCCTATGAGTGGGGATGGTATTAGTGGTAGGCATCCTTCCCCCTATTGGTGTGTATGGCATTGGTGATAGCCATCCCGCCCCTATGGTTCTGCTGTTGCTAGTGTACGTCATTTGTGCATCCCTATGTGTGTGTGACATATTTTGGGTACGTGTCGTTTGTTTGTGTTGTGGGTGTTTGACTTACCGTCTGCGTCGTACGCGTCCGTACCGGTCCCGGTAATAGATGTAGAGTATTGGTAGGACCTGCGCGATGGGATTCATGGTTTGGTCGTCTCGTTCGGGTTTCTCGTGGCTTCGACTCGTACTCGTCGCTGGCTTGTCCGTCTCGTCGCCGTGGATCGTCTTGTGGCGCGAATCGGAGCTTATGTACAGCTCTCCCGGATGCTCTGACGTGCCGGACGTAGCGACGGGTTCGGCGCGTACGGAAGGCGCATCGTACTAGTCCGGCCGGAAGGTGCTGTGTATTTGCTTCCGTGCGACTCGAATTGGCGTTTACGGATCCGGCTTGGGCGGGGAACAGGAGCTGGAATTGGTGAGTACGGCTCGCTCGGAATCTGGGCTGTTATGCGCATCGTAATTGTTCGTTCGGACGACTGTTCGAATCGGTCGGAAAACACGCGTTCGGCTTGGTTTTTTCCGGACGAATACTGTTAGGTGCGCTTCCGGCCGGGATCGGAATCGACCCCTATAGGTCCCTGTGACCAGAAGGGTCTGGCGGGTGCAACAGTATATTACCTTAGTATGGTGACCATTGCAATCAAATTGCAGAAGAAAACATTGTCATTGATTTTTTTATTTTTCCTATTTTTACTTTATGTTTAATTTCAACTATTAGTTTTGGAAAACCTTGAGCTATCTGCACAAATTGCAACTAGCTAAATTCAGAATTCTTTCTACTTTTCAGAAATGTATAGCTTTCCAAGTTCATTTCTGGTTTTCACACCTGATTCGACCACAGACTGCAAGTAGGAACAAAGGCTTTGGATTTGTCCATAGTACATTGTATTTTTGAAAATAGGAGCCAGCATTTTTGATTTTGAGGGTAACAACCGATACAGCTTGGATATTGTAAAATAAGGGTGGAAGTCCTTACTAGTAGGTGGTTGATCCTGTCCTGGAATGCTAGCTTTACATTCTTGTAATGATGAGTCACTTACTTGGGGACCTAACTCCTCGATCAGTGATGGAAATCTATTTTTTGTATTTGTTTTTTAGTTATACATCTGACTTTAAAACAGCAGTTATTCTTCTCCAGGACCAATCACTTAGGGCCAGATGTACGACCATTGAATTTTGCGACTCGCAAATTGCGACAAATTTTGAGTCGCAATTTGCGAGTCGCAAAATTCAATGTACAACAGTGTCTCAGACACTGTTTGCGATTCCCAATGGGGTTGCAAATTGCATGCCTCATGAATATTAATGAGGCTGTCGCAATTTGCGACCCCATTGGGAATGGCTAGCACTCCCAGGGATGGTGGCCTGCTGGGGTCAGCAGACCACCATGTCTGGGACTGCTTTGTCAATAAAGCAGTTTTTTTTAAAAATGCACCCCGCTTTCCTTAAAGGAAAAAGGGATGCATTTGAAAAAGAAAAATGAAACTTTTAAGTTTAATTTTTTAAGGGCAGGCAGTGGTCCCTGGGACCACTGCCTGCTCTTAAAAAATATTTGCGCACCCATTCACAAAGGGGAAGGGGTCCCCTGGGGACCCCTTCCCATTTGCGAGTGGCTTACCACCCTTCTGAGAAGGGTGGTAAACTGCGAGTGTTTTGCGACCGCAATTGCGGTCGCAAAACAATCATACATTGGGTATGGACTCGCTATTAGGAAGGGACGCCCTTGGCACGCCCCTTCCTAATAGTGAGTCGCTAACCATATTTTGTGAGTTGCTAATAGGTTAGCGACTCGCAAAATAGGGTTAGTACATTGGGCTGACCTAGTTTGTGGTCGCAAAGGGGCCTAAATCCCCTTTGCGACCGCAAAAAACAGTCGTACATCTGGCCCTTAATTTTTTGCTTTTTGTTTTTAAAAATTAAGAATACATTACCTTCTAAATTAGTAGATGACTCTGTCATTAGCATTGAAACTGGTTTTGTGACTTTCTTACACTTATTGCTATTGTCACCAAATAGTTGACAAAGTGAATAAATGTTTTGTACTTAACGTTCTCAGGAAGTTCATTTTATACTTCAGATCATATGATCTGATTTGGAGCCATGCTTGAGTGAGTTAATTTTATCTCTTTAACAATCCTGTGTCTCATCAAACTATCAAATCCAGCTTGAGTTGGCTTCTTTCTTAACTGCACGGATGGTTGGGATGCAATTGACGTGGATGATTTATTCTGGTGAGTTTTGGGGACTTTTAGAGACTTCAAGTTACTGTATCTACACCGTGGTCAGAATTTGATATAATTTTCATCGTCAAGTTTAGAAGTAAAGTAAGTACTAGGTTCAAGGTGAAAGAGAGCCTCTAAGATGATGACCAAATCACCTGGAAGATGACACGAATCTGTCATTTTCAAGACTGAAGATGTTGATAGGTTATGTCAGTCTCTTCCTTCTCTACATTGACTGGCACATTAATTCTTATGTGACTTTCTGTCTCTTGGGCCAACACCCCTTGTCGCGGATCAGGACGAGGGTTGCTGGTAGAATTAAACTAGGGCGGTAATGGCTATACATTAATATCAGGAAGGATACAATTGTAGAAATAAATAATTTCATCTTCATTTGATTTTTAATTTCTCTTGTGGGAGCTCAAATCCAGAGGGCAAAGATTGAGAAGAGTTAGTTGTTCGCATGAGAGGGACTCTCCAACAGAGGCACAGACCCCATCACTAAGGTTTGTTTGATTTGATCTGGCATGTTCTGGCGATAATGGTTGTGCTCTGTGGCTCTGTTATATTGAGAGATTTCTGAAGATGTTATGTAATAGTCTGTTTTCCCCCAATTTTAACATTATTAAAAGGACCTTTTTCTAGTAGAACTTTAGAGAGCGTATTATTCTTATTTCTTCCTACAACAGTATACCCACATAGCTTCTTAGCATTCATTAAGTATGCCAAGTCAGAGATGAAGAAATAAGTGGCAGTGCGCATATATATGGACCGACTGCTCCTAGTCACTAGTCGACTTAGTATACTCTTTGAAGCACTAACAAACTTAATCAATCGATTAGATAGTTGTAGGCTTTCCAGCAGAATATATTTTAACACATATATACTTCACTAAGAATCTTTTCTAGGCTCACAAATGGAGGAATAAGTTTAAAATAAAAATAGGTATAGAAAAAAACACTCAGTAACATCTAAAAAAAAAAGGCCATTTACATTATATAGAGTCCAATAAATAATCAACCTACAGTGAATCTGGCTTAGGTGAAGGCCATTTACCAATTGCTGCTGTTGCAAATTTCTGTAATTCAACACACCTCTCTTTGCTCAAATCAACTCTTTTTGGGTGGCTCGGTATACCAGTATGCAATCAGGTTGCAAGCTGAACCGATGGATACCTTCTTTGCCAACTTGCAATGAAATAATGAGGCTCTACCACAAACCTCTGTCTTCCTCACTAGCTCCATGATGGTGGTGGAGGGAAATTCTGAAGAAAGGCAGTCCGGGAATTAGGTTGGAGCAAAGAGCAAGACAAATAAGCTGAAACAAACAAGAACAAGTGAACAGACCAAAACAAATATGGCAGGTTCTGCGCTGGTTCGAGATGTGAAACAAGCTAAGACTGCGAGTGCGTGCAGCCTCTTCCATGACGTATGCAGAGGAGGACAAGAGACGAAGTGGGTACTTGAGAGAATTCTGTAGTTTGTGCTTTCCACCTACAAAAGAATGATTCCTCTTCCTCTCAAAAGTTCTTGTTGATCTGCTGGAAAATCACTGGGGAAATTCTCATCACAAGTGAGGACGGAAGCACAGAGAAAGGAGATTGGACTCTGCCAAGGAACCTATTTCTCGGGACAAACCTGCTAGTGTCTGCATTTGTGTTCCCCCTTAGTGATTTATGTAAGGCTTGGCCACCTGACTGTCTGTCCTTATCCTTATTGCATGATTGTGAACAAGTGGGAGAAAAGCTTGGAGAACCCTGAATATAGCTGCCAGTTTATTCCAATTTGAAGAGTCTCTTCCTCCTCGAAGTCCCCTGGACTGGACAGAGTGAGTGTCTAAAACAGCTCCCTATCCAATCAAACTGGCATCTGTAGTGACAATCCTTGGATCAGCAACTACCAGAGAAAAACCCATGTTCAGATTCTCTGGAATCAACCACTAGTTCAATTCCTGTCTCAATTGCTCTGTAACTGGAATGAGTCTTTCATACTCCTAGGACCAAGGACTCCAATGTCTAAAGAGGTGCTGAACCAGGGGAAACAAATGAAGCCTGGACCAAGGGACGATTGCCAGACAGGATCACATCTCCCCCTGCACTCTCAGCCATTTTCTTACTGTTGCTGAGTCTTTCATCAATAGATTATTCAGTATCTGAGTCAATTTTAGCGTCCTGCGACCTGGGAGAAACACTTTTGCTTGTGGTGTTAGAAAACTAGCCCCAATATTATGAAGTTTGTGAGAAGGATTCAGCTGTGATTCTTTAAAGTTAAACAGTAATCCATGCTCCTGGAGAACTCTGCATACTGTCTGAACATGAAGGTGAGCCTTGTAAAAAGAAGATGCAGAGATTCAAAGGTTGTCAAGGTAGGGAAAAACAACCCCACTAAAGCTTTACCACTCCCGCCAAGCCATAGCAAACTGTGCTCTGCTTTCAGCAGGCTAGAGAATTAAAAATGCTCTCACTTGCTGAAAGTGGAGCACAATTGTTTTTACAGAGAGGGAGCTGCATGTTATCAGCTCCCTCTCTGTAAAAGCAATGCAGTCTCCCGCAGGAGGTGGGGAGCTGGCAGGGACCGTGGGGGGCCTTGAGGCTCCCCACGCGGTCTCCATCATTGCTGGGTGGGTGCCCTGGGTGGGACCGGAGCAGGACACCCACAACAGAGGGTGGGACCCAGGGGATGGGCACCCTGGGGCCCAAATCGGCCGAGGGAGAGGGGCCATATGACCCTCCTCCCCTGATAAATAAAAAAATAAATGAAAAAACCCAGAAAGTCACCAGAGGCATCGCCCCCTTTTACCACCACTCTGCAAATGCGCTTAATGGTGCACTACTGGTAAGGGGATGAAGTCCCCTTTCCTCCAGAGGGTCCTTGGGGGGCAACTACCACTCCTGTTACCTCCAATAAGTCCCATGCAGTGGGTTTGCTGAGAGGTTGTTGGAGGCCACGCCCCCTTTCTTCACCACTCTCCAACCGTGCCTCCTGGTGCACTAGTAGCTGGAGGATGAAGTCTCCTTGGCTGTTGAGAGTCCTTGGGGCCAACTACCCCTCCTGTTACCTCCAGTAAGTTCCACACAGCAGGATTGCTGAGAGCTTGTCCGAGGCCATGCCCCCTTTCTCCATCACTCTGCAAATGCGTCAACTGGCGCATTGCTGGTTGGGGATGAAGTCCTCTTGGATGCTGAGGGTTCTTGGGGGCCAACAAGCCCTCCTGTTACCTCCAGTAAGTCCCACAGACTGCAATTGCTCAGCAGATTTTGCCGGCCATGCCCTCTTTCTTCCCCACTCTGCAAACACTACTACTAGTTAATAAATCCATATAAATTCACTTAAAAAACGAAAGGCTGCTTTGGTAGTTGACTAAGAAGGTTTCTGTTTGGGGATGGAACATTATAGGCACACGTAGAGTGGGAAGAGTTTATACCTTTTTCGTTTAGGTAGGCAGTAGGTTGTCTGACTTCAGTATGTGAGCACACCACTTCACTAAGCACAGGAATGAAGAAGTCAATTCAAAGTCACATTTATTTTGGTTTGATAAAGCTGCAATAACGCAGTGAAAAAAAATCACAATGTTTTATAAAGAATATTAAAAAATATATATATCTTATGCACACCAGTTGTGGTTTAAAGCATAATTAAGGGCCTAGTTAACAATCAATACCTTGTTGGGAACAAACATTCTTCTCAGGAAGCACCACTTCAGATAGGGGACACACAAATAAAACATGTTTAAGATCTTTAGGGCATGATTCACAAAAGTAATCTGAGAATACTGAAAGTCGTATAGTTAGGATTTTGTCTCAGTTTAGGAGTAGTAAAGTTAGGAATCCCTACTTTACTACTCCTAAATGCCTTTTGTGAATACCAAAAGTCCTCAAGTTAGGATTTTGTCTCAGATTACTTTTGTGAATCGGGCCCTTAGTGACTAACTTGAACAGAGGTCAATGTTATTATACCAGTTAGACAGATTATGCTTCAGGGATAGTTACTTAGTTCTAAAATTTGAAACAAATCTACAGTGTAGGAAAGTGCCACTTTTTGAATTTGTCACCCCCACTTTTTTGCCTGGTAACTGATGTGATTTTGACTGGAAGTGCACTGGGTTCTAGCTAACCAGGTCCCCAGCCCCGAGCTTTTTCCCAAAACTGTACAATTGTTTCCCCAATTGGCAAAACCTTTAGCACACTCTGTAAGGTCCTAATAAATTGTACCCGCGGTACCTAGGGCCTGAGGTACTAAAGAGGGTCCCTAAGGGCAGCAGCACAAATTGTGCACCAAAAGGGACCCCTCACCAAGCACATGCAAGGATGCCATTGCAGGCTGCGTGTCTTGGTGCAGACAAAAATAAAAAAACAAGACATGTCATACATCCCTGTGTGCCATGTCCCCTAACACTGCATGTGATATCTCTAAGGCACTCATACAGCTGGACTGACAGCCCTTAGGTGGGGTGTTGAATATTACATGTGAGGGCATTCCTGCATGAGCAGATATGCTCCTGTGCTAGTCAGTCCTATTACTGCCAGAGCAAGTGGACAGGGAAGCCATTTTAAGACATGGCTGGGCACTGTTGAAAAAACGAGTTCCACAGCTACATGATGGCTCCACTGAAAATAGGGATGTTTGGTATCAAACATCTTGTATTGATAAACCCATACAGATTCCAGTGATGGCTTTACCAATACATGCACTCAGAGGGCACCTTAGAGGTGCTCCTAAAAACCAACCAGCCTCTTGTGTGCTTGCTGATTGTTTTCTTTCAGCCTGCCACTCGAGACACTGTTCTTACCTCCTAGGATGAGAGCCTCTGCTCTCAGGAGACCTGGAACAAAAGCCTGTCTGGGAAGAAGGTGTAATACCCCCTCTCACAGGATGACCTGCTGATTAGCCTTCCTTGGGTGCAAGCCTCAAAGGGGTCCACATTTAAAATGCGAATCTGGCCCACCTCACAAGAGAGGAAGCAGACCCCTTTGTCCATGGCCCCCTTGGCACCTAAACAGGTGGGAAAATTGGCTAGTCAGGTATGAATGCCACCTTCCCTAAGGTGGGCTAATGAGAGGTGGCCCTGATTTTTCAGAAGTAGACATCTTTGTGATTGCATACTTAGGAATTCTGGGACAGGGGTATGCCCACTACCCACAGAAAGTGGTCATATAGGGGGCATAGTGACCTCAAGGGTCAGTAGCCCATTGGCTTCTACCCAACACTCCCCTAACACCCCTAAATTCAGTATTTAGGCAAGCCCCTGGCACCAGAGAGGCAGATCCTGATGACCTAAGAAGAGAGAGGACAATGAAGAGCCGCAAAAGCAGAGAGGAGAGAAGAAGCAGCTGATCTGGTACCAACCCTGCCAGTCTGTCTGCATCCCTTGTCGAAAACTGCGCCAACATCGACTCATTCTGCAGCTGCTGACTCCAGAACCTTGGGAGGACTGTCTGCCTTCAATAAAGACACAAGACTTACAGTAAAGAGCGGACCAGTTCTCCTTCACCCTGCAGGAACTCCGAAGCAAAGACTCCGAGGCCTCTGGAACCGCCAAAACCCGACACCTGAAACAGCCACTGCACCCATTGCCTCCGACCCGAGTTGAAGTGGACCAACGTTGTCAACAAGGTTCCCCAGCCCTCCAGAGCTCGAGTCCATCATGGTTTCACCTCTCGTGAACTCCCTGAGGCTGCTTGTAGCCTCTGCACGCACGCCCCCTCAACCGCGACTGCTCCCGGTAAGAAAACCTGGCGTCTAAAGTCACCTCTGCACCCGTCGACCCGGGCTATAGAGAAGAGGACTCCAGGTGTCCCTACATCTCCGAGCATTGCAAAACTTGAACCCCCTTGTTGGTTCAATCCGACTGACCTCCTAGCCAGAGCCTGCAGCCTCTTTTCGCAGTGACCGATATCCATAGAAGCCTATTGGGCTCCAGACGTTGTTTTGCACCCTGCACCTGGTTGTCCCGTGCCGCTGGCGCTGTACTGCTGGTGCTGCCTCGGACCTTGCCCACCAGTTACCTTAACTCCTGTAAATTGGTCCTGTAAGTCGATGTACTGTATCTGTTTGCAGAACTTTTCTTCCTTCCATAGGATCATTGCAGAACTCAAAAATTGCACTCTGTCCACTTTTTGAAGTGAAAAGAATTTATATTTTAAAACGTGCCTACCGGAATGATTTTTCTCAAATGCCTAAACATATAAAGATACTTGCTATTTTCATAAATTGGTGTGGATCTCCTTCTTGCGCCATGTGTGTCATTTATTGATCATTGTGTGCATCTGCAAATGTCTTGCACTCCTCTGTGTTAAGCCTAAGGCTGCTTGAACACACTACCCCCTAACAGAGCACTTTGGAGTTGCATAGCAAGCACCTGTCCACTCCAAAGGGAACCCATGGACTCTTTACATGGTGCATCAGATTTTTGATATATCGCATAAAGAACCAGCTTCCTACATACAGAAAATATAATGCATGAGAAAAAGCACATAGGTTTGCATTCATGTTTTGTCAGCTGCTTCATGGACTCTTAGTGAGCATTGTATTTACAAAAATCACATTTAATGTTAATAAATTTACAAAGACAGATACGAGTTAAAAGGATATAAGATTAGAACCCACTTTTAGACCTAACTTGTCTAGGGGAAATGATTGCTTCCTTCGTAATGTGGACATTTTTTCCTTTCTACTAGCTTCACCTAATGTGTTAGATTTACCATTACATGGTTTATGGCCTGATCTAGAAAAACACACTCAAAATGTATTAGCTGTTAATCCCAACTCAAGGTGAATTGCGTGGATGGAAAGATTGTTACTAATGTTCATCAAGGACCTTGGAATTTTAACTTCCACTCCGTTACAAAAACACACATATTTTGAATGTGGTATGCATTCAACTCCATGTCAAATAGTTGAAGGAATATTTCCTTTATACATTTTAAGAACATGACTCAAATGCCTTAGACACTGTCCAAAAGCCTGAAGGTTGGGAAATCCCTTTCGTAGTAAAATGTTGAATGTAGACTTTACAATTTATATTATATGTGAGAATAACATCTAGATATTTATAGGAGTAAACCACTTCCAACCTTTCACCATTGATACACCATCTACATTTAGATTTACTTAAAATATTCCTCAACACCATGATCTTGGGTGCCTCCATGTTGATCTTCAAATAACTGGAGTTAGCATAAGATTGAAAGGTGGACAATCCTCATTGGAGACCAACAGGGATTAATTCGAGGATCAAGGTGCCATCTGCATCAAACACAGGATTTAGAACTTTACCTCTAATGATTGGTAAACATTTACGTATATGATTTTTCAGGTAAGTCATGAAGATAGAGACAATAATAAAGGAGGTAGCAGGCATCCTTGTTTTATGGCATTGGATCTGGGTTTTTGATTGGTTATTCTCCTATCTGACCCCATAAGGACGTTGATCCAGATGTTAGTATATAAAGCTATTAGCACTCTAAGAAAAATCCCTTGAATCTCACAGACAGCCAGGTTACACCATAATGCTGCCCTATCAACCTTGTCAAATCTTATGGAAAAATCTATGATTGGAGTATATTTAATTTCTTACACTAGCTGCTCCTTTCTTTCAATGTAATTCTGATAAAGTAGCTGTATCATTGAAATGCTCTCTAGGCTAGAATTATTCTGACAAAACCTACTTGCTCTAATGGAAATATAAATTATTTTTCACACAAGTGTAGAGGTGTTCCAAGACAGATGCTGCAAATAATTTATCAACTGCATTGAGCTATGAATTGTGTCTATAATTGTAGGGCTATAGATGAAGCCTTTTCTTATGAATAGGGAGTGTGATACTTCCTTTCCAAGACTCTGAAATTCTACCTTTGATGTAACAAGCAGAAAATTAAATGAGGGAAGAACATTTTCCCAAAAGCTCTGATTTGTCCCAAAGTTTGATGGGTATGACTTTATAAGTTTTTTCTTCGAGGGTAGAGGTCTGATTTGGAATGGCTGGAAGCCCCTCCACTTCTCTTTTTTATTTTATTAAAGCGATTTTTTTATTACGTTTATAAACATTTAAGCTAAGGAAATAAGAAAGACAATTGTATTGAAGCAAGAGTAACTCATGCCTTGATGATCCGACTGGAAACTGTTCATACACAAGCAATGAAGCATATGATTTTAAGTATAATACAATTCAATTAAATGCAGGCTACGGAAGAAAACATCAAAACAGAACTCAAAATAAGCACAAATTCTAATGGCAATGTACAGTCACTTCTTGTCTACTCTCGGTCAACATTCCTGGAGCCAGTTAAGAGACATATTAACTCCCAATCACAATCATAGTGGTCATCAGAGATCTGCCCTTAGTGACTAACTGAATAAAAGTCTTGACAGGCATTAATATGTATGCTCTGTCGTGAGATCTGTCATTCAAGTAGATGGGCCCGTATTAATTCATTTATGTTTTTAATTATGGCAAAGGATCCCCAAATAATATCTCATTATGGTGCTGCTTGGTTCCCGACACAGTGCTCATAATGGCTAAGACATCGAGTACAAGGGAGTCTGTGCCCCCCCCGCTCACCATGGCCCTAAGGAGCATTGCGGCCACCATTTGCGGAGGTATTCCACAGTAAAGAGTAAAGAGCTCTGTCCTACTGTGGTGTGAGGAATAGCTCCCAGATTGCCTCAGAAAAGCTTGTTTGGTCATTGATCTTTAATATGGTGCATTCACATTCTGCCTACCTAGACAGCTCTGTGATCCACCCAGCATGTATGGGGATGGAAGATTTGCACCAGTGACTTAGTATGCACACTTTGGCAGTAGCCAGAGCCATTGACAGCCATTATTGTGTGTGTGTTTGTTTGTTAGGTTCTACCTCATCTGTCATGTCATAGAGAAGTGAAAAGTGTATTGAGGAGGTGATGCATAGTCTGGGTGCTTTTTCTTGCTCGGGACATATTGCTGCCCATCACGGTTTAAGGGCCACACAATGCTAGCGAATATGAAGGTCACAGCCCCCTGTCCTCCATCTCCAACAGTTATCATGTGGTAGTAGTCATGTTTTGTGTCCTCAAAGGAGTTTCCAATGCCACTTGTGGAGAATTTTGAAATAAGTGAATTTCAGTTTGACCTCACAAAGGAAGGTGTCACGTGTACATAAGAAGTCTACCCAATCATCTGGACTGTACTGTTGGTGTAGCATATGTTGCCAGTATACTCTAGCATGTTCCCTCATGGGGAAGGAGAAACTTTTTTCTATGAGTGCTATGCCATCGTCCGTCACCTCCCATATTTGTGCCCTCCCTCCGTGCCCCAGCTTTGTGATCATATGCACATTCCTTTGTGATTTGCCCCCACATTAAGGTGCCCCCATAATAAGGCCTGCTCATTTCCTGTAATTTGCCCCCATGTGCACATCCTTCATGATTTGCTCCCATATTAAGCCCTCCAAGTCCCACAGGTTTACCTCCATCCTGCCTCAGAACTTCTGTGCTCACCCCCCGGCCTATGCCTTCCAGCTCCTTTTTAACAAAATCTCACAAGATCATGTGGGATCTGACTGACGGCCATTTTCTCAAGGTGGGTATAAATACCACGCCCCAACTGCATGCAAATGCTCGGCTTCGTCATTCTGGTAAGAAGAGGACTTGCTACTTACCTGAGCCAATGTGTCTCCCAGACATCCTTGTTCCCTGTCCGAATTTACGTTCCCGCTGCTACAGTCCTCACTCCTGTGGATCTCCTACTGCTCTAAGCATTGTTCCTTCGAACCCGAAAGAAAGAAAAGACTATGTTATGTTTGCCTGTCCAGCCTACAACATCGCAAGATCTAAATGGCTAAAACCGATTTGCAGACACATGGGCACCCGCGACCATCGGGTTGCTTTGCGCATTCTGAAATCCGACCCAAGTGTACTTTTTACTTGTGGGGTGGCTAAATTTCTAAGCTATGCTTGGATAGTCAGGCAAAAAGCCTTGCGAGGGGTGCCCTAACTTTATGCTTTGGGTGACACCGGAAGCCCCCGGGCTGCTCTCCATATACTGAAACCTGATCAAAGAGCATTCTTCTTGTGGGGTAATTAAGTTCCAAGCTAGGTACGAACGGTCTGATAAAAAGCCTTGTGAGGGATGCCTTAATCTCCATACTCTAGGCCACACTGAGGCATTATCCTAACTCATGAAAGCCTTTTTAGAATGTAAAAGCACTGGCACTTTATATAAGCCCGTTGGATTGTATTGTCATGTTTTTATCTTTTTTTAAATATCCGTTTTTTAATTCATGTATGATTTTAGGTACGAACTTCTAGAAATTTGTATGTACAGCTTTTTAGATAACTGTTTTTATGCTTTGTGATGCAACACCAAGTTTAAAAATATTGTGTAGGCACAATCTCCAGTTTAATTATGTATCACCTGATTATTTGCATTAATTTATTCCTTTTATTCGCTATACAAATGTTGCATAATGCTTTTAGGATACAAGTTATCGAAATAAAGCAACTGATGATGATGAAAAGACTATTAGTTACTTCAGCAACAATACTTCAAGGTCAGTGTTCCAAAGAGTTAATCTCGGCTTGCACGGATTCAAGGCCAATTCTCTGTGATTGATGCTGGAGTTAAGCCTCGGATCATTCATATAAATCGAGATATGGAACTAAGGGGCATATGCATCAACATTGTGATTTGCGATTCCCAAATTGCGATTTTTACCGAATCGCAATTTGCGTATCGCAAATAGGAATTCATTAAAAAAATCGCTTAATTTTTACGAATCGGTATTATTTGCAATCGCTATTTGCGATACCGACTTGCAATTTTTGCGAATACGCTATTAGCGATTCGCAAATAGCGATTCCCATAATACTATTCAGCATGATGATGTCAGAATCAGGAAGTGACCACGCCCATGCTGTTACCTGTGTGCTGAGAGTGAGGAGGAGGAAGCAGACTGTAGGAGAACGCATTTTGGAAAACTTTGGGACTTTTAAACTGGTGCACTTACCAGCATGGCTTCAGAAACACATAGAAGGAGTGCAAAAGGAAAATGGAATTTAGTGAAAAGGAGTTGGATATACTGATAGAAGAAGTGGTGAGGAGCCATGAAAAACTGTGGGAAACAGTCACTGCAGGTCCCAGAGTCTGAAAAAGAAAATTGTGGCTGGGAATCCAAAGAAAAATAAATGCAGTGGGAGTTACTCAGCGCAGCATATCGGATTTGCGCAAAGGTGGTATTACCTGCGGAGTCGTGCCAAAGAAAGGGTTGCTGAAAGGCTTGCTGAAGCCAAACAAACTGGAGGCGGGCCATCCACCCAAACAACACCTACAGACTTGGAGGACCTTGTGGAGTCCACTAACCCCGGGCGGAGACCTCCGCTCCGCCCGCGGAGTGTGCGGAGATTTGCCTCCTCCGCGTTCCGCGGAGAACGCGGAGAAGGCAAATCTCCGCACACTCGCAGCAGAGCGGAGTTGGCCAGCCCCCACCTCCACCCTCCCTATATTAAAAATTTTCTTCTACATGACTTTAAATCAATTTAAAACCACTTACCTGACAAGCGGTGTCCCCGGGCTGCCCTCCTCCCTTTCCTCGCCGTCTGGGTAATTCTTCGAGAAAACTGTGCATGTGCGCGCCCGCCCGCGCATGCGCAGTTTTCTCAAAGAATTACCCAGACGGCGAGGAAGAGGAGGAGGGCAGTCCGGGGACGCTGCATGCCAGGTAAGTGGTTTTAATTTAATTTAAAGTCATGTGGAAGTAATTTTTAATATAGGGGGGTGGAGGCGGGTGACGTAGCATAATGTAGAGGAGGTCCACGGAGTTTGTTCGCAACTCCGTGGACATCCGCTTAGCCCCGCTACGCACACTACACCCGGGGTTAGAGTCCACCCTTCAGCCGGAGGCAGTTGTTAGAGTTACTACAATAGATTCCTCAGCACCACCCAGTACCTCCCAAGGTAAGATGCATGCAAATTAACATCCAAATGTTAGTATTAGCAAACAAACTGCGTAAGTCAGATCTTTTTTAGTGTAGAACATAGTATTCCAGACCATGTTTTACTTGTAACACACAAATGCATAATGGGAATTGCAGTCAGCAAATCCACAAGGGAAGGCTGGTGGTCAGCAAACCAGAATAGTTTCAATAAATTGTGACAAGCAAGTCAGTCTCTGCACACAGTGTGTTTCAACATAACTTTATTTAACAATACAATGTACAAAAGTGAAAACATGTCCAAATATGCTAACTAATTATGCACTGTTCAACATCACAGATGCACCTGAGCAGGAGTCAGAGGACAGTGAAGGACATGCACCCCCAGAGAGTGAGTCTCAGTCAGGAGAAGACATTGCAGTCTCACCGGCGCCCACAACACCAACTACAAAAAGATGCAGGATCACAGTGGCACCATTGCCTGCACTTGAAACAGGGGATGAGGGACAAACTGAGCCTACAACAGCACAGCCTGTGAATACACTCACATCAAGACCACGTGTACAGCTGCAACGTAGGAACATAAGAATCAGGAGATGCAGGGCGGCTGCAATGATGAGAGCTGACGGAGGCGAGAGTTCCACGTCCTACGCTGGTCTAGAGAATGCCATGTTAAGGATACAGCGCCTGCAAGTAAAACACATGCGGTCAATGCAGGCAAACCTTTCCACTCTTGCAAGCAACATGGGGGAGATGAGTGACAGTATCAAGCATCTCACAACAGCTGTGCTGGAAGGTCGCAGGGAAACCAATGAACACTTTGGTGAGATGGCAGTAGCGCTCAGTGACCTATGCAAAGTATTGAAAGATGATCAGGTGTCCCATCGCAGAAGACACCACCAATTTCTTGGACGCTTGGATGGGTACACTAGGGCCATCAACCGGCTTAGCACAACAACTGCACAACTATCCCGACGTGCAATAGGCATGCAGTTGGAAATGACCCATTGCAGCAGAGATGTTGCCAGGGGAATGATCCAAGTCACAAATGCTGTGGAGCAGATGCAAATCAATTCTGTTGCTGCCAGTAGTGTCATGGGTGGGAGGGATAGTGAGGATGCTTCCTGCCGCTGTAGTAGCTTGGCACAAGTGACGAAATGCAGGAAGCGCAGCACACGTAATACGCCAGCATCAGAGAGCTCTCAAAGGGATGTGTCTGAGCACCCAGAACGGGCAATGGGAGTGCGAGGACGCAGGAAATAGTGTGGACATGTCCACAGGATTTGTTTTTGGTGAAGTAACCAGAAACCATATTTGTCTGGACTGATGTAAAGTACCATGACAAACATTTATATTTACACATCATAATTTTTAGGCTTGGCATGTGTGCAATAACACTAATGTTTTTTTTGGGGTTGAATAAATCTAGTTGTCAAAGTAACAATGTTGTGTTGGATTTGATAAATACCCACCTCAAAAATAATTCTGTGTTATTTCTGCACGTCGCTGTCTTCCTTCAGCTGCACTCGATGCACTTCCTGCTTGTTGTGGTTGTAATGTCTCCTCGTCCTCGTCGGGTTCACTATCCGATAGTTCAAGTGGTATGCCTCTGGCAGTTGCTATGTTATGCAACATGGCACAAGTGGCAACAATTTTACAGCAGGTGTCTGGCCTGTACTGCAATGCACCACCTGTTTTATGTAGGCAGCAAAATTGACTTTTCAGTAGTCCAAAGGTCCTCTCAATCACATTGCACGTTGTCCTGTGTGCTGCATTGAACCGCTGTTCACTTGGTGTACTTGGATTCAGGTATGGTATCAAGATGAATGAGCGCACAGCATATGCGCTGTCACCTGTGGAGTAACAGTCAATAGATTAGTCACTGCTATGTCTCACACGGAATTGATAATCTGCATAAGAGAGTGACATGTGTTTACCAAGCAGGTATCCTTCACCAAATTCACCCCCAAGAAGACGTGTATGTATGCCGCTGTGTCTGAAGATGTAGGAATCATGCGTACTCCCTGGGTATCTTGCCACTATGTCTGTGATGATGTTCTTTGCATTGCATATGACTTGTATATTCAGTGAATGATATGACTTCCTATTCCTGTAAATGTACTCATTCACTGAGGGGGGACATATAGCTACATGTGTCCCATCTATGCAACCAATTACATGGGGGATGTTGGCTATCTGGTAAAAGTCCATTTTAGTTTCAAGCAATTCCTGTGGGGTAGTTGGGAATCTTATGTGGTGGTGCATCCTCAGCAACATAGCGTCCAGGAACGCGTTAAAGAAACGCGATAGTGAACTTTGGGAAACAGCTGCAGCTATTACACCCTGGAAGCTACCTGAGGCTAGGAGGTGCAGTGAACATAGGACCTGCACATGGGTGGGGATGACATGTGTTCTGCGAGTCTGACGCTGCAGTAATGGATCCAATTCAGCTATCAGATCATATATCATGAAAGAATTCAACCTATATTTCTCATATATCTCTTCCTCTGTCTGCCCCAACAAAGTAATGCGCAATCTAAAAATGCGTTCCTGTATCCTCCTTCTTCTCTGTGCTGCAGCTTGTATCCTCATCCTCCTCGCCAGGATGTACAACGTGGCCATTGTGAAACATTCTGAGGCATTCTGGGCCAGTTTAAATAGTTGTCAGTTGGTTACCACCTGATGTGCATTAGTGTTATTTTTCATGTGCAAAATTGCAATTTTTTGTATATTCGCAATTTGCGATTTTTGATGCATTGAATTGCGAATCCATATTTGCGAATTGGCAAATATGGAATCGCAATTTCAAGGTCGCAAAATTGAGAATCGCAAATTTAGCTTATTTTAGACAAATTTTGCGATTTTCAATGATGCATTGCATTCTGCTATTTTGCGATCACAAACAGCTGTTTTTTGTGATTCGTACTGTTTGCGATCGCAAAATAGCTTGATGTATGTGCCCCTAAAAGCTTTAAAGCCTGGCACTAGGTTGTTACTTGAAAAAATCAGGAACTTTGTTGCAGGGTCATAAACATTGTTGCTAAATGATTGACATGGTAGCAATTTGAGAGACATTGTTGAAACCTGGAGAAATCTTCACCTTGTTACAAAATGAGAGTTCGACAAACTCCCTGTCAAGTGAGTGTAACCCGAAAACCTTCTGTCCTTAAATATAGTGCAAAGGGGTGATTTATGCCATTGTTAATGTGTTGTGTTACTGCCTTTAAATTGCTGAAGAAACAAGCATAAGGGAGATATCGCCCTCAAATCCTGCCTGGGTAACGCTCCATCCTGATCAAGTATCGCTGAGAGGGAGACTCAAGAGGCCCAATCTTTCTCTTTTCTCAAACCCTCTTCCCCTTGTGCGGCAACTGTCAGAGCGAGAGTATATGTCTAGTTGAGAGTTGTGCACGAAACGGTCGGAGGACTTCTATCGCTCCTGCAGAGTTCCTGTACAATGCAGGTGAGTGGCATACCCTTAAAGATACCGTAAAAGCCAATGACCATCACCTTGGACCTGTCCCATGTCCCAAAGTAGTGACATAAGGATGATTACTGTTTGTTATGTTTTGAGTCTTTCAGTTGACTTCGGAGAAAAATCCGTAGCTGGGTATTTGCCCATGGTGAGACTGATCTAGTGCAAATTCAGATTGGAAGTCTTTTAAGGATCTTTCCCTCAAACAATTGTTTTATCTGCATGATTCCATGTGATCACCACACCAGACAGGACACTTGTGAGCCACATATCTGTATCCGTTTTTGCCATAGAGGTGAAGCCACTGGTTGTCTTCTAAATGTTTGTGTGCCTGCTGCCCTGCAATGTGCATGGCTATAATAACCAGATTGTATGTGTGTGTTGGGAGAGGATGTGTATGGGGCTTCCAAATTTCTGTCACCTAAGAGTATGGCGCTTTGGATAGCAACAAAAGGGTTTGGTCCAGTTCCACCGGAATCCAATTTACTAACTGCAAAAGGGGACAGTCGTAGCCCTCCTGATTCAGTATGCATATAACTTGTCAAGTTTGAGCTTGGGCCTGTTAGTTCCACACATGAATGCTTTGATGGATGCATTGATTTGTAGCAACAGTGTTTTAGGGATCAGGATGGGAAACATACCAAAGACATAGTTCTAACAAGGTGCAATTACTATTTTTACAGCCTGGATGTGGCCCCCTAAAGACGGGTAAAGATCCAACTACCTGTCAAAATGGCTTTGTGTCTTTGTTGGTAAGGATAGTACATTGTCTTCCAATCTCTTGGACAGACCTCTGTTGAGTAGGATGCCTAGGTACTTCATCTGTTGAGGAACATCCCTTATTTGAAATCTCTTGATGCATGCTCTCGTCGTCATCCTAAACATGGACATCACTTCACATTTACCCCAGTTCACCTTGTAGCTGGAGAACTCAGAGAAGGTGTTGAGGAGGTCTATGAGGGCAAGGATTGAACTTCTGGTTTTGTGACCATCATGAGCATGTCCTTCACATACAAGAGCGTTTTAACTGTGATCGTCTGGTAGGACACACCATGGCTATGGGGGAGAGCCTAAGTGTGGTTGCCAGGGGTTCCAAGGCTAAAAGAAAGAGGAGTGGGGAAGGGTGGCAGCCTTATCTTGTTGACCACTGTAAAAGGATGTTTTGGAGCAGAAACCACCCTAGTGAAGTTGGACCTCTGGGGCCTGATTCACAGAACTAACTTACGTCAAAAACGTAAACGTAAACGTAAAGTTAGTACTTTTGAGGTATTCACAGAATACACTTACTCATTTTGGTATTCACAGAATGAACTTACTCATTTCGGTATTCACAGAAGTTAGTAGTCCTTAGGCCCTAGTGTACCCATCCAAGCGTCCAAGAAATTGGTGGTGTCTTCTGCGATGGGACACCTGATCATCTTTCAATACTTTGCATAGGTCACTGAGCGCTACTGCCATCTCACCAAAGTGTTCATTGGTTTCCCTGCGACCTTCCAGCACAGCTGTTGTGAGATGCTTGATACTGTCACTCATCTCCCCCATGTTGCTTGCAAGAGTGGAAAGGTTTGCCTGCATTGACCGCATGTGTTTTACTTGCAGGCGCTGTATCCTTAACATGGCATTCTCTAGACCAGCGTAGGACGTGGAACTCTCGCCTCCGTCAGCTCTCATCATTGCAGCCGCCCTGCATCTCCTGATTCTTATGTTCCTACGTTGCAGCTGTACACGTGGTCTTGATGTGAGTGTATTCACAGGCTGTGCTGTTGTAGGCTCAGTTTGTCCCTCATCCCCTGTTTCAAGTGCAGGCAATGGTGCCACTGTGATCCTGCATCTTTTTGTAGTTGGTGTTGTGGGCGCCGGTGAGACTGCAATGTCTTCTCCTGACTGAGACTCACTCTCTGGGGGTGCATGTCCTTCACTGTCCTCTGACTCCTGCTCAGGTGCATCTGTGATGTTGAACAGTGCATAATTAGTTAGCATATTTGGACATGTTTTCACTTTTGTACATTGTATTGTTAAATAAAGTTATGTTGAAACACACTGTGTGCAGAGACTGACTTGCTTGTCACAATTTATTGAAACTATTCTGGTTTGCTGACCACCAGCCTTCCCTTGTGGATTTGCTGACTGCAATTCCCATTATGCATTTGTGTGTTACAAGTAAAACATGGTCTGGAATACTATGTTCTACACTAAAAAAGATCTGACTTACGCAGATTGTTTGGATGTTAATTTGCATGCATCTTACCTTGGGAGGTACTGGGTGGTGCTGAGGAATCTATTGTAGTAACTCTAACAACTGCCTCCGGCTGAAGGGTGGACTACTAACTTCTGTGAATACCGAAATGAGTAAGTTCATTCTGTGAATACCAAAATGAGTAAGGGTATTCTGTGAATACCTAAAAGGTACTAACTTTACGTTTACGTTTACGTTTTTGACGTAAGTTAGTTCTGTGAATCAGGCCCCTGGAGTTTCAGATAGCCATGGAACCTTGGTGATGAATTGTTGGCCCAGCCTAAACCTGTTAATTACCTTTTGCAGGTATGACCATTGAAACTATATTAAAGGCCTTTTCCAAGTCCAGAGAAATTCTGGTCAGAGTTCCTGGAGGCCCATAATAGATATGCCAAAATCCTCGTGTGATTCCTAGACGATGAATCCGACCCAGGACGGATGTATGAGGGATGGTATAACTTATCTCAGCCTAGTCACCTGTATTTTGGCTACTATTTTAATGTCCATGTTTTTTAGGAATATGGGCCTGTAGCTTCCAAACTCCAATGGATCCTTGCCCTTCTTCCGCAGAAGCGTGATGACTGCTTTGAAATTTAATTTCTTTAATTTTTTGCTTCCAAATGTCAGCCAGTGTGCAAGAAATAACACAATTTGCAAAATGCCCTCTGTATCATGTGATAGTAACAGCAATCCCAAATTCATAGCTGGACAAATAACCACTGTTCTTATACTCATAATCCTGGGCACATTTAAAAAATGCATAGATTTCCTTCAGACCCATTTAGATTATACCTGATGAATTGAAGCATAGTCCGTACACCTTAAAAAAATATAAGCTGCAGCTTAGTTGTTTGCTCTGGGTATCACATGTTTTAGACAACTAACAGACACTATATGTCCCTGTGACCAGAAGTGTCTGGCGGATGCAACAGTATATTACCTATGCATGTTGACCATTGCAATTAAATTGCAGATGAAAACATTGTCATTGATTTTTTTTCTTCCTATTTTTACTTTATGTTTAATTTCAACTATTAGTTGCTATGAAAAACCTTGAGCTATCTACACAAATTGCCCCTAACTGAACTCAGAATTCTTTCTACTTTTCAGAAATGTGTAGCTTTCCAAGTTCATTTATGGGTTTCACACCTGTTTCCACCACAGACTGCAAGTAGGTACAATGGCTTTGGATTTGTCCATAGTACATTGTATTTTTGAAAATAGGCGCCAGTATTTTTGATTTTGAGGGTAACAACAAATTCGGCTTGTATTTTGTAAAATAAGTGGGGGCAGTCCTTACTAGTATGTGGTTGATCCTGTCCTGGAATACTAGCTTTACATTCTTGTAATGATGAGTCACTTACCTGGGGACCTAACTCCTCGATCAGTGATGGAAATCAATTTTTTGTACTTGGTTTTTAGTGATACATCTGACTTTAATACAGCGGTTGTTCTTTTCAAGGACCAATTACTTAATTTTTTGCTTTTCCTTTTTGAAAATTAAGAAAACATTACCTTCTAAATTAGTAGATGACTCTGTCATTACCATTGAAACTGATTTTGTGACTTTCTTACACTTATTGGTAGTGTCACCAAATAGTTGACAAAGTGAATAAACTTGGTCATGCTCCTCATTACGTTTTGTACTTAATGTTCTCAGGAAGTTCTTACTTTTATCTCTTTATCAGTCCTGTGTCTCATTAAACTATCAAATCCAGCTTGAGTTGGCTTCTTTCTTAACTGCACAGATGGTTGGGATGCAATTGACGTACATGATTTATTCTGGTGAACTGTGGGGACTTTTAGAGACTTCAAGTTACTGTATTCACACCGTGGTCAGACTTTAATATCATTTTCATCGTCAAGTTCAGAAGTAAAGTAAGTACTAGGTTCAAGGTGAAAGAGAGCCGCTAAGATGATGACCAAATCACCTGGAAGATGATAGGAATCTGTCATTTTCAAGACTGAAGATGTTGATAGGTTATGCCAGTCTCTTCCTTCTCTACATTGACTGGCACATTAATTCTTATGTGACTTTCTGTCTCTTGGGCCAACACCCCTTGGCGCAGATCAGGACGAGGGTTGCTGATACATTAAACTAGGGAAGTAATGGCTAAATATTAATATCAGGAAGGATACAATTTTAGAAATAAATGTTTTCATCTTTATTTGATTTTTAATTTCTTTTGTGGGACCTCAAATCCAGAGGGCAAAGATTGAGAAACGTTAGTTGTTCGCATGAGTGGTACTCTCTAACAGAGGCACAGACCCCATCACTAAAGTTTGTTTGATTTGATCTGGAATGAAATGGCGATAATGGTTGGGCTCTGTGGCTCTGTTATATTGAGAGATTTCTGAAGATGTTATGGAATAGTTAAACAACAGAAGAGTGCGGCCAACACACAAAGGAAAAAACTAAGAAAAATGGCGAGAAAGAATCACTCTAGTGAGTTAAAAGAACCCTCGCTCACCAACCTAGTTGGTGACATGATTCATCATTGGGTTCCCACCAGAGAGGCCGAGTGCCTCCCTGGTGTGCTACAACGCCTGGTTACAGCGGAGCAGGTTTTTGTGTAATCCAAGTGTGATTAGGTGAAATGTGATTTAAAAAGTGACCAGTTCAACCATAAACAAACTTTATTCGCGGTGAACTGAGCACTACTAAAAACAGTGTGGTGGATGTTACCAAGACTGGCTAGATTGACCAGACACATCCATGGTGCAAAGAAAAAGGAAGTGTGGTCAACATGTTTCTGCCTCCATTCGCTGTTTGCGAGGCTTTCGTCAGGACCAAAAATCAAAAAAACCCAAGGCGGTAAGCGCTCGCTAAGGCACACCCTAACCTGTGGTGTCAAAAACCAGTAAAACGTACGGTTTGAAGTTGAGCCTTCACAATTAGTGAAAGCCACGTGTATCTGTATTAAAAAGAACAAACAGACAGAGACAATCCAAGTTACACAAACAAACATATATTTGGTTAGCAGTGCTTGAATAATCCCTTGAGTGATCAAGCTCAAGCCGTTTTTAGAACAGTGCTCTTTACAATCCCACTAATGGCTATACTGTGAAGGATTGGAGTACCAAACAATTGAAGGTAAAAAGGTCTAGGCGCTTCGTGATATATTTTGTATCATTATCGAATGCCAGGCTCTGATCATTAACAAAATATTTCTATGTAGAGAAAGGCGTCTAAATCAGGTACGCCGAACCGGCCAATGCCGAAGGTTAGAAAAAATATTTTTAAAATGACTTATCGGACTTGACTGAACAAAGCATGCAGCTTGCTAATGTCGATGGTTAAAGACAAAATTACAAGCTTAAAACAAAGAGGAATAGGTGATGAACAAGGCTTACTTAGAATATCCAGTAAATATACCCCATGGGTCCTGGTGGGGGGCGCGAACTTGTAGTCACACTCTGTACCAGGTAAAGTAGAGTACCAGGGGTTAGTGTAAAACCGGATTAGCCTAAATAGCATGTCGCGTATGTAAAGAAAAACCGCTACTTACTACGCCAAAGTTCGTCACTCGTGGTAGACCTGCATTCTCTCTACCTCAGGACCCCGCAGATGCCGTCTTGTTGGGTCCCTGAAGTTTATATAGCACATTGGGCATTTCCTCCGCGTTCCGAGGTTCGGGACGCAAGTGTTGTGACGTCATAACGTCGCGACGCGCAGCTCGTGTTTAACAACTAGACCTGCCGATATCAAGTCTGACCCCTTGGATTGAATATACCAAACGTTATTATGCGCTCATGAGTAGCGCGATTATCGGTTAGCAGTCACTTTTAGTGTTCGTTACACAGAACGGGGGAGGTTTATTTGATTCATATTCGGTCTTCTACATTACTGGTGAATAAGATGTAAATAATTGCCATTATATAACAATTAGTGTCAGTTTGTTTCAGAGGCCGGGACTCTACAAGAAGTTATAAATAGGGTTCCGGCTCATTTCTCATAGACGAGTGTGTACAGGTCACTGCACAATTACATTAGCGATATGCCGGGACAGTCATTAGGCGTTAGAGGGGAACAGATTCCCTCTACTCTCCAATAACGCTACCAGTATCACTGTGAAAGATAAAAACTTGATGAATTGGAGATCTCAAATACATATGCAGAACTCATTCAATGTGATTATACATGGGACATGGGATAGTGGTGTTCAAAGGAAGCACTTGCTAACCCAAGGTACCAGGAAGTATGCGCCTAGAAGGCGATGCCTAATACTGGGATCAATCAGTCTGTCATTGGACAGGCTACTCTCATAGATGTTAACAGTGTTGTTATAGGTGTATGAATTCACACTCTACAGTTTCAGTGGTGTAATACAGAACCCCACGGGATATTATCATTAAGTCCCTGGGTGTGGGTTGCAAGGCGGTAGACCCACCGTTGTTCTTTCTCGAACAGTTTTTGCGATGAATTATTTCCAGGCACAATCTGTTCGATAATGGTCCACCGCAAATCGTTCGTTGTGTGATTGAACTGAAGGAAATGCTCCGTCATCCTGGTGGCACTCTTTTTGCATCGGATGTTACTTCGATGTTCACACACACACGTTGTTTAATTTTGTGTGTGGTCATGCCCACATACCTCAGGCCGCACGGGCATGTGATCATATAGACCACGTTAGTTGAGTTACAGTTGGTATGTGAGCGTTGCATCCAGGTGTTTCCACTTTCCAGGTTTAAGGTTTTTGTAGGTGCAGTTAGGTGGCAAACACTGCAATTCCCACAAGGGAAATGTCCCTGGACTCTGGGCAGGCCCCAAGCATTCAAAACAGTCAGTGTTGCTTCATTCACAGTTTTCCTTGGGCGAGTGTGTACTAGAGCATCCCTGATGCTCCTCGCTTTTTTGTATGAAAACAGCGGTTTTGTCCATTTCCTGTTGTTACTTTCCAGAATCTTCCAATGCCTGTTTATTGAATTTGAGATGGCATTCGAGGCAACATTGTACGTGGTGACACATGTCAACGGAGCTTCTTCAGAGTGTTTTGCATGATACTCGAGCAGGACTTCCCTTGGTTGATTTCTAGCTCGTTTGCAACCCCTTTTAAGGATCCAGTCTGGGTAACCCCGTTTTTGAAGTTTATTAGTTAGGTCCGTAGCCTGAGAGCGAGAGTCGTCAATCCTGCTGCAATTGCGTCTAATCCTCAGGAACTGACCATAGGGTAGATTCTCTCGCAGGGGTCTTGGGTGGAAGCTAGAAAACTCAAGTAAATTGTTTTTGGCCGTGGGTTTATAGTGAGTCTTGGTTAATAGTTTACCTTCTGATTTGGTTATCACTAAATCTAGGAAAATCATTTCCTTCTTATCCATGGTGTGTGTGAAGCTTAAGTTGGGATCCAGGGTGTTGACCCATTCTAAAAATTCCAAAAGTGGAACTTCAGGTCCTTGCCAGATGACCAAAATATCATCGATAGATCTTTTCCAAAAAGATATACCGAAGGCGTAGGGGTTATCTGCGTTCAAAATGTATTTGCGTTCAAAGTCATGAACATACAGTCCCGCTACGCTTGGGGCAAAGGTACTGCCCATAGACGTCCCTGTTGTTTGTAGAAAAAGGTCACTCTTGTATTCAAAAAAATTCCGTTTCAGGGCCAAAGAGGCACACTTGATGATAAATTGTCTGGGAGTCTGGTATTCCCAAACACCTTCATTGAGAGCCTCACTCAAAACTCTGATGGTATCGTCCTGAGGGATGCTAGTATAGAGACTCTCAATGTCTAATGAGACAAGGATTGTGGAGTCTTCATCCACCGTGAGTTCCTGCAAGATGGTCAGGAGGATCTTGATGTCTTTGAGGTAGGTGGTGGTCTGTTGGACGAGAGGCTTCAAGAAAAAGTCACAGAACCGTGACAGCGGCTCCAAAAGGGAGCCGATCCCTGACACAATCGGGCGTCCTGGAGGAGGCGTCCTATTTTTGTGTGTCTTAGGGAGGGTGTAAAAGTATGGAATTATTCCCTGGCCAGTCGTCAAAAAATCAACCTCATGCTTCGTAATGTGGCCATTCACCTCAGCACAATTGACCAGATTACTAATTTTGGCTTTGAGTTGTAAAGATGGGTCACTGGTCAAGGGGGTGTAGTTCCTATGGTCACTCAGGAGATGTCTGCACTCTCTATCATAGTCTCCTATATCCTGAATAACCAACCCTCCGCCTTTGTCTGCAGGCTTGATAACTATTGAGGTGTTGGATTGTAGGGACTGCATTGCTTGGAATTCTGCCACACTAAGATTCTTGAAGGTTCCTGTTTCCTCGAATGCTTCAACGTCATTAAATACCCCCTGCTCAAAGGCAAGTATTTCGGGGGGAACCGTGTGAGGAGGTGGAAGAAAGGTGGACTTCAGTCTAAGCCCGGTGTCACCTAACGTGTTAGATGCCTCTGGTGGGCCGAGTTTTTCAAAAAAAGCTTTGAGTTTCAGCTTCCTAAAAAACTCTGATAATTCACAGTGTAACTGGAATTTATCTAAGCATGCTGTCGGCACGAAGCCCAAACTTCGCTCGAGGACTGCGGTCTCTGTTGGGGTTAGGTTTACTTGAGAAAGATTAGTAATTAGATTCTCTCGTTGCTTGGTCCTGCCTGCTGGTCCCGTTGTTTGCTGCGTGTATGGTTGCCCACTGCATCTTCCTGTTCCCAATGGACTTGTCCTGTCCCTCTTCTTTTCCCTCTTACCCTCCGGCCCCTCTCTAAAAAAGGAGGGCGAAAGGTGTTTTGTGGGTAGGGGGGAATTGACATAAATGGTGGGTTCCAACCCATCATCGGGAGTTGTGGATGTTGAAATTGGTTGTGAAAACCACCACCCCCCGGTGTTGGAAAACCTGACCATATCTGTTGTGGGTAGTGTTGTCTAATCCTACCTCTGCCCCTCTGTCTAGATCTAAAACTGCCCACTAGACCCACTTGACGTTGATGCATCATCTTCAGATGTATCTGAGCCGATGGAGTTCCTTGGAGGTGCTGTATATTCGGGGTCAGCATAAGGGTATACCTTATTGAATGTAAACTTCTTTTGATCTTTCTGAAATTTCTGTACTTTCGACTGTGTGAGATTGTCTTTATAGTCGTTAATATCTTTATTCAATTCATCAAGTTTTTTCTTATACCCTGTCAGTGTGGTCTTAAAATGATTTTCGGTGAGTTGAATTTCCACCATCATTGCTTCTGATAACCTTAATGCAGTTTTTATGATGAGCACCAACCAGTCGCGGGTACAGTGCCACGCGATCTGGGCCCATTCTTTTCTAAATACGGCATCTTCCAGGAAAATACGTGGAGCATTTGTGACCAGTAGGCCTTTGGGAACGGTGTTATTCCACAGGTACTCCGTTAGGATTGTACCATGAAGGATAGTGCGAATCCTGTTTCGTTCTTGTTCTGTTAACTTTTCCCAATCGCTGGTCTGAGAAATGGTCTGTGCTATCGCAGGGTCTGAGAACATAGAGGGGGTAGCCAAAATGGCATCCACCTCTGCATCAGAGAATGACAGTCCTGGGATATCCATGTTATTTGCAGAGTTCAGTCAAAAGTCCTATAAGCAGTATAGAGAGACAAAAACTCTCACAGCTGTGTGCTGCCTAAATATATGTAATCAACGGGAGAGAGAGGGAAAAGGATACCGAGTCACTCTTAGACCCCCTACTAATAATATTAGTTAAACAACAGAAGAGTGCGGCCAACACACAAAGGAAAAAACTAAGAAAAACGGCGAGAAAGAATCACTCTAGTGAGTTAAAAGAACCCTCACTCACCAACCTAGTTGGTGACATGCTTCATCATTGGGTTCCCACCAGAGAGGCCGAGTGCCTCCCTGGTGTGCTACAACGCCTGGTTACAGCGGAGCAGGTTTTTGTGTAATCCAAGTGTGATTAGGTGAAATGTGATTTAAAAAGCGACCAGTTCAACCATAAACAAACTTTATTCGCGGTGAACTGAGCACTACTAAAAACAGTGTGGTGGATGTTACAAAGACTGGCTAGATTGACCAGACACATCCATTGTGTGTTGGCCGCACTCTTCTGTTGTTTAACTAATATTATTAGTAGGGGGTCTAAGAGTGACTCAGTATCCTTTTCCCTTTCTCTCCCGTTGATTACATATATTTGATGTTATGGAATAGTCTGCTTCCCCCCAGTTTTAACATTATTAAAAGGACCTTTTT
The DNA here is from genome assembly GCA_963921515.1 of Calotriton arnoldi. NCBI lineage: Eukaryota > Metazoa > Chordata > Amphibia > Caudata > Salamandridae > Calotriton > Calotriton arnoldi. The sequence continues at coordinate 1,298,674 of CAWUFW010003114.1, forward strand.
CCAGTAGAACTTTAGAGAGCGTATTATTCTTATTTCTTTCTACAACAGTATACCCACATAGCTTCTTAGCATTCATTAGGTATTCCAAGTCAGAGATGAAAAAATAAGAGGCACTGCGCATAAATATGGACTGCCTGCTCCTAGTCACTAGTCGACTTAGTATACTCTTTGAAGCACTAACAAACTTAATCACTCGATTAGATAGTTGTAGGCTTTCCAGCAGAATCTATTTTAAGAAATATATGCATCACTAAGAATCTTTTCTAGGCTCACAAATGGAGAAATAGGTTTAAAATAAAAATAGGTGTAGAAAAAAACACTCAGTAACATATAAAAATGAAAAGGCTATTTACATTATATAGAGTCCAAAAAAATAATCAACCTACAGTGAATCTGGCTTAGGTGAAGGCCATTTACCAATTGATGCTGTTGCAAATTGCTGAAATGCAATACATCTCTCTTTGCTCAGATCAACTCTTTTTGGGTGGCTCCGTATGCCAGTATGCAATCAGGTTGAAAGCTGAACCAATTGATACCTTCTCAGCCCACTTGCAATGAAATAATGAGGCTCTACCACAAACCTCTGTCTTCCTCACCAGCTCCATGATGGCGTTGTACGCTGGTGCAGATACAAAACAAGCTAAGACTGCAAGTGCGTGCAGCCTCTTCCATGACCTTATGCAGAGGAGGACAAGAGATGAAGTGGGTACTTGAGAGAATTCTGTAACTTGTACTTTCTACCTACAAAAGAATGATTCCTAGATAAAGTCAACAATTGAAGATCGATATCTTGCCTGAGAATCTCTCATGCTCCCGGCATGGCAGAGTATAGTTCTGCAAACAGTTTGTCCACACTTCTTAAAAAAGAATGTTAGTTTTGCACTTAATCAACCTCAGTGATCCTCTCAACAAATTGTGCTTGGGTAGCTTATTCAGTTGAAATAGATTCAAATTAGTTCCACCCAGCTCCAGTGCAATGCTTACTCCACCTCAAATCGTAGTTGAGTTGTAGTCTTCCTCATCACAATCCTTACTAATGAGGCTTGCATCTCCAATGTAGACCATCCAAACTACTAAAAAAAATAACTTTAGCCTCTTCAGGGATAGACCTTCCCCTTCAATAGAGTTACATACAATAAAAGAAGGACTAACCCTTTTTCGCATCCTGCAATCCCAAGCCAAATTCAAGGAGGATCATATAACTATAAGGGAGGGAGGAGAACGCAGAACTGTGAAAGGAAGACTACGGCTCGGAGTAATGTAGATTACCGGTAAGTAATCCGAACATTACTTCATCATCTGTCTTCCTCGTCTCAGTCCTTACTAATGAGGATATACCCGTCATCCTCTCTTATACGGTCAAACATGGAGAAAAAAAATATTAGAGACATATCATATGCCACATAAGAGTATTTATTCATGCAACAGTTCAATCCAATACTGCCAAAAGTACCCCTGACCCAAAAGCACTGAAACTGGACCCCCCTAACTGGAGTCTATAGTGTGATGCAAATGTATTTGGAGAGGCCCAAGTAGCTGCAGTACAAATGTCTTTGAGTGACGAACCCTTGTATGCTGCCCATGAAGTTGACATTGCCCTTGTAGATTTCCTTTTAATGAGGCCTAAAGGGGAAGCATCACAGGAATTAAAAGCCAACAACACCGTTTGCTTGACCCACCTGCTTAAAGTGGAAGAAGTTGGGCGAAGCCCCCTATTACCTGTTCAAGATGTCACAAAAAGAAATTGATCCTTTCTATATTCAGCTGACCGAACTTCGTAAATAGACATAGCTCTATAAACATCTAATAGATGTAGCCAAATCTCCTCGTCTGAAGAATGGTGAGGAAAACAAATAGGCAAAATAATATCTTCATTTAAATGAAACGGTGACACCACTTTTGGAAGAAAAACTTGGTCAGTTCTGAGCACTACTCTGTCAGGTAAAAACTTTAGATATGGCTCATCTATCCAAAAACGTCCCAGCTTCTCCTAATTGCCTGCCAGATGTGATAGCCACTATAAAAAATACTTTAAGAGTCAAAAATGTCAAAGGAATTAAGTCCAGTGGCTCTCAAGGGGAACTTTGAAAAACTCTAACGACCAACGGGAGATCACAGCTTGGAATGGGAGAGTGAATTGCTGGCCTCTTATTTTCAAAACTCCTTAGCAAACTGACAGCCAGACTTTCAATCTCCAGAATCTCTGGGCTGCTGAAAATTCTAATAGCAGCCTATTGAGTATGCAAAGTGGAAACAGCAAGTCAAAGTAAAAAACATCCCTCAGGATTTTTTTTTAAATAAGGGTAGGAGGACAGGAGACAGAAGCCAGAAGACAATCCCCTTGAAATACATCATACCTCCAAATGTTTCCAACTCCTAGAATAACGTTTGAGCGTAGAAGGCCTTCAGGACTGCTTAATCGTAGAAGCCACTTCCACCAAACATCTTGACCCCACGCTTTCTGTGAAGGGTTCTAGGTGCTAGAAGATGGGAAGCTGAGAATTCTGTTCTGTGGCAAACATGTCTATCCAAGGGATCCAAAATTTCTTGTTGATCTGCTGGAAAATCACTGGGGTAATACTCATCACAAGTGAGGATGGGAACACTCTGCTCAATTAATCTTCAAGCCCGTTCTCTCTCATCGGAAGATGAATGGCTTCCAGAGAGAGGAGATTGAACTCTGTTAAGGAACCTATTTCTCGGGACAAAACTGATAGTGTCTGCGTTTGTGTTCCTCCTTAGTGATTTATGTAAGCCTTGGCCACCTGATTGTCTCCCCTTATTCTTATTGCATGATTGTGACCCAGTGGGAGAAAAGCTTGGAGAGCCCTGAATATAGCTGCCAGTTTGCTCCAATTTGAAGAGTTCTCTTCCTCCTCGAAGTCCACCCCCTTGGACTGGACCGAGTGAGTGTCTAAAACAGCTCCCTATCCAATCAGACTGTCATCTGTAGTGACAATCCTTGGATCAGCAACCACCAGAGAAAAGCCCATGTTCAGATTCTCTGGAATCAGCCACCAGTTCAATTCCTGTCTCAATTGCTCTGTCACTGGAATGAGCCTTTCATACTCCTGGGACTAAGGAGTATGAAAGACTCATTCTCCAATGTCTAAAGAGGTGCTAAACCCGGGGAAGCAAATGAAGCCTGGACCAAGGGACAATTGCCAGACAGGATGACATCCCCCCCTGCACTTCCAGCCATTTTCTTACTGTTGCTTATTGTTGCTTACTGTTGCATATTACAATAGATTGTTCAGTATCTGAGTCAATTTTAGCATCCTGTGATCTGGGAGAAACACCTTTGCTTCTGATGTTAGAAAACTAGCCCCAATATACTTACGTTTCTGTGAAGGATTCATCTTAATTTTTTTTAAGGTGAACAGTAACCGATGCTCCTGGAGAACTCTGCATACCATCTGAACATGAAGGTGAGCCTTGGAAAAAGAAGATGCAGAGAGTCATAGGTCGTCAAGATAGGGAAAAAGACTGATGCCCTGTTTATGCAACAACCCAATAAAGCTTTACTGCTCCCACCAAGCCATAGCAAACTGTGCTCTGCTTTCAGCAAGCGAGAGCATTTAAAAATGCTCTTACTTGCTGAAAGCGGAGCACAATTGAATTTACAGAGAAGGAGCTGCATGTTATCACAACTCCCTCTCTGTAAAAGCAATGCTGTCTCCCGCAGGAGGCGGGGAGCTGGCAGGGACCGTGGGGGCCTTGAGGCTCCCCACGCGGTCTCCATCATTGCTGAGAGGTTGCCCTGGGTGGGACAGGACCAGGGCACCCACAACAGAGGGTGGGCCCCAGGAAATGGGGTCCCTGGGGTCAAAATCAGCCCAGAGAGATGGGCCACACAGCCCTCATCCACTGGTAAATAAAAAATAAACATGAAAAAACCCAGAAAGTCACCAGAGGCACCGCCCTCTTTTACTACCACTCTGCAAATGCGCTTAATGGTGCACTATTAGTTGGGGGATGAAGTCCCCTTTCCTCTGGAATCAACTACCACTCCTGTTACCTCCAATAAGCCCCACACAGTGGGATTGCTGAGAGGTTGTTGGAGGCCACGTCCTCTTTCTTCACCACTCTGCAAACGTGCCTCTTGGTGCACTAGTAGTTGGGGGTCGAAGTCTCCTTGGCTGTTGATGGTCCTTGGGGCCAACTATCCCTATTGTTAGCTCCAGTAAGTCCCACACAGCAGGATTGCTGAGAGGTTGTGCGAGGCCATGCCCCCTTTCTCCACCACTCTGCAAACGCGCCTCCTGGCGTTCTGCTGGTTGGGAATGAAGTCCCCTTGGCTCTAGAGTGTCCTTGGGGGCCAACAAGCCCTCCTGTTACCTGTAGTAAGTCCCACACAGCGAAATTGATGAGAGGTCTTCGGAGACCACGCCCCCTTTCTCCACCACTCTGCAAACATGCCTCCTGGTGCACTGCTAGTTGGTGGGATGAAGTCCTCTTGGATGCTGAGGGTTCTTGGGGGCCAACAAGCCCTCCTGTTACCTCCAGTAAGCCCCACAGAGTGCAATTGCTGAGTGGATTTTGGCTGCCATGCCCCCATGCTCCCCACTTTGCAAACACTACTACTAGTTAATAAAACCATAGAAATTCACTTAAAAAACCAAAGGTTTCAGGAACATTATAGTTAGGATATAGAATTTGTAAAACCTCTCATGACATCACTGATGACATCTCAAATGACATCACTGATGACATCACCGATGACATAATCCACAGAACCACTCACACACCCACTCGCACCCCTATACAACCTCTTGTACGCCCACTTGTGCACTCACACAACCACTCACATACCCATTCACAGACCCATAACAGTACTCACACACCTACTCACTCCTCCATAGAGCCATTCACACACCCACTCACTTACTCATGCAGCCACTCACACAACAATTCACTCACCCATACAGCCCCTCATACAACCAGTCACTCACTAGTACAGCCAGTCACATAGCCACACACTCACCCATACAGCTGCTACTCACACACCCACTTATTTACCTACAGTCACTCACACACTCACTTACTCACCCATAAAGCCTCTCAACACAGCCCCTCACTCAACCATACAAGCACTGACACACACCAACACAACCACTTACATAGCCATTTATGCATCCATACAAGCACTCTCATATCTGCTTACTTACCCATACAGTCATTGACACCAACACTCTCCAATACAACCCTTCACACACCATCATACTTAATCAAACACTCACTGAAACAGCCACTCATTCACCCATACAGCCAGTCAGGCACTCATACATTCATTCAGACACCCACTTACTCACACATACAGCCACTCACACGGCCACTCACTCACCCATACAGCTACTGATACACCCACTCACTCAGCAACATAGTCACTCACACATCAACTCAAACACCCATACAACCATTGACACACCCACAAAACTACTCACACACCCACTGACACACCCATACAGCCACTAAGATACCCACTCACACACCCATACAAGAACTGACACAACCACTCACTCACCTACAGACCTAGTGAGAAATCTACTCACTCACCCATGCAGTCACTCCTGCATGCACTCACCCACCCATACAGCAACTCACACACCCACTCACACACAGATACAGAGTCACCCACCCACTCAGATCACACATGTTAAAGATAGTATCAATCATTAGTAGTACAACTAGTATACTAATCTAACCTTTTTGACAGGTTAGTATATATGTTTAGCATCCATAATCTTTAATAAACACATACTCCCTTGATGATGTCATCAGTGATGCCATTTGAGATGTCATCTGTGATGTCACCAGTGATATCACTGACTATGTCATGAGTGAGGTAATATGTGAGGTCATAGGTGGTGCATTGCGGGGTGTAAGTTATAGTTAGCTCAGGTAACTATGACTGTTGAATTTCTATGTTTTTGTTACGAGTGGAATCTGAGCCTAACTATAACGTCCCTGTAACCTTTGGTTTTTTCAGTGGAAAAAAAATATATATATATAATTTTTTATTTTATTTGCGTTAAAGGCAAAAGCGCTGCCCCCAAGTAGAGGCAGTGTCAGTAATATAAGCAAAGGGAGAACATGCTGGCCACAGCACAGCTGCGTGCATTTAGACATTATGCTTTTTCATTTAATTTCATTTTTGTAAAAATGGGTTGGTTATAGCACAGCCGCTTTACCAAGTAATAATTAAATAATAAAACAATAAATAAACAATACCTGATGAATGCGCTGGCTATAGCACAGCTGCGTCACCAGTTTAAAATATCAGAGGACATACTGGTTACAACCACTACCTTCAACCAAAGAGAAAAGTCTCTCAGTAAACATCAAGGGATACTGAGCCGTTGGCGTGCGTTTAAGCCTGAGAGCCAAATAAAAATGAAAAGACACATCCTAAAAAGCTAACAGTTAAAAATACATGCACTTTTCTTTAAAAAATCAAACACACTTACCTTAATAAACGGTCTCATCAGAGACAAAAAGAAACAGGATGTGAGGAAGGGTTAATCCTTCTTTTAATCCTTCTTTTATTGTATCTCCATTAAAGGGGACGGCCTATCCCTGAAGGGGGCAAAGTTTCTTTTTAGTAGTTTGGATGGTCTACTTTGGAGGCGGAGGCCTCATTAGAAAGGACTGGGAAGAGGAAGACAGATGAGGAGATAATGAAAGTGTACTCCCAATGGTTTTTCTCCAAATGGTGTAGCAAGCACAAGCTGGTGAATCTTGGTGGACCAAGAAAAAGTCAGTATAGTTTAAAGAGTAGGGGTGCGTTGGATTACTAGGACAATGGTTGTTGTGCAAGATCAGTTTTCGAGCAGAAAGGAAGGCACTCCAGCAGGTCAAGATAGTGATGTCATCAGCCAAAACCATCAATCAGTCCCCAAGAGGGGATAAGTAATCAGCAAAAGGGAAAATATCAGAGAAAATATTCCTCCCCACTGCTTCTCATCTCACTGGACTGTGCCGGGACTGGACAGGCCGTATTTGAGGTAAGCAATGCAACAATTTAGGTCTGGCCCTGCATAGATGCTGGTGATGGGCACAGCTTCTCTGTGAACTCAGCTTGACTCAACTACTCAACTCCTCTACTCCTCTGCTGAGCTGAAAGCTGCACCAGACGCCACCTTTCTGCCCAGTCACTTATCACAGCCTCCTGTGGTTTGTAGATCTGCTGACAAATCCCCCCTCTGCCAACAATACTTGGTGCGTCCGTGAGAACCAAAGCCAAACTGGAGCACCAGGAGCATGGACACAAGCATGCCTAGCCACTTCTTCATACTTGCTTTGACCAGAAAATGCTGAAACAAGGCTGGGAAGAGGGGCAGCCACTCACAAGCAAATACAAAGAAGTGATTTAAACAGGATAACAGATATGTTTGTCTGTGGCATAACAAAGCTTAAGTGGGCCACCATGCAAAGTACATGGATGCCCCCCCCCCATGGATAGTCAGGAGCTCCAGAATGCCGGTGACCCTCCTCCACCACGGGGGCTGCGGGGGCTAATGTTATGCCACTGATGTTTTTTAACAAACCAAACTACTCAAGGTTATTTGAGTGTCTGTACATACATCTAGCTGTGTGTTTCCCAAAATGTAATAAGATTTTCCACATTCTAACTGTATTGTACACATTTCAGTATAAGTGTAAAGCAGAAACATTTGAGCCTCAAATGATCTGTGTAAAAGGAGTCATTACCTCACTTCACAGCAGAGGCTGGTGATTTGAGTGCCCTGGCAAGCTCAGAGTTTTCGGTACCACTGTGTAAGTGTGTCTGGCATCGTGCCAGCCACTGAGTAGCTAAGGGCTTGGAATGCTGGCAGCTTTTACCATTTCAGACGCAGGGAGTTTTATATAAAAATGTTCTTGTCTTACATGTTTTACAATTCAAATGTAGTTCAAATGGGGATCAAACAGAAAAGACACAAAGTACAGTACAGCACCTTCATTTATAGAATGAAACTCTGAAGCGTTTCCAACTCAGATCTTTTAAATGTGCTTCAGCTTGATTTCTTCAATGTGAGCTGGCATCTCACAGATAAATTCAGAATATCTTCTGAGGAAGTTTGAAAATCCGGCTGATTATTTAATGAGCTGAAGAGCACAGGCTCTGAGGACAACCATTTTATCTCTTTAATAATCATATAGTTTAAAAGAAGTGAGAGAAGTTTTTTGCTCAGTCATGACTTGAGACTTTTAACACTCGATTGTTACAGTAATTAGTAAACACTTTAACAGCATTGGCTCTGCTTCATTCTGACAAAACCACAAAACAGGAAATTCCAGGCTGCTGAATGCTAATTTTGGGCCCTCATCATACTGATGCTATCTATCTATTCATCTATCTATCTATCTATCTATCTATCTATCTATCTATCTATCTATCTATCTATCTATCTATCTATCTATCTATCCATCTATCTATCTTTCTATCTATCAATCTTCACAAAAAAAAGCATAGAAATTTAGCAGTTATAATTATACTTATCTCAAGAAACTGTAACTCATGCCCTAAGGTAACTATAACTCGCAATAACTTTGGTGCCATTTGACGAATCATCATTACATATTCGTAACTAGTTTGCCACTCACTTCAGCTGCTGCTTGGAAATTTTCGGGGTGATTCATCAAACAGGTATTGGGAAAATGGGGTGGGGGCTCAAAATGCACTTTCCCCATGCAATTTCCTAGAGGGATTTAAAACACAACTACAGCCCAAACTGCTGAACGGAATTACACCACATTTGGCAGAAAGCTAGATCTTGGTCCAGAAAGATCTTTTTGTAATTTGGTATAAATCCGTTCAGTAGTTTTGGAGTTAATAAAGAAAAAATAATTATGTATATCTAGGGACGCGGAGCCTCCGCGGATCCAACAGATCGCATAATGAGATCTGATTGGCTGCCACCACTTCAACCAGGAAGTGGTGGCAGTCATCTTGGGACTCGGGACTCATACACTGACCCCCTAGACCTGGTGGTGGGGTCCCACAGAGACCCTGCCTGGGGCCATAAACTCTTTTAACATTTTTTACCACAACTTTGTGGAAAATCCGAGAATCCACCATAAAATTAAAAAACCAAAAGAAGCGCGTGCTTGTTTTCTTTATGCTCTCCATGTGGGCCAGGTCCTGGGGGTGGTTTTATAATTATAATTGGGGAGGGGTGCCGCATCCCCTAGACCTGGCCGATAGTCAGAAGGAGAGGGGGGGCCCTCGACTGCCCTGCTCAGGCTGATTTCAGCCCAGGGGACACATCCCTTGGGGTCCGGCCATAGGTTACAAGGGGGAGGGGGAATGCAGCCCCCCTCCCCAGGCCAATTTCGGCCCCAGTGAAACCCAGGGCCCGGCAATGGTAGTAACGGAGAGGAGGGCCATGCAGCCCTCCCCCAGGCCAATTTCTGACCCTGGGTGCCCACCCCCGGGACACAGCGGTTTCTCTGCCCATAATGCCGTGGGCAGTGAAAACTGTGATTACATTTTCAAAGCTCCCACCAAGTGAGAGCAGTCACTAAGTCTGCTCCCAGCGGGCGGGAGGATGAAAAATGAAGCGGGCAGGGAAACAGATGAAAATATTGCTTACAGCTGCAGGGAGCAGCAAATTTAGCTGCTCTCTGCGGGCTGGAGCAATGCTGGTTCCCGTTGGAGGCGAGGAGCCGGCTAGGGCTATGAGGGCCTTGGGACTCCCCCCTCATCCCACAACAAAGATGCAGTGGGCTCCCTGGGTGGGCTCCAGGGCACCCACCCTTTATTGGCCATGCCGCAGGAGATGGAGTCCCCGGGGCTAGACTTAGTCCAAGGATGTGGTCTGCACTGCACCCCTTCCCCATTATTTAATCATTGTCATTGGCCGGACCCTGTGGGTTTGGGTCTCCAGGGCCAAAATCAGCCCAGAGTGGGGAGCCGCATATCCCCTCAACCTTTAATATTTGGCTGATGGATGGGATCCCTGGAGTCAATATCAGCTTGGGGAGGGGGGCTACGTGTCTCCCTCCCCCATAATTACAGTGACAGGCCTTGGGGTATGGGGTCCCCGGGTGCCAAAAATCTCCATGGGAGGGGGGAACATGCACCCTCCCCCACAAAATGTTCAGCGCGGGATTTGTTTTCTGGGGCCAAAATCAGTGCAGGGAGGGGGGCTGCTTGCACCACTCTCAGGTTGGCTGTCTTTGGGGGGTTGACCAGAGGCCTTGTGGCCAATCCCCCACTGCTGCACGGCCAAAGGCATGGGTTGGCTGCATACATGGGGTTGCCTGGCCAGGCCCGTTGGCCAACCCCTTGTGTCGGTGGTTGGATTAACATATGGTAATTAAATATTACTTCACATTTAAAAAAGCCTAGAAATTGACTGGAAAAAAAAAAGGATACAGGGACGTTATTGTTAGGAAATAGAATTAAAAAAACCTTAGAAATTCACAAAAAAAACACAAAGGTTACAGTGACGTTGTAATTAGGTTCAGATTCTACATGCACAAAACCATAGAAATTCAGGAGTTGTAGTTAGAATTATCTAAAGTAACTATAACTTATGCCCTAAAGTAACTATAACTCACACCCTCGCCGTTCACTGCTAATTTCCCCACATATTACCTCACTCATGGCATCTTCCATGACATCATTGATAATATCACTGCAACATTTGTTGTAAAATTATTGATGAGAAAGCTGTGCAAGACGGGGCACTTTAGAGGTTCACCCTGTTTCACCAGGACAGCATCTAACAGCTATCTGACCATGTGGAGCCATTCTCGGCTACAGCCTGCTGCCTTGCCTGAGCTCAGGTTAATTGAATTACTTTAGTGGTTCACCCTGTTAAGGATTGTATTTATTACTTACGGTGGCTAGTCACCCCCTTAACTAATAACCCAGTTTCTTAGACAATCCATCTCCATCATAGCTGCAAGAGACAGTGGAATGAACCAGACATCTAATAGTGTATCCACAGGACAAGCACCTGTTTCAGAATCACAAGATGCTGATGTGATATTGGTACCATTGGCATAACTGCACCACCTTCCACCAGGCCCACAAGTGAATCTATAGGATGGAAATTGTTTACTTTTCCAGCAGGGCAAATAAAAAAATCAATGGGTAAAATGTAGTTAGCACATAATGTAATCAGGTGTTTCAAAAGGCCCAACCTGGGCCTACTCAATGAACAGAAGTGGTATGCGGAAGCACCTGCCGGCTATGCACCCCATCCAGATTGCTTAAGCAGAGATGCAGACAGAACACTAGGGAAGAGAAAAAGATAGTGAAACTGCACCAGTTGAACGAGTGCAGCATCAACACGAGCAAGAGGATGAAAACAGGCAGTATTTTTCAACATACTGAAAGCAATGTATGCAGGTTGTGTCTTCTGGCAAAATGAACAAGAAGGTTTTTACAAAAGCTAAGGAGATTCATTTAAGACACAATGTTTCATTTTCGTACAAAAAAATATGTTTCATTACAAAAAATGTCAACAAGAAAAATAATTAAAAAGTTACAATACAAACAATAGTTCATCATAGTTAAGCAATAAAAAAGAATAGTTCCAAACAAAAAAAGTATGTTTAAATAGCTAAAACAATCAAAACAATGTGAAGGCAAATTAGCCAGAGGTGAAACCCTGCATCCAATCGTCTCTGCACACAGCTAGAGGTTGTGTGAGATGGAGGTGAGATTGGATGCTTGCAGAGTGTTTGGCACAAGGCCTGACTGAAAGCCATTCACAGTGGGGTTGACAACCTAAAGAAGACTTTACACATAATAAATTTAAAGTGTGAAAAACAAAATCACTGGAAAAACCAAAGGTCAAGTTATGTGATAGAATGAGATGAGTACTTAGGTTAAAACAAAAGTACTGAAATTCAACAGTTTGACATAAAAAGCACCCAAAAAAGTGGTTCTGGGTTGAAGGCTAATTCAAAGACCAATAAATTCAAAAAGTGTGGAGGCCAATTGTTAGACTTAGCATCCTTGGCATGGTTTCCCCAGACTTTTTGCCTTCAATCCTCCTGGTTTTACTGTTGCTGACGAAGTTTTTGCTGGCTTTAGGAATCTGAGCACTTTACCACTGCTAACCAGTGCTAAAAGGCATGAGCTGTGTACTTAAAACATTGTAACATTGGCTTATACACAATTGGCATATTTAATTTACCTATAAGTCCCTAGTAAACTTATTACCTCGGACAGGCAATGTGAGGAGCTTGCCTTGTTCTTTGTTAAAAAGGTAGAAGACATCTATAAATGTTTTCCCGCGGCCCAAACCGGCCATCCTGAGATATCCAATAATGGCACGATCAGCACCTTAGAGATTTTCCCTCAGATTCAGCAGGATCGTCTACTTGCCCTTTGTGCCAAAATTAAGTCATGCTCACCGGCCGACCCACTGAAACCGGACCATTTCAGGAAAATTTTACCAACTATTTCTCCTCTCCTAGGTCAAGTGATTAACAAATCGCTCAGCATAGCTGTTGTGCCTACAGCATGGAAACAGGCTAGGGTGATACCATTGCTTAAAAAACCCTTACTGGACTTAAATAAACCAGAAAATTTCAGGCCAATTTCATTGCTCCCTTGGCCTGCCAAGATCACGGAGGCATATATCAACTCCATTCTTTCAGACCACTTGACCTCCAACAATATCCTTGATCCTTCGCAAAATGGCTTTCGCCCTGGCCATAGCACTGAGTCGGCGCTCCTGGCGGTGACAGAACATCTCTGGACAGCGATGGACGCAGGACAGACATCAGCACTGATCCTTTTGGATCTCAGTGCCGCATTCGACACTGTGTCCCATGCAATCCTGCTGCGCCGTCTGGAAGAGGCTGGCATCGGTGGCCTTGCTTTGAAGTGGCTTGCGTCATTTCTTTCTGACAGGACTTTTCAGGTGATTGCTCCCCCTTTCTCTTCGCCCACCTTCCCCATCAAGCACGGGGTGCCACAGGGTTCTTCTTTAAGCCCCCTGCTCTTTAATTTGTATGTACAACCTCTGGCTATAATAGCCAAGAGCAGAGGACTGACTGTGGTCTCCTACGCCGACGACACTCAGCTGGTGGTAGCCCTCTCGAGCAACTCTAAGCACGACGCCTCCAAGTTTCAAGGCGATCTTGCTGCAGTTGCCGGGTGGATGACAGCTAACTGCCTCCAGCTGAATGCCAGCAAGTCGGAGGTGTTGCTGGTGGGCAGGGATCATGGGCTATGGAATGAGTATTGGTGGCCCACGAATCTAGGCACCTCCCCCCCTCCTAAACAGGTTGTAAAGAACCTGGGAGTTTGGATGGATGCCTCTCTCAGCTTCCAGACCCAAACGAAGAAGGTGGCGGGTACTTGTTTCGGTTTGCTACGCGGACTCAAACCTATTCTGGGTTTCTTTGATGCCCCGACCAGACAGATCATTATTCAGGCCTTGATTACATCTAGGCTTGATTATGCGAACTCTCTGTATCTGGGGGCTAACAAGGCGGAAGTACTCAGGCTACAGAGAGTACAGAACGCCGCAGCAAGATCTCTTCTGGGTCTGCGCAGAGTCTGTTCGGTGACCAACACAATCCGCCGCCTTCACTGGCTGCCTGTGGCTCAACGGATTGAGTTTAAGGCTCTTTGTATAGCCTTTAAAATCTTGAAGTTCGCCTCCCCTAAAATTCTGACTGATCTGCTCTCTTTTTACGTCCCTTCCCGTCAGCTTCGCTCCATGGGCCAGCATTTGTTGGTGGTCCCTCGGGTTAGGAGGACTCGGGCCGGAGGGCGCTCCTTCCGGTACAGAGCGGCTATTCTCTGGAATTCGCTGCCCCTTCATATTCGAGGCCTCAGTAACTTCCTCGAATTCAGGAAAGCTATCAAAACACTTCTCTTTCCCACTGTGTAGGTCGCTCGGGTCCTCCCCTGCGTTGTGGTCTCCTATTTGCTGTTAGCGCCGGGACGCCTCTTGGCTGGGGCAGCTGTCGCGCTCTACAAATCTTTTAAATAGAAATAGAAATTACATGTGCCCAGGGCCTGTAAATTAAATGTTACTAGTAGGCCTGCAGCACTGATTGTGCCACCCACGTAAGCAATCCTTTAAACAAGTCTCAGGCCTGCTACTGCAGAGCCTGTATGTGTAGTTTAAAACTGCCTTATTTGCCTCGCACATTAACCTACTTGCCAGGCCCAAACCTTCCTTTTACATATAGGTTACCCCTAAGGTAGGCCCTGGACAGCACATGGGCAGGGTGCAGTGTATTTAAAAAGTAGGACATGCACTTTTAAGTTTTACATGTCCTAGTAGTCAAATACTCTTAAATTCATTGTTCACTACTGCAAGACCTATATTTCCCATAGGGTAACATTGGAATTACTTTATTAAAATGTATGTGTATTTTCCAATTGGGAACAGATGGGACCTCCAAATTTGGCACCTCTGGAATCACAATTAAAAAACACAACTTATGTTGAGGTTGGATTTTAAATTGCAATTCTGAAAATGCCTCTTTAAGCAATTTGACATTTTCTTACTGTAACCATTTGGTGCCTTCTATCTGCCTCTAAATAGAACTCTGGGGTGGGTGACAGCTGGCTTTGTGCATTGTCTCTAGACAGCCACACACAAAGGGAGCTTAGGTCTGACTGATGGGCAATCCAGGTCCTGATGGGCCATCCTAGGCAGGGTGTGAGGGAGGGGATGAAACTTACACCTGATAGGGGTGTGTCCTGTATCCATACAAAAGGTTGCATACTCCCCTTGGAGTGAGTCTGGAGCCAGGGCAGGAAAGAAAGGGACTTGTGCACTTCAAAGGCATCTCTTTGAAGTCTCTCCCACGTCAAAGGCCCAACTGGGTATAAGTACTGGAACTCTGACACCACCAACTCAGAACACGTCTGGAACAGAGGACATTCAACCAGGAAGAAGGACTTTTGTGCTGCTGGAGGGACTGTCACTCTGCTGAACTGCTTTGTTGTGTTGGCCTGCTGCCCTCTTGCCTGGGAGTGAGAGGACTGGACCTGCATCTTTACATCCCAGAACCTAAGTATCTCCAAGGGCTTGTTGGCTTGCCTCCTGTTTTCTGAAGTCTCAGGGATATCAAAGACTTCTCTCTTCAACCTGCAAACAGCACCTGGACTCTGTCTGCTGTGAGTCTGCTCTGCCAATCTTGACTCTCAACGCATCCTTGGTGGTCTTCAGCTCGGAACCGATGCATTGCCTTCATCTGCAAGATCGTCTACGACGCATCGCCTCCCTTGCTCTGCACATCGCCCTCGACGTCGACGCATCTAAGGTACTATACAGCAGGCCAAGGCTGGTCCCTGTATCTGACCTGCGCTCCATTGTGGTCGACCTGAACTTTTGGATTTGAGCCGGTCAAGCGTGACCAGATAGCCCTAGTTAGCGTTATTTGCTTCTAAAACCTCCAAAACAGTTTATTCTTTAAAAATTAATATCTTAACTTCTGCTTATTGAATTTTTGTCTTTTTGGTCTTGTTTTTCTCATAAATATATACGCTATTTTTCTAAACTGGTGCGGAGTCTTTTTTGTGGTGATTTTACTTTGTTAATGTTTGAAGTATTGCGCAAATACTTTACTAGGCCTGGGCGGAGTAGCAGAACTCCACGAAGTGACAAAAAAATTCCACCACAAGCGGCGGAGTGAGTTTGGTTACGCTGTTCACGTCGATTTTCAGTGCTGGGTGTTTGTCCCATGCAGCGCGAACAGCACCATGTGCAGCGAAATATGGTGCTACTTCTTTTCTGCTGCTCGAGCAGATTTTCTACTCGAGCGGCAGATTTCTCAATGCGAATGGAAGGTTTCTCAACGCGAGCGGTCACAACCATCCATGACCGCCTGCGTTGAGAAATTCGACTGCCCGCGTTGAGAAATCTCACCCGACGGTGGATTTTCCTCACTCGCCAACTTGATGTTGGCGTGCGTGAATGAAGAAAAACTCTTTTCCGCTATGCGAGGCAGAGTTTTTCAGAACTCCGCGTGCTCCGTGGACTGCGGAAAACTCGGCAAACTCCGCAAACGTAGTGGAGTTCACTGCCCAGGCCTTTACTGTACACATTGGCTCTTAAGTTAATCCTGACTGCTCTGTGTCAAGCTACCAGAGGGTGGGCCCAGGTTAATTTAAAGTGTGTTTCTGACTTACCCTAACTAGGAATGTGGTTCCTGCTTAGATATGGCACCTCTGCCAACCAAAAAGCCAATTTCTAACACCAATGTTTTCTATTTTTTTCTTGAAGACCAAAGGTATGATTTTGAGAGAGCAGTAGTGTTGCACTGATGAAGGATGTAGTCATCACTGGGTTGTGGATGGCCTGTAAGGGATTTAGAGCAGTATGATTTGATTCTGCCCTTCCTGTCTCCAAAGAGCAGTTCACTGCTGGTGGGTGAATGGAAAATAAAGTGCCAATGCACCTGCTTTCATCAAAGCTGCCAGTTATTCACTCACACCCTTACCCCACATAACATATCATAGCTTGAGAAAGTGGATTATTAGATGAAGTGGATTGTAGTCCTCTTCAAGTAATAATTACACTATTCCTAACTAGCTCCAGTTAAGTCTCAAAAATGTAACGTGGAGATCAACCCCTAGAAGCTGAGCAGGCATGCTAAACTTAGGAAAAAATGTGTAAAGCATTTATCAGTAGCAAAACTGTTAATAAGTATAAAACACAATAAAAATCCCCCTCCAAGTTATAAAATAGTATTCCTTTTAGTCTTCAAATAGGCACCAAAATGAAAAAAACTCACATAAGAAATTGGAGACATGATATTTTAAGTTTTAAGTGTTTTTAGCCCCACTACATGCAAAGCGCCAACAGCGGGTTTCTGGTCATGGTAGACCGGGGTCAAAGTCAAACGTTTGTCCCGCTGAAAAGTTTACCTTCTGAACTAGTCATTTTTCTGAAGAAAAATCTAATTCATGAGTTCATCAGCGGGTCGAGCTGCAGGATGGATCTAAAGAAGGGCCCGTCATCAGGAGCCATCTGGAGTTCAGGACCTCAGTGAGAGCCTCAGCTTTGGAAGGAAGTTCAAGGCTCACTGAAAACATGGCGGGAAAGTTCACAGCGGGGGAAGTCCAAAGTCTGTGTCCAAGCAGGTCTCATCAGCGGTTGGCTGCTCCTTGACATCGACCTCGATGGAATCCATCTATGTTTGGATTTAGAAAATGTTCTGTAAGTAAAACATTTTTCAGCGGAACAAGCCAGCAAGTTGAATCTGACCGGTGATTCAACATCGGTGGCTGCAGTTTGTCAGCAGTCCAGTAGTAGCCTCTGGTTCTTTTTGGAAAAAGTTTAGAAGTTTCCAGTTTTGCAATTCTTGCAGGAGAAGAGTACACTCTAACACCAACCAAGAGTCCAGGACCTTTTTGGGCACTACTGGGAGGGTTAGCACTCAGTCTCCTAGAATCCACCAGCAGGGTCCAAGACAAATCCAGCTGGGA
Organism: Calotriton arnoldi; assembly: GCA_963921515.1. Classification (NCBI taxonomy): domain Eukaryota; kingdom Metazoa; phylum Chordata; class Amphibia; order Caudata; family Salamandridae; genus Calotriton; species Calotriton arnoldi. The sequence continues at coordinate 1,316,090 of CAWUFW010003114.1, forward strand.
ATGGTCAGCTGGGCTCTTGAAGTTAGAGGCTTTTTGCAGTTTTTGTTTTGCTGGACCCTAACAGGGGGCTAGCCAACTAGCCACTGGAGTCCACTCCTCTGTTCTGTGTTCACTTGAGAGTAGGTCCAGCCCTTGGGGTTTGTCTTCACAGGTTACAGTAGGTGCAATCCTCTTTCTGAAGTCCACTAGGTTAAGCAGGTGTAGTCCTTCTTCTGTCATCCTCTGGTCAAGCAGTGTTCTGAGGTACCCGGGGTGGTGCTACCTTTATGTCTGGAGGTTGGGAAAAATCCCTCTCCAATAGGGAAAAAGTTCCTTACTTACTCTGACATAATTATCAGTGCGGTTGGCCCTAAACAATCCTACAGTGCCCTGTTCAGCCAAAATCAAATCTCTTTTCCTGGTCAGAGCTCTGGGCACACCCATGAGGTGTGTCTAGGGAAATGAGAAACTCCTCCTGCAAACCAGTTCTGGCACAGGTTTTCTCCCACTGGGATTGGTGTCACACTGGCTGCAATGACAATGGCAGAGGTAGGCCTAGATGTGCGTTATATCTGCCTGTGAAAGGGGATGCCCCTTTAAAGCATGTGTATTTGGTGGGCACATCCCAGAGGCCCTTTAGTTCCTTTTCTGGGAGCCATTCACACCTCCCAGCAGGCTGCCAGGTGACAGTGGTGATTAAGGGGCTCATTACGATGCCGGACGGAAGCCCATCCGTGCTGGTGGCGGTGGCAGAAATCGTTCATTTTCCCGCCCCAGGTGCGGTCATTGCGACCACCAAATTACAATGGTCCCACAGAGGTCATTTACCGTCCGCCGCGGTCTGTCTGGCTTTGCACGTTTTTTGCGTACGCAAGGGTGGCGGACAGAGCCAATAGAGCAGGACCGGCGTGCGGAAACACGTTCCGTCCGCCAAACAGATTACGATGTGGCAAACAGCCCTTCCCACCGCCGCGTAAAAACCACCACGTTGCGGATGGCGGAAACACAACAACGGAGAGGAAGAGCCGATACAGCACCCATCTAAACCACTGGAGCCGCCATGGATTAAACGCTACAGGCCTTCCCACTGCACTACCTGCTGCACCTCCCGAAGACAAGACGCAGCCGCGCCCAACAGCAGAGGTACGTACCAAACATCTCCACGCATGCAACCCCTGAACAACTACAACTCCCAGCAAGCGTGGCGGCACCACGATGAATGTGGCAACCTGCCAAATGCAAAGTGCGAGGCCCACCCCATCCCCATGAGTGACCCTCGGTGGCCCTGAAGGCAATTGGGGCCAATGACGAGTCCCGCAGTGGCAGAGCGCGCACACCGCAACATCAAAATATGTACGCAGAAGGGCCCCATTGGCCGATGGCTCATTTGCATAGTGGTTGCCACACCGCGGCGGCCGGGAAGCTGCGACCGCAACCCTGCATCATCCAATTGGGGCCAATGCGTGTCCTCGCCGCGGATGCCAGCTACTGCGCATGCGAACACATACTGCATTTGCATTGGTACCATGCGGATTACATCACCCATCACAACTCATTTGCCTAAAGGGATTGGTGCACCCCATGTGTAATGTTGTGGGCCACGAGGCCCCCATGCATATAAAGTAACCACACAGACACCGTACATGTATAGGAGAACTGGCCCAGGGCACGTGCGTCTGGCCCCGTTTGTTGGCAGGGTCACATTTCCAGTGACGCCTGTGCTGGGTGTCTGTGGTGTGGGGGTAAGCCAGCCCTCTGGGAGTGGCTGGTACATCAGAACAACTAGAACAGTGACCAGCTGGTCACTACACTGTGAAGGTATGAGAGAGTGTGACCCTTGAGTCAAGTCTACACACACATGGCATGTCCAAGAAAAGGAGAGTGAAAGTACATACATAGTCATGCCCCGTGGCCAGCATGGACCGAAATGAGGGAAGGAGTCAAAAAGGACAAAGGTCTCTCGCACTGTACCAATGTTGTGTAATGAAACATCCAACCTGTGAACATCGCTTGTACATCCCTTGACAACTGACTGGCGTCCCTTGGCCAGGGTTTGACTTGTGAAGGGCCAGTGACATAGGCAGACAATCAGAGGTGTCCACTGTCTGCAAATCAGACATACTTGTAACCCCTAGCACTCCCAACACATGTACTGGTGTGGCGTGCAGTGTGCACAGCTGCCATTGCCTGTTAATGTTCACACACACGTCATAGGAGTGCACATGTGGAACAAAAAAACATAGCTCTGACCGACATCATCGCTCATTGGCAGCCATGTGGGCATGTATACAACACATCCATGTGTATTTTTGCCTCATACAGGTGAACATTGCAATGTCTGTTACGCAAATTCCACACATACTCATGCAGGACTGAACCCATAATGTCCACATGTGTCTGTTCACCGTGCTGAACAACCACGTAGCGTTGTCCAGATGACACTCACTGCCCTCATCCCGTAATGGTGTTGCGTAGTGTGGGACTGGAGCTTGCGCTCGTCCAATGACAGCAGCAACATGCAACTCAGCACTGATGCTGGGAAACACCAGTGCCGTGCCATCTGACCACAGGGCAGCTCATCCTTGATATAGCAGTGTACTACATGCCATACACATCGACTTCTTTGGATGTCGTAGTGTCAGTATTTCGAGTGAGTGAAGAAAAACGATGTCTGAATGCAAGTGCATTTCACGTGACCATGAGGCCTGTCAATGTTGTGGTTGTGCGAGTCTCTGGGTAAGCTGTGCACCACATTTCATCTAGAACTCAGCCCATGCCTGTGTACCCTGACATACGTAGGAGGAGACCACCCATCTTTCACCCTGTCCCCGACCTGACGACAATGGAGGACATCAAAACCATCCGGGGATTCCGTTTGGATCGCCGCACACCAGGAAACCCATGTGCCCAGTTGGAGCCCCATTTGAAGGCCAAAAGAAAATATCCAGCTGCATTGTCTGTTACAGTGAAGGGTATGGCTGCACTGCATTTCTCCGGCACTGGGTCTTTCCAGTACACTGTGGCAGCGCCGAGGGGATGTCACAGCCCATGTTCAGCATGGTGTTGTGTGACGTCCTGTCAGCATTGATGCCTTACAAGGACAGACCTGTCCACTTCCCGAGGAGGGATGAATTGGCAGCTGTGAAGGGGGAGTTCTATGACCTGGGAGGCATTCCAAATGTTGTGTGAGCCATTGATGGAACCCACATTGCCCTCGTTCCACCACAGGCAAAAGAACACATCTATAGGGACCGCAAACACTACCACTCCATCAACGTACAAGTGGTATGCCAAGCGGATCAGATCATCCCACACGTGTGTGCAAGGTATCCTGGGTCGGCACATGACTTCTACATCTTGCAGAACAGCACCATACACCAATTGATGGCCAATCTGCACCCCGAGCGGGCCTGGCTTGTTGGTGAGTGGGCTGTGTCAATGACTGTGATGTATGTGTGACATGCTGCTCTACCCACACATTCAGATCCCACTGTTTGCCTGACTGTCTCACAACTAGGTGACTCTGGGCATCCCAATCGTCCGTGGTTGCTGTCCCCACTGCGGAATCTAACAACGCCGGGGGAAGTCCAATACAATGATGCACATGGGAGGACACGTTGTGTGTTGGTGCGCACTTCTGGACTGCTGAAGTCAAGATTTAGGTGCCTGGACCAGACTGGTGGTGCACCTAAGTACTCACCACAGAAGGTATGCCAGATGTTAGTCACCTGCTGCATGCTACACAACCTGGCCATGCGCAGAAGGATCCCCCTGATTCTGGCCGACGATGAACAGCAGCAGCCCCCTGCACCCAACCCACACATGCCCAGTGACGATGACAGTAGTGAGGAAGAAGGCCTTGACCAGCGACAACAGCTCATCGTCAACTAGTTCTGTTGAGTGTAAGTGAACAATGAGCGACTATGACTGTGTCTGTGTGCCTTGCTGTTGTCGAACAAACTTTGAGATCTGTTACTGGCATTTTGTACACATACAGGACTATGCGTGGGATTGGAAAACTTGGTCAGGCAGGGACTGAGCACCCAGAAACACCCATTAGCACAGGACCCAATTGCTATAGTGCCTCACTAGCTCTCCCACTCACTCAGAGGTTTGCAAGCACATGTACACAAGTCGATAAGTTGCAGACAAGACACGCTTTGAAATGTGCTTTATTTACTACAGTTGCAAGACAGGCAACATACGTGCCACAAGAAGTTGAGAATGCATGAGTACATATATAGTTTCCATAGTGACAAATCCATAACACATGAAGCAAGATGTCATATCAATAATCCCTCTGGACGAAGACCCACGAGCATATCCCCCCACCCCTTGCTGGGAGGAGTCGAATGAGATGTCTCGGGTCTATGGGCTTTGCCAGCAGACCCATTGCTCAGCCAGTACATGGAGAAATGTACATCCCATGTGCTGTGTCGCTCACATCACCGGATGGATCACTCTCAAAGTGTGGGGCAACTAGCCCGCCTCCCCATGACATCTAAAAGGCACCCGTGTCCTCTAGCAGCAGTGACACCTTGTTGAGTGGGGGTGCTAGGGCCTGACCAGAAAAGAATGACAACGGACAATCCCCTCCGACCACGGACAGAATGTACAGGCAGTGCTCCTGGACCGCGCCAAGAACAAGCTCTGCAGACACTTCTCATGTGACAGACAAATACTATTGTACTTGCAAATCGACTACGCCATGTGAATTTTGTGCGCTACAGCTGCATGATGGAAGCCGGGCTCATGCCAGTCGACAATGTCCATGACGGTCAGATGACAGCCTCCCCGTTGCTCAGGTCTGTGGTACCAAGCGAAATAGACCGCAGAGGTCAGCAGAGTCAAAGCAAATGCAGATAGGGCAAAAGTCAGAGAGCTGAATGACAATTCCTGTTAGTAGGCGTGAAAAAGTTAAAAGGACATTGAATTCGTTACCTACAGTTCCTGTTGCTGTTAAGTAGTTACGAATCCAAGAAGGCACAGGTAGCCTCGAAGGCAATCAGTTCCAAAAGACGATCCAAATCATCTCCAGCAAAAAGGACCGCCATCCAATCCAGCAGTATGAAGGAACAGTTGTGCTCCTCGCACCACAAGGATGAAAGGAGCATCCCATGGCACCCGGGGAGAGGTTTGATGTAGGCATGGCACAGGAGCCTTTGCGCAAACGCACAGGCGAAGCTGTCAGCCTGTCTGACACATTGGAAGGCATCCCACAAACGTGTATCACCGGAGCAGTACTGATCATGGACCAGCAGAGGACTCACCCACAGCTCATGATCCAGGTCAGCAAGGGATGTGTTGGAAAGGCAGACATCCAGGGACCACTGAAAGGGACATCTTCAGCAGTAGAACACATGCTGCACGCAGGTGAAATAGGCATAGCGGAAGATTAGCTTATAACTGATGCACAGCACAGCTAATGAGACACATCCAAAGAGGAGCTGCATGCGGTCACGGTACAGTTGCAACTGACCGGGGTTCGACTGGACCACAGGACGGGCAGACATGGCGTGAGAGCACTCTTAGAACCAGCGCACAGCTGTACAGCCACGAGTAGTGATATCAAACTGCTAAATGCAGTCTGGAAATTGGAGGAATGACACCCGGTAGAACTCCAGAAATCTCATGAAACGAAGGGACAAGGCCAGAGCCCACATGTTTTAAAAAAGTGTGCAACGGCCTTCAATATCAGAGGCTTTTGATGATTCTTGTGTCAGTCACCCGGAAAAAAGTGGGAGTGCCGTGTTCAGCAGTGACTGAATTGCGCGGGACGGTCAAGGCACCTGGAATCCGAAGGTCTCCGGACTGATGTGGGAGCGACTACTTGTCTAAACAGAGGCCCATTGTGCTTGCACACTTCTTGAAGTATGCTTTCGCTGTGGGAATGTGAAGCCACAAATGACTATCCACAATTACATATTTGGGAGTTAGGAGAACATTGCTACAGCAAGGAACACGCTGGGCAACAGTTCCTATATACGCGATGTCTGCCCTGTGACCGCAGCAGTTGTGCTCATTCAGGAGAAGATAACTTCGTTTGTAAAACAGATTTAGCGTGGGTATGTTGTCAGGGACTGGTGTACATGTGGGTAAACATGCATAGACTGTACATGTCACTTGAAAATCCCTGTGCAACAGTACTTGAGTGTGTGAATGCGATAATGTCACCATCGTCCACATGACAGGATGTGTTGTGATGCTGGCTCTTGTGGGCACACTGCTAAGGAGTTCATTGTTTTGCGCTGTGTGATCTGTGACAACTTCCGTCATGTCCATGATGATGTTATTAGGGGGATGGGAGCACACTGCTTCACCTCCCAGCACAGTTCACCCCTTGGCATTCTGGTAAATGCAGTTCAGTCATGATGGTTACTTGTCATGTGACTGAGGTGTTTCACCTGAGTTGGGCAGGGAGAGGTACAGAGACCCGAGTAGAATCTGGCTGCTTCCTCAGCAGACACCGATCACAATGTATCTTACCCCTACTGATGTGGGAGGATAACGCGACACACATGTGTCTAGAGATTCACAGCACTGACCTGCACCAACCTAGGTGACACACGACAACGGTAACAGAAGTAAGCTTTTCAAATGGACTGCATTCACCAGGATGCTAAGGGCGAAAGTGTGTTGGGAGGTGCAGTCGTGTGCTCCAGTCCCCCTGCTGTCCATGTTGATGGTGTTTGCCGGTGTTGTCTGTAATGCATATTGTACCGTGTTGCCTCGTGGTGTTCTTTTGCGGTTATTGCATAATAGGGCAATGCACTGTTGTTTCCTTGTGTCTTTCCAGGTACCTCCACTCTCTCAATGGATTTTCGCTTTTACATATTCGGATACATTGCAATGTGAGTCAACATGCCACTTACTGTGATGAGAATGCTCTTGACACGAAGGCATACTGTTGTGAGTTGTGTTTATGTTGCGATGTGTGACAGGTGAGGGGTGGAGTAGGAGGTGATGGTACAGGGGTAGTTAGGGTAGGACACACAATGGTAGTGTTCCAAAGTTCAAGCGGACACTCCCATCCTTGTGGCAATGTGGTTTGGTATTTACAACGACAGTCAATGCTCGGTGTTACAGTGGTGACATCAGCGGTTGCTCCGAGAACTGGTACGGCATGGTGCTGTGCCACGTGATCCTGACAGGGTCTTTTTCGGACGCCCCCTCTGCCGTTTGGTCGGGGGGGAACCTGCTGCATGCTCAGTGGTGTCTGAAGATTCGCTGTGGTGTGACTCACCCCTCCCTGTAGCCGCTGCTTGACCTGGCCCTTGAGGTCGCCCCACTGCTTCCTGAGGTCACGCACAGTGCGTAGGGTGGTCCCTGCAGCATTGAATTTGCTGTGGGTCCTTGCACACATCTGAGTCTTGCACGCAAGTAGGGTGTGTTGGACCAGGTGCCCAGACAAATGTGGTTCTACCCTGATTGTCTCGTCTACTGTCACTCTCAACTCTGAGTCGGTGGATTTGGGCATTGTCTTGGGGGGAATGGTGCAATTGAATGAGGGGTGCAGGGTGCAAGGTAGTGGTGGAGATATGTGAAGTGTGTGAGGTGTGTCCTGTCTCTCTGTCTCGGCTTGTGGTGTGCAAAGGATGCTGGTCCAGGAAGGGGTTGGTTTCATACTGTGGTATGTGGGTGTTTCCACATGAGTGGTGACCTCCAGATGTCTCTTCCATTCTGTGCATGGCTTTCCTTACCAGGAGCAAGTTGGGGTGTATCATTGTGGCATGTGTGTTGTGATTGAAGGCGGCAGGGAGTACAGGCACACTTCGAGCATTGTTGTGGAGTTGATTCCGTCCGCCATTCATTTGGCCTATGTGCGTGCGCAGCAGTCGGACACAGTGCTCGATCCGCCAGCTCCGCATTCTCATTGTAATTAGCCATGCGGTCATGCCATGGCAGGAGTGGCCTTTTCAAGCCGTTGACCAGCTTTCCCCGTCCGCCTCGGTCGGATTTTACGACCGTGGTGTACGGTCTTTTGTGACATCCGTCCGCCGCGGTGTGGTTTTGCGTACATTGCATCGTAGTTTGGCCGACGGAAATGCCGCGGGTCATGCGGGAGGTATTTTTACGACACCTTGGAGGACGGAAGGCTTTTCCGTCCGGCATCGTAATGAGCCCCTAAGTCTGAAACAGTTACTAGAGACTGAAGACAAGATAAATGTCACCTTTCTTAAAGTAACATTTTAAAAGTAGTGATTTAAAATCTGGCTTGCCCATTAGCTTGGGTTCTACATGTGGTTCTCATTTTTTTTACATTTCTATCTGTATTTATCCATATTTATTTTTTGCTATGTCTGGCTATATTTATCCATAGTTATTTTCGGTTTTGTGAAAAAATGAAGCTGAAACTAGTATATTTCCACATTTTTTTAACCTTCTTACCTGTCAATCCACCCAGCTATTATCCTGTGAGTCAGGACTGACAGTATATAGAATCACTCAAACAGACACCTAATTTCCGTTTTTATACACATTTAAATATAAATAGAGACAGGAACATAAATGGTTTTCTGTCTGTATTTATCTGTAAAAATCAGTAAAACAGAAAACAGGAAGCCTTATAAATTACTAATATTATGAGTCCTTGAATCATGGTTCTAGCTATTCAGAAACTGAAGGTATGCATTATAAGGTGTTATAATGTAACCCAGACCTTTTCTATGTGGGAGCCAGCCTTGCCATAGTAAAACTTAAGTATACATTTCCTACTTTTTAAAGACTGTACATTTAAAGCCTAGCTTAGGGGTGACATAGAAGTATTAAAACGGCTTATTTTGACAGATCCATTTGGCAGTTCTAAAACTGCACACTCAGGCTACAGAGGCAGGCCTGGAGACACGTTTTGCCTTGTCACTTTAATGATGGCACAATAGGTGCTGCATCCCATTACGACGGATTTAGGCCCAGATCTCTGTAATGGGGTGAATGTATGACATTGTTCTGCATTCTGTCCATCAATTGTTCTTTTTGCTTTGTCACCCCGAGTGGGACGGGTATGCCCAGACATGGGTACTGTGCTCTCCATGCCACTGGATTCAAGCTATCCTGGCTGATGAGGGGTGAAACCCCGAAACCGGTCCCAGGATGCTTGTTTCCAGTCCAGGGAGGTCCTGGCCCCTGCAGTTTGGGCTGGACTGTTCCCATTGGGCTCAGGGTCAAGACTGATTTACATATGGCTGAGTTCAAACTGGAATGGCATGGGGAGCTAAAAAAGATGGATTTAGGCCCAGATCTCTGTACTGAGGTGAATGTATGACATTGTTCTGCATTTTGTCCATCAATTGTTCTTTTTGCATTTCTCACCCCGTGTGGGACGGGTATGCCCAGACGTGGGTACCATGCTCTGAATGCCACTGGAGTCAAGCTATCCTGGCTGATGAGGGGTAAAACCCCGAAACCAGTCCTAGGATGCTTGTTTCCAGTCCAGGGAGGACCTGGCCTGGCAGTTCGGGCTGGACTGATCCCATTGGGCGCAGGGTCAAGACTGATTTGCATATGGCTGGGTTTAAACTTGAATGGCATGGTAGGAAAGATCTCTGTACTGGGGTGAATGTATGACATTGTTCTGAATTCTGTCTATCAATTGTTCTTTTTGCATCCCACTAATGGCACTTAACTTACAGGCCCTAGATACACAGAGTACCATAGACTAGGGCTGTACATGGGAGTTAAATATGGCAATGAGGGATTAGATAATTGTACACATGTTTTAGGGGCTATAGCATATGCAGTGGTACCTGGTTAGCAGGGCTCATGTTTAACAGAGTCGAAAACCAGCAGCATAAATTCAAAAATTGGGGGTGATCATGCAAAAAGAGGCCATTACTTACATGACCCCCCTCTAGATGAAAGGTGAGAAACAACTAACCTAATCCTTGGTAGTTCTCATCATCTAAGTGAAAGAACCTGGAAGAGTCATCTGCACTGGCTTGGTCAGTCCCAAGTTAGTGCTCCACTGTAAAATTGATTTGCTGTAAGGATACAGACCAACTCAGCAGTTTGGTGTTTTCCCTGTTCATCTGCATTAACAATCTGAGAGGCCTGTTGTCAGTTGGAACCCTGAAGTGAGTCTCAAACAGGTAGGGTCTCAACTTCTTCTGTGACCAAACCACAGCAAGGGCTTCCCTCTCAACGATACTCCAATGCTGCTCTCTGGGGAGGAGTCACCTTCTAATAAAGGCAACTGGCTGATCCTGCCTGTCATATAACAGTAACAACATTGCCCCAATCCTACGTTCAGAAGCATCTGTCTGGACCATAAATTCTCAGCTGAAGTTATTTTATGTAATGTTATGTTATGTGTATTTGTAAAGTGCATCACCCATGAGGATATCCTAACGAGGGGCAGGTGTGTGTGCCTAGCCCTGCCTATGGTAGGTTGGTCAATTTGAAAATCCAGGTCTTCACCTTTTTGCGCAATTCAAGAAGAAAGGAGGAGGCTCTGATGTAGAGTGGGGAGTCTTACCACGCTGATCTGGTTCGGTGTACACATGGGATGTGTGTGAGTAGGAGTCCTGAGGAGTGGAGTTGTCTGGGTGGTTGGTTTGTGGAAGGAGATGCAACTGATCCAGTAGGTGGGGCTTGAGTTGTTTAGAGTATTGAATGTGTGTACATAAGTTTGAATTGCACTCAGGTGCCGTGACTACAAGTGCTGGTCACATAGCCTCTTTACGCATTTTAAACGTCTTCTGACACTCTTAAGTCCATAGAACCTTCTTGATCTGCTTCTTTGAGGTGAGTTCTGTCCGGGGGGTTAAAATGGAACCATACCCTTTCATGAATCTCTTGTAATACCATGTCAGGCCTTTACCTGGTTTTGGATTTTGGGAGGCTCCCAAGCCAGGATGGTTTAGATCTTGGGTTGGAGAGGCTGTACATACTCCTCCTTCCAACTAAAATGTGGCCCAGATACATGATAAATCCCTGCCCTATCTGGAATTTGCTTGCCATGACAGTCAGGCCTGCCTCCATCATGGCCTGAAGTAATTCCTTCAGGTGTTTTTGGTAGTCCTACCGGGTGAAGCTAAAGACAGCTATATCGCTTAGAGAAGCTGTGCCAAAGGCCTCCATCCCAGACAGTACTCTGTGCACCAGCCTCTGGAAGGTGGCAGGGGCATTCTTTAGGCCAAAGGGCATTGCTCCAAACTAGACATAACCATCTGGGTTAGAGAATGCAGGCCTGTCCTTTGCTCCCTCAGCCTGAGCAATCTACCAGTACCCAGAAGTGAGATCAAATGTGCTCAGGTACTTGGCATTCTCCTAATCTGTCAATGAGCTCATCGTCTTGTGGGCCTTTTGGTCATACTAGTGCTTAACAAGCTTCTGACTGGCCTCCGAATTCTTGTTTGCCTGCTTCATATACTCTACCACGCAGGAATGCAGGCCTAGTACATAGTTTAATGTATCTTGCTTGGGCTCTTTGAGAGGTTTCTCCCACCCCTCTCGAACCAGGCTTAAGAGACCTATTACAGGGTGCCCATACAGAAGCCCAAAGGGGATGAAGCCAGCTCCCTTCTGTGGTACCTCCCTGTAGGCAAACAGAAGGCATTGCAGTAGGACATCCCACTTCTTAAGTTTGCCATAAAAACCCATAATCATGCCTTTCATAATCTTACTGAATCTTTGAACTGGACCATTGGTTTGGGGGGTGATAAGGGAAGGTAAACTTATGTCACCACACACTCATCCCACATAGCCTTCAAGTACACAGACATGAAGTTTGTGTTTCTGTCGGATATTACCGCCTTAGGAAACACCATTCTGTTTAAGACACCAAACAGGGCTCTGGCCACTGAGGGCACCATTACAGTCCTTAGGAGTATTGTTTCAGGGTACCTTGTGGCATGGTCCAACATCACTAGGATGACCCTATTGCCTGAAGCAGTTGGGGAGTCGCGGGGACCAACAATGTCAATCCCTATTCTCTCAAAGCGTGTCCCAAACCACAGGCAGTGAAATTAAGGAAGCCTTTGCTTTCCATCCTGTCTTTTCTTTAGAGTTTTCCCACTGGTTTGATGATGGTGCAGGAGCAACAGAACCCCTTCATCTTCTCTGACATATGGGGCCAGATAAAGTGGCTGACCATCCTGTCCCATGTCTTGGCCTGCCGCAGGTGCCCAGCCAAGCGGATATCATGGGCCAAATTCAAAAGGAAGGACCTGCATTGTTGGGGGACCACCAATCTCCTGGCTGCTCCAGGTGTTGGGCCCTTTTTCTCACTATGCAGGAAACCATCCTCCCAGTGGTCCACTTGTATCCCCCTGTACCTGGATTTCAGACTGATGGTGAGGGCCTTCCAAAGTAGGGCAGGTTCTCTGCTCTTGGAAATCTCCCTTCCTGGAGTGTCCTCCTGCCCCTTGAAGCTCAGCAAGCTCTGGCAGGTCTCCTTGGGGCACGTTCCGCTTTTGGTCCCAGGTCCTCCCCATCAGGGTCAGACATCTTCTGGGCCTTGGGAACTTTAGAGTCTGGTTTTCCAGACCGTTTGCCTTTCTCTTGGTTGTGGGGCCCTGGGCCAATGTTTCAGGCTCTAGGCTCCCTGCGCTACACAGATGTGCTGTTTGAGCCTTTGTAGCCACCCACAACCACTCAGGTTGACTCAACATCTCTGCATGGGTCATCCTCTGTACCTCAGACCAATCAGAGGTTTTAAGATAATTTCCCAGCAGACACTCCACTGGCCTGGCAGTGGTCACAGCTACCTATTTCAGGTGAGCAACCCCTCCCCGTTCAAAGGTGACCATTGCCATAGGACAGAATTTAACCTCATTGTCAGCACTGACTACCTTCTACAGGACATCTGGGATGATTTTCTCTGGATAACCAACTTTTCCACCACAGTGGTCATGCTGGCTCCTGTATGCCTCAGAACCTCCACCTTAGTACTGTTGATCTTAGGCTTTTGTCTGTACTTCACCATTTTGGAAGGTAAGGCTGCTGGGGTTTCAACATCCACCCCACCCATTGATACTAATGTGACTTCAGTGTACCACATGGATTCCCCTGGGTAAACGTCCACCCCAATTCCTACACTTGCAATTCCTTGAGACAGCCCACTGGTGGGGCCTTCTGGAACAAATAGAGTCTCCCTTTTTGTGTCTAGGCTGATAATGGTCATAGCACACACAGTCTTTAGGTGGTCAAAATGCTTTCCCTCATACTCTCTTCCCTTGGGGCTATTGAGAACTCTCTCATGTTATTCTTGTTGCTCCCTCTTTCCCCTGAGGTAGACAGACCACAGTTTCTAATGATCACCCCCTGGAACTTCTTGGATTCACAGGCTCAGATCCACTCATTAGCTGTCTTACCCAGATCTCTGGGGATCAACAGCTTAGAATCCACCAGATGCTGATGTAACTTCTCTGAAGAACAATTACTCAAAATGTGCTCTTTGATAATTGAAATTGTACAGCCCATCATAAGTTGTAACTTTGTTGCCCTTCGACTAGCCTTCTAGTGCCTTCACTCAGATATCTACAAAGTCTGCCCAGGACTGCTGTGCATGTTTGTGGGTATCAATGAACTTTTTCCTATACTCTTCTGGGGTCAGACCAACTTTTCAACTCGGGCATCCTTCATTTGTTGATAGGACTCCCCCAACCCCTTCCTCTAGGGTAAGGAGCCTATCCCTCCCAGCTACTTGACCCAACTTCTATTATAGGTGCCCACCTTCCTCATCTTTAGTGTTCTTTCAAAGGAAGCAAACCATTTGTCTGTGTCACCACCACCACAAAGCTAGGCTCAATTCCTCTGGGCAGTCGAGGGTTGTGTGACCACCCTGCAGATACCTCCTCATTTTAGCTGCCACCATCGTTGCTGGGATTCAGGCCCAGTCTGGCCTTCTTTTCCTCTAAGGCAAGATTTTTCTCTGCAAGGACTACTAGCTTCTTCTCTTGCAGGGAATAATGGCCATCTGGGCCTCTAACTCTCTTTCTGGGCGGGCCGCCTCTGAGCAATTGATGCTGGCTGATCTCCTCTCACTTACAGCCCAGGGACATACTCTCCATAGAGTGTTTTGGGAGAAATTGTCATACTCCTCACCACTCTCTGGAGTGTGCTCCACCTCCTCCTCCTCTGGAGTTTCCTCTGTCTCAGAGAAGATCTGGTCCAAGTGAGCTTCTTCCCAGGCCTACAGGGCTGTCCTTGTTCCCTTTATAATCCTAAGAAGTGGAAAAAACTTAAAACATTGAATTCAAAACATAATTTAGAAGAATAAAAAAAAAACAATTAAAGATTTAAACCCAATTAAAAATGAAGAACAATTTTTGAATTCAGTAAATTTAGGGATTTTTAATTTTTGAGCTTAATAGCTAAGTGGCACTACTAAACACAAGTTCTAGATCCCACCACTGAACATCAATGTGAGAAAGTTGATAATTTACTGAACTGAATATTTCTCTTAAAGTAACAGTGGCACTATTCCTGACTAGGTCCAGTTAGGTCTCAATTATTTAAACTTGTGCTGAACCCTTGGTAGTTGTAGCACAGAGCAGAAAGGCTTAATTTAGGAGAAATATGTAAAGCATTTATCAGTACCAAAACAGTTAATAAGTAGAAAACACAACACAATAAAAATTCCGCTCCAATTTATGAAAACTAGTATACATTTTAATCTTGAAATAGACATGAAAATAACAAAAATCCGGCATAGGGAACCAGAGACATGATTTTTCAAAGTTGTAGATGCTTCCAGCTCCAAAAAGCGCAAAGCACCAAATGCAGTTATGTGGTGTGCTAAAGCTGGCCAGACTCAAAAGTTAAGGCTGACTGTGATGGAGTGCGGGTCAGATACAGCGACCAGGTTTATCCTTCTGAAAATTTTACCTTCTGACATAGTTAATTGTATGGAGAAAAATCTTGTTGACGAAGTTGTCAATGGGTCGGGCTGCAGGCTGGATCTGAAGAAGAAAAAACATATGAAATGGTAGTTTGGGCGCTGCAGCATTGCACAGGTTATTATAACCAAATTTTGATATCAGGTTTTTAACTCCTGGAGGACTAACCAATCAAAATCCCCCATGCAAAAACCGTCTCAAATTCACAAATGGACACACTCCTGATTTATCAATGTGTAACTGTCCATACAACTTTTTCTTAAGTCCAATGCTTTTAGTTGTGAATTGTAGTATGATTCATTCATACTATAATTTCCCACTTTTATCGAAAGAAAACAACTTCAATCTTCTTGTTTAAGAAGCAAATTATGTATTGGTCATTATATGACAAGCAACCCATCCAACGCGTTTGTCCCTTCTTGGGACTTCATCAGAGGTCGTGATGATCTTAGACAATTAAAACAAAATCTGTCCTCCTATTCCTTCCATTATAAAGTAGAAAAAAGTAGTCAAGATGTGCCAGTCATACAGAACCTGGGGTAGACGGCACCAATACCAACAAGTATAACAAGTCCCCTTGGATTGTTGTGGCAATAGCCTGAGGGGATCGGATATACATGTTGGAAATCTTGAAATTATTTTATGATTGAGTCATACTACAATTCACAATTGAAAGTATTGGACAGAAGAAAAAACTTTATTAATGGCTACACATTATACTGCGTTGGTAAATCAGTGGTTTGCTTCTCCATTTTTCAATTTGAAATGGATCCGAAGAAGAGCTTATCAGTGGCAGCTGACTGGAGTAGAGCACCTCGGTGGGAGACTTGGCCTTGGCAGGACGTTCAAGGCTTGTGACCAAGCAGGAAAGTTCAGTGTGGACGAAGTCTGAAGTCTGTGACCGGGAAGATCTCATGTGCGGTTGGCTGCTCCTCAAATTTGGCCTCAGTGGAATCCAGCTGCTTTTGGATTAGAAACTTTTCTGGAAGTTAAACTTCTTTTACTGGGACAACCCAGCGTGTTGAGTCTGACCGGCGATTCAACAACAGCAGCTGTGGCTCGTTAACAGTCCGGTGGTAGACTTTGGTGCTTTTCAGAAAAAGTTTTAAGTGTCCTGTGTATGCTATTCTTGCTGGAGAGGAGTACACTCTAACACCAACCAAGGGACCAGCACCCTGTGGGAACCTTTTGAAGGGTTAGGACTCAATCTCTCAGAAGCCACCAGCAGGGTCCAGGGCAAATTTAGTTGGATCTGAACCTGAAATTGCAGGCATTTTGCAGCTTTTGTGTTCCTGGAGCTTAACAGGAGGCTAGCCAACTAGCCCCTGGAGTTCACTCTTCTGTCCTGGGTTCAAATGGGAGTAGGACCAGCCCTTGGGCCCTTGGGATTACACTCCAAAGGTTAAAGTAGGTGCAGTCGTCTTTCTGAAGTCCAAATGCTTCAGCAGGTGCAGTCCTTCTTCTGTCTTCCTCTGATCAAGCAGCGTTCTGAAGAAGATACCAAGGGATGCTACTTATACGCCTGACATTAGCTTGTGGGTGAGGAAAACTCCCTGTCCAATAAGGAAAATGTTCCCAAGGCAGCCCTACCTGCGTTGACATCATTTCCTGGGGGTGTGGACCTATACAAACCCACAGTGCCCTGTTCTGTCAAACTTCAACATGGCAGAACATTTCTTCCCCTGGGCAGAGCTCTGGGCACACCCCTGAAGTGTCTCTAGGGAAATGGGAAACTCCCATTGCAAACCAGTTCGGGAACAGATTTTTCCCCCACTAAGATTGGTGCCATCCTGACAACCTGGACAGTGGAAAGGACAGGTGTAGGTGTGAGTTACGTCTGCCTGTGACAGTGTTTGCCCCTTAAAGCTTGTGCAGTTGTTGGGCACATCCCCCAGGCAATTCTGTCAGGAGGAGGCCGCACCTCCTCCCAGAAAGGCCTTGTTGTTCTCTTTCCTGGGAGCCATTCACACCTCCCAGCTGGCTGACAGGTGACAGTTAGGGATTAACTCTGAAAAGGCTTCTAGAGACTTTAGGCAAGAAAATGCCATTAGATTGGGATTTAAAGTACTATTAATTTTAGTCCTTGAATGATGGTTCCAGATATTCCCAAACCAAAGTTATGCATTATAAGGATTTCTAATGTAACTCAGTGCCATGGGAGAGCCAGCCTTGCCAAACTGAAAAAACGACTTTAGAGATTTTTCACTGCCAGGACATGTAAAACTTAAGTATACATGCCCTACATTTTAAATAACATGCACCCTCCCCTATGGGCATTTACGGCCTACCTTAGGGGAGACTTATCAGTAGTAAAAAGGAAGGCTTAGGCCTGGCAAAAGTTTTTTTTTTGTCAGGCAAATTTGCTGTTTTAAAACTGTACACTCAGGATGCAGGGGTAGGGCTGAAGACACATTTTGCCTTGGCACTTTAGTGGTGGCACAATAGGTGCTGCAATCTACTAGTGACAATTTGCAAGCCGTTGCTACATAGAAGTGCCATATACTAGGGATTCACAGATAAGTTAAATATACCAATCAGGTGTTGGACAATTGTACATATGTTATAGGGGTGAGAACACATGCACTGTGGCCTGGTTAGCAGGGCCCCAGTGCAAAAAAGTAGAAATTCCAGCAGCATGAGCCCAAACATTGGTGGTGTCATGCAAAAAAAGGCCTTTCCTTAACATAATATAACATACCATACCATAACATAACATAAACTAACTTAACGTAACGTACATAGCATAACATGACATAACACAACACAACATAACATAACTTAAGATAATCTAACAGCTAAAGTATGTGTCAACTGAAAAGAAAATACTAAATATTAGTCCATAGATGACGACTTTATTATTCTCCCCTTAACCATGAAGCAAATATTGCTTGAAATGCCTATTCTATCCACCTGTCTGTATGTGTGTGTCCATGTACCTGATAATAGACCCTTTATTTTTGGTGAAAATATTGTATTTGAAAATTATTTCATTTATATGAGGTATAAAAGCCCCTAGTTGTGACTCTGTAAATGTCAGTTCTACGTGGGTCCCAAGGCTTTGCTATACTTGCTATACAAGGTGTAGCATCTCATCGACGCTTATTACTGACTGATTTTGTGCCTGTCAGAGTGTTTAGTCTTTCTTCTGGCTACTTGCACTGTGACCTTTAAATTTATGAAGAAAACTGTCAGAATCTACTATCACCTCTTGCTTGATCAAGTATTTATAGCAAATTCAAATTTGTAGGAAAGTAGGATCTGCTTTTATGGTTACCCCCACTTTTTGCCTGGTGCTAAGCTGTTATTGACCAGTCTAACTGGAATCCTGCTAATCTGGACCCCAGTCTATCTGCTTTCTCCCTTAAATTGTTGTGGTTAGTACTTAGGTACATCCCAGATTGGATACTGGGGTACCCTTATCAGTCCCTAGTATATGGTACTAAGGTACCCCGGGCATAGGTACCCAGAGGTCCCCAATGGGCTAAAGCATGCATTATGCCACCCGTGGGAGACCATTCAAAATGCAACTACAGGCCTGCCTTTGCAGCCTGTGTAAGCTGGTGCTAGCACCACTTACTAAAGATATAGGTTTCCTATATCTAAGGTCACTGCACTTAAAACCTATAAGCCACCCCTATAGCAGGCCTTATCAATCCTGAAGGCAGGGTGCTTGGTTCTAAGTGTGAGGGTGCCCCTGCATGAACAGGAAATGCCTACAGCCTATGGAGTCCATTCTCCTGGGTTGTACGTGAAACAGCCATATACTATATAGAGGGGCACCACGTAATTACGCAATGACCATCTCGAAATTGTCTGAAACGAATCCTATCATGTTTGGTATCAAACATGTTGGAATCATACCTCCCACAACGTAAACGGTGTGAGAGGAATGATTCCAAGCACTGGAAGAGCCCTCCATTAGGATCTTAGTGTTCCCGGGGCCAGCCTTCTAGACCCGGACAGCACAAAATGGTTGCTGTTGACCAGAGACATGATTCTTCCCTCCTGCTGCTGAGTCAAGTACGAGCAGTGGAAGGCAGAACAATAGGCATCCTGTCACAGGGAGGTGTGACCCAGACAATATTTAGTGTATTGGGACCGGGTGGGTGTACTTGCCAGCGCCACTAAGTCTACATGAGGGGCACATTTGGTGTCCTCGTGCATAGTCCAGTTCAAACCAGCTCTGGGAGCCGTTGACTCCAGCTCTGGCACGAAACTGGACAAAGGACATGGGAGTAACCTCCCCCCTGTCCAGACCCTCCCCTGGTAGAGTCCCCTGAATCGTCCCAACCCTTTCCTTAGGGTACTTAAGGGCTTACCTGAATGTAGGTCCCTAGATTCATCGTGGGACAAGATTCAGATAAGACACCACTTCTTCTTCTACCATCTGTGCACTCTGGACTTCGCTGGACTTCGTTTGGGCTCAACTTCATCTCCCTTCCAGTCTGCTCCATCGTCTGTGCCTGTGCACCATACAGGAACCTTCCAAGGTCTGTGGGCATCAAAGACACCTGAAGGAATCTCCCTTGAAGTGAAGGAGTCACTTCCCTGCATTCGCAGGCACCGCAACTAAGTCGAGTGGTCTGCTGATCCTGAATTCCTCCGGACTCTGAAAGGTTCTGCAACACAGGTGGTGGTTCTCCAAAGTGCTTGAGGCCTGCCCTACCCTCTCACAAAGTTTGAGGGCAGTATCCCTCGTAGGGGCTGCAATAACCGAACCCGTGTGTACAGCGTCAACTTGCAGTTACAAAGGCTTGTTTGCTTTCTTCCACCAAGATCTTCGGGCTCCAAGTAGCCCCCACCTCAAGCACCTCCAGTGACCAAAGTCTTCATCCACATCGCATCGTTTACACTGTGGCCTGCATCTTTTGGTGATCTGCTTGAGGTCCACTTGCGACTCCAGTGCTTCCGGCCTGTGGGTCCTGTTGAGGGTCACTTTTGGTTCTTGTGGGCTCCCCTGATTTCTCAGGGCCTGCCCTGACTCCCCTGCTTGTGGTGAGTCCCCTGGACCTTGCTGGTCCCGACATTGCACCTTCTTTGACTTCTGCATTGGTTGCATTTGCCAAGGCTTGTTGGTGCTCTCACCAGACACCGACCCCTCAGCACTCTACATCCGACGTGGGACAGCTCGTGCATAGCTCCTGTTCTTCCTCAGCATCGCCTGGTCCTCAAAGCTGCAGAGTCAAGGTCATTGTCATCTCTCCTGCAACACCCGACATCGGAGGGCATTCGTCTTCCAAGTCTCCTGGTCACTCCTGAGTGACATAGACTCAGTCCCCTCTGCTTTCAGGTACCTCAACTAGAATCCACCTTCGGATTCCACCGGACACTTTCTCCTTCTTCAGCAGCGGCACTTTCCTGAAGTCCTCCATTGGGTTCGGCAGCGGTTTCCGACACTACTTCACACCTCTGCACCCGGCTTCACCGGGGGGAGGTAACGTGGGTCCTAGGGTCCAACCTTCTATTTTCCACGGGGTTCCTTCAGGGTCCACTGGGAAGGGTCCTTAATCTTTAAAAATCCAACCACGACTTACACGTTGACTTGTACGGAGCACGTGGCGGTGTTCCCACATTGCACACGCTCTCCGTGGGGTTCCTAGTCACTCACCTTGAGTGGTTCCTTGGGTCCCCAGCACTTCTACGTCCTCTCGACATTGTCTTGACCCGAGTCATGGTTCTTATACCACTTTCTTAGTATATGGTTTGGTCCCCCCTGGGGTCCACTGTGTATTCTGTGCCATTTACTGCATTTCTTCGCAAAGTATTGTGTGCATTGTGCATATCTCTGGGTAGGAGATATTTGTATGTGTTAGAGAGTATTATATAATAAATACATATTTTTATAAATACCTTGTGTGGTTCTTTTTCACTTAACCCCTTCGATGCTCATGACGGAATGGTTCCGTCATGAGCATCGGTGCCCCTGTGCTCATGACGGAACCATTCCGTCATGAGGCCAGGGGCACGAAATCCCTCTGCTGCAGACAGCAGAGGGATTTCTCTTTCACCCCTGTGACCTTGGCAGCTGGGGAATTGCTTCCCCAGCTCCCGAGGCCCCCTCCCTGGCTCATTTCAGTTTCACTTTCTATGTGCTCAGGGGGCTATCTCAGCCCCCCGGGCATGTAGCCCCCAATCTGCCCCGCCGGGGGTGGCAAAAAGCCCACTAGATGCCAGGGAGTTTTTGGGGGCAAATTTTAATTAGGGTGGGGGCTCCCAAAATGGGCATGCCCATGCCCCCAACCCTCCCCCACAAAAATAACAGCCTTCCTGCCCCCTCTGGGGGGCAGAAGCCCCAATCTGCCCCCGCGGGGGGCCAAAAAGCCCACTAGACGCCAGGGATTTTTTTGGGCAAATTTAAATTAGGGTGGGGGCATTGGCATGCCCGTTTTGGGCAGCCCCCACCCAAATAAAAATTTGCCCAAAAAACTCCCTGGCGTCTAGTGGGCTTTTTTCCCCCCCCCTGGGGGGCAGATGGGGGCATTAGTCCCCAATCTGCCTTGCCGGGGGGGGGCAAAAAGCCCACTAGACGCCAGGGAGTTTTTGGGAGCAAATTTGAATTAGGGTGGGGGCTCCCAAAATGGGCATGCCCATGCCCCCACCCCCTCCCCCGCAAAAATAACAGCCTTCCTGCCCCCCCTGGGGGGCAGATGGGGCAGTAGCCCCCAATCTGCCCCCGCGGGGGGCAAAAAGCCCACTAGACGCCAGGGATTTTTTTGGGCAAATTTTAATTAGGGTGGGGGCATTGGCATGCCCGTTTTGATGTCGCCTCAATACGTTTTGGGCCCTTGCCTGTCGCGGGTACTTGGGCCTCCCACCCAAGTGAGGCACCATTTTTATCGGGAGACCAGGGGGAACGCTGGCTGGTAGGAAATTTGTGTCAGCCCGGTGATGCCACAACTTTCCCACACACAAATGTGTGAAAAAAGTGATTTTTTTTCAGCTAAATTTGAGGTTTGCAGGGGATTCTGGGTAAGAAAACGTTGGGGGATCCACACAAGCCATACCTCCCTGGAATCCCCCGGGTGTCTAGTTTTCAGAAATGTGTGGGTTTTGTAGGTTTCCCTAGGTGGCCGTCGACCCCGGGGCCAAAAACCCAGGTAACCCCCCGTACAAAACCAGGTTGGTTTGTGATAGGTAATTTTGATGTCGCCTCACTAGGTTTTGGGCCCTTGCCTGTCGCGGGTACTTGACCCACCCACACAAGTGAGGTACCATTTTTCTCGGAAGACTTTGGGGAACGTGGGGTGGGTGGAAATTTGTGGATCCACGCAGATTCCAGAACTTTCCACCACAGAAATGTGGGGAAAATGTGGTTTTTTTTGACAATTGTTTAGGTTTGCAAGGGATTCTGGGTAACAGAACCTGGTGGGAGGCAGTCAAGTCACCCCATCCTGGATTCCCCGAGTGTCTAGTTTTCAAAAATGTATAGGTTTGCTAGGTTTCCCTAGGTGCCGGCAGAGCTATGGTTCAAAAACTACAACTAGGCACTTTGCCAAAAAAGGGTCATTTTTCACTGCGAAATTGAGGTGTGTCCACGTTGCGTTTTGTGCTGTTTCCTGTCGTGGGCACTAGGCCAACCCACACAAGTGAGGTATCATTTTTCTCGGAAGACTTTGGGGAACGCGGGGTGGGTGGAAATTTGTGGATCCACGCAGATTCCAGAACTTTCCACCACAGAAATGTGAGGAAAATGTGTATTTTTTGACAATTTGTTAGGTTTGCAAGGGATTCTGGGTAACAGAACCTGGTGGGAGCCAGTCAAGTCACCCCATCCTGGATTCCCCTGGGTGTCTAGTTTTCAAAAATGTATAGGTTTGCAAGGTTTCCATAGGTGCTGGCAGAGCTAGGGTTCAAAAACTACAGCTAGGCACTTTGTCAAAAAAGGGTCATTTTTCACTGTGAAATTGGGGTGTGTCCACGTTGCGTTTTGCGCCGTTTCCTGTCGCGGGCACTAGGCCTACCCACACAAGTGAGGTACCATTTTTCTCGGAAGACTTTGGGGAACGTGGGGTGGGTGGAAATTTGTGGATCCACGCAGATTCCAGAACTTTCCACCACAGAAATGTGAGGAAAATGTGTTTTTTTTATCAATCTTTTAGGTTTGCAAGGGATTCTGGGTAACAGAACCTGGTGGGAGGCAGTCAAGTCACCCCATCCTGGATTCCCCTGAGTGTCTAGTTTTCAAAAATGTATAGGTTTGCTAGGTTTCCCTAGGTGCTGGCAGAGCTATGGTTCAAAAACTACAGCTAGGCACTTTGTCAAAAAAGGGTCATTTTTCACTGTGAAATTGAGGTGTGTCCACGTTGCGTTTTGCGCCATTTCCTGTCGCGGGCACTAGGCCTACCCACACAAGTGAGGTACCATTTTTCTCGGAAGACTTTGGGGAACGTGGGGTGGGTGGAAATTTGTGGATCCACGCAGATTCCAGAACTTTCCACCACAGAAATGTGAGGAAAATGTGTTTTTTTATCAATCTTTTAGGTTTGCAAGGGATTCTGGGTAACAGAACCTGGTGGGAGCCAGTCAAGTCAACCCATCCTGGATTCCCCTGGGTGTCTAGTTTTCAAAAATGTGTGGGTTAGGTAGGTTTCCCTAGATGGCTGCCGAGCCCCGGGCCAAAAATACATGGGACCCCCCATGCAAAACCAGGTTGGTTTGTGATAGGTAATTTTGATGTCGCCTCAATAGCTTTTGGGCCCCGGCCTGTCGCGGGTCCTTGACCCACCCATGCAAGTGAGGAACCATTGTTATCGGGAGACCTGGGGGAACGCTGGGTGGGAGGAAATTTGTGGATTTACGCAGATTCCAGAACTTTCCACCGCAGAAATGTGAGAAAAAAGTGAATTGTTCGGCGAAATTTGAGGTTTGCAGGGGATTCTGCATAGGAGAATGATGGGGGACCCACGCAAGCCATACCTCGCTGGACTCCCCCGGGTGTCTAGTTTCCAGAAATGTGTGGGTTTGGTAGGTTTCCCTAGATGGCTGCCGAGCCCCGGGCCAAAAACTCATGGGACCCCCCATGCAAAACCAGGTTGGTTTGTGATAGGTAATTTTGATGTCGCCTCAATAGCTTTTGGGCCCCTGCCTGTCGCGGATCCTTGACCCACCCACACAAGTGAAGTACCATTTGTCTCGAAAGACTTTGGGGAACGTGGGGTGGGTGGAAATTTGTGGATCCACGCAGATTCCAGAACTTTCTACCACGGAAATGTGGGGAAAATGTGTTTTGTTTGACAATTTTTAGATTTGCAAGGGATTCTGGGTAACAGAACCTGGTGGGAGGCAGTCAAGTCACCCCATCCTGGATTCCCCTGGGTGTCTAGTCTTCAAAAATGTATAGGTTTGCAAGGTTTCCCTAGGTGCCGGCAGAGCTATGGTTCAAAAACTACAGCTAGGCACTTTGCCAAAAAAGGGTCATTTTTCACTGCGAAATTGAGGTGTGTCCACGTTGCGTTTTGCGCTGTTTCCTGTCGCGGGCACTAGGCCAACCCACACAAGTGAGGTATCATTTTTCTCGGAAGACTTTGGGGAACGCGGGGTGGGTGGAAATTTGTGGATCCACGCAGATTCCAGAACTTTCCACCACAGAAATGTGAGGAAAATGTGTATTTTTTGACAATTTGTTAGGTTTGCAAGGGATTCTGGGTAACAGAACCTGGTGGGAGCTGTCAAGTCACCCCATCCTGGATTCCCCTGGGTGTCTAGTTTTCAAAAATGTATAGGTTTGCAAGGTTTCCATAGGTGCTGGCAGAGCTAGGGTTCAAAAACTACAGCTAGGCACTTTGTCAAAAAAGGGTCATTTTTCACTGTGAAATTGGGGTGTGTCCACGTTGCGTTTTGCGCCGTTTCCTGTCGCGGGCACTAGGCCTACCCACACAAGTGAGGTACCATTTGTCTCGGAAGACTTTGGGGAACGTGGGGTGGGTGGAAATTTGTGGATCCACGCAGATTCCAGAACTTTCCACCACAGAAATGTGAGGAAAATGTGTTTTTTTATCAATCTTTTAGGTTTGCAAGGGATTCTGGGTAACAGAACCTGGTGGGAGGCAGTCAAGTCACCCCATCCTGGATTCCCCTGAGTGTCTAGTTTTCAAAAATGTATAGGTTTGCTAGGTTTCCCTAGGTGCTGGCAGAGCTATGGTTCAAAAACTACAGCTAGGCACTTTGTCAAAAAAGGGTCATTTTTCACTGTGAAATTGAGGTGTGTCCACGTTGCGTTTTGCGCCATTTCCTGTCGCGGGCACTAGGCCTACCCACACAAGTGAGGTACCATTTTTCTCGGAAGACTTTGGGGAACGTGGGGTGGGTGGAAATTTGTGGATCCACGCAGATTCCAGAACTTTCCACCACAGAAATGTGAGGAAAATGTGTTTTTTTATCAATCTTTTAGGTTTGCAAGGGATTCTGGGTAACAGAACCTGGTGGGAGCCAGTCAAGTCACCCCATCCTGGATTCCCCTGGGTGTCTAGTTTTCAAAAATGTATAGGTTTGCTAGGTTTCCCTAGGTGCTGGCAGAGCTATGGTTCAAAAACTACAGCTAGGCACTTTGTCAAAAAGGGTCATTTTTCACTGTGAAATTGGGGTGTGTCCACGTTGCGTTTGCGCCGTTTCCTGTCGCGGGCACTAGGTCTACCCACACAAGTGAGGTACCATTTTTCTCGGAAGACTTTGGGGAACGTGGGGTGGGTGGAAATTTGTGGATCCACGCAGATTCCAGAACTTTCCACCACAGAAATGTGAGGAAAATGTGTTTTTTTATCAATCTTTTAGGTTTGCAAGGGATTCTGGGTAACAGAACCTGGTGGGAGCCAGTCAAGTCACCCCATCCTGGATTCCCCTGGGTGTCTAGTTTTCAAAAATATATAGGTTTGCTAGGTTTCCCTAGGTGCCGGCAGAGCTAGGGTTCAAAAACTACAGCTAGGCCCTTTGCAAAAAAGGGTAATTTTTCATTGTGAAAATGTGGTGTGTTCACGTTGGGTTTTGAGCCATTTCCTGTCGTGGGCACTATGCCTACCCACACAAGTGAGGTACCATTTTTATCGGGAGACTTAGGGTAATTCAGATTTGTAAAGCAACTGTTATTACCTATTGACTTTCGATGCATTCTGCCTTCCAAATGAAAGACATTGTGTAAAAAAGAAGTAATTTTAAAAAATAACCGATAATTCTCATGCTAGTATGAGTATTCCCAATTTCGGAAATGTGCAAATATCTACTGTTTCTAAACTCTATATTTTGTTCCCATTTCAGAAATACATAGGTGTCTTTCATACCGATTTTTCCATGTATACATTTTCCCACAATAATTGCTATATACCCGGTACATAATAAAAAACCATTGCAAGACGCTGCTCAGTTGTTGGCTCTGGGTTCGTCGGGTTCTTGGTGAACCTACAAGTCCTATATATCCCTACAACCAGTAAGGTCCAGCGGATGTAACGGTATATTGCTTTCAAAGAGCTGTCATAATTAGAAGAAGTTACAGGTGAAAACGTTGACACAAAAGGCTGTTTTTTTAACTAATTTTCAATTTTTCCTATATTTAACTGTTAGTTTCTATAAAGAAACCTTGATGGATCTACACAAATGACCCCTTGCTGAATTCAGAATTTTGTCTACTTTTCTAAAATGTATAGCTGTCTAGGATCCATTATTGCTTTCATACCCATTTCTACCATTAACTGGAAGGAGGTTGAAAACACAAAAAATAGCAAAAATAGGCTATGTCCCAGAAAAATGCCAAAACTGTGTAAAAAATGTTGGTTTTCTGACAAAAGTCTGTCATTCCCTAAAAGCTGGGAAAATGGTGATTTGAGCCCTACAATCCCTTTTTTGATACCATTTGCAGGGAAAAACCCAGACGCTTTCATTTGCAGCCCTTTTTCGCATTTTTCCCAAAAACCCCAAAATTTAGCTGTATTTTGGCTAATTTCTGGGACCCCTCCAGGGGAATCCACAAACCCTGGGTACCTTTACAATGCCCATGATGTTGGAAAAAAAGGACGCAAATTTGGCGTGGATACCTTATGTGGTCAAAAAGTTACAGGGGCCTAAGCGCGCACTACCCCAAATAGCCAAAAAAAGGCTTAGCACAGGGGGGAAAAGGCCTAGCAGCGAAGGGGTTAATATATACATATAAGTTTGCATTCTGGTAAAACAAGCTGCTTTGCACTCCTTCTGGACTAAGCCTGAAGGCTTCCTTTCCACAGCTACCACTTAGAGAGCTTTCTAAGGTTGTCTAAGACCTCTTAAATCACCATAAGGGTTGTCTGGACTGGTGCAAGGGCCCAATTACATAAGTGGACATCATATACCAGGCCAGCTTCTCACAAAATTCTTTTTAAATTTGTACATTTACATTTCTAATTTGGAGCAAAAAAATTTGTGCCTTGTTATTTCACACATTAAAGACGTGTTAAACCTAATTGGTCTTCTGTCTCATTTCTTATGCATTGATCCAGTTCTAGTGGACTTCTTCTTTCACTTCAGCAAATTGAACTCAATGTTTTTCTTTGCACTTACAGAAAGGATTTTCAAATTTTGTGTTTTTTTAATTCGAGAGGTCAGACTTGCGTATTTTTGGATGAATTGCTTAACAATACTATGATTAAAATGGGTCTTCGCAGTTTTACAGATTTCTTTCCTCTGCTTTCCTTGTTTTAGTTTTATGATTATTCGGTGTCGGCCATCAAGTTGCCTTGCCGTCTGTGTTGATACCCTTTTCCAAACAAACTCGTTGTGCATATGATAACAAGGAAAAACAAATTCTTGCTAATACCCCAACAAGCATGTGCTTAACTTTCCATGTTTACGACTATATAAACAGGAGTATCCATGGAAAATTGGAAAATTGTTGAACATTTAAAGGACACTTTCTTTTCGATGATGCAATGTAAACATGCAAATGAGTGTTATTTGGTATTATAAAACAATTAGTGCGTCATTGAATGTTTGGGACTCTGCTAAAAATGAGTACAAACTTGTTTTCCTATCTGTTTTTAGCACAGTGCTAATTGCAAGTACAGCGCTAATTGGGTTCTGCACTCTGTTTCAACATCAGCTTTAACTTGGAGTTAACACGTTCAAAATTGTAGTAATAACACATACAAAATGGGTGCAAAAACTGTTCCAATGCTTGATCACTCGTCACAGAGCCAAACTCAACTACTCAATAAAGAAACTGTAATTTAGCTATACCTGCAAGTTCCACTCCAGCTGCTGCTAACTTCTACTGATCTTCGCGTTTTGCAAAGCAAATTTCTCGTATCTCCTTTGCACTTGAGACTGCAACCCAATTCATTTTAACAAAGAACAGGAGCAGAAATAGCTTTTGTGAAATGCATCGTCAGTGGCTGTGGGACACCATCTCCAGATCTACCCTTGACATAAACCAAAGTGTCAAGGACGTTTTTGTGTTGTTTAATAAAACAGTGGATAAAGTGATTGATAAATTGCCAAATCTGAAATAAGGGTCAGACATATATTAGGCATGCCCAATATAGCAAAAGTTTGTTTTTTACAGGGGGTATTAACCATGATAGATTTACTTAAATGCAATCTAAGAGGCTAGAAAACAAATTCCCCATTGAAATCTTTATGGGGTATATTCACAAGAACGTGTGATAACTACTGCAAGAGTAGCGTAACGCAACTTTCAACATCACAGCCTAGCATGGGAAAATAACCCTGTGTCAACGTGGAATTCACAACAAGGCGGTAGCATGCGATAGTCACCAGATAATGCGTCAAATGTCAGCGTGAAAATCAATGCCACGCCGAAATAATGCGAAACGCGAACGCGAGAAATCATGCGATGAGGCCAATCGCGGTACAACAAGTAGCGAAAACCAGCCTCAGGCCTGCAAATCCCATGCGTCTGGCGGGAAATTGCACCATAAAAACCACAGACACAACACACCAGAAACAAGCCAAAGCACGTAGCAACATGGATGCACCCTGACCCAGCGCAGAGGGCAACGCGAACCCCACAACCCCCACAGACCACCAGCAAGGAACAACTGGCTCGGGAAGGCCAAGGAGAAAAGGGAGAGGAAGACGGGGTGCAGACCACAGGAAAACAAGACCAAGGCCACGGAGGCGACAGAACACTACCAGCAACTGACCCACAAGCAGACCCCCTGGAACGCAGTCGGAGTGCCCAGGAGGCCAATCCAGGAGGCCAAGAGGCGCCGGCAGGACGTGACAACCTAAACCAGGTACAAACCCGCTGCCAACAGGAAGGCAGCAACGGCGACAGGAGGTGGCATTCCAGCGCCACAGGAGGAGCTGGAGGAAACCCAGGCCACAGTCATCAGTGTGGAGAGGGTGCAAGGAGTAGGGAGTACGGACACAGCTCGAGAGGACCCGACACAACAACAACAGGGTGAGGATCCAACAGGGACTGGGGGACGGGGGGTGATGGGCACAATGCCACACATGCACAATGAGGTGTAACACACTGCACACCCACAATTACCCAGGGACATGTCCCCCATCCCCGTGGCACACTGCAGCACACACACATAGCAATCACAGCACATACCATGACAATGTGGCACAAAGTGCAACACCCACACTGCAGAACAGGGGACACAACTGGGTCCACCCAGGCGCAGAAACAGAACTAACACATTGGACAGAGCAGGGAACTGTGAGATGCACATCTACTCCTATAACCCCACATCAGCCATGTAGGCCAGATGTACACTGTCCCAACTCAAATAGCCACCACCACCCTAACAGTCACAACGTACATTGTCACACAGTCTGCATGTCGACAAGAACAAGGCGCCAACACAATGCCAACATGCACCTCCCCTTCACAATGCAGAGGGACAAACAACACCTCCAGCAGGTCAGAACAGACAACCCATCAGTGATGCCCAAGACGAACACCACACCCCCGACACCGACGCCCTACAACAGCCCATGGACATCCCACACAACCCACCACCAGGACCAGGGCAGACAAGCTACTCAGAGGAGAACCCAGCCCCTGCAACAGACCACACAGCATGTAGCACCCGCAATCACGGCTGCCTCACAACACTTCACCCACCCACACATGGCACCCCAATGCCAGGTGGCAGAACGCCAATAGGAGGTGGCCCAACAGGTGAGGGTGTTGCCGAAACCATGGAATGCGAATTAGAACACATATGTGGGTGTCCAATACCCTTCAGGGACCACCTACACCCCACAAAGGAGACCCACACCCCCACAGAGACACATGCACATATCATGTTGAACTGGCTACAGGCACGTGCGCCCGGCCCCTTTATTGGCAGGGCCACATGTACAGTGACGCCTGTGCTGGATATGTGTGGGGTGAGTATAAGCCAGCCCGCACGGAGTGCTTGGTGCTGGCAACAACCTGAACAGTGGACACCAGTGTAATGGAAATGGAAAACACCAGCATAACAGAGTCAACTGCAGAGCAACATGGAGGGATCCGGAGTAAGGACAGAGGTCACCCAATATTCAGTTAGGAGGTTCCGTGAGTCACAGTGCACTGAGGTAGGGGCACTCGAGAAGAGCGCGCTCATGTGAAGAAATTGCTAGGATTGTGTCCCTTCAGGTTAGTCCTGACGCAGATGCTGTGGGGTGTGTTACACCTACATCAACTTCCTCATCAACGTCCCAGGTCTCCCACACTGCCTGAGGTGACAGCTGCGTCCGCAGTCCACAGCGCAATACCCAGTATTAGATCCGGGTGTGTAGCTTGACTACCGCCACCAGTCTGCATTCCTGCCTTGGGGCTGTTGCCACCTGCCCTCCCATTGTCTGTGCCTTCTCCCATCCGCACACTTGACACATCCTCCTCATCATGGTCCCAGGTCTTCCCCACTGCATGAGGTGACATTGCTGCGCAACCTCACACCAGCACAATACTCAATCAGTAACGGACAATGGCTTGCGGTGCACTGAGTCACTGGCACCTGGAGTGCTGAGCAGGGTATCAGGCCGATGATGGCATCCACGACAGGTCTGAGCAACTCCGTAGGTCTGTCAGGACCACCCTTTCGACTCTGGCAGATGGCGGTTGGAGGTGGTCCTTGCGGTGGTGGCGTGTGCCTCCTGCGGTGATGCAACGTCCGGGCCGGTCAAGACACGATGCCATGTGTGGGCCCTGGTGGCCCGCAGTTGGGACCGGAGGAGGCGGACAGCGCAGGGCCACAGACACATGGCGTTGATGACCCCAAGACCATCGCTAGAGAGACCATTCAATGTCTCAGAAGAAGGGGTCCCAGGCCTGAGCAGCACAGAGTTAGTGGCCCCGGATGCACTGCGGCCGGCACAGGCACCCAGCCACGGGACGGTGACTTGCGGTGCAGTCAGATGGGCCATGCGACCTGAGCGGGTCCCCATCAATGTCCGAGGTGTATGTTGCGGAGGGTTTCGGTGGACAGTGGAAGGTGTCCTCCAGGGCATGATGCGGAAGGTCTGATGTTATCTGGAAGCAGCAAATGGAGGAGTGGAAAGCGCAACCCTCGTTTGCACCAACAATTCGGGATCAGCTACATGAGGATGAAAACTAGCTCCTAGTCCATAGACACAAACGCCACCAATGTACGACCAGTGAGTGTCCATGAATGTCGGGGAACAAACTTAGTGGCACAGGTGCTGTGAGGGGATGCAGTCTGCGATGATGCCGGTACACATATGTGAACTCCAAGAATGCCAAATCAAGGCTCTGTGACCTACTGGACGGCAGTGTAGGCCGGAGGCAGCGGTCAGCAGTGGCCCACAGCCACGGGTGGTTGGCTCGCGAGGCACAGAGTTAGTGACACAGTGGCAGTTGTCGGTAGTGTTCAATAACCTCTGTGACGCTGATCCTGTTCCCTCCGGACTGCAACGTGTCATCCTCTTACGCCCCTCCGTGCGTGCGAAGAAATGTATTCTGCCTTTTGAATTACCGATGTTCAGTTCCAAATCTGTGATCCCACTCGTGTGCAGCATAGGCTGAGGGCAGTGGTCCGCGTAGGCCCACAGACACGTGTGGTTGTGATGCCATGCACAGACTTGTTGCCACCACATCAGAGGGTGTATTGTGAATTGTTCTCTGCCTTAAATAATGTTCACTGCCATGGTATAATCAAGACTCAGTTCCAAATGTGTGACCTACCTGACCGTGGTGTAGGCTTGAGGCAGCGGTCAGCACGGCCCATTCACCGAGTGTCTCCGGCTTGGGTTGGATGGCCCCACCGGCCTGCGTAGTTCAGGTTCAGTGGCACCACGTGTTAAGGTCACCTCCGTGTATGTGACCCGGCATTCGTCCGGACTGAGCCACATCTTCCTCTTACACCTCTCCGTGCGACCACTGGTGTGGACTCCGCCATTTGTGCTTTGCGACTAGGTGCTGGATGTGTGACCTACTGGTCAGCAGGGTAGTCCTGGTCCCTCATCCACATGTAGCCGGCTGGCGTTGAACAGGGTTAGTGGCACCACGTGTAGCCGGCTGGCGTTGAACAGGGTTAGTGGCACCACGTGTAGCCGGCTGGCATTGAACAGGGTTAGTGACACTACGTGTCACAAGATGCCCATATGGAACTATGCCTCACTGATGAGGGGGGTCTGGTGCTGTGGCCGCTGGCCCGGATTTGGGGTCACTGCCATTCATGACTCAGGACACAGTTTCACATATGGGACCTACTGGTCCGAAGAGTAGGCCGGGGGCGGCAGTAGAGTACGTCAACAAAAAAGGAATAAAGTGGGCCTGTGTCGTGGAGGCCGTGATGGTCTGAGGTGGCTGCCAAGGTCTCGGGCCTCGGGCTTGGGGCTTGCGCCGGCACGTGGTGGGCCCTCCTTGACACACGCCAGTGTCGGAAGGTGTTCAGTGTGGCCTGGATGCGCAGGGGCTGGCCTGACGGGTTTGTGGTCCCGCGTGCCGGGGTCTGGCAGGTGCACGGCATCGCAGGCAACTGCGCTCACGAGGATGGCGTCGGCCTCGTGGCGAGGTGGGAGGCGCCGCCCTGGCAGAGACGTGGGTCTTTCCGGAAGAGGACCACGCCCAGGCCTATGTGGTTTTTATTCACACCCCTATGCTGGCGTGGCATACGCCGGGCCATCCCACTCCGCTGACGCTTAGGGGGGGGCGTAACAGGCAACATTTCCGCGAGGTCCCCCACTGGCTGGGGTGACATGGTGGCTTCCACTGTCCACTACACTCCATACGCAAGCGGTGTATGTCGCCATGGATATGGGTGTGTTCTGCATACTGCGAGGTGTCCAGCACATCTCCGGCACTCTTGGCATTGTGTACTGTCCCAATCATGGTTCTACTGCATCCTTCACACATGCCTGGTTGCCACCTCTCCCCACATTCGGCTATTATGTTGCTGAGGTGCCATGCCGTTGCTGGCTCATGTTCAGGGCTTGCCCATGTGGACATTGTAAGTTGTTCTGTCCTGTCTGGTGGGTGGGCATATTGTTGTGCCTGTTGCATGTGATTTTGTGACGTGTGCATTGCCAGCGTTGTGAGTTGCATGGTTGTGGAGTTGAGGTGTGTGGGTTGTTCATTTGTATATTGCCAAGGGGCTGTGCATTTCCCTTGTTGCCCTCCAAGGAACGCTGGTTGATGATGGACTGTCGGAGGATGAAGGTATCATGCACACTGGCTGTGTATTTGAAGGCGACATTGTTGGGTGTTCCACGGTGTTCTGTTGTTGCCTGCACATTGGTGTGAGACGTGTGCTTCCTGTTGCGGTGATTGTGTGCTGTGTCACCAGGGGGCACAGGTAGTACATGTGTGCTGTGTATTGCCCCCAACACGTGCGTGCATCCTGCTTGGGCGTATGGTTCTTGCTTGGTCTCCAGTGGATCCTTCTCATTGTGTTGTACATATAGGGGACTGGGGTACCAGGGTGATGGTGATGTCCAGGACAGGTGTGGGGGACTTGGATGTGGCTGGCTGTGAGACTCCTCCGACTCTGGCGGGTGTTGGATGGGGGTCCCAGGGTCCAACATGGATGTATGACGATACCACGCATGCATTACATCGCATGCCATCAGATCGCGGTTTTAACAACGCAAGTCGTTACAACGACTTGCGTTGGAGGGCGCTGGACTTAGGAGTAGTTTAATTTACTATTCCAACTCCAGCCTCGTACAGTAGGGAAGGTGTTGGATAGTAATTTAAACTACTCCTTGTCCTATAGCGCCCTCCAGTGCAAGTCGTTGTAACGACTTTCGTTGTAAAAACCGCAATCTAATGGCATGCGATGTAATGCATGCATTCTAAAGGTTGTTTCCCGTCCAACATGTGCAGCCACGCCATCAGCTTTGTGTGGGGTGGGATGTTGGTTGTCCGCTGTGTTGTTGCCGTAGGCCTGTTAGTCGATGATGGTCAGGATGCGTAGGTTGGTTGTCCCTTTCAGCCTGTAGTGGACGGTGACATTGTCAGATGTTGGGTCAGTGCGGCTGGTACTTTTCCTGGGGTTCCGCTGTCTTTGTCTGCGCTGCGTCTGTGGTGGTCCGGGGGGGGGGTGTTCCGGGTGTGGGTCGGGGTCCTGAGGTGGGTGTTGTGGCCCTCTTGGGTGTCCGGGCCGCATGATGGGTGGCTCAATGGCATCTGTTGCCCTTCCGATGTAGCCCTGGGCTGTGCTCCCTTTTGGTTTGCAGGCTGCCATCTGACTTTACACCAGGTCTGAGCAGGTGTAGATTTCCTGGTGCTAACGCGCCTTATCGCCTGTTTTGCGTTTTTATCACGGATGTGGCTGTTCGTTGTGAATGTTGAGGTGTGCTGTTGTCTCTGCTTTTGTCACGGGAACGCCTACTCTGCATCTCATTAGCGATAATTGCGGGGGTCCTCTGTGGCGATGTTTTTTGTGGCTGCTATCGCGGGTAAACTGGTGCTGTGGGCTGTTAACACCGGCTTGTGAATGGGGAGGTAAATTTATCACGACTTTGGCTGCGATAAAGTGCCGTTAATTCGGCGATGGCTCCTTGTGAATATGCCCCTTTGTGTCTTAACACAATGCCCATTATCACTTGTAGTAGGGGTTGCACAGATTCCTACCACTCTCTTTGCTGACAGTGGAAGTCGAAGAGCTGTAGAAATGCACAAGGCACTATAGACCTCATTCCAGGATACTCGGTGATAGAAAGACAATGGGACACTAAACATTTAATATAGACATACACTAAAATTTAAACTTCAACACCTCGTCAAGGGTTGTAAGCGCTATACAAATACAATACAATATTTTTAGGGCTAGGTAATGAAAAGTTAGTAGAGTCATGCCAAACCAATTTATTTTACTTTTGAAACTATGGGGATACTTTGAATGTCTTTCCTCCTAGGCCTTTTGGTTAGGGTGTGCCACCCTGCACCTTATATGGCCTTTTGTTTTTTCCCAGGATAGAGGAAACATTCACACGTTCTGTAATCGCACCTTCCAGAGAAAAGTTTGTCTTTCGGCCAGCCAATTGGAGACATTGAGTCCACAGACTCAGCTTTAATTTCACAGACCCGAAAAGAACGACAGACAAAAAAAACTTCCATATCCGATTGAGGATTATAATTTACATATGGTTGATTAGACCATTGTTGGACTTGGCCATTTTTGCAGGGGTATCCCCAAACTGTTTGCTTCTTACTCCTATTTTTTCTGACCTGTTGTTGTTGGCTATATGACTCTGGGCACTTTACCACTGCTAATCAGTGCTAACGTGCATAAGCTCTCTGTGTAAATTGTTATCATGATTGGTTATCCATGATTGGCATATTTGATTTACTAGTAAGTTCCTAGTAAAGTGCTCTGATGTGCCAGGGCCTGTAAATCACATGCTACTAGTGGGCCTGCAGCACTGATTGTGCCACCCACATGAATAGCCCTGAAAATGTGTCTCAGACCTGCCATTGCAGTGTCTGTGCGTGGATTGTTAACTGCCATGTCGACATAGCAAGTACACCCACTTTCCAAACCCTAACCTTCCCTTTTCTTACATGTAAGACACCCCTATGGTAGGTCCAATGTACCCCCATGGGCAGGGTGCAGTGTATGTGAAAGGTAGGACATGTACTGGTGTGTGTGACATGTCCTGATAGTGAAATACTGGCAATTTCGTTTTTCATTATTGAAAGGCTATCTATTCCATAGGATAGAATGGGAAAGACTTTGTAACATCTTACAAGTATAACTTACCATTGGGGCAAGATAGAGAAATAAAGTTTAGGCTCTCCAAACTCAGAATTTAATAACACATCTATTAGTAAAGATGGTTTTTAAATTGTGTGTTTGAAAATGCCACATTTAGAAAGTGAACAAAAACAGCTAGGTATGCACTCGACTTAGCAAAAAAATGAATGAAAGTTTAAACAAGAATGCAAATGTTTTAAAATTTGGTGTGCACCTGAAGAGGAGGTACAGCCCACCCCCTACTCAAAAGTGTGTGTAAGCTAGGCCAAAGGTCATAGCCTCCAAGTGCACTACACTAGACACTCAAAAAGTGTGTGTCACTTTATACTGGGAGTACTCAAGTGTAACAAGAGAACACATAAACAGTGAAACATCAGAAGCCAAAATGATTCAAAGTAATCGTTATACAAAAAGCCATGTACAGTGAAGTTGTTGCTCAGACAAAATCCTTCTTTTATTGAGTAATCTTGTATCTTCAATCAAAAATGCGAAAATTACAGTTGCAAACTTCTTGTAGATATAAAGGAATCCCAATGCATTTCGGGCGTACTACTCCGCCCTTCGTCAGGGGAAATCTACAAATTGAATAAACATTATGTCTGAGTGCAGTATCAGAACCTCTTAAATAGTGAAAAATACAGTACGAACATATAGGGAACACAGGTCCATTACCAGGGAAAAGTCAGCTGAACCAATCTCCAGAAAAAATGAAAATAGCAGGTTTTGTCTCAGAAGTGTGGAAAATGAGAAAACACAGTGAAATACAAGCACAAAAAAGGCCGTCACCAAGAATGCCACCGTGTGATAAGCGGAGCCCAAAATAGTGTACAAATGTTGCCAGGTGTCACTCCAAGAGATGGAGCGCCCGACACTAGTGAAAAAGACTAGACTCTGAAAACTACGATACCTAGAATCTCGAGCTCGGCGTAGATGAAAAGCAAAATAGGACACCATATGTCCTGTCCAAACTGGAAAAAAATGGAGGCCAAAAAAACGTTAATGAGGAAAAAATGAACCCAATTGTAGAAAAACCCATGAAGGAACTAAAACTCACCAGCAAAGTACTCGGAGTTCCCTAGTACTTAATCAAAATAGGGAGCTGGTACGGAGAAACAGGAATGCGCAGTGACCTGAAGATGGAACAAAAAACGTTTCGGTTGGGATATACCATAGCATAAAGTTGCAGGCCAAAGTTTTAAATACGAGTGTATTGAAAAACATACATTGTTTAACAATGAGTGCGTGACCTCGAAACCGTGAAACCAGCGTAATAAAGAGTGGCTTAACTCGACTAAGGTAAAACGTGACAACATATGTTTAAACAAAACAAAGGGCCCGATTCACAGAACTAACTTAAGACAAAATCCTAAACTTACTACCATTTTGGTATTCACAGAAGGCACTTACTCATTTTGGTATTCACAGAAGGCACTTACTTACTCATTTTGAGTAACTTACTCATTTTGTGTAACTTACTCATTTTGTGTAACTTACTCATTTTGTATTCACAGAAGGCACTTACTCATCAATGAGTAAGTGCCTTCTGTGAATACCAAAATGAGTAACTTACTCATTTTGAGTAACTTACTCATTTTGTGTAACTTACTCATTTTGGTATTCACAGAAGGCAATTACTCATAAATGAGTAAGTGCCTTCTGTGAATACTAAAATGAGTAACTTACTCATTTTGTGTAACTTACTCATTTTGGTATTCACAGAAGGCACTTACTCATCAATGAGTAAGTGCCTTCTGTGAATATCAGAATAAGTAAGTTACACAAAATGAGTAAGTTACTCAAAATGAGTAAGTTACTCAAAATGAGTAAGTAAGTGCCTTCTGTGAATACCAAAATGAGTAAGTGCCTTCTGTGAATACCAAAATGGTAGTAAGTTTAGGAGTTTGTCTTAAGTTAGTTCTGTGAATCAGGCCCCAAGTTAGGGAAGTACAAAAAATTCAAAAAGATGTCATGCACGTTTCTTACCGATGCATAAGAAACCGCTGTCCAACTGTGACCCGAGCCCTGCCAAATGGTCAGCACACGCGAGAAGTCATAGCGTGTTAATAAGGAAAACCGGACGTACAAAAGTGACGCGAACGTCTAGATCCTGGCCAGCCTTAAAGGCGAAGTACTCATTTCTACCTGTGCTCCGGCTAAGAGACTCAATAAAGTTGTGTAAACCTGAATCTGCGAACGCAGTGAATGAAACTAAATAAACAAAATGAAGGAAAAGTGAAGTGAAGTGACAAACAGGATAATAACAAAATTATGTCTGAGACTCAATTGCTGAAACACAAACATGTAAAATGCTGACTGGCAACTTGAATATGGTATACAAGAATATGGTATACAAGATATGCGTGATACAGATCAACAGTGCCAGGTAGTGAACTAATATTAAATAACACTTATGTTAACTCAATGTATACTTGATATGTAAAAAAAGGTCGGTGGTGCCAGATAATAAATATGTGTTCACTAACATATACGGAAATGCAATTCTATCTGAAGTAAATACATATATAGTTAATGCTAATACATATATGGACAGAACCCATAAGTTAATAGAACTGGTGGTCACTGATAGTAAGAGATAACGTAAACATGATGTTCAAGATTTAACCACTTATGTTATCAGCAACAAACAGTGTATATCCTGTATGCGTGATGAAAATCAACAGTGCCAAATGGTGAATAAATGTTCGATAACACTCGTGCTAACTCAATGTGTACATGATATGTAAGTAATGGAAATCGACAGTACCAAATGGTAAACAGATGTACAGTAACACATACGAACATGCAATACTATCTGCAAAGAATGCGTGGTAACAACATAGTAAATGCGGATGCATATCTACAGAGAACACATCATGAATGATTAGGGCAGGTAGTCGTAGATGGCAAAAGTAAACATAAGCAGCACAGACATGAAACTTGAGAATATAAACATCAAGCAAAAGAATACTGGAATTGACTAGAAATCGCAAACTTGATGCAAATCTTATTTAAAAAAACAATGCATAACGCATCAGTGCAAGTGCGGCTTTGGCATTAGTGAAACTAGGTTGCAAACAGGAAAACCACTTGGATGAATGACATCCTTACCAACATGATCATGAAAAATAATGAGAAATGGAAAAGCGTGCCGGAACCAGAAATGTGATAAACACTAATGTGTGAGAATGACAAGACCTGGGTTACAGAGATTGCATAAGAAAAGATCACAGGAAGCAGGAAAATTCAATCTTGCCATTAAGACCTTTGGGAACCAAAATGTCCAGATGCCGATGCAGTAAGATTCACGTTGTGACAGAAATTTAGACATGTCTCTATCAGCTTGAATTGCCACAGTTTCAAGGATGGTGAAACGAAGCTGTGCTATTGTGTGGTGCTGTTCGTGCCAATGGTTAGCTAAAGGTGAAGTACTGCTTTTGGTCCTAATACGACTTTTGTGTTTGGTAATATGTGTGCGTAACGGTCTCTCAGTCTTCCCCACATAATAAAGACCGCAGGGACATCGAATCATGTAAATGACAAAACGACTATTGCAGTCAGCAGTGTAGTTCAGTTTGATCTTTTTACCAGACCAAGGGTGACATATATAGTCAACTAGGAGCACGTTATTGCATTGCGAGCAGTTGAAGCAATTTGCGCATGCCTTTATATGATGTAGCGGGTTCTGGAACGGCCTGATTTAAAAGTTCCTTTAAATTCCGTGATCGTTTGTAAGCAAAGATTGGAGGGTTAGTAAATAAACCTCGAAAATCTGGTTCAGTCTGTAAAAGATCCCAGCGTTTAAGAACAGCCTGCTTGATGGCGAATGAGGACGTAGAAAAAGTGGATACGAAAACTTCTCTATTAAGTGGTTGTTTGATCTGTTTGTGAAGTAGACACTCCCTTTGTAGAATCTGTGCTCGTTGTTCTGCTGCGTCAACTACCTTGACAGGATATCCTCAAGATAAAAATCTGCTCCTGGTGTCATGCATGGATGTGGCAAACTTAGATGCATCAGAAGTAATGCGCTTAACGCGAAGAAATTGAGAGTAAGGAAGATGGCGCTTGAGTGATGTGGGATGAAAGCTGGAGAACAGTAGGGACATATTACGGTTCGTGGGTTTCTTGAACACAGAGGTGGAAATCTTGGTGTCATACAATTCAATGTCGACGTCCAAATAAGATATATGGTGTTCGTCTAACGAGTAGGTGAACTTGATCCTGGGGTG
Source organism: Calotriton arnoldi (assembly GCA_963921515.1). Taxonomy (NCBI): domain Eukaryota; kingdom Metazoa; phylum Chordata; class Amphibia; order Caudata; family Salamandridae; genus Calotriton; species Calotriton arnoldi. The sequence continues at coordinate 1,356,272 of CAWUFW010003114.1, forward strand.
TCTGGTATTCAATGTCATCAGGTATTCAATGAGCTTGTTTTTAGTTCCCTGCCATACAACTAGTATATCGTCGATATATCTTCAGTAAAGAATCAAGTGGTCAGACCATTCAGGATCAGATAAAATGTGAGACGATTCGAATTGCATCATGTAGATGTTCGCGTAGCTGGGAGCACCAGAAAAGCCCATGGATGTTCCATTCGTCTGGAGGAAGAATCTGTCTTTCCATCTGAAATAGCTATGGAACAGTGCGAATTGAAGAAGTTCGAGTAGAAACACCTTATTGGCTTGAATCTCTTCTTGACGTAAAAGAGCCCATTCCACAGCTTCAATTCCCTCAGAATGTGGGATAGACGTTGTGAGATTTGGGGGTCTCTAATTGGCAGACGTAGGTACATTTGACCAAATAGGGACCTTTGCGTCTAGTCTGGGTAAGGGGGTACACTCCTAAAATAACCCCTGCTCACCCCCTTGGTAGCTTGGCACGAGCAGACAGGCTTATCTCAGAGGCAGTGTGTAAAGCATTTGTGAACACATACAGTAACCCAGTGACAACACTACAGATGGACACCACACAGGTTGTATATCAAAAATAAGTATCTTTTATATAGATTTAACACAAGACCACAAACGACAGAAATCCACAATACTGTACTTAAAAATGGTAGAAATAGCTTAGTTCTCTTTAGATGGTAAATGCAACACTTTGAGTTAAATGTACCTTTGGATGCGTAACGCTATACAACGAAAGTGTTGCAGGGAAGGTGAAGCGTCGGTTCCTTACACGCAAGAACGGTGATGCGTTGGGTCCCTACTGATGCGTAGGGGATGCGTCGGTTCTTCTCAGAGTGGGGAGGTGATGGGTCGGTTTCTTACTGCGCTTCCGTGGCGATGCGACCAGCAACGCCGTGATGCGATGAAGATCCGGTGCAATGAAACAAAGATGGCGTCTTCTTCTTGATGCGACATGATGCATGCACGCCCGATGTCCGTGCGGCAACTCAACGATTCTTCTGAGCCGCGACAGGCCATGCAATACGCTTCCCGGTGATGTGGCGGCGTCTGGTGCGACGTCGATCCTCTTCTCCGGCGATGCGAGACGCTTCGGCGATGCGATGTGACAGCGGCAGCTGCGACACCCTTCTTCAGCATTGCGACGACAGCGGCTGCGGCGGCGACACGCTTCTCCGATGATGCGGCGGCGTCTGATGCGATGTCGATCCTCTTCTCCGGCGATGCGAGGTGCTTCTGCGTTGCGAAGCGGCAGCGGCGACACCCTTCTTCAGTGATGCGACGACAGCGGCTGCGGCGGCGACACGCTTCTTCTTCGTGAGTTGCGCTTCCAGCTCCTTGCGACACGCAGTCCCTCAGAAGGCCCACCACAACAGCAGGCACTTCAAAAGAACTCTTGGGGAGCTGGAGGGTGAAGTCTGTTGTCCCTGAAACTTCAGCAGGAGGCAAGCTCTCTCTCAAGCCCTTGGAGATCTTTTACAAGTTGATGAAAGTACACACAAAGTTCCTTTCTCCTTTCTTTGGCAGTCAGGCCAATCCCCCAAACAGCACTCAGCTTAGGGATAGTCTCCTCCTCAGTTTCTGTGGTTCCTCTCCTCAGCAAAGGTTCTTCTTGTTTCCCAAAGTGATCTAAAGTTCTGGGGTTTGGGTCCCCTCTTTTATACTCATTTTCCCTTTGTTCTCTGAAGGCAGAGAGGCCTTTGCCTAGTCCAAACCAGTTCTGGTCAGTCCTGGAGCACTTTGTTGACAAGACTCCTTCTTTCCTTTCACAGTGTAGGCCAGGGACATCAGACGCACCACAGGAGGTGGAGCCAGCATTGTGGAGGGAAGGCACAGCCCTATTCAGGTCCCAGGTGCAACTCCTCCCACCCATTACCATGCAGATCTCTCTATTCAGCCCTGTGCTGACTCACCCTGTCTCCTGGAATCCCCCAGCACCTGTCACTCACAAACCAGACAAGGAATACACAACCTAGCAGAGGCAGGCTTGGATAGTTAGGCAAGAAAATACCTACTTTCTAAAAGTGGTATTTTCAAACACAGAATGTTAAATCCAACTTCACTAAAAGATGTATTTTATCATTCTGAGTTCAGGCATACTAAATTTGTTTTTCTACCATGTTCCCTGGGTCAGTTAGGATTATAAGATGTAATAATCAAACTGCCCATTCTGGCCTATGGGGAACAGGTAGCCTTGCAATAGTGAAAAACGAAAATGGCTGTAATTCACTATTAGGACATGCTACACACACCAGGGCATGTCCTACCTTATACTTACAATGCACCCTGCCCTTGGGCCTACCATAGGAGTGTCTGATATGAAGAAAAGGTAAGGTTTAGGGACACTTTTACAGGCTGCTTCTGTGGGTGGCACAACCAGTGCTGCAAGCCCATCAGCAGCATTGGATTTACAAGCCCTGGTCGCACTCAGTGCACTGTACTAGGGTCTGACAAGTAAACCAAACCAGCCAATCATGGAGTCACTAATCCGTACATCAATTTATCATAGAGAGCATATGCACTTTAGCACTGATCAGCAGTGGTAAAGTGCCCAGAGTCATAAAACAGCCAACAACAGGTCAGAAAAATACAGGAGGAAGGCAAAAAGTTCAGGGATGACCCTGCAAAAAGGGCCAAGTCCAACAGACGTATATAGGGCTGTCACGTCAATCGTGCATAGCCAAATCTCAACCAAAGATGGTATAACTATTTCTTGAAGGAGCTGGAGCAAATGAGTTGTGTCCTGTAAATAAGTACTTCCAGATTGTACTATAGATTGTAAGAACGTATTTAAATAATGACCCAGCTATTCATGTATAGAGCCGCAGCTTGATACAATTGGTCTCAAAGGAGGATCGCTCAATGACTTGTGTACTTTGGGGAGCATATATATCGAAGGGCGCCTAGGGTGCCTGGTAAGAAGAAACTCGTGTGTCTTGTCAGTAATCCACGCCATCTCCTTAACGTGTGTCACAATTTTAAATAAAGTGTTTTGAAACTCCTCTGTAGGATCTTGGACAAGACGTATGTAAGTGGTTTCATCCTGCAAAATAGTTTCAACTTTGGTTTCGTAGAAACTACGGTCCATGATGACCCAAGCGCCGCCTTTATCAGCCGGAGTCAAATACAAAGAGGTATTGTTTCTGAGTGATTTCAGGGCAGCTTTGTCTGATTTAGACAGATTGCAGTGTTTTGATGGTGCTGATGGCAGTTTTAAAATGTCCTTTTTAACAAGAGTTTCAAAAGAATCAATCACTTTGTGAGACATCGGTGAGATAAAAGTAGTTTTTGGTTTGAACTTACGGTATTCGGAAGAAGATTGAACGTTGGAATTACTGTCCAAGTTGGCCAAAAAATACCGGAGACTAAGTTTTCTAGTAAATTTATATAAGGTCACTTCTGCATCAAAAGATTTGGTGTTGAAAGTAGGAACAAAAGAAGTACCTTTGTTCAGTAAAGCTAACTGAGCTTGGAAGAGATGTTGATTACGTTTGTTTCTTCTGCCTGTGGCCTGTTCCTGCAGGCTTTGCTGTGTCCGTGGCCTCTGCGGGTTTTGCGGCGTCTGTTTGAACTGTGTGCGAACTCGTAGGTGGATTGTTGGCTGCTGCGCTGATGTCTAAAAAAGACACTTTTGGGGCGGAGGATGTGCTTGTAGAACCTTCACTGATATTGGATGCTGAGGTGGAATGGACTGGTGCCCGGGTTACCTGAGTGTCTCCAATAGAAGCCAAAATCTCCTCTGAGGATGTAGTGCCCGGTTGCCTGTAATTCTTTTTGGGTGCTTATACTTCCGCCCAAGAGTACACTTCATCTAGTTTATAATCTATAGCGTCTCTTCTGAATTTATGCACCTGCCTTTCGTGGATTTCTTTAGCATAAACATCCAATCTGGTATTTATGTCTTTCAAGGTCGACTCCCAATCTTCAGCCTCCATTCGTGGAGAGAGAGTAGCTTGTAGTTCTTTAATCTCTTGTTCTAGACCTACTAGAAAGGTAGATAGTTCTTCTACTATAAGTAAAATCAGGTCAAGCGAACATTTATTTAATATACAGTACCATTTCTCCATGAATTTTTTATTCATCTTGAACATCATTCGGGACTACGCATGGACCTGTCACTCAACAACTGAAACAGTTGGAATATTTCATGAGAAGGGAGATAAATCAACGACTCCACGCGACGACACTCATTCTGTACCACAAGGCTAACAGAATACCCAGAGGCTTGCGATTAGCCATCAAGCCTGTGATGTTCAAGATGAATAAAAAATTCATGGAGAAATGGTACTGTATATTAAATAAATCTTCTTCCGAATACCGTGAGTTTAAACCAAAAAGTACTTTTATCTCACCGATGTCTCACAAAGTGATTGATTCTTTTGAAAGTCTTGTTAAAAAGGACATTTTAAAACTGCCATCAGCACCATCAAAACACTGCAATCTGTCTAAATCAGACAAAGCTGCCTTGAAATCGCTCCAGAAACAATACTTCTTTGTATTTGATTCCAGCTGATAAATGCGGTGCTTGGGTCATCAAGGACCGTAGTTTCTACGAAACCAAAGTTGAAACTCTTTTGCAGGATGAAACCACTTACATACCTCTTGTCCAAGATCCTACAGAGGAGTTTCAAAACACTTTATTTAAAATTGTGACACACGCCAAGGAGATGGCGTGGATTACTGACAAGACACATGAGTTTCTTCTTACCAGGCACCCTAGGCGCCCTTCGATAGATATGCTCCCCAAAGTACACAAGTCATTGAGTGATCCTCCTTTGAGACCAATTGTATCAGGCTGCGGCTCTATACATGAATCGCTGGGTCATTATTTAGATACTTTCTTACAACCTATAGTACAATCTGGAAGTACTTATTTCCAGGACACAACTCATTTGCTCCAGCTCCTTCAAGAAATAGTTATACCATCTTCGGTTGAGATTTGGCTATGCACGAATGACGTGGCAGCCCTATATAAGTCTATCCCACATTCTGAGGGATTTGAAGCTGTGGAATGGGCTCTTTTACGTCAAGAAGAGATTCAAGCCAATAAGGTGTTTCTACTCGAACTTCTTCAATTCGCACTGTTCCATTGTTATTTCAGATGGAAAGACAGATTCTTCCTCCAGACGAATGGAACATCCATGGGCTTTTCTGGTGCTCCCAGCTGCGCGAACATCTACATGATGCTATTCGAATCGTCTCACATTTGATCTGATCCTGAATGGTCTGACCACTTGATTCTTTACAGAACATATATCGACGATATACTAGTTGTATGGCAGGGAACTAAAAACAAGCTCATTGAAAACCTGATGACATTGAATATTAGACACCCCAGGATCAAGTTCACCTACTCTTTAGACGAACATCATATATCTTATTTGGACGTCGACATTGAATTGTATGACACCAAGATTTCCACCTCTGTGTTCAAGAAACCCACGGACCGTAATTATTCCCTACTGTTCTCCAGCTTTCATCCCACATCACTCAAGCGCCATATTCCTTACTCTCAATTTCTTTGCGTTAAGCGCATTACTTCTGATGCATCTAAGCTTGCCACATCCATGCATGACACCAGGAGCAGATTTTTATCTCGAGGATATCCTGTCAAGGTAGTTGACGCAGCAGAACAATGAACACAGATTCTACAAAGGGAGCGTCTACTTCACAAACAGAACAAACAACCACTTAATGGAGAAGTTTTCGTATCCACTTTTTCTACGTCCTCATTCGCCATCAAGCAGGCTGTTCTTAAACGCTGGGATCTTTTACAGACTGAACCAGATTTTCGAGGTTTATTTACTAACCCTCCAATCTTTGCTTACAAACGATCACGGAATTTAAAGGAACTTTTAAATCAGGCAGTTCCAGAACCCGCTACATCATATAAAGGCATGCACAAATGCTTCAACTGCTCGCATTGCAATAACGTGCTCCTAGGTGACTATATATGTCACCCTTGGTCTGGTAAAAAGATCAAACTGAACTACACTGCTGACTGCAATAGTCGTTTTGTCATTTACATGATTCGATGTCCCTGCGGTCTTTATTATGTGGGGAAGACTGAGAGACCGTTACGCACACGTATTACCGAACACAAAAGTCGTATTAGGACCAAAACCAGTACTTCACCTTTAGCTAACCATTGGCACGAACAGCACCACACAATAGCACAGCTTCGTTTCACCATCCTTGAAACTGTGGCAATTCAAGCTGATAGAGACATGTCTAAATTTCTGTCACAATGTGACTCTTACTGGATTCGGCATCTGGACACTTTGGTTCCCAAAGGTCTTAATGACAAGATTGAATTTTCCTGCTTCCTGTGATCTTTTCTTATGCAATCTCTGTAACCCAGGTCTTGTCATTCTCACACATTAGTGTTTATCACATTTGTGGTTCCGGCACGCTTTTCCATTTCTCATTATTTTTTATGATCATGTTGGTAAGGATGTCATTCATCCAAGGGGTTTTCCTGTTTGCAACCTAGTTTCACTAATCCAAAACCGCACTTGCACTGATGCGTTATGCATTTAAAAAAAAAAAGATTTGCATCAAGCTTGCGATTTCTAGTCAATTCCAGTATTCTTTTGCTTGATGTTTATATTCTCAAGTTTCATGTCTATGCTGCTTATGTTTACTTTTGCCATCTATGACTACCTGCCCTAATCATTCATGATGTGTTCTCTCTAGATATGCATCCTCATTTACTGTGTTGTTGCCACGCATTCTTTGCAGATAGTATTGCATCTTCGTATGTGTTACTGTACATCGGTTTACCATTTGGTACTGTCGATTTCCATTACTTACATATCATGTACACATTGTGTTAGCATGAGTGTTATCGAACATTTATTCACCATTTGGCACTGTTGATTTTCATCACGCATACAGGATATACACTGTTTGTTGCTGATAACATAAGTGGTTAAATCTTGAACATCATGTTTAAGTTATCTCTTGCTATCAGTGACCACCAGTTCTATTAACTTATGGGTTCTGTCCATATATGTATTAGCATTAACTATATATGTATTTACTTCAGATAGGATTGCATTTCCATATGTGTTAGTGAACACATGTTTATTATCTGGCACCGCCGACCTTTTTACATATCAAGTATACATTGAGTTAACATGAGTGTTATTTAATATTAGTTCACTACCTGGCACTGTGGATCTGTATCACGCATATCTTGTATACCATATTCTTGTATACTATATTCAAGTTGCCAGTCAGCATTTTACATGTTTGTGTTTCAGCAATTGAGTCTCAGACATAATTTTGTTATTATCCTGTTTGTCACTTCACTTTTCCTTCGTTTTGTTTATTTAGTTTCATTCACTGCGTTCGCAGATTCAGGTTTACACAACTTTATTGAGTCTCTTACCAGAGCACAGGTAGAAATGAGTACTTCGCCTTTAAGGCTGGCCAGGATCTAGACATTCGCGTCACTTTTGTACGTCCGGTTTATCTTATTAACACGCTATGACTTCTCGCGTGTGCTGACGATTTGGCAGGGCTCGGGTCACAGTTGGACGGCAGTTTCATATGCATCGGTAAGAAACGTGCATGACATCTTTTTGAATTTTTTGTACTTCTGTATCTTTGTTTTGTTTAAACATATGTTGTCACGTTTTACCATACTCGAGTTAAGCCACTCTTTATTACTCTGGTTTCACGGTTTCGAGGTCACGCACTCATTGTTAAACAATGTATGTTTTTCAATACACTCGTATTTAAAACTTTGGCTTGCAACTTTATGCTATGGTATATCCCAACCAAAACGTTTTTTGTTCCGTGTTCAGGTCACTGCGCATTCCTGTTTCTCCTTACCAGCTCCCTATTTTGATTAAGTACTAGGGAACTCCGAGTACTTTGCTGGTGAGTTTTAGTTTCTTCATGGGTTTTTCTACAATTGGGTTCATTTTTTCCTCATTAACGTTTTTTTGGCCTCCATTTTTTTCCAGTTTGGACAGGACATATGGTGCCCTATTTTGCTTTTCATCTCCGCCGAGCTCGAGATTCTAGGTATCGTAGTTTTCAGAGTCTAGTCTTTTTCACTTGTGTCGGGCGCTCCGTCTCTTGGAGTGACACCTGGCAACATTTGTACACTATTTTAGGCTCCGCTTATAACATGGCGGCATTCTTGGTGACGGCCTTTTTTGTGCCTGTATTTCACTGTGTTTTCTCATTTTCCACACTTCTGAGACAAGAGCTGCTATTTTCATTTTTTCTGGAGATTGGTTCAGCTGACTTTTCCCTGGTAATGGACCTGTGTTCCCTATATGTTCGCACTGTATTTTTCACTATTTAAAAGGTTCTGATAATGCACTCAGACAAAATGTTTATTCAATTTGTAGATTTCCCCTGACGAAGGGTGGAGTAGTACCCCCGAAATGCATTGGGATTCCTTTATATCTACAAGAAGCTCGCAACTGTAATTTTCGCATCTTTGATTGAAGCTCTCCAAGGGAGATACATACAAGATTGCTCAATAAAAGAAGGATTTTGTCTGAGCAACAACTTCACTGTACATGGCTTTTTGTATAACGATTACTTTGAATCATTTTGGCTTCTGATGATTCACTGTTTATGTGTTCTCTTGTTACACTTGAGTACTCCCAGTAAAAAGTGACACACTCTTTTTAAGTGTCTAGTGTAGTGCACTTGGAGGCTATGACCTTTGGCCTAGCTTACACACACATTTAGAAAGTAGGCATTTTCTTGTTTAACCATTCTGTGTGCCTCTGCCTGTTTGTGTATTGACTGTCTGGTTTTAGAGTGACAGGGGCTGGGGATGTGCATTCAATGCAGACAGCCACTGGGGTTGTTGAGGTGTGCCTGGCCCTTCCTGGATGACTCAGAGCGGAGTTGAATGTGGCTTGGCTGCATTTAGAGTAGCCGGAGGAGATTTCTTTGCACCTGAGTAGGGCCTGTCTCCCTTGCACAATGCTGTCTCCACCCCCTGTGGTCATACTGCACCAGTGAGGACAGAACTGGTTTGGACTGGGCTCAGAGACCCTTGCACAAAGAGAACAAATACATTTTTGGGGTATAAGTATTAGACCTTGTTAGACTTGGCATCTTTTGGCGTGTTTCCCCTGACTTTTTGCTTTCTGACCTCCCGGTTTTGACCCTGTTTTTGCTGGCTTAGTGTCTCTGCGCACTTTCTCACTGCTGATCAGTGTTAAAGTGCAAGTGCTCCTATTGTAAATTGTGTTATGGATTGGTGTTTCCATGATTGGCATAATTGATTTACTTGCCAGTCCCTAGTAAAGTGCACTGAGTGTGCCAGGGCCTGTAAGTCAAATGCTGCTAGTGGGCTGCAGCAATGGATTGTGCCACCCACACAAGCAGCCTGTAAATGTAACTCTGGCCTGCCATTGCAGAGCCTGTGTGCAGTCTGGGACTGCCATGTCGACTTGGCAAGTGTACCTACTTGCCAGGCCCTAACCTTTCCTTTTCTTACATGTCAGTCACCCCTAAGGTAGGCCCAAGGTACCCCTGTGGGCAGGGTGCAGTGTATGTGAAAGGTAGGACATGCCCTGGTGTGTGTAGCATGTCCTGATAGTGAATTACTTCCAATTTCGTTTTTGACTATGGCAAGGCTACCTGTTCCCATAGGACGGAATGAGGAGTTTGTTTATAACATCTTATAAACATAACTGGCCCTGGGAACCAGGGAGAGAGATAAAGTTTAGTATACCTGAACTCAGAATCTAAAGATGCATCTTTTAGTGAAGGTGATTTTTACATTCTGTGTTTGAAAATACCACTTTTAGAAAGTAGGGGGCAGATTTACAAGCCCCTTGCGCCACTTTTGCATCACTTTTCCCATGTTAAAAGTGACGCAAAAGTGGCGCAAGGGGCTTGTAAATCTGCCTCTAGGTATTTTCTTGCTCAGCCATTCAGTAGGCCTCTGCTAGGTTTGTGGATTGACTGTCTGGGTTTTGGATGAAAGGGGCTGGAGAGGAGCAGTGGCTCCATAGAGTCTAGATGGGTCAGGGAAGGGCTGAATAGACCTGGGCTCTATTTAGAGTAGGGGGAGGAGATTTCCTTTCACCTGAATGGGCCTGGTCTGCCTCTGACAAAGCTGTCTCCACCTCCTGCCAGGAAGCTGCACCAAGGAGGACAGAACTGGTTCTGGCTGGGCACAGACACTCTCTGCCTCAGAGGACAAAGGATTTTGGGCTATAAAAAGTGGGGCCCAAACCCCTAAACTTTAGAACTCGCTGGAATCAAAGAACCTGCCAAGAAGAAGAGCTGGAAGAGCTGCCAGGAGGAGTTCTGCCCCTTTGCTGTGTTGTTGCTTTGTTGGGTTGGCCTGCAGATGCTGCTTCTACCTTGGGCAGTGAAAGGACTGGACTGAACTTTCTTTACTTGTGCTGAATATCTCCAATGGCCTGAAATCGAGCTTTCCTCCTGTTCTGAAGTCTCAGGGACTGCAAAGGCTCCACCAACCTCTGGGTATCGCTTCTGGAGCCGCTGTTTCAGTTGCCACAGAGAAGGGAACCGCAACTGACTCCGTCACTGACTCTGTCACTGGCTCTGTGTCCTGACGGCACCGCAGACTGCACCGTCTGCATCTTGCACCGCAACCCTGGTCTCACCGACGACGACAACCGCCGCTGCCGCCGCCGAGCCGCTGCTTGCACCGTGACCTGTTGGCACCGCAGTCTGCACCGCCTCGCTTCACTTCGCCATCCTGGTCTCACTGACGCTGTCGCTGCTGCTGACTCGACACCCGTGACCGCATCGTGGTTGGGGGCACTGCTCGTAAAGTTTCACGATGCACCGCCTCGTCCCACACAGCTGTCTGGGCCGACCGACACCAGCTCCCGCAAACCGGCTCTGTCGCCTGCACCGCAACCGGCCAGCACCGCATTGAGCACTGTCTCGCCCTGCACCGTAAGCCTTGGTCTCACCAATGCCGTCTGGACGATCGCCACCGAGCCGCTGCCTGCACCACATCGAGAGGACACCGTGCCCTGCACCGCTTCCATTTTGCAACGCAACCACGACAGTTGCCACGACTGGCTCGCACCTCCGTGTAAGCCGCAACGAGAAAGGTACTGTTACAGAGTCTGTTCATGCTTTGCTGGCCCGTATCGATGCGGTCAGCTGGAACTGTTAGACTCTTTGTTATCAGCATCGCGGTAGCCCCGGACGGAACTACCGACTCGTACGAACTGCGTTTTTGAGGTATTTCTGAAGTTTAGAAGACATCTTGCAAAGTATCTATTTTTCAAGTACTGTATTGTGGATTCTTTATCATTTTTGGTCTTGTTTTGAATATATAAAAATATTGGATATTTTTCTAAACTGTCGTGGTGTCCTTTTGTAGTGCTTTCACAGTGTTACTGCTGGTTATGTGCAAATGCTTTACACTCTGCCTCTAAGATAAGCCTGACTGCTCGTGCCAAGCTACCAAGGGAGTGAGCAGTGGTTATTTTAGGAGTGTAACTCCCTTATCCTGACTAGAAGGAAGGGTCCCTACTTGGACAAAGGTGCAAACCCTTGCCAACTAGAGACCCCCATTTCTAACAGACCTAAAACCCCAGAACTTTATATTACTTTTGGACTCAAGAGGAACCTTTGCCAAGGAGAAAAGCTGAAGAGCTCTGAGAAGGAGTACTACCCCTTTGCTGTGTGGGGTTGACCTGAAGTTGCTGTTTCTGCCAAGGAGAGGACAAAGACTGGAACTTTGCTTTGAACCTGCTTGAAGAATATCTCCAAGGGCCTGAATTGTGCTGGCCTCTTGTTCTGAAGTCTCAGGGACACACAGACTTCACCCTCAGCTCCCCTGAACCCTCTTGCTGAGAGTTCTGAACTGCCAGGAGGTGCCTATTGCTGTTTTGGGCCTCTGGAGGTTGTTCCTGCTGTTGGGAGCTGGAAGAAACCTAAGAGAAGCTAGAAATCCTGTCTCCAACGCCGCTGTGATGCCGCAACCTGCACCGGTGCCTGGGGCACCACTCGTGAAGTGAACGACGCACCACCCGGCCTGCACCGCAGCTCCGACCCCCTTCGATTCCCGGTGACGCCTGCAGTTATCGCCATACCCGATGCCAGTGCTCACACTGACTCCATCATCGCCAGTGCCTGTATCCTGTTATAGCGGCGCCGATAACCACCGAGGGTGACTCCACGAACTTGTCGACTTCACATCGTCATCGGAACTAATGCCTCACTGCCGATGCAACTGTCTTCCCCTGTCCTGGACTCGACACGTCACCTGCTCGTGGTTATGACTCCTTGTCACCTCCGTGGCAGCCAGGGAGCCGCCCTCGACCTCGGCACTGACGCCTCACCTCCACGACTCCGTTCATTGTCATAGACTTTGTTTACAAGGTACTGTTTGTTTGCCTGACAATTCTGGACTCAAGGGGGACTGCTCCCGGTGGGGGGATGCACAGCCCTGGGTACGGGGACAGTGTATGGGAGAGCCTACCCCAGTCTCCTGTCCAGCCGCAGGGTACAGGCTTTGGGCTGATTGGCCAGTTTCAGGATGCCATACCTGATTGGGAGGAGGGAGAGTGGAGAAAGGGTACCAGGCACCTGGTGCTACCTGCCCCCACTCTTGGACTCCGTAGAGGTTAGAGAGTCCTGAAAGGCATGATGCCTGGCTCTCATCACTGACAGTTGTCAGTGGCCACTGTGGCATGCTGTCCTGGTGGACAGAGTTGCCCCTGGGGAGGGGGTCAGGAGTCACACCCAGGGGTGGACTGGGCTACACCACTGTGTTGGCCATGTGGGTACTGTCTGCCTGTTAGGACACATCTGAAAGCAAAGTATGCTTAGGTGCTGCACAGATGGGGTCCACAGGTGAGGAGAAGGGGTCCCCATGGGTCAACTTAGTGGGCCCTGAGAATACGGATAGAGGGATCCAACTAGGTTCAGGGAGGCGTAGAATGGGAATAGACCCCTGCTGTTGTGGGCCAGGTTCCATATTCTATCGCCCCAAACAGGGAAGCCCATTGAGGTATGGATTGGTCTACCTTGGCTTTAGGCTGGAAGAGGGTTGTGTTAGACTTGGCCCTTTTTGCAGGGTTATCCCCAAACTTTTTGCTTCTTCCTCCTATTTTTTCCTGACCTGCTAATCAGTGCTAAAGTGCATAGGCTCCCTGTGTACATTGTTATCATGATTGGTTATCTATGATTGGCATATTTGCTTTACTAGTAAGTCCCTAGTAAAGTGCACTGAGTGTGCCAGGGCCTGTAAATCAAATGCTACTAGTGGGCCTGCAGCACTGATTGTGCCACCCACATGAGTAGGCCAGAAAAGGTGTCTCTGACCTGCCACTTTAGTGTCTGTGCGCAGATTGTTAACTGCCATGTCGACATGGCAAGTGCACCCACTTGCAAGACCCTAACCTTCCCTTTTCGTACATGTAAGACACCCCTATGGTAGGCCCAAGGTACCCCCATGTGAAGGGTGCGATGTATGTGAAAGGTAGGACATGTACTGGTGTGTGTGACATGTTCTGAAAGGCTGTCTGCCCCATAGGATAGAATGGGAAATACTTTGTAATATCTTACAAATATAACTTCCCATTGGGACAAGATAGAGAAATAAAGTTTAGGCTCTCTGAACTCAGAATTTAATAACACAATGCTGTCTCCACCCCCTGTGGTCATACTGCACAAGTGAGGACAGAACTGGTTTGAACTGGGCTCAGAGACCCTTGCACAAAGAGAACAAAGACATTTTTGGTGTATAAGTATTAGACCTAAAACCCCAGAGCGTTAGATTACTTCTGGACTCAAGAGGAACCTTTGCCAAGGAGAAAAGCTATAGAGCTGTGAGGAGGAGTACTACCCCTTTGCTGTGTGCTGTGTGGGGTTGGCCCGCAGTTGCTGTTTCTGCCAGACAAAGACTGGAACTTTGCTTTGAACCTGCTTGAAGAAGATCTCCGAAGGCCTGAAGTGTGCTGGCCTCCTGTTCTGAAGTCTCAGGGACACAAAGACTTCACCCCCAGCTCCCCTGAACGCTCTTGCTGAGAGGTCAGACCTGCCAGGAGGTGGCTATTCCAGTTATTGGCCTCTGGAGGTTGTTCCTGCTTTTGGGAGCTGGAAGAAACCTAAGAGAAGCTGGAAAATGTGTCTCGGATTCTGCTGTGGCTCCACGACCTGCACTGAGGCCCGGGGCACCACTCGTGAAGTGAACCACGCACCGCCCGGCCTGCACCGCAGCTCCGAAGCCCTTTGATTCCCACCGACGCCTGCAGTTATCGGCCGTATCCGACGCCCGCGCTCGCACCGACCCCGTCATCGCCAGCACCTGCATCCTGTTATCGAGGTGCCGATAACTGCTGAGGGTGACTCCACGAACTCGCCGACTTCGCTTTGTCACTGGAACCGACGCCTCACCGCCGAAACAACCGTCTTCCCCTGTCCTGGACTCGACATGTCACCTCCTTGCGGACACGACACCTCGCCTCCTCCATGGCAACCAGGGAGCCGACCTTGGCACCCATGCCTCACCTCCACCGCGTCGTGCATCGTCATGGACTTTGTTTCCAAGGTACTGTTTGTTTGGGGGTCTGTGTGACTCCGTGCCTGACGCCGCGCTCCTCGCGATTGGTGCCGTAGTTTGGATTTATTGCTGTCATGATGCCGTAATAGCCCCCAAAGGAGCTATTTGTTTTCTACAAGCTTTATTTTTGCAATAACTGTTTTAAAGTCATATCTTATTACCTGTATGTTGGATTTTTGTCTTTTTGGTCTTGTTGAGGTTAGATAAACATACTTTACTTTTTCTAAACTGGTGTGGTGTCCATTTGTGGTGTCATCACTGTATTACTGTGTGTTTTGAGTACAAATACTTTACATATTGCCTTTGGGATAAGTCTGTCTGCTCGTGCCAAGCTACCCAGGGGGTGAGCAGGGATTATCTAAAGTGTGTATCCTCCTTACCCTGACTAGAAGCAAGCGTCCCTATTTGGACAAAGGCACCTACTACCTCTGCCAACTAGAGACCCCCATATCTAACAACCATGATTCCAAAAATGAGGACCAGGCACGGCTGGCACAGGTAAGAGAGGTGGGGCAGTGGGGCAGGGCAGAGGCAGGGCAGGGGGGGGGGAAGTCAACAGACAATGGGATAGGTAAAATTAAATGTAAAAAATAAAACCACTTACCTTGCACTCGCCGCATCGCTGACTCAGCAATGTGGTGAGCACAAGGTAAGTGGTTTTATTTATTTTTTAATTTAATTTGACCTATCCCCTCATCTGTTGACTCCCCCACCCCGCCCCGCACCCGCCCTACCGCTCTTACCTGTGCCGGCCACGCCTGTTGAAAACTGTTCACTAAGTAACAGTTCTGATAGCTCTAACTTTTAACCCTTCGAAACTCACAGACAATTATTTGTAATGCAAGTCTCTCAAAAACTACTGCACTGTTTTACACAAACCCAACAAAGTCCTTAGTGTAGCACTGGAGACAACGTTTTGGCTTTGTCATTTGTGGATTACCACGTTACACGCTGTAAGAAATTGCACTACTGGTGCGGGGGGTGAAATCCTACTCAAGCAGCAACCACAATCTCTGTCAGGGTGAAATACAAGTATACCACAAATTACCCTGCGCTCAACCTTTGGTAGCTTGGTACAAAAGCAGTCAAGCTTAACTTAGAGGCAATATGTAAAGTATTTATGCAAAACTTCAAACTGTAAAAAAGTGAAAACATAACACAAACTGTGGTAATTTGGTCGCTCCAGACCTGGACTAAGTCACAAGATCAGGCCGACCGCGATGAAGGGCAGGCCGAATACAGGAACCAAGTTAGGCCCGCTGAACAAGAGAAGCTTAAATCCTAGTTGCGTAGTGTTGCGAGAGCCAGCGCCAAGGATGTGCCGAGCAGCGGTGGTTCTGAGGAGCTGCAATGTGAGGTCCTGCATATTCGTTGAGGATGCAGTCAACGAGGTGCTTGTGAGGCAACGTCCTACATCGAAGATGTGTTGCACACCTGCTGGTTCCAAAGAAGTTGTGGGGCTGGAGATGTAGAGTCCTGCATTATTGATGAGGATACCGTCGACAAGGAGCTTGTGATGTAAAGGCTTGTGTTAACGATGCATTGCGCAACAGCGATTCCGAAGCTAAGCTGTGAGTAGATGCATCACACTCCATCGGTTCTGCCACCAGGACCACAACTGGCCTGGCAGATTACCTTCAGGCACACTTCCAAGGGTCCAGGACTGGAGTTGCACCACCTGGGAGGGCAGGACTCACAGCAGACACAGCTCAGGTGCTAGGTTCAAGGTGGTTGGAGCCTTCTGTCCGTGAGACTCTGATCAAAAGTCCAACCAACTAGCCCTTAGGGTCAATTCAGTGGTCCTGGGTTCAATATATAGGTCCAGTTCTTTCCCTCAGGCTGCAGGGCAACTGACAGCAGGGCAGCAGAGTCACAGTCCTTTTTGCAGAGCAGCATAGCAGTCCTTCTAAGTCTTTCATAGGTCCAGAGGTGTACAGAAGAGTTGGGTCTGAGGGTTCAATGTTTATACCTGCTGCCCACTTTGAAGAAGAAGATGTTTCTGGAGGGTTCCATCCCCAATGCTAGGAATTTCCTGCCTACCTGCCCTGACCCAAGATTGTGTGGGCTTACAATAGACTAGTGTCAACCCCTTTGTGTGTGTGCTCAGGCAGAGCCTATGTAATGTGTGGGTTTGGAGGTGACAGCTCCTCCCTCTCATCAAGTCAGAGGTGGCCCATCCTGTCAACACCTATGGGCCTTTGTTTTACTGTCTGGGAGCAATACACAAAGACAAACTGCCAGCTATACCTAGTCAAGTGACCCAGGAAACAGGCTGCAGGCACAAAATGGCTAGACAAGAAAATGCCAACTTTCTAGAAGTGGCATTTTCAGACTTGTTACTTAAAATCCAAATTTTCCATTAAATTGTGCTTTAATTTACATTCTTGAAACACCCAACTCGACAGTCCTACCTGCTCCTAATTGAAAGCTATCACTTATTAAAGGCAATAAGTTAACCCAATGGTATCCTAAGGGAGAGGTAGGCCTCACAGTATTGAAAAACAAAGAGTTTTTCACTACCAGGATATGTCAAATTTAAAAGTGCATGTCCAACTTTTTAAATACACTGCACACTGTCCTATGGGCTATTTAGTGTCTACCCTAGGGGTGACTTATATGTATTAAAAAATAAGGTTTGGGCCTGGCAAGAGGTTTATCTTGGCAGGTCGAAAGGGCAGTTTAAAACTGCACAAACAGGCTGCAACAGGCCCACCAATTGAATTTATTTTACAGGCCGTGGGTACATGTAGTATCACTTTACTAGGGACCTAGAAGCAAATTAAATATGCCAGTTGGGTGTAAGTCAATCTTATCCTGTTTAAAGGAGAGAACACAAGCACTTTAGCACTGGTTAGCAGTGGTAAAGTGTGCAGCCGCCTGAGGCGAGCAAAAACGAAGTCTGCAAAAACAAGAGGCTAGAAAGTAAAAAGTTGACGGAAAACCACACCAAGGTTGTCCGGTTCAACACACATACACTGAAACAGCATGTTTATTTGCTATCTTGACATTAGCAATTATGGAGTTGATTGGGGCATGCTATGTGAAATATTTGCCACGTGGGCAGGGCCAGACTGGGAACCCAAAGCATCCCTGGCAATTTTCTCGGACCAGCCCCTGGGGAAGCACTGCCTGGCCCTGGTAGGCTGGAAATGCTTGTCTGCTGCTTTTGTTACTGACCCCCTCAGTAAAAAAACCAGCCCACACCTCTGCAAAATTGGGCCCCACCCTTCCAGCCTCTTGGCGGTACGATGCTGGTACGGCCAGTCCGACCCTGCATGTGGGGCATTTCAAAAACATTTCTGAGAGCCATAAAATGGCAATGTACTGAACGTGGGTCAAAGTTAAGTCTGGGAACTATATGAGAGTATCTGAATGGATATACACAAACAGAGGTCTGAAGGCATCTTTTTTCAGTACCTGGATAAAACTTTGCAATCTACCAAATCTTTTCAACCACCATTAGGGTCACGCTACATCCAAATCCTTCAATATGCAGATAACATCATCATTAGTCTTTTTTTATTGTATAATTACTTAAAATCATTTACAAAAGAACATAAGCAATGCAGAATAAAAAATTGAGCAGCTAAATTCAAATATTACAATTTTAAAACTGGGTGATTGAAAATCCGTACAAAAGATGTTTGTAGAATCAGATATGACAGTGTAAAAACTGGACATTTATAACCTGAGGGGGAGTCTGCCTGACTGCATTAGCTGTTAATGTATAGTCAAGGACATGCTAAGTACAAGAGACCATAGTTCATGAGATTGGGCTGTGTTCTGTTGTGTCTTATGAAATAACTAATGCGTGACATTATAAGCAAAAGCTGTGAGACTGCGCATTGATTAGGTAGACATGCAGTGCGTGACAAAAGTGGAAACAGCTGATGCATAAGATGGAACTATACCTTATCATCATGGACAGAATATGTGTTGGTTTACAGTGAGTACTGAATGAACTTGATAACTTGATCAGGGCTAAAGACCTTGTGGCCAGCAAGAAGAAATTGGAACAGTCATGAAAAATCTGTGCGATATGTCGTTGAGCTTTGCTCTAGTAGTTAATTATCTGTGAGTTTGGATGCCCGATACATGCTTTCCTGCGATATAATATGGCTCACTTAAAAGTTAATGTGTAGGGGTGTGGCTTGCATGCCAGGAGGAATAGCGACATGCTAGCAGAGCTCTGTGTGGCGACAGATGCATTTCTGTTGGACGCTCCTCTCTTCAGCATTTCTCTCCATCAGAAATGAGGAAAATGCGCTGAGGACACAGCACTAACAGCTGGCCCATTGTCTGCTCCTTGCAAGCTTTTATTCAACCGTGACAAGCATTTGTTCTTTACCGCCGCATCTCTCCCTCACAGATGCGTGGCCATGTTCTCACGTAGAAGAAATCCTAAAATCGCATCTAAGCCATTCAGGTAATAAATATGAGAAATTGCTCACTGCAATGACTTTCAAATGACTTTCGCTTCTACTGTAGGGCTATAAGAGCTCTCAAGGTTTTTTTTCCCTTACCCCTTCTGCTACATTTCTTCTGGTTATTCTGCTGTTTGCCTACTATTAACTGTGTGCTCTGGTTACTTTGCCTTGGAGGCATTGGATATTGACTCTAGACTGCTCCTTCTCCAAGCCGGTCTACTTTTATGGAGAAAATGTGCAAGTTAAAATTAATTTTCAAATTCTCTTCTGCCCCCATAGCTGCTCACTCCTCATCTGACATCATGCCTTCAGCTATACCCAAACTAAATACTACACTAAACCATCAACTATCTGGCTCATCTAAACATCCTACACAGGATCCTCCTTCTCCAGATAAAAGTTCTTTGCCTATCACTATGGAGATCTTGCTAAAAGAAATTCCCGCCTTGTGTCCTTTTGTAGAAGAAACTAATACCAGAATACAAGCGTTGGATACAAAATGGTCTACTAGGGACTCTCACCTTACAGAAGCTGAATGACATATCAGTAAGCAGAAGCAAATTCAGGCTCTTCAAAAACATGCAGAAGAATTAGAAAACAGAAATATTTGCAATAATCTTTACATTTACGGTCTCCCAGAGGAGATTGAAGTCAAAAATCCTTTTTCTTTCTTCACTACTTTTTACCACAGCTTTTAGATTTTGGATTTGCCTAAATCTATGGCCCTCAATATTTAAAGGGTCCATAGATTTGGTTGTAGGTCTCCTTTATCCTCTCCCTCACCTAAACCCAGAGGCATTATTCTCTAATTCCTGGAATATACTGATCTCCTCAAGATTCTACAAGCAGCTAAATCCAAAAAACAATTACTTTGCTGTTGTTACAAGTTCTTCTTCATGCAGGATGTCACTAAACCCACAGCAGATAGACGGAAGGTATTTCTTCCTCTTCATACGGCATGTGCAAGAATTGAGAGCAAGCTTTGGCTTACTCCAGCCATGTACTTTAAAATTGCCTACAAAGAAAAAGTGTACACATTTGACAACCCTTCAGAACTGAGGAGGTTCTGAGGGTAAATTCTCCCTCTTCTATGGAGATTGCAGGCTCTTCTACTTGAAGTGTTGTGCTTTTATTTCCTTCAAATTGCTTCCTCCTCTCATTTAACAAATTTTAATTTTATTCTTCTCTATTGTCTAGTCGTGTCATCACCTTATCATGCTGTTTCTGGCCTCATGTGCTGCGTGGTGCCTTGACTCTGTCATCCTCGTGATGTATCGTACCCACCCCTACTCTGATATTTTCATTCCCACAGGTACATAAGGTGCATCTTTCAGTCACCAGACTTGTGGTTTGTACTGCCTTCTTTTCTATTCCTTTTTGTTCCCTTCTTTTGTTCCCTTTCCTTTTGCTCTTTCACTGTACCTTTCTTCTTCCCCTTGATGTAGCGGAAACCGCATTTTATTTGTTGGGGTGCATTATAATCACATGTGTAGATCGCAATCACATATAATCCATTGTTGTATTAATGTGAGGTCTTAGAATTCGAAATATAATAAAGTGAAATGATGATGTATTTGGGACATTGAATAGTAACATGGAGAATTAACGTAGAAAGTGAATACAACTAGTAGAAAATCATTAATGTGAAGAACTCGTGTTGTGCAACTTACAGTCATTAATTTATTAAATGTGTTTACTAATTTGTTGTTTACATGTAGGTAGACATATTAACTGAACGTGCCTTAGTTTCTAATGCAATTTTGTAAAGCTCACATCCATTTTTTTTTATGTTAGCTGAATCTTGTAGGCCTGAAATGTATTTTTCCCTGGAAGCTCTCGCTTTAGAAGTAATAGCTAAATTTCATGTGTGCTGTGGAATTTGTTCTTTCTCACGTTTTGTGTTGCAGGTGAAAGAAGCACTCTTGTTAGCTAGAATAATGTCTTTGAGTTACTAGTCAGGCAAGGAGAAAAAAAGTTACATCATTCAGTCTGCATTGATAAGGGAAGGCCATTGTCCTTCGCACAGGAGAAGGCTTGGGAACTGAGGACTGAAGTGGTGAGAAGAAGAACACTGCTGTCCCTTGCAAAATTAACTTAGGATGATGCCCAGAGCTGATGGTGTGACCCGCAAGGACTCTTGGGAAAGATACATGTAATAATGTGATGTTGAAAGTAGAGAAAGTATCCACTTCTCCTTCTGCCTTCGGGAGAGAGCATCTTAGAACGAGCTCTGTCTCGATAGCTTCATGCTATCCAACCCATCGATGGTGGAGAGACTTCTTAGGAAGACTCCACATGCTGACACCTCTTATTCCGTTTCCTGAAGATGCTTCAGTAGGGATGTCATTTTAGTGCTAGAGTAGGGATAGATTGATCCTTTATATTCACCAACACTCAATGCAGGGAAATGTTTGCTCATGCTTTCTGATCCTCTGCATCCAATTTCTTGAGTTAATTGTTTTGAGCATGTTGCATCGCCTCAATTTGATTAGCAGATTTGGCTTTCTGCTGATTCTGATGTATTTTTACACTCTTGTTTTGAGGTGTCTTTATGTCCAATTATTTTTGGTTTTGTAATAAATCAACTAACCTTACATAGTTGTCGGTGGTTACTATGTGTCCATAGAAATTCCTGTTGAATTGATTGGTTTTAATAACGACGTTCTCCCCTCTACACTTACATGCTGCTAAAAAGAACCATCGGATTGTGATTCAAGAACATGTCCAGAACTTATGGGCCTGGCCATTTCACCCTTCTTCTCGCCTTCTTTCGAAGTACCTTTACCTTTCATTTCCGTTATTCCCCATAGTTTTCTATTTTTTGTTCTTGGTCAGTTTATTACTTTAAATTACATGCTTGTTTAAATTTAGAGTTATAACCTAGAATTTTAAAAGTTTAAAATCACCCCATTAGGAGACAGAGAGTTCTTTCACACTTGGCAAAATATAAACCAGATTCAGTACTCCTTCAAGAAACTCATCTTACAGACTCAGAGTCACAAAAGCGGAAGTGATTCTGGGTTGGTAAGGTTCTAGTTTCTCCCACAAAATTGATATTCTTTCACAGGACATGAACTTGTGTGGTAGATGGATTGTCATTAAATTATCCATTAAAAAATATATCAATTACTGTTTTTAATGTTCATGCTCCAACCCAAACTGACTTTTTGTTCTGGTCTGAGCTTGAGAAAATATGTCTTCAGTTCACTGATGAATATTTTCTTCTAGGTGGAGACTGCAAGCAAATCTGTGACCCATTTCTTGATAAACAATCCACTGTCTAATTTACTCCACATAGAATGCACAAACAATGTTGTTCTTTTGTATCTTACAGAGCCTTGGTCAACACTTAGAGATTAGCTCACCCTTTAGAGCGAGGACATAAATTTTCCCTATGCGCATAATGTTATGTTAAAAATATTTATAGAGCGCATGTACACCATGCGGTTTCTTGGCGCTAAGTGTAAGAGGTAGCCTGCTGCTCGTTAGGTCATTTATATACCTGGGAGAACACCAAGTTTTTAATAGTCTCCTGAAATGAGGGTAACTTGTAGAGGATCTGATGTTAAAGGGCAGTGAGTTCCAGAAAGGAGGGGCCAAGGCCGCAAATCGAGACCCGCCTAGTCTCTTCTGTTTGAAAGTGGGGATAACCAGAAGGTTCTGATGGGATGACCTCAGGTTCTGGGTGGGGGCGTACCTCTGGATAAGAGTGGAAACAAATTCCAGGCGTGTGCCGTGAAGGGATTTATAAATGAGGCATCCAATCTTAAATGCACAGCGCTGTGTAACAGGGAACCAATGTAGTTTCCTCATAAGAGGAGTGGCATGATGCCATCTCGGCTGGTGATAAATCAGTCTAGCTGCCTGATTTTGCACTAATTGCAATCTTTTTGTTAAATACCCCGGAAGGCCAAAGTAGCTTGAATTAGCATAGTCAATATGAGAAATGACCAAAGAAAGAACGATCTGAATAACAGCTTCCGTAGTAAGGAATCTGCTAATTTTCCTGATCTTTCGAAGTTGAAAGAAGCAGATAGAAAATATAGTCCCAATCTGGGTCTTCACAGTCAGGTCGCTATCAATTGTGATGCTAAGGCTCTTGGCCGATGAAGATGGAAGTGGTGGGACTTCAAGCTCCACCGGCCAGAACTTCGAGTTCCAAGGATTTCGTGAGCCACCGACTAAGAACAGTTCAGTTTTGTATGGGTTTAATTTTAAGTGATTATTATTCATCCAGTTGCGTATATATAACATAGTCATCTGGAAATTCAAGATGGAATCAGGAGTGGTGTCGATGGTGAAGATTAATTGCAGATCATCGGCATGATTGAAAGTGCAAACCTTTCTTTCAACCAGAGACTGAATAAGTGGAAAGAGATACAGATTAAACAAGTGTGGGTACAAGGATGAACCCTGCGGCACACCACAGGTTAATTTAACTCTAGGAGCCATAAATTGGGAGAGGCAGACTGATTGGAAGCGATCAACTAAGAAGGATGACAGCCATTGGAGGGCAGGTCCCTGAATCCCTGCGTCCCCGACACAGTCCACCAGGATTCCATGGTCGACCGTGTCAAAAGCCGCAGAGAGATCGAGAAGCACTAGGGCCTGAGTAGTGCCTTTATCTGCTTCTTTCCTCATTTCATCTAGTACAGTCAAAATTACAGCCTCAGTTGAGTTAGAGGGGTGAAGGCCTGCTTGGTGAGAGTCTAGGAATTGAGACTGTACAATAAAAGAGCAGATACAGTTAGCGACATGGGCTTCCAGCACCTTAGCCAGGTAGGGGAGCAGTGAGATGGGCAATAGTTTTTAGGGGACCAAAGGATCTGCACCTGTTTTCTTGATTAGTGGGACTACTACCACTTCTTTAAAGGATCTGTGGACCGAACCCTGAGTTAATGAGTAATTCAATAGAAAATATTTTTTTTGCCTTTTACAAAAATCCAGTTTAGGCAATCTTCAAGAGTTCATACACTAGTGTGCCAATACCATCGAAAATCTCATGCAGAGGGGCCTTGCACATA
Organism: Calotriton arnoldi; assembly: GCA_963921515.1. Classification (NCBI taxonomy): domain Eukaryota; kingdom Metazoa; phylum Chordata; class Amphibia; order Caudata; family Salamandridae; genus Calotriton; species Calotriton arnoldi. The sequence continues at coordinate 1,380,274 of CAWUFW010003114.1, forward strand.
AAGGCACATGTAGTTACTATTCTGTTTGCTTGATCCACAAGGCATTCATGAACATCTTTACTAATGTGTTTGGCTCCAATTTCTTCTATTGGGAAAGCAGTCGCAGCATCAGGAAACCGTCCATCAACATTCTCATTCTTGCCAATTTCACTTCACAGCCTGGGAAGATCTTAGCTGCCAATACTGGAGAAATGCAGCACAGTCCAATGGGCTTCTTTGCTTTATGGAAAGCTTCAAGTGTTGACTTCACTTGGTCATTAACTGTGCATGCATTGCCCTCGACTGCCCAGGAGGACAGGTTCTTTGCCGCACCGAAGCCACCAGGGAAAACGACAGCATCAAAGTCATCAATTTTAATGTCTGCTAAATCTTTAATATCACCACGTGCTAGTCTGGCACTTTCAACAAGGACGTTTCTCTTCTCTTCTGTAGGACTTCCTTTCAAATGATCGACTACATGCATCTGGTCAATGTTTGGTGCAAATATTTTTACCGCAGCCTCCTTGCGGGTGAAGTGCACGAGCACGGCCGACGTCTCATGTATTTCCCTGCCATCGAACATGCCGCAGCCGGCCAACACCACAGCCACGCGCTTCTTCGCTGCCATACTGCCTACACGAGAAAATAAAACTAAATACTCATTCAATAGAGAGAGGGCAGGCTCGGGCATGCAAGGAAGATTTCTCTCAGAATGTGACGGGGGCAGTAGTCAGCAGGGGATCCCAATTTGACTCTGGTCAGCACGTCTAGGAGGACTTCTCTGCTAATTGCAGGGAACTGATGTAAGGAATAAGGGTTCCTGAGTGTCACAGATTGGTCAACTGGGGAGGGATTAACAAGTATACTTGCTTTAATGGTACTGATTTTGTCAATAAAGAAGTCGTTCAGAGAGTTACATAGTGTCTGTTTAGGGACTAATTTTGCTCTTACTCTGTCTGGATTGGATAACTCAGTCACAATTGCAAATATGTCTTTGGATTTATTTGTCAAATTCAAGATCTTGCTTGAGAAATAGATGGCTTTAGTTTGTAAGAAGATTTTTTTATATTCTTTAAGTTGGGCTTGATAAGCATCTTTCCTATCAGGTGCGTAATTCCGTCTCCAAGTGCGTTCAACGTGGCGCAGGGATAATTTGGGGGATTTTAGATCTTCTGAGAACCACCTCTGGGTATCATGGTGCCTGGCCGTTTTGATTTCCCTGAGGTGGGCATAGATATTGCTGGGGGCTGTTAGCCATAATCTAATATCTGCTTCACTTTGGTTGACAGAAGACTGATGTGTGGGTACAGTAGCCTTCAATAAATTACAGAAAGCACTGATATTGGTGTGGTTCCAGTTCCTTGCCATCAGACTCATCTTAGCTCAAGGTTTGGATATGATTAAATCAGTGAGGTTGAAATTTATTAAGAAGTGGTCGGACCAAGTGCATGGAGACACCATCAGACTGGACACCGTGCGATTCGAGGTACAGATTTGGACAAAGATGTGACCTTTTATGTGAGTGGGAGATGACACATGCTGAATAAAGTTCAGCCCGTCAAGGAGATCAGTCAATTCTAATGAGCATGGACCACCCTAAACAGTTTGATCACATATTGGTGAGTAAATCTCTGCCCTGTAATCTCATTAAAACAGAGATTGAACCCATTTTACTTTCAAACAATGCACCAGTCATAGCAGACTTTGATTTATTCCCCCACAATCACCTTCAAACCGATGGAAGTTTAACAACTCTTTACTCTCGGATATAAAATTCTCTTCTGCATTTATAACCCTTACCAATGATTTTTCTTCAGGCATCAAGAGCCTCCTGTACGCCCACAACTCCTTTGCCACATAACAGCACAGGGTTTTATTATTGATTATGTTTCCAAGAAAAAGAAAGCATTCCTCGCCCAGCATACCACCTTGTAATCTGATATTATGAAATTAGAACATCAGTCCTACTCTTCACAATCTCAAGATGTTTTGAACAATTTACTATCTACCAAAATAAATTTTCTTAAAATTTCTTTTGACAATGCCTCTAATTATTTGTTAAAGTGAAATTCTAGTCATGATGGGGGTCATAATAAAATGGGCAAGCTTCTGGCTAACTATCTTAAAGTTAGAAATGAGCATCACAAAATGCATTCTTTACAGTCTTCCACAGGTGCCTGAATCCATCAATATTCAGCTATGCTCAAAGAATTTGTAAAATTTTACCAATCACTTTACACTCCTGAGATTGACCCAGATGAATCTACAAATATATATATATTTTTTTCACTTCCCAAGCCCCCTAATACTAACTTGGATTTCTCTAGTTTAGATTGAGATATTTCTCTTCTAGAAGTCAGTACAACTTTATCTTCATTAAAAAGGGTAAGACACCAGGTCCTGATGGTTTTTCTGTTGAATGTTACTCTTACTTTTCCTCTCTTTTACACCCTAAATTGCTAACACTATTCTTATCCGTTTCTACTTCTCATTCTTCCAAAGTCACTATTCTAGAAGCCACGATTGTCTTATCCCTAAATCAGGTAAAGACCCCACCATAAGCAAAAACTATAGACGCATTGCCCTGGTCAATGTTGACTATAAGAATTTTGCCAAGCTTCTTGCTCTACATATCAAATCTTTCTTACCTCAGCTAAATGGACCAAAACAAGTAGGCTTCATCTAAGGGTGCATGGGCTCAGACAATACCAGATTACTTTTTGACCTTTTAAGTAAAGCAATAAACTTAACCTATCCTCTTGCAGCTATTACTATTGTTGCCGAAAAGGCCTTTGACAGTCTCAATTGGCTCCTTATATTTAAAGGATTGCAATGACATGGTTTTAGTCCAACTATTCTTTCGTTAATCTCTATTCTTTATGACTCCCCGATGGCTTCAGTATTGGTTAACGGTAAATCTTTAAGATTATTTTCTCTTCATGGGGGTGTACGGAAAGGTTGTTCTTTTTCTCCACTACTGTTCATTCTTGCCCTGGGACCATTTCTTACTTAAATCAAACTAAATACTTCAATCTCTGGTTGTCAATATGATGCACTTCCTTTAAAAGCTGCATCCTATGCTGATGATATTCTCCTTTATTTTTTTTGTTTACATTTCTTTATTTGTTTTGTAACTTAACATAGGACATTTCGAATGCACGTACATATTTCATAGGCATTGTGGAGTACATAGATATTACAAGAGCATTACATTCAACAGTTAGGGGCCGATTCCGATCTCGGCCGGTAGTGCTCCGAATCGGATTCGGCTTTACCGGATCCGATTCGGAGCCCTGTTTCCCGACCGAACCGTACGTGGGTCCGGCCGAGCGAGTACGATGCGAAATCGCCGACCGACTCGTCTGGGCGTCCCGACCGCTCCGACCGACTCGCTCCCGGCTCGAACCACTCCGACCGACTCGCTCGGACTCGACTCGCACCGCGCAATGGAGACGTTTCCCGGCCGGGTAAGTACGATGCGCGCCGCGAGCAGTCCGACCGAGCCGCGCACTCTGGCTCGAAAGAGCTGTCGGAGCCGTACTTTGGGGGTCCGTGTCGGACCCCCTGTACGCGTAGCCGCGCGAAGTCGCACACAGGGGGACCCATGGGTCCCCCCCACCTGTGCGTGTACGGTGCGAATCGCTCGCCGCGTACCCGCTGTAGGGGGCGCCTTGTCCGACTCGCACCCATTGAGTCAATGGGAGCCCGCGTACGCGTTGTACGACCGGCTCCCATTGACTTCAATGGGAGTCCGACCGACTCGAGTCCGATAACATACGGCCGCATCGTACTCGTTCGGTCGGACTGCACGGGTCCGATTCGGTCGGAAATCTCTCCGGGTCCGGCTCGGTCGGAGAAATTTCCGGCCCGAATCGGAATCGACCCCTTAGTGTGTATCTGTAGTTCTAGCGCATCCTAAACTGTTAGTATGGTTGCATCTCACCTGTTGCTTAGGAACTCTGCACGACCAATGATTAATTATGGTTGCCTGTAGTTGATGATCTTTGCGTTCATGTACGGCATATGTGGAAAGGATGGGGATGGGTGGGTGGGGAAGGAGGGGAGAGGGGTAGGGGGCAGAAGGGATTGAAGAGAAGGCTAATGGGTCATTAACTTGTGAACTTGCCAAACGAAAGACCCTGGTATTTCCGATCTTTGCCATCCACCCACTGTCCCGACATTGCCCGCGGTTACCCCACCTGTTTGAATAGTTCACCTGGTCCTGTGTGAAGGGAACTGGAATATGGAGTGCAAATTAGTGAGGTGGCCTCTGTATCTTGCAAATGTGTCTACTGCATCCTGACGCCCACTGCCTCCAGCGCCCTCCCATATTCCGAGCACGGAGTTTGGGGCCTGAACTGGGGTGGCGTGGTGAGCAAAATAACGATGGATTAAACCCAGATCTGTGACTGGGGGTGAATGTTTTGCCAATGTGCAACATTCCGTCCATCATCTTGTGTGTTTTGCTGTTCGCCCTATCTGGGAAGGTTATGCCCAGACGTGGGTCCCGTGCTCACTACGCCACTGGAGTCAAGCTATCCTGGCTGATGACGGCTGATAGCCAGAAACCGGTCCTAGGATGCTTGATTCCGGTCCAGGGAAGACATGGCTTGGCAGTTCGGGCTGGACTGTTCCCATGAGGCACAGGGTCAAGACTGATTTGCATATGGCCATGTCTGAACTGGGGTGGCGTGGTGAGCAAAATAACGATGGATTAAACCCAGATCTGTGACTGGGGGTGAATGTTTTGCCAATGTGCAACATTCCGTCCATCATCTTGTGTGTTTTGCAGTTCGTTGAAAGTATCTGTTTTTTTTTTGTGGTGTGAGGTATGCTCTATGAACTATGTAAAGTTGTGTGAGGTGGAATCTGGCATTCCTTGGTATAAGTACTGGCACCTCTAGGATGCCTGCCCATTCTTTATCAGAACTAGGGCAATGGAGATCAGTCCCAGCAGTTTCTGAGGGGGTCATTTGTTGCGTTGAGTGTGTTTGTAGGGTTCAGCAAATCATCTAACGAGGTATCTCCCTGTGCCCATAATGTGAATATATTGAGTAGTGTGATGTGTCACAGGTTGCTTTGACACGTCCCCCCACAGCGCCAGTAATGCTGTGAGTAGGGAGGCATGCAGCAGGAACTGTCCCCGCGGCAGTCCTTTCTCCGTCACTAGTGTGTCGAAAGTGTTAGTTGTCCATCATGGTAGAGGTCCCCTAGCGTCTGCAGCCCTGCATCTTCCCATGCAGAGAGATTTGTCCTGGTGAGGCCCAGTATGGGCAAAGCAGGTGCATATGGGGTGTAGGTGTTAGTAAGAGATAAGGCACGATTGAAGCATCTATAGGCCATTGCCAGCATCAACTGTTCAGGCGCCGTTCCCCTTCCCCTGGGATGGAATAGTTGCAGAATGGATGAGCATGTCCAGGCCTGCAGATGTGTGGCTGTGTCTCCCAAGTGCTGCCTCTAACCCATTTGGCTACCCATTGGAGTTGTGCTGCCAAATAGTAGTGTTCCATGTTGGGCACTGAAAATCCTCCCTGGTCCACCGGCAGGTATATCTTAGACAGCGCGACACGACAGCACGTGCCATTCCAGATGAAATCCCTCATTGTGCACTCAAAGGAGCGGAACACAGGGGGACAGATGTGAAGTGGCAGGTTTTTGAAGGAGTACAAGAGTTGGGGCAGTACCACCATCTTAAGCAGAGCTATGTGGCCTACTACTGTTAGTGGTAGGCTCCGCCAGAAGGTCATCTGCGACTTTATGGCAGTCATCGCACATGTGATATTACCATCCATTAAGTCATCGGGCTGATGGTATATCCTGACCCCCAGGTAGCAGAAGACAGCGGGCTGCCACCAAATGCTTTCTCCATTAATAGTTTGTTCTGGATTTGGGGCAGTTGGATCAAACGGGCACAGGCATGATTTGCCCACATAGGCTGGACAGGGATGCCAAATCAGTAAGCATTTTTGCAACATCATTGCGGGCCACTCTGCTGTCCCTAACATAGAGAAGGAGGTCATCCGCATGGAGCAAGACCGAGTGAAACCCGTCCCCTAGTGGGATCCCCCATTCTGCTCCCCCTTGCAGAGAGCTGCCACCAGTGGGTCAATGGCTTGGAAGAACAAAAGTGGGGATAGAGGGCATCCTTGTCTGTTGCCTTGACCGATGGCCACCGGTCCTGACAGATATGTACCCATCATCACTCTTGCCTTGGGCAGAGTGTTTAAAAGTCTGATCAGGTGAAAAAAGCGATATCCCAGGCCACATCGAGACACAGTGGCAAATAGATAATCCCACTCCAGTGTGTCAAACTCTTTCTCTAGATCGAGGAGCATACACCCTGAATGTGGCCAATGATCTGTTCAGTATCTGGCCATACAGAAAAAGAGGCATAGGTTTAGGGACGTGCTACGAGATGGCAGGAATCCATTTTGTTTGGCGTGCACCAACGCAGGGACCTGGGGGGCCAGGTGCTACACCAGTTTTTTAGCCAACATTTTGTAGTCAGTGTTGAGGAGTACTAATGGGCAGTAGGAGCCTAGCAGCTCAGGGTCTCTATCTGGCTTAGGTAAGGAGAGGGCAGGGATTGCCGCAACATTTTTGGGAGTGATTATGACTCCATCGATGCCTCATATAGGGCCAGCAGGTGAGGAGCTAGCTCTGATGCGTATGCTTTATAGTACTCTGTTGGCAGGCCATCTGGACCGGGTGTTTTCCCAGTAGCCAGTGCTCTAATGGCCTCTTGGACTTCAAAGAGTGCAATCAGTTCTTCCAGCTCTGCCCGTTGTTGTAGTTTGATTCTGGGTAGGGGGAGAGGGGATAGGAACCCTTCCAGCATGAGCGGGTCCATAGTGATGGTCGAGCCGTACAAAGCAGTGTAATGCTTAATGAACTCGTAGTGGATCTCCAGTTGATTGTGTAGCAGGTGACCTAACTCCGAGCTCAATGAGAGAACCGGCCATCGTGCTTGCTCTTGTCTGATCAACCATGCCAACATGCTCAATCCGCGGAGGCATGGGTGCGAGCAGAAAGGGCGGCATAGTTTAAACAGTGCAACCACTCCAGTAATTCTGCTTGTCCGTGCCTCGGCTAGGTGTTCTGTGCAGCCTGGGTCCATCAGTGCAGCGGTTTCGAGTCAAAGGAGTGTCTGCTCGAGCGTGTCACATCTCCGTCCAGCTGCTTACGGATATCCCAGCTGAGGCCCATTCTGTCCCCGGATCTGTACCCAAACCTGTGTTGGTGTCGAAGAAAGTATGTATAGCAGCACTCAGAGCCACACGAAAGTGTGGATCCTCAAGCGCTGCAGGCGCCAGATACATGTGACCTGACCAGCGTCTGGCCACTTGACCAGGAATAGATGAGGATTATGATCTGAATGAGTCCACCCAGATAGTCTTTGTGGTTGCATCCAGAGAGTAAATCTGTAGAACCTACAAATTGGTCGATGTGGACATTAAGGTCATGCGGAGGGGAGTAAAAGGAGTAGACTATAGTCTCGGTGTTGCGCTCGCCAAAGGTCTGTTAAGTGCCAGTGGCGTAACCAGTCACCTAGTGTCCGAGCATTAGATGTAGCTGCTGTGTGCGAGAGAGGAGGGAAGGATCTGTCCAATGAAGTGTCCAGCAATGCATGAAAGACCCCTCCTATTAGCTAGGAAAGTGTGCTCCAGTGTGCCAGTCTGCCTGACAGGGAGTGCCAGAAGGGGGCCTGATCTGCATTGGGGGCATATACAGTCCAAAGTTATATGTGCCTCCTGTCCAATTGGCCACTTACGAAGACATAGCAGCCATCTGTGTCTGCCACTGATTCTTCAGCAGCAAATGATGCACCTGGCCACACCCATATAAGTTTCTCCCTGGCGTGTGAGGAGTAACCTGTGGTGTAGACCTGTCCGCGCCACCTGTGTCGGATTCGGTGCACCTTTGGCAGTGTGTGGTCTGTTTCTTGCAACAGTGCTATGTGTGCTGACCTGCGCTTAAGCTAGGTGTAAGTGTTGTATTGACGTGCAGGCGTGTGCATTCCCCTCACAGTCCAAGTGATTATTTTAATGGACGACCTTTGTCATGTGGGTGGGTGTATGTGTGCGCATAGCGTTTGTAGGGAAGGGAGCAGAGGTTTGTCCAGGGGCTGCAGATGGGGACCGCACCTGCATGCACTTGCATCGCCTAACTACTGGAGATGTCATTTCTTTTTTAAACAAAAATTAGGAAGAAGGAAGAATTAAAAAAAAGAGTAAAAATCAAAACAATTATAAACTGTATCAGACCAGAGGGACAACAGGTATCCCCCAAACTGCGGGGAATGTCTCATAACAGCTAACTGCTGATTTCGCCAAAGTTCTAAGCGATTGGGTTCTTTGAGGGTTCGAGGAGTTTTTTTTTCTGTGAGCCCCAATAATGCACCATAGTGAGCTTCTAATGCCTTACATCCGGTACAAGGGTAGGTCAGAGGAAGAGGGCGACTAACTAGTCAGATATAGCTTCAACAGACATTTAACTAAGTTGGCATTTGCAGAATGCCATTGGGTGAATAGGACTATATTGAACAAGTCATTTCAGTGTGTGGTAATCTGTGGGGTACATGCCGTAGAACAGTTCATCTGCCGTTTGAGGAGTTATACTAGGAGGCAGCTGCATCTCCTCGCCAAAATGCCATATTATCGACGAGTTGTCCTCACTGGGGGAATGTTCAGGTGAGGTATCCAGTTCTCTCTCAGTGCTGTGGGTGCCCAGCGTTTCTGCAGCCTGTAGAGCCTCTGGTTGTTCCTGTGCCACCTGCTCCAGGTTCGGCGTGGTGCAGGGTTGGGTGGGTTGTGTGCACTTGGTACACTGTTGCTTCCCCTTTCGATTACTCGTGTGGCTGAGTGTGGCTTCTGCGCGCCCTTGCCGTCTGGTAAATGCCCTTTGGTGGCCAGTAGACTCCAACCAAGCTCAGACCTCCTCTGCCTCGTCAAAGAAATGAGCAGTGCCGTCAGCTGTAACTTGGAGGCGAGCCAGGAAGAGGAGAGAGTATTGGATGTTCAGTTCGCTCAACTGTCTCTTAACTCCAAGGAATGATCCTCTCTTCCTCTGTACTCCCATGGCGTAGTCGGGGAAAAAGAGAACTGCAGCGTTGTCTACCCGCACTCCTGCTAGTTTACAAATCTCTCGGAGGACTATATCTTGATCCTTGAAATTCAGAAGGCGGAAAAGAAAGGGTCTAGGCCTCGCCCCTGGTGGCGGGTGAGTCGCTGGAACGCAATGTACCCTCAACTGCGACGAAAGGAAAAAGTGTTCCTGGGGGGAGTAGGCTCTGTAGCCATTGCTCAGTATCCGCTACTGCATCAGTGCCTTCTAGCAACCCCACGGTGCGCATATTGTTCCAATGGGAGCACCTCTCTGTGTCTTTGGCCCGTCATTCCAGTAGGCGGACTTGCTTTGACAAGTCCTGCATCATAGTGCCTGCATTTTAGACAGCGGGACGGTCTTCTGTCAATGCAAGTTCCATGTCGCGCACTTTGTCTGTGAGTTTACGGTGATCAGCATGTAGCAGGGTGAAGTCCACAGTAATTTTGTCTATGCTGTCTTCGAGTGAGGTGCGGGTTTGCGCTAGGGAGGCTACCAATCTTTCAACTGCCTTGAGTACAGAGTCCAGTTTAGAATCCAGTACATGGGACGACATTGCATCTGGCAGGCCTCCCGTCATGGTCTGGGTGGGAGGCGATGGTGACTGCCAGTGAAGGGGCTGATGATTCCCATTCCTTGGCAACGTGTCTAGGAGTGTACAAAAGGAGGCACTTTTATTTATTGATGTCTTGCCAGTTTCACCTCTCGTGCCACCCCTGTCTCTGGTGTACTAATGGTTGAGGCATCAGTTATGTTTTGAGGAGCCTTTTGATTAGTCTGTCACCCACAGCAGCACTTCCTGCGGTGGTGACGTACATCTTTGTACTCTATTGCCGTAGGTGTTGCCGGGTACCCATAGGCCTAGGCCCGATATGACCCCCGAGCCTCTTGCACTGTCCGCCTCTTATGTTTGTACCTTGTGGAAGATTCAGGCCTGTTTGCTGCAGGTGGTCTGATGCAGTGTGTATGGGGTAATTGAGAGGGGTCCAGGTGATGCTCAATCGGAATCGGGGAGGTAGCTGACATAAGAGGGCGCCCCCAAGCTAGTCATGCACTGTCACCACCACATGCAGGCCAGTTTTTGCGATCACAGTGTGCTCCATCTGTCCTTTGGGCGCCTCAGGCCTAGGCGCGACATGGCCCCCAGGCCCGACAGCTTCCCTCCTCCCCTCTCTCCTTACCTGGGCCTCCGGGCGTGAGAGCTAGTGCATCATCTGGGCCATCCCAACTCATATTCGAGCAGTGGTAAGTGCCATCCTATGCGGCCGCCGAAGGTCCTGTGATCCTCCTCGGTCGCATCGTGGATGCCGCAGGGATGACGAGGTGCTGCCGCCACTCAATGTCGCAGGGCCAGGCGCCTGCCCGGCCAGTCTCCACCACTTCCTCTGTGCAGCAGGTCAGTCTTGTTCCGCCGGTGTGCCCCGGCAGCTCTCTCGCTCTAGGTGGTGCGACCCGCTGCAGATCAGCTGAGTTGCAGGGGGCAGCGTGCCTCCCCGCCTCATCGAAACGGGTGTTGCAGAGGGTCTCCGCCTCTAGAGCCGGTGCCCCAGTGGGAGTGGCAGGGCTTTAGCCTCGTACCTCGTGGTATCGGACCTCTGCCTTCGTTTCACTCTCTAATGGCGTAGTTTCCTGTAGCGCTCACAGACCTGGCCATTTGGCACCAGTAGCTGCATCTTGGGTCCTTTTATTTTCCCGTGATGGCAGTGTGAGCAGATCAATGTAATCGGATAGTGGGGCCAAGATGCGGAGCTTGCTTAGAACGCATCTGTCATCTTAGCCATCTGGCCACACCCCATGATATTCTCATTTATATCTCTGACATTGAAACCTCATTACCAGCCCTATCTCAAGACATTCTTACTTTTTCCCAAGTTTTGAGATCCAAAATTTATTTTGATAAGACTTAAATCTTTCCTTTAAATAAATTCTGTACCAAACACTAATTCTCCTCCACTGGCTTCCCTTGGACTCCAACTAAACTTAAATATCTAGGAATATGGTTGTCTAATTCTATTTCTGCCTCTGTTTCTTTGAATCTGAAGGCCCTCCTTCTCCGAACTAAAACCTCACTCTCTTTTTGGTCCTCTTTTTTTTTATTGGTGGGGTTGACTAGATTCAATGAAGATGATGAATTTTCCTATTCTATAAACCTTATCCATGATCCCTGTTAGTATACCCCAGCTCTATTTCGAGAAAATGTATTCTCTGCTATCAAACCTTTTATGGTACAAGAAGAAATCCTGTATCTCCCTGTTCCATTTGAAACACTTCAGAAGTGAGTGGGGTGTTAATTTTCAAAATGTTGAACAATATCAGAAGGCCTTTGATCTCCAACAGGCAGCCTTTTGGTTATTAAAAAACAACTCTCTTCTTCAGCTCCCTGGTTAACATTAGAAAAGTCTCACATTTTTCCTTTCTCTTTCAAGAATATCTCTCTCAATTTTCCACTCCTGCATATTTGTCCACTCCTGTTTTTAAACATATTTCCCATTTAATCCCTCCCCCTTTTTCTTCACCTGTATCTTACCTGCAATAGTTTTCATCATATATTCTTCTGGTACAATGAAATTATTAAATTCCATAATCGTCCTATTGTTTGGTGAGCATGGAGGATTAAAGGTATTGTTTGGGTTGGGGATTTATGTTTTCATAATAATCCAATTTCTTTTCCTCAATTTCCTTAAATTTCTAACTCCCTTTACATATATCCACCAATACATTGTTTTCTTTCCTTAAGATAATCATACTTTACAGCTTGCAATCCTTTTTCTATTGTCCTTTTGCTACACCTTTGACAGGGCCCCTACATAATGGCCCATATCACACACTCATAATTATTCCCCTCCTAATCCCCACCAAAAAAAGAAAAATAACCAAAATTGCCTTATTCTTTAATACATATTTTAGCTTGTTTGCTTCTTTTTTTATTATGGATGCATGTATCAATAACTTTTGTATGTTAAATGTTATTGTTCATGCTTATTTCTACATTTGTTCTCGATTACAATTGTTAATTTCATTTACTATCCTGTATACATTATATTTCTCAATAAAGCTTCTAAAACTCAAAAAGGTTAATGTGTATTGTACATATGTGCCTTGGTCAGATTGCATGTGAATCTGAGTACCCCCACTACAGAAGCATTAATTAAGACAAAATTAATTCATACTTTGATATGGACAAGTGGCTTACTCACTTATAATAGCCATACATATGGATTTATTTCAGAGCGTGGAATTTAGGAAAATGCTTGATTTATCATCAAGAGGTGTTAAATCCCAGCTTCGTTTAGACTTTTGGGCAGATAGAAAGGATTTGGCCTGTAAGGAGCCTTTTTTAAATGTTGCCATTGAGTCACAAATGAAATACAAGGATCTTTGAAATAGTGGGCTAATTGGGTAAATGGGGAAATTAACAAGTTGGTTGTTAAATCTTCCTGAGAGGATAACATCACTTTTCTCAGCCTTTAATGCCTTGTTAAAGCAATATCATTACATACCTCATGACGCCCTAAATTACACAGATTTCTAACGAAAAAGGCATGCTGAGATACTTAGAATTCTCTGACAAAGCATTGCTATCTTGCTGAGTAAAATAGATTTGACTGGAGAGAATTATCCGGATGCTCTTCTTGCTATTCCTCATTTATGAATTTAGAAGTAGATGGAGAAATCCATTCACTCATTTGGATGAAAGAAGGCTGTGTCGTTATGAAACTGAGTTGTTTCAACATATTTCATGCTGTTGATCAGAATAAATTAGAGAACAAAGAATATTTTTCAAAAGCATTTTTGATATAGCTGAAACAAAATATATAAAGGCACAGTAAATCTCGGTTCAAATAGTAGTAGCTTATGCATTGAGCTGTGCTGCAAATTTCTTAATTTAGTATGTAAGAATCTGTTAGCAAATGTTTTTATGAATGTTTCCAATAAATTAAATACACTACAGTATTTATGTGTAAGTGTACATACACATATATTGTGCCCTCGCCATACACTGCTTATGACCTTGCAAATTACATCCCTCATGACATGTTCTATCACATCATTGATAACATCACTGATGACATCTGAAATTATATCATTGATGACAGCACTGTGCATGGTGGGGGTGCGAGTTTAAGTTCCTTGAGCTAACTAAAACTGGTGAAGTTCTGTGGTTTTGAAGTTTAACCAGTTGAATGTTTTACCTGACATTTTCACCTAACTATAAAGTCACTCTAAAGTTTATTTTTTTATATATGTTGATAAATGCAACTTTGTAGTTAGAATTTGTTCCAAATTTCCATTGAAAATCTGTTTTTGTTTTGATAATACCTTTGGTGCCATTTGATGAATCTGCAAATACTTACAAAAAAGGTTTGTATGGTTTAGGTTCAGTATGGCAAGTTTTGTTCAAATCAATTGGGGAAGAGGAATAAAAGAGGAGCAAAATATAAGCCTTTCTCATTTGTCTTCCATAGTAATCTTTGGTGGCTGCTACAGACAAAATGATGAACGAATGACACAAAACTTGTCATAAAGCTAGTGCTTTACTCAGGTAAGTGACTTTGCTTGGCTTAGTGTAAATTTTTCAACTAGAATTATCATTAAAAATATGTTGCGTGGCTTGAAATAATTAAAAGTTAGAGATATCAAGATCAGTGTTCCCAAATGTTTTAGAACCAAGACCCACTTTTTAGAATGACAAACTTTCCCAACCCACCTACTTTTAATGAACATGAGGAGGAGCAATTTTTTAATGTAACAAAACCCTTTTGTGGTAGCATATTGTCATTTGCATTTTGCATTAAAACAGCCACTAACTTTTCAGGAAAAAACTATACAGCACTCAAAAAATAATGTGTGGAAATTGGGTTTCTGTGAATATTTATCATTTGTGCCTCACCACGTAAATTGTCTTGATTTGTTTTGATCCTATTAAAATCTCTGTTTACAGAGCACTTCTGAACTACAGTAAAAATGTCCTTCGTTTTTCCTTTCCTAACTGCTGAATGCATACAGTTTATTCACAGGAATTTACATTTTGTTGTGTGTTGCAAAAAACAACATCCTACAGCATTTACTTTTAAACTTCTCCCTGTACTCTATCAAGATTGTCACATAGTTCACTTTAAAAACTCCGATCAATTTGTAGCTAGAGAAAGAAAAGTAAGCATCAATCCCATTTTAAAGGAATAAGGAACAATTTGTCAGAAGACTTAGCCTGACACTTGACCTCTGTCATTGAATGACTGAAAAATGTGACAAGATAAACACAGAATTTAAAGACATCTTTATTTATTGCTCAGGCTTTCCCGATCCACTAAAAATCGGCTTGTGACTCACTGTATAGGAAACGCTGGTCTAGATCGATAGTCAGCAGACAGGTGACTTGGTTTCACAAACTGTCTGAGCTTAAATTAAAAAAGTAAAGCCCCCAATTGGATGAACCAATCTTTTCGCACCCATTGTTCATCTTGGGTCTGCAAATTCAGACCTGGGTCTGCAAACCTAAATGCTTTGCTTGGCTGGTAGCAAGGGAACATTTTGTCTTGGAGCTGGCATCAAAGGACAGAGGGCATGGTACCCACATCCTGAAAACAAAAAACAAAAAGCCATGTACAGGTACAGAGATACCACACCCTAGCCCCAAGGCCTAGGCAAAGGGCCCGCACAAGGTTTTTAAAAAGGTTTGTTGTTGCGTGGGGTCTGTGGACTTGGCATAGAATTCGGGAACCATGACCGGGAGAGCACAAGAGGAGATTTCAGGACCACCCGTTGCTTCTACAGAGGAAGACACATTGATTTGCACTGGGGAGATGACAGAGCTAGAGAAGAACACCAAGGATTCCATTGTTTGGGATTTCTTCATTCCTTCGTGTGGTGAAACTCCCACTTTGGGGACACACCCAGGGATCCCCAAGAGGAAACACACATATTGTACTCTCTTCAGATAAAAGGAAAACTGGTAGGTGCTTTTCACTCTTCTCTTTAATGAGGTATCCCCATTTACAGAGTGTTAGGAGTCACTAGAAGTACCAATGGGGGGAGGGCGAAGCAGAAAATAAAGGGACTCTCACTCAGTCTACCAGAAAGTATCACAAAACATCAAAAGGAGTGAGAAGGCACCGTATCGGAAAAAGGTTCTCTCTCAAGAAAATATTGGGACCCTCAACAGATAGTTTCAGTCAGTGGCACAATGTCTCCACTTATATACTAGTAACCAATAGCGCCATCATCTGGTCTACACACCACAAGGAGGGAGAGTCTCAAAATGCAAAGACGGTGTGGGATCCGTGAAAGAAAGTGAAGGGGTTTAAAATTACCTCCTACCCCAAAAGTGAATAAATGTATTAAAATTGGGGCGAGGGTATGGTTAAAAGAAGGGTGAGATGCTTTAGGAAGAGCTAGATATCCCTCGCATCTAAATGATCATATGGTCAACATGTTTCAGCCTACTTGCACCCATAAAGGTAAATGGCTTTCATCAGGACCGTAAAATTTCGGATCCTGTTGTTAGCCAATAGTGGCAATTTACCCTGGCAATTTGCGTTGCAAATGTATTTATTTTCTATACATTTGGAGAATACAATGTCCTCCCTGGAAATAGAAAGAAACAATAAAGCATACATCCATTCATGGCTGCTGTTCTCATTATCACAATTATGTGCATCAATATAACTTAGTGAACCTGATTTCAAAACATCACATTGATTAAAGTCTATAAAACATACATCACCATTTGTGTGTATAAAGCAAAATGTACAGTGAGGACATGAAAAACGACTTGCTGATACTGAGAATAATAGGAGATATGTATGTTGCTGTTATGATGTGAACGCATTCAGCTATGTAGTTCATGCAGTTTTATAGTGCGGGGTACGGAATAAATCTTAATTGCTGGTTCTTGCATGAGAAAAAACTGCCAAGAACTTGCGTTGTTGTGCCCAGAATAAATGAGCTTTGTGCTTTGGAAGCACGCTGTCCCTTTTTAGTGTGTAATGTCAGGCATGGTGTAATTACGAGTGCCGGTATGCATTAGGGGCTTTAATCAGGGAATTACATTGTATCTGGGAGAGGGAGCCTCGTGTGATGTGTAGAGGGGGCAGGTCTGCTATCATGCTTCCTAATGTATTCACAAGAAGGTGCGATAAATAAAATGCGTCTCTCACTTGTCTTAAAACATGATTTACGCTAAATACGTTCAATGAGTAATGGCGGGGCCCAATAGGCCGTGGGTGGAAGTGGAATGGCTGCACTCTCTGGGTAGGAAAGTTTCAAAAGTTTTAGAAGGAACAATAGTTAGAATGCATACGGCGAAAAGACGCAGCGTCTTTTAATAAGAACTTGGTGCACAAGAAGGACTTACTTCTAGCACTGGTTCTCCATTTGCGACTGACCCGTCCCGTCCTGCATGTTGGCGGGTAGGAGAGCCGCAGCTTTTTTTATCCTCAGGTGTGGGAGGTAAATGTTCATCAGATGCAGATCGTTACTTGCATCCTTATCAGTTGGTGTAATTACTGACAACAGACTGCGCAATCGGAGGGGATTGCTGCCTAGTGATTTTGGATAAAAGGGCAATATGTGTAGATTACACAATTAAGTTATTTGAATAATGATGATATACAAATTAGAGATAGTGAATGCACACAAAAAGAAATAGTTACTCTGGGCTTTGAATGCATTCAAGAGATATATAAACCAAGGATATGGAGTGGTTACAAAAATGTGAGACACATAAGATCGTACTATTTTGGAAAACAGATCCGGTAGTTTTGTATTACTTTAGTCTCTAGTGTGCTGCTAGGGATTTTAACACGTGGTACAAAAAAGACGCTATCCTAGATTCAGACTTCATAAGCTGAGGGTTTTTTTCTTTGGGAAGATACAGGTTCTTGTATATCAAAGGATATAGTGTTGTGGTTTTCCTAAGTGAGTGGAAACTGATCTAATTTCCGTAGTGTGTCAAGATTTTGATACTATGGAAGTAATAGATGCCTCATGTGTTTGCCTTCATCAGGTGACTTATGACCAAGGGTTATTGTCAATGAGTCCCTTTTTGAATGTACCCAGATGATAAATCCAACATTGTTCCTTCTGTAGCAAGTTCCTGTTAGAATGTGTATCAATGCAGTCCAAGGTTTGAAGTACCACCCATTCCAGGTCATTTTCAGGATGTCCAGTGGTTAGGAAATGACTTGTCATCCTTATTGTCGATCTTTTGCATCTGATATTGCTTCTATGCTCTCCGATGTGGGTCTTCACCTTTCTTCATGTCATGCTGATGTGGCGCAGTTCGCAGGAACACGTCATCATGTAGATGACATGGGAGCTATTGCAATTTTTGTGCTTTCTCAGGGTCCACTTGAGGTCTTGTTTCAAATCAATTCTTTTCATGGCCATGGTCAAGTGACAGACTAAGCAAGAGCCACAAGGGATGTGACCCACGACTGGGGGAAGACCCCATGCTGTGGAGATGGTCTTGCTCTTTATCTTGGTAGTGTGTGGATCAGATGGTCTCGCAGGTTTTTTCCTCTCTTATAGGCAAAGCGAGGCATTGACCAGTTGAATGTTACTGAGTTGACTATTTTCCAATTTCTGCGTACTAATTTCTTAATACAGTGTGAGGCTGCGCTGAATGTGCTTACACAGGTCAACATGTCTTAAATAGAGGGTAGTTCCTTTTCTTGTATGCGGATTTCTCTAGCCTGATTTCTGGCTCGTTTGTAACATCTGTTGACAATGTGGGAGGGATAATCCCTGGGCTCCAGTTTTTTGGCCAGTGCTTTGGCTTGGGTTTTGAAGTCTCTGATGTTGCTAAAGTTTCACCATATGCATACGAATTGACTATACAGTAAGTTTTATTTCAGTGAGTGTGGGTGAAAGCTATTAAACAAGAGTAGGCTATTCTTAACTGCTGGCTTGTAGTAGGTCTTAGAACAGAGTTGGGCACCGCTGGTGAAAATTGTGAAGACAAGAAATGGCAATGTTGTCGTGCTTATGCTGCTTGTTTATTTAAGAGAGTGATCCTGTGTGTTCAATCATGTCAGAAAGTCCTGGGAAGTCTGCTCTTTGCCGTCCCATATAATGAGGATGTCATCTATATAGAGTTTCCATAATGTAATCCTATGATGATATGGGTTGATGTTAGTCAAAATGTTAGTTCCTTCGAAGCTGCTGACGTACAGTCCGGCCAAGCTTGGGGCAAAGTGTGAGAAGTTGGCCTGGTATATGCTGTCCACTAATTATAGTGGGCACCTTGCACCAGTCCAAACAACCCCTTATTGGAGATAGGTTAAAGACAACCTTTATTGAAAGCTATCCTAGTGGTAGCTATGGAGAGCAGCCTTCAGGCTAAGTCTTGAAGGAATGTAAAGCAGCTTGTTTTACCAGTCTATAATCTCTTGATGAAAGAGGACCAAATGAAAGAGGACCACACCAGGTATATATTCAAAATATATGTATTTATTGCTAAACACACCCCTCTAGTCTCTTTATGAGGCTCGAGTTCGAAGTACATAAGTTATAAGTTAGTTATCAACAGTAATAGCACAAATACACGTTTGAGCCCTAGGGGCGTACCAAACCATATACCAATAAAGTGGTATAAGAACCACGACTGAGCTAGACACAAGGCCTAGAGCCTGTAGAAGTGCTTGGACCACAAGGAACCACCCAAGGTAGTGACACAGGGGACCCACGGGGGACGCGTGCAGTGTAAGAACACAACCGCGAATCGCCGTTGACTTCTATGGGGAAAGTCGCGGTTGGAATTTTAAAGAAAAGGGACACTTAGAGGAGGACTTGGAGCAAACCCCTTTAGAACTAGGTCGTTCTAGAGTCTATACCCACGGGAGCACCGGAGTACTCGAGTTACCTCACCCAGGGAAGCTGGGTGCATAGGTGTCTTTCGGGGTCGGGTTTCGTCGTCGTTTATAATGGCGATCTGCTGCAAAGTGCTGCTGGCGACCAAGTCGAAAGTGTTCGGGTGGATCCAAAGGTGGATCGGAGATCTGAAGAATCTGAAAGCAGAGGGGACAGAGTCTGGGTCACTAGCCAGTGACCAGGAAGGCGATGAGCGGATGCCCACCGATGTCGGGTGCTTCAGGTAGGTTGATGGTTGTCTTGACTCTTCAGCCACGAGGTCCAGGAGGCGTCGACGACAACCCGGAGCTGGATTCGAGCTGTCCCGTGACGTCTGTCGATTGCTAAGGTGTCGGTGACAGGATTGGACCCAACAAGCCTTGGCAACGGCAAGTCTCGTGGAAATAGAAGAAGGACGGTGGTGCAGACCAGCAAGGTCTGAGGGACTCACCCAGCGAGGGTAAGTCAGGGCAAGCCCGGAGCAACCAGGAAAGCCCAATTAGAATAAGAGTTGCCTTCGGGAGGGCCCACTAGCCAACGGACTAGCGACCGCAAAGGAGCCTCAAGTGGACGCACTTGAAGCTGGCTCACGGGACACTCGTGGAGTGGGGGCCAGTGATCTTTGGTGCAGTCGGTGCTGGAGGCGGGGGCTACTCGGAGCCCAAAGCACAACTTCATGAAATCCCAGGAAGAGGATGCACTTGCAAATGTGCTTGGTGTCCAGGGGTCACGGTTCCACGTTACCCATGATAGCTACGGGCCTCAGCTTTGCTGGGGACTCAGGGCAGCCTCTGGGAAGTCTGAAAATCCACCTCTGGTGATGCAAAGACTTCGGCGTCCGGCGGGAGCTTCAGCGATGCAGAAGTGACAATTGCTTCTTTGGTGCCTGCCAAGCAGGGGAGTCACTCCTTGACCCCAAGGGAGATTCTTCAGTCCTCTAATCTTAAAGTAGAGCGTCGAAGGTCCAGGATTCTGTGTCAGAGTTTCGTCCAGGTAAATCTAAAGTCCTAAGGACTGGGGTCCCATACTTATACCAAGTTAGGGGGTTGGACATACTCTGGGGACCCACCTATGGGAGGGTCAGGGAAGAGGGGTGGTTACACCCCTTTCCCTTTGTCCAGTTTCGTGCCAGAGCAGGGGCTGGAAGCCCCTGAACCAGTTTGAACTGGGGTATGCACAGGGACACCAAGTGTGCCCCCAGTGCCGGACTTCAAAGCACCAGAGAGTGCTCCCGCCCAGCCCCAATACACATTATCCTGTCTGGGGAGGTGGTTACACCTTCCTGGGACAGGAAACCTATTGTCCAGGCCTCCCCTGCCGGAGTTTCAGTCAGCAGCAGGAGGCCAGACCCGTGTCTGTGGCAGCGGCATCCATTTTGTGATGCCAGGGCTTGGAAAGAAGTTACCGGGCAGGCCGGTGTGTACATGTCTCTCCCTCTAGAAGGGTGGAATGCTACCCCGCCGCCAGAACTGGCGGGGGTAGTATTCCAAGATGTTTGACACCAAACACGACATGTTTCCGTGCATCCATCCCAAAGTTAGCATTTAACGCGAGGTTATAATGCGCTTAAGAGTATATGGTCAGGCTGCACTACAAACAGCATCAGAGAAGGGTCTCCGAACGCTGCAGAGGGGCCCTGCTCATGCAGGGGCACCCTCTCACATAAGAACCACGCACTCTGCCTTCAGGATTGATAAGGCCTGCCATAGGAGTGACTTATAGGCTTATATGTGTGTATGTATGTAGTGATATAGGTAGCCTATATCACAGTAAGGGGTGCATGCACCACCTTACCCAAGCTGCAGTAGCAGACCTGTGGTGTCCTTTTGGCTGGCCTTCCAGGGGTGGCACAATACATGCTTCAGCCCCTGGCAGGCCTCTGAGGTACCTATGCCCTGGGTACATAGTATACCATATACTAGGGACTTCTAAGGGCACTCCAGATTCCAATCAGGGATGTGCCTAAGGCACATGGAAACCATTTTAGAGAGGAAGCAGCTAGGCTGGGGTTCTGATTAGCAGGGCCCCAGCCAGACTAAAGTCGAAAAACAGTGAAGCATCAGCAAAAAGTGTGGGTACCCATGTGAAGCAGATCCTACTCTCCTACACAACCCCCCAAACGTAGGGACATTAAACTAACCTGGCCCAGTTAAGTCTTCATGTTCTAAGTGGAAGTACCTAGAGAGTCCATCTGCATTGGCATGGTTACTCCCAGGTCTATGTTCCACTGTGAAGTCCATCCCCTGTAGGGAAATGGACCACCTAAGCAGTTTGGGGTTTTCACCCTTCATTTGTTTTAGCCATAAGAGGGGCTTATGGTCTGTTTGAACAAGGAAGTGAGTACCAAACAAGTATGGCCTCAACTTCTTCAGAGCCCAGACCACAGCAAAGGCCTCCCTCTCAATGGCTGACCAACGTTTCTCTCTAGGGGTCAGCCTTCTGCTAATAAAAGCTACTGGCTGATCCTGACCTTCATCATTCAATTGTGACAGTACAGCCCCTACCCCCAATTCAGATGCATCTGTTTGGACAATGAACTTCTTGGAGTAATCAGGACTCTGTAGAATGGGAGCAGTGCCATCAAACGCCTTTTGACAGCTAACTGTCCACTGAACCATTTTGGGCAATTTCTTGGAAGTTAAGTCATTCAGGGGTGTCACTATTGATCCATACCCCTTGACAAATCTCCTATAGTACCCAGTCAGGCCTAAAAAGGCTCTCACCTGAGTCTGGGTAGTTGGAGCAGTCCAGTCCATGATGGTCTGGATCTTGCTCTGCAGTGGTTGAACCTGGCCTCCACCCACAAGGTGGCCCAGGTACACAACCTGACTCTGCCCTATCTGGCACTTTGTGGCCTTGATAGTCAGGCCTGCTTTCTGCAGGGCCTGTAAAACATTTCTGAGGTGGACCAGGTGATCCTCCCAGGTGGAGCTAAAGACAGCAATAGCATCTAGATATGCTGCACTATAGGCTTCCAGACCTGTAAGGACTGTATTCACCAACCTCTGAAAAGTGAAAGGTGCATTCTTCAGACCAAAGGGCATCACCACAATTTGATAATGCCCACTAGGGGTTGAGAATGCTGTTTTTGGCTTTGCATCATCAGCTAGTCTGATCTGCCAGTAGCCAGCTGTCAGGTCAAATGTGCTTAGATACTTGGCTGAGGCCAAAGTGTCTATTAGCTCATCTGCCCTAGGTATTGGATGGGCATCAGTCCTAGTGACTGCATTGAGACCCCTGTAGTCCACACAAAACCTCATCTCTCTTTTCCCACCATTGGTGTGAGGTTTTGGCACAAGGACCACTGGACTAGCCCAAGGGCTATCTGAGGGTTCAATAACTCCCAAATCCAACATTTTCTGGACTTCTGTCCTGATACAGTCCCTGACATGGTCAGGTTGCCTATAAATCTTATTTTTAATAAGCAGACTGTCCCCAGTGTCCACTTCATGAGTGCACCAGGTGGTCTGACTTGGAGTCAGAGAGAACATATGTCTGTACTGATTGAGCACTTGTCTACAATCAGCTTGCTGCTGAGCAGTGAGGCTGCCTGCCAAGGCTACACCATCTACTGACCCATCATCAGGGTTCTGTGAGAGCAGGTGAGGGAGTGGGTCACTCTCTTCCTCCTGTCCCTCATCAGTAGCCATGAGCAAGCCCATGTCTGCCCTGTCCACATATGGTTTTAATCTGTTGACATGGAGAACCCTGTGGGGACTCCTGGGTGTTCCTAGGTCTACTAAGTAGGTAACCTCACCCTTCTGCTCAACAATGGTATGGGGTCCACTCCATTTGTCTTGGAGAGCTGCTGGGGCCACTGGCTCCAACACTCACACCTTCTGTCCTGGCTGGTAAACAGTCAGTACAGCCTTTGGTCATGCCAGGCTTTTGAAGTTCCTGGCTAGCCTCAAGGTTTTTAGTTGCCTTTTTCATGTACTCAGCCATCCGGGAGCGGAGACCAAGTACATAGTCCACTATGTCTTGCTTTGGGGGCTTGAGAGGTAACTCCCATCCTTCCTTCACCAAGCACAAGGGACCCCTGACAGGATGACCAAACAAAAGTTCAAAAGGGCTGTAGCCAACCCCTTTTTGAGGCACCTCCCTGTATGCAAATAAAAGGAAGGGCAAGAGTATGTCCCATCTTCGCCTAAGCTTTTCTGGGAGCCCTTTAATCATGCCCTTCAAGGTTTTGTTGAATCTCTCAACTAAACCATTGCATTGTGGGTGATAGGGTGTGGTGAACTTGTAAGTCACTCCACACTCCTTCCACATTGCTTTTAAGTATCCAGACATAAAGTTAGCACCCCTGTCTGATACAACCTCCTTAGGAAGCCCACTCTTGAGAAAATTCCCAGGAGGGCCCTTGCCACCACAGGTGCTGTAGTGGTCCTAAGGGGAATAGCCTCTGGGTACCTGGTGGCATGATCCACTACCACCAGGATAAACCTGTGCCCAGATGCTGTTTGGGGATCCATGGGACCAACAATGTCAATCCCCACCCTTTCAAAGGGAACCCCCACCACAGGTAGTGGTATCAGGGGGGCCTTTGTAGTGCCACCTGCCTTGCCACTGGCCTGGCAGGTTACACAGGAGCGACAAAACTCCTTGGTGTCTTCAGACATGTGGGGCCAGTGAAAGTGAGGGTCAATTCTGTCCTAAGTCTTGTTCTGGCCCAGGTGACCTGCTAAGGGAATGTCATGGGCTAGGGTCAATAGGAAGCCCCTGAACTTCAGAGGTATAACCAACCTCCTGGTGGCACCAGGCTTGGGGTCTCTACACTCTGAGTACAAGAGTCCATCATCCCAATACACTGTATGGGGACCACTAGCTTTCCCAGCAGCCTCAGCAGCAGCTTGCTGTCTGAGGGGTTCAAGAGAGGGTCAGCTCTGCTGCTCCTGGCTCAGATCTGCCCTGGAAGGGCCCCCTGTCCCTAAGAACTCAACCTGATCAGGCTCAAGCTCCTCTGGGACAGTTCCTTCCTCAGGACTGAGATCAGCCCCCTGAAGAGACTGATCTTCCTTCTGAGCCAAGGGGGAAGGCACTGCCGTTACCCTACTACTCCTCTTCTTGGAGGGCACTTGGTCCATTATTCCAGAATCCAAGGCCTGTTCAGTGTTAGACATTTTGGCTTGTGACCTGGTCACAGCAAACACATCTGCAGGGATGCCCAGCATTTCTGCATGGGTCCTGAGCTCCACTTCTGCCCAAGCTGAAGTTTCTAAATCATTGCCAAGCAAGCATTCAACTGGTAGGTCTGCACTTACCACAACCTTCTTAAGGCCAGTTACCCCTCCCCAGGAGAAGTTAACAACTGCCAGAGTATGGTCTGTTCTGACATTGCTAGCATTGGTCACTTGGTGCATTTCACCAAGTATAATCTGCCCAGGATTCACAAGGTCTTGTGTCACCATGGTGACACTTGCCCCTGTGTCCCTAAATGCCAAAGCCTCTTTTCCATTGATTAAGGGCTGTTGTCTGTACTTTCCCAGATTACTGGGACTCACAGAGGAGGTCACATCCATGCCTCCATCACAGACTAGGACAGCCTGAGTGAGTTCTCTGACTAGGTCAGAGCTCATCTCCTTACCCAGGGTCAACCCTACTAAACCCTTGGCTTGTGTAGTCCCACCACCAACTGTAACTGCACTAGGGGGAGCAGGTGCCTTAGGGGCATTGGTGGGGGCTGGAGTAGAGTCTTTGGACTTGGTGCAATCACTGGTCCAGTGGGTCTTTTGCTTACAGACCTTGCACCATGGTTTCTTTTGGCCTTTCCCTTTGTTAGACTGTGAATCCCCACCTGAAGAAGATTTTTGGGGGCCTTGTGAAGACTTCTGGTCTTTACCCTTCTCCCCACCCTTATCAGAGTTCTTAGAATCTTGCTTCTTTGGGTCACCACCTTGGTTCTGTACCTTCTGCCTCACCCTGGTCCTGACCCATTTGTCTGCCTTCTTTCCCAAGTCTTGGGGAGAGGTCAGATCAGAGTCCACCAGGTACTGATGCAACAGCTGATTTTGACAGTTATTAAGAATCTGCTCCCTCATGATACGATTGTACAATCCTGTGAAGTCACACACCTTACTGCCCATCAACCAACCTTCCAGAGCCTTAGCAGAACAATCCACATAGTCTACCCAGTCTTGAGTCTGTGCTTTTTGGGTATCTCTGAACTTTAACCTGTATTGTTCAGTGGTTAGGCCAAACCCATCAATCAGAGCACTCTTCAAGACTTTGTAATTGTCAGCATCCTCTTCTCTTACAGTGAGGAGCTTGTCTCTACCTTTGTCTGCAAAGGAGAGCCACAAGATTGCTGCCCACTGCTCCTGAGGGACCCTCTGTACTTTACAGGCCCTCTCCAGTGCAGTTATCCATTTGTGGATGTCATCCCCACTCTGGTAGGGGGGGACAATCTTGCTCAGGTTTCTATGGTCATAAGACCTTTCCCTATCTCTGGGGAAATTGCTGCCACCATGGGACTCTAGTCCCAACTTTTTCTCTCTCTATAGAGATCTAGGGACTCCTGTCTATAGCCAATTGCTGTTTTCTGAGTTCAAGCTGGGCTTGCTCAGACTGAATCAGTCTCTTCCTCCTCTCATGAGAGGATTCCCTTCCATGAGAGGAGACAGAGGTCCCTACTGAGGTGTCAGAGTGGTTAGACTCCTGAGAAGGAGATCTAGACCGTCTGGGCACACTCACAATTCTTCCTGGGGGGACAAAGGGGAGGTCATTCTGATCCTCCTCCTCCTCCACAGGAGGAATTGGGTTTTCCAGGTCAAGGTAATTTTCACCTTCCTGGCCAGTTTCAGAGGGGGGGCCCTGGGTTTCTTCACCCCTGACCCCTTCCTCATTTTCTGCCCCACCCTATCTGCCTACCCCTTCAGACCCTAGGGGCCTGCTGAGATCATCAGCCAGTAACACCTCCCTGAGGTGTTGGGTGCTGGCACTTTTGCCTGCCTTCAACTTCCTAGTATTGCATAATGCTCTCAATTCCAAGAATGGGAGTTTATCATACTTG
Organism: Calotriton arnoldi; assembly: GCA_963921515.1. Taxonomy (NCBI): domain Eukaryota; kingdom Metazoa; phylum Chordata; class Amphibia; order Caudata; family Salamandridae; genus Calotriton; species Calotriton arnoldi. The sequence goes on from CAWUFW010003114.1 coordinate 1,406,216, forward strand.
GAGGGAAGAAGCCCACTGGCTTCTGGCAAGGACTCACTGGGTCCTGGCTTTGAAGACATTACTAGTGAGGTGTGGTGTATGCACTACCTACTCTAGTGTGGCCTACTAAACTCTCTTGAGTTGTAGAAAGGGTGTGCTATCCCTTAACACACAACTCTAAGTTCAGTAGAACTTACTGTATACTAAGCTTGATTTATATGTACCTAAGGTACCCTTAGTGGTTTTCAGTTGATCAATTCAATTGAGATTATCTGGTAAAACAATAGCAAGCTGGAATCCCACACACTGCACACCAATGTGAGAAGTTGGCCTGGTATATGCTGTCCACTAATTATAGTGGGCACCTTGCACCAGTCCAAACAACCCCTTATTGGAGATAGGTTAAAGACAACCTTTATTGAAAGCTATCCTAGTGGTAGCTATGGAGAGCAGCCTTCAGGCTAAGTCTTGAAGGAATGTAAAGCAGCTTTTTTACCAGTCTATAATCTCTTGAGTGACCAAATGAAAGAGGACCACACCAGGAATATATTCAAAATATATGTATTTATTGCTAAACACACCCCTCTAGTCTCTTTATGAGGCTAGAGTTCGAAGTACATAAGTTATAAGTTAGTTATCAACAGTAATAGCACAAATACACGTTTGAGCCCTAGGGCGTACCAAACCATATACCAATAAAGTGGTATAAGAACCACGACTGAGCTAGACACAAGGCCTAGAGCCTGTAGAAGTGCTTGGACCACAAGGAACCACCCAAGGTAGTGACACAGGGGACCCACGGGGGACGCGTGCAGTGTAAGAACACAGCCGCGAATCGCCGTTGACTTCTATGGGGAAAGTCGCGGTTGGAATTTTAAAGAAAAGGGACACTTAGAGGAGGACTTGGAGCAAACCCCTTTAGAACTAGGTCGTTCTAGAGTCTATACCCACGGGAGCACTGGAGTACTCGAGTTACCTCACCCAGGGAAGCCGGGTGCATAGGTGTCTTTCGGGGTCGGGTTTCGTCGTCGTTTATAATGGCGATCTGCTGCAAAGTGCTGCTGGCGACCAAGTCGAAAGTGTTCGGGTGGATACAAAGGTGGATCGGAGATCTGAAGAACCTGAAAGCAGAGGGGACAGAGTCTGGGTCACTAGCCAGTGACCAGGAAGGCGATGAGCGGATGCCCACCGATGTCGGGTGCTTCAGGTAGGTTGATGGTTGTCTTGACTCTTCAGCCACGAGATCCAGGAGGTGTTGACGACAACCAGGAGCTGGATTCGAGCTGTCCCATGATGTCTGTCGATTGCTGAGGTGTTGGCGACCAGATTGGACCCAACAAGCCTTGGCAACGGCAAGTCTCGTGGAAATAGAAGAAGGACAGTGGTGCAGACCAGCAAGGTCTGAGGGACTCACCCAGCGAGGGTAAGTCAGGGCAAGCCCGGAGCAACCAGGAAAGCCCAATTAGAATAAGAGTTGCCTTCGGGAGGGCCCACTAGCCAACGGACTAGCAACCGCGAAGGAGCCTTGAGTGGACGCACTTGGAGCTGGCTCACGGGACACTCGTGGAGTGGGGGCCAGTGATCTTCAGTGCAGTCGGTGCTGGAGGCGGGGGCTACTCGAAGCCCAAAGCACAACTTCGTGGAAGCCCAGGAAGAGGATGCACTTCCAAATGTGCTTGGTGTCCAGGGGTCACGGTTCCACGTTACCCACAACAGCTACGGGCCTCAGCTTTGCTGGAGACTCAGGGCAGGCTCGGAGAAGTCTGAAAATCTATCTTTGGTGATGCAAAGACTTCGGCGTCCGGCGGGAGCTTCAGCGATGCAGAGCGGACAATTGCTTCTTTGGTGCCTGCCAAGCAGGGGAGTCACTCCTTGACCCCAAGGGAGATTCTTCAGTCCTCTAATCTTAAAGTAGAGCGTTGAAGGTCCAGGATTCTGTGTCAGAGTTTCATCCAGGTAAATCTAAAGTCCTAAGGACTGGGGTCCCATACTTATACCAAGTTAGGGGGTTGGACATACTCTGGGGACCCACCTATGGGAGGGTCAGGGAAGAGGGGTGGTTACACCCCTTTCCCTTTGTCCAGTTTTGTGCCTGAGCAGGGGCTGGAAGCCCCTGAACCAGTTTGAACTGGGGTATGCACAGGGACACCAAGTGTGCCCCCAGTGCCGGACTTCAAAGCATCAGAGAGTGCTCCCGCCCAGCCCCAATACACATTATCCTGTCTGGGGAGGTGGTTACACCTCCCTGGGACAGGAAACCTATTGTCCAGGCCTCCCCTGCCGGAGTTTCAGTCAGCAGCAGGAGGCCAGACCCGTGTGAGAAAAAATATGTGCACATCCTTATCTCACAATAGTACACAGTAGCTCCTATAGGTAAGGTTACAGTGCACTTCGAGAAGAGCACGAGTGCATGATGAAACAACAAACGCACTGTTACTACATTCTAAACATTCGCTTCTTTCTTTGTGTGTTTGTCTGTGTCTGTTCTTCATTTCAGATAAATGTTGGGTGCCTACAATTAAGAAGGATCCCTCGGTAACAGCAAGTTATAAAAAAAAAAAAATCCTGTTTTTTTCACACTTTGGACCTCTTGGTTAGGGTGAGCCTTAGCGCGCTCATACCGCCGGGGTCCACACTTTGGTCCTGAAGAATGCCTAGCCATTAGCATCATATAGGCAGAAACATGTTGACCACACACAGAGAGATGTAGCTGACCAATCTATCCAGCACATACATCGCTCACCTTGTTTTTACCTGTGCCTGCTTGGCCGACGAATAAAATTATTTTTGGACACAACCTAGACACTTTTAACTCACTTCACAATCACTTGCACTTGTCACTCAGACAACACTAACCTGCTCCGCAGTAATCCTGGCGTTGAAGCACACCGGGGAGGTACTCGACCTTCCTGGTGGGGCCCGATGATGAAGCATGTCACCAACCAGGTTGGTGAGTGAGGGCTTTCTAAAGAATCAAGTTTGATTCTTCAAGCGTGCTCTTCTCCTAAGAAGGCACACTCTTTTGTTGTTTTGACTACAAATAGAAATATGCAGTTCTATGTTCCTTTGCATAGAGAAAGTCCACCTCTTTGTTAGAAATCCATCCACTAACTTCTGCTTCTTCAACCATGTTTCCAATGACCAGTGGGATCTTGTGGGATGATCTTATAATATCTGACATCATTTAATAAATCTGTGCACTGTCTTTCATAATCGCACTTATTGAGTAAGACGATTCCACACCTTTATCTGCTGGTTTTACCATCAGATTATGATTGTCTGAAGTTCCTGCAAAGCCTTCCGTTCTCTTGTCTTCATATTGTTGAACGTCTTCAACTTTGAAGCATCCATGGCTTCAATTTCTTTAAAGATGGCTTGGTCAAAGGTTAACATCTCTGCTGGGACCTTGGTATTGGGGTGGGCAGAAGGTGGACTTGGTCTATAAATTGGTATCTTCTTCAGTGGTATTTTCTGTATCATTGAAGAAGGCTTTAAGCTTCAGTTTTCGGCAAAATGTGTCCATTTCTCCATGAAGACAGAATTTGTCAAAAGTGGGTGTTGAAACGAACCCCAACCCTTTATTCAGGATAATGATTTCATCATCTAATGGAGGTACATTCGCATGATTGAATATCAGCGACTGCTCTTGCTTGTCCCCGGGTTCTGTTCTTTGGTCTTGCTTCTTGTCACTATTCCTTTGTTGGTATCTTCCCAGCTTGCCTATTTCTTTCTTCCGCTCTACTGATATTTGCCTCTCCTTAATAAAGAAGGTCATTGCATGGGTGTGATAATGAGGTGGATGTCCTCTCATGTAGGGATGAATGCATCCCCCAAACTGCGAGGGGAAGGGTTGGAAGTATGGGGTGGGTTGGTTGTTAAAGAATGGAAAGAACCATTCTTGCCAAGGTTGTTGCCATCCACAACCTCTTCCTGTGCTCCTATCTCTAAATCTGCATCGTCCTCCAGCCTTGTCACTGCTGCTCCAGGTAGTTGAATCCGAGGTACTGCCACCTGAGGAGTCAAGATCTGTTAGGTCACCCTCTTGATCTTCGGGTGTGCTGTAGTCCTCTTTGATGTAGGGGCAAACTCTTTTTTGGGAGAAATATCTCAGGTCCTTTCAGCGTGGGACAGCACCTGGTGGCCCGCTGCCCTCGGAAGCTCACCCACCCTGACGGACCACGGGCAGAACCTCAGCATCATTCTGGACTCCTCCCACACCATGACTCGCCAGGTCAACGCTGTCGCCTCCACCTGCTTCAACTCCTTCTGCATCCTCCACAAGACCTTCAAGTGGATCCCAACCGAAGCCAGAAAAAACGTCACCCACAGACTCATCACCAGCAGATTGGACTACAGAAACACCCTCTACGCAGGAATCAACAAAACCCTCCTACAGAAACTCCAGATCATCCAGAACACCGCAGCCAGACTCGTCCTCGGCACCCCACGACACAAGCACATGACCCAACACCTGCGAGACCTACACTGGCTCCCCATCGAGAAGAGAGTAACCTTCAAACTACTCACCCACGCCTACAAATCCCTCCATGACATCAGACCCAAATACCTCAACGAAAGAATCTCTTTCCACGCACCCAAAAGAAACCTCTGCTCCGCCGACCTCTCCCTAGCTATGACCCCGCACAATCGCAGAACCAGAGCCGGGGGAACGGCCTTCTCCTACGTCGAAGCCAAAACCTGGAACAAACTCCCAGTCAACATCAGACGCTCCCCCACCCTGCACACCTTCAGGAAGAACCTCAAGACCTGGCTCTTCGGCTGACCCAGAGAGGCATCCCCCCAGCGTCTTGAGACCCTCACAGGTGATGGCACGCTTATACACCCCTGATTGATTGTCTAACAAAACTGTAGGTTCAGTTATGAGTATGAATACAAATCGAAGAAAAATATACTTATATTTGTGAATTGTGTTGAGCTTTGCAACCGATACATCACAAAACAGCCATGCAAACCATAACTCAAATGCAGTACTTACAAACATTACTGTACTTTAACTGTGGCTTTTAAAGTGAATGAAAGAGCTTTCTAACACATATTTACAAAGTTATAGCCAATCCTCACCTTAACTTTCCTGAATCTATAGTTTCTTACAGTGCATAACTGTGTGTGTGTGTATGTGTGTGTGTTTCTATGTGTGTGTGTATGTGCGTTTGTGGGTTTGTGCATGTATGTTTATGTGTGTATGTGTGAGAGATAGACAGAAAGAAAGTGAGAGAAACCTTAAATAGTCACTTGCTCATTAGTCCACTTGGAAAAGTGCAACATTGGTGTTTCAGATGTAGTGGCTGTCCATCATTTGAACTTCTTCAGGACAACAAACAATCCTTTATATGTATAATACAAGAAACGTCTAATAAGTCCCAAAACATTTTCTTTTGCGGAGCCAAACTGTCATGCTGAAGAAATATTCAGTGCATATGAGGGCTTCAGGTTTCCTAGGCAGTATGAATCATTCACAAAAAAACAATCTGCAGCAGAATGGACTGGTCAGTGGATCTGTAGTGCAAGACGAAATAATTCCATCAGACTTAGTGGAGCGGAAGCATCAAGGCATAGCCACCCAGCACCATCAGTGTCATACAGTGACTGCTTGGGAAACTTCCTACAGGATTTCATGTCTGGCAAGGGCTATATCTCATTTGGGATCAAAAGACTGACCATGCCTTTATATTTGTTTATATATTTAATCATAGTTTTGTATACCATTGAAAAGAAACCCCTGGGTAGCAGATAGGGGTGGGTGGAATTTGCCGAGTTTTATTCCACAGAATCATGAGGAATTACATTAAATTTCCACCAGATTCCGCTGAATTCTGCGCCAGGTGGAGTGGGCATTTGATGCTATTTTCTTAGTGCAAAATGCACCCTCACATCCAAAAATATATGCAAGGAAGCATTTTGAGCTAAGAAAGTAGTGCAGACAAATACCACTTTGTGCTGAGTGGTATGCAGTAGTGTCTGAACGTTAAAAACCACATCATAATTTTTAATTCTGCTTTTGAGTCAGCTGAATTTTAATTTATGAGTAATTCCACAATACAAGAACACAGAATTTTCAAAATTCCTCCAATTCCACTCTGCCCAGGCCTAGTAGCAGAGCACTTTATTAGAAGCGAAAGTGTAAACAAATAGAGAATAAGAAGGTCAAAAACAGTATCAGACATAGAACAAAGTGTAAACAAATACAGAATAAGAAGGTCAAACACAGTATCAGACATAGAACAACTACTCCCATAGAAAATCTCCGGGCAGTTGTTCTTTCAAAATCTCCAGGTACCACTGATTATCACCAAGAGAATGGTTTCCATGAAATCAGTGTAAACATCCTCAATATATATCAACAAAAACTGTTTATGGAAATCTCTAGTAATGTTTCCATCATTCAAGTATCAAGAGGTTCAGTTTGCACACATTCCTAATAGCAAGTGGCTTTGGAAGAGTAGGAATTTGATCTCTCTCTTGAAAGTGATATATAAAAGTATTGTCCTAAAAGATGATGTATGAAGTATATAACTTTGGATATAATTGTTGAAAAACTGATTTAGAATTCTTGCTTTCTTGAAAGCTGGTAAAATGATCATGGGAAACCTTTGATGACCAATATGCTTGCTAGATATTAGGAGATCCCTTGTGTATAGTCTTAGGGACAATACAAGCAAGTATGAATAAACTTTTCATCTCTTAGGGAAGTCAGTTGATCAAGAACAGATTTCGACTAACATGGCCATGTCTTCTGGTGCCGGTTATCAGAGGAAATGCAGAATTAAGCGCTGCTTTAAAAGGAGTAACTAGAGTTTTGGGGAATTTGGAAGTTTTGGGGAATTACTGAAGTCTAAAGATAATTCGTGCATGCACCGCAGATTTGTAGATGTCTTTTGGGATGATAGATGAGTTTCGTTTGGTAAAGTGCATTCTTAACTATTTAGCTTTTTATGGCGGCCAGCTAGCAGTAGGTCATGGAGCGTTGAGCACTGCAGAAATATGTAGAAAGTAAATGTAATAATTTTTTTTGTGAAGAGAAGAAGAGAGGCCGCTATGCAATAGGAATCCAATTAAATTTACCTACCAAAAGTCACTTTCTATAAACGACTTGGCATCTGTTTCTTCGGCGCCCGTATTGAACTGTAATCAAGGCAGATGCGGCAACTCATGAGCCGCGCTCAAGTTACCAAGAGGGTGGAGAGCCCCAGCAAGGATGCCCCTCTGAGAATAAGGAAGCAGAAACAGCGGCTTGGTGTGCACAGGCATCACGGAGCACACTTGTAACACAGGACTGAAACAGGCAGAAGTCACATGGGCGTCCGCAGAAATGTTTCCAGGGGGGGGCAACATTTTAACATCATCACCAACCTCCGACATGATGTGTGCCAGGTGGGCACAAGAAAAAAAAGTAACAACATCCTGGAAAACGCACACCCTCATAGGGAATGCAAGATTAAGTAAAGCATGTGAAATGTTAGCAGAACATGATTACCTTAACACTTTTACACTCATTATTCAGAAATCAATGAGTGTTTTTGCCTGAAACGTTAAGCACATGACTACAGGGCCCAGAAGGGACCCGTTTCAATGTCCATTGCTTAAATCCTTACAAAACATAAGTAGTATAGTTTAAAAAAGACAACATACCTGAGCAAAGAGCAGCAGTACACATTATAAACTAAAATAAGGAAAAGAGCTGATAAGGATCACAATAAAAGTTTTCCACTCCAGTCATCAACCAGGTATTGCAGAACCTCCAGAAATGGTGCATTTCCACACCCGGGAAAAACAATGCTGTTCAAAGAATGACGAGAAAAAGAAAGTAGCGCTTCACTGGCAAACTCTGTGAAGTGGCACTAATGTGTTTGGGTGAGAATAAACCCAATCTGGCCACGTTACGACTACTCTGTAATGATTTATTTAGTTATTTATTTTTCGTATTTTGCACCTATTTTTCTCTTGGTCCCGAGGCTGCACTTTGTAACAGAAAAATTTAATAAAAGTGCTTCTTTCATCTTTGGAATCATTTCACAGGGGAAGGAATGAAGGAAAGTAGAGGAAACAGAGGGTAAGAGACGTTTATCGAAGCACGGTTTTCAGCAAGTGAGGAGCTGCGAGAGAGAGAAAAAAAGGAGGGAATAAGAGGAAGAAAGAGAGAGGGGGCAGCTGACAGCGGCAGAGCAGGAAAAGTGAACACTTCGACCACTAATCTTACCTTAATACACCTGCTGGCACCTAAGGACTCCCACGCGCAACAGAGCACAGAAGCAGGCTGCAGGGTCGGCCAACCAGCCCTTGCCTTGACGTTCCTGACTCCCCCTCTTGAGCTCCAGACCACAGCACTCGGAGTCTACTGCGCGCCCGCGCCAAAAGAGGCAAATGCAGGGATTCAAAAGTGAAGAAAAAAAAATGATGACAGGCCTCGTGAGATCATTGGTCCATTCTCTCGGGGGGCAGGCCAGAAACAAGAAACAGGGGCGTCATAAGTAGCGCGTTCGCGCTATGAATGATTGACGGCCCTGATTGTTATAGATCATCTGTGGGCGCCGCGGAAACCACGGATTTTGCGCACACATGGGCAAATGTCGCCCAACTTTCCGCAACCCGCCAGTGCCGTTTTTTCCCGCACAAATGGGAAAAATGTTGCCCATTTGTGCGGGAAACAGCCCAATCTGGCAACACTGCTGGAGAGGAGCCTGCGCGCAGTGTGCACTTGCTGGGGGCTGGGGCGGGGGCAGGTCGGAGTCGGACCATGATTGGTCCAGACCAGCTCTCGACTTGCATAAGTCAGGCGATGCGGCAGGCGGCTATCATTGGTAGCGCTCAGCTAACCAATGACAGTGCTGCCTCGCCTGCCTGCAATGACGCCTGAGCCTCAGGGTGGCTGTTAAGACCCACGGCCGCGAGCAGTCCGATGTCATTGGTAGCTTAGCGCTATGCTAAGCTTCATTGGTAGTAGCATAGCGCTCAGCTACCAATGACAGGCACAGTGAGGCACCTAGCACCGCCTCTGCACAATGGCGCCCGCACCGCCCGGCAGTAGCCCGTACTAGACACTCTAGTTATGGCCCGTGGTGCGGAAGGGCGCCATTCTTTTTTGTAACATCCCTCACACTCCAGCAGCCCAGTGAGTCACTGGGATGCTGGAGTGCCAGCATTACAAAAAAGAATGGCACCTGCACCATGGCACTACGACCCGCACCGGCGATCCAGGGGGGGCAAGCGCCCCTCCCTGCGGACGCCCATGAGAAGTCAGTCAGGCATTAGAGTCAGACCCCGATATAGATCTGACACATGGGCAGAGGAGAACGGAAGACAAAGGGGTAAGGAGTCAGAGGGCTACTGGGGGAGCTGAAGCAGAAAGCAAGAGGGCAGACCACATAGATAGCGGCAGAGTCCCTGTGAAGAAGGGCAGATACATGTCAAGGAGTACTGGCAAGAAAGTCCAAGTACACAACCAGAGCAAAAAATCACTATTGTACCTAGCAGCCGCAACTGAGCAAAAGTGGGAGTCTGCCACGAGCCCAAATTCTTTGTGGATACCTGTAGCAAAAGTGAGACCACAGATTAATCTAATTTGGGGAAAGGTAAATTTTCCAAAGTTAAAAACGCGGTTATTAACCAGCAAAAATTAAAATCACCCCCTCACTATGAACATATTTCAAAGTCTTGCCTAGGACGTTTATTCTTTTTTTTGATTAAAGTTTTTTATTCAATCCATGATAAATAACAATCAAAATCAATTACATAAATACATAAGCCCACAAGTCGCCATACCGTATATACACAATAATAAAATTGTACATAAACAATCAAGCAAATCAATACATGATCTATCCCTTATTCAACTTTCTTATTTCATATGCTCTATCATGGGCCCCCATATCTGAATACTCAATTTTTGTTTTTTCGTTGATTTCAAAAAATATAAACTAGATTCCAAATTTAAAATATTATAAAATTTGGCCCGCCACATTTCAAAAGAAGGAGCTTCCTGTTGCAACCACAGCGATGCTACACACAGCCTGGCTACCGCCACTGCTATAAATATCAAGTATCTAAATGGATAACACTCTTCCCCCGGTTTGAGGGATTTCCCAATTCCTGTCAGCATTATATCCATCGTTATCTGTACATTAACCCCCGTAATCTCTGATAGAAACCCCTCAATATGTCCCTGCCATAGGTTTAATTGCACACACCCCAAAAAAATATGGGTAATGTCCGCACTCTCCATCGCACACCGAAAACATCTCCCATCATTTGTGGCTCCCCATTTCATCATTTGTAAAGTTGTGTGATACAAATTAAATAGTGTCTTAAAGTGTTGAGCTATCAAATTAGCTGACAGCAAAACTTTCCCCGCAACATCCATTGATTCCTGCATATACAATCCATCTTGCTGTAACCGGGACCCCCAATTCCTATCTTGCGTCTCCATATCATCTTGCTGTACATCCATCAATATTTGATACAGTGTACCTATTCTAGCCTCCCGCCTAACTGCCTCGACAAGTGGGCAGCTTTTCATCCCCCTCTGATCTTTCTGCTTCAAAAAATAATCTCGAATTTGCAAATATTTGAAGAACTCATTTTTTTGCAAAGCAAATCTATCTGATAACGTTTTAAATGAAACAAATACCTCATCCTAAAAAAAGTCACCTATTTGCCTAATCCCATTTGCTCTTCATTTCTCCATTCTAAGATCCCAAAATATAGGCGGCAGCATTGAAGTGGTGTTTGTAGGAGTATAATAACAAATCCCTGTTACCCCTATTCTCTTTCTAAATAGCTTCCAAGCTTTGTATGCCACAATTACCATTTTGAATCGCGTTCTCTTAATATAACTTAACTCCAAAAATTTAAACAAACAATTTCTCGCCTCTGATCCCATCAGCAACTGATATATTGATGGTGTTTCTGCCAGCGTTTCAACGTCCTCCCCTGTTAACATAACCCTCAAATTTTGAAAAAGACAAACGTAGTAATAAAAAGCAAAGTTGGGTACAGCCCAGCCACCACGGTCCCGTGGTAGCATCATATATTTAAAAGCCCTCCTGGCTTTTCTTTGTCCCCACAAAAACCTATCACCAATAGCTTGTACTTTTCGAAGTTGTATGCGAGTTAGTTCTAATGGTACTGCCCTAAAATAATACATGAGTTTGGGTAATATACACATCTTAAGGATATTACACCTTCCCACTAGTGTCAAATGAAGGCACTCCAATTGGTCCAACATCTGCTGAACCCCCGCAACTATGCTGCTCCAATTAACATCTATTAACTGCTGTAAATCCATCCTGATTTTTATACCCAAATATGAAGCCTCCACCACCACCGAGGGTCCCCTGGGCACCCCCCCTCTGTAGACAAAATTTGAGTTTTTGCCAGATTTAGTTTATATCCAGACACTTCCCCAAATCCTTGGCCCAACCTTTCTATCTCCTCAACCGTCTGTGGTGGATCCGATGTTGCCACCGCAATATCATCTGCGTAGGCTAATACTCGAACTGAATACTGTCCACAGGTCATAGGTCTGATTCTATTGCTATTTTCAAGCATACATAAGAATGGGTTGACATATAATGCAAATAGCAACGGGGAGCAGGGACATCTCTGCCTTGTTCCCCTTGTTATAAACAGCGGATCTGATTCTTTACCCATTACACATATTCTAGCTTTAGGTGATATATACATGGTTTGAATAGCTTGAATATATCGTGGCCCAACCCCATCTTATATAAAACTGCCCATAAAAAAGGCCAGGAGACACGGTCAAACGCCTTCTCAGCATCCAGGAATATCAATCCCAACTTAGCTTGTTGTACATTCGCATAGTCTATTAAGGCAACTACTCTATTTATATGGTTGACCGTGCTCCTGGCGGGTATAAACCCATGCTGATGTATAGAGACCAGAGGGGTAATCACCCTCGCCAACCTCGTTGCCAAAATGTTAGCATATATTTTGCCATCTGAGTTTAACAGAGAAATGGGCCTATAAGACCCCGGCAATTCTGGTGGTTTGTCTTTCTTTTTAAATACCACTATGTTGGCCTCGACCCATGATGGCGGTGATTTCCCAATCTGTGCTTCTTGCATAACAGCCAACATGTCCTCCTTTAACACCTGAAACAGTACTTGAAACATCTCAAGTGGTAATTTATCTGGCCCTGCTGCTTTTTCTCGAGCCAGCGAGCCTACTGCCTCCTCTAGCTCTTCCATTGTTATCCGGGTGTCAAGTATTTTCTGCTCCTCTAGTCCTAGTTTTGATAATTCTACTTTCTGCAAGAAATCCATAATAGCCTGCTCACTCCTTTCCTCAGGAGAATATAGTTCTTTATAAAATGCATGAAAAATTCCCAATATACCCTCCATACTCTCTACCATATTCCCAGCTGAGTCCTTCAATGCACTTATTTTCTGTACAGTGCTTAACTCGCAATCTCTGCGCCAGACACCGACCTGTAGCTTCACCAAATTCATATCTTTCCTCTTTATATGCCTTATATTGACAAGCAATATACTTAATCCAAACCTGATTAATTTTAGCCTTACAGCAAGCGAGCTTTGGTTGTATTCTCTTGTCTTCAACCCCCCTCCTTATTTCCTGAATAAGTTCCTGTTCCGCGTTCCTGAGATCGTCTAAAAGTCCTCGCACCATATCCTGATGTTGCTTCCTCTTGCCCCATCCATAGCTAATTGTCTCTCCTCGCAGTCCGGCCTTCATTGCATCCCATATCATAGCTGTTGAGGCTGATCCTCGATTAATTTCTAAAAATTGTGAACACCAAGTTTTCATATGTTCAACAAATAAACTGTCCAACAAGAGCTTCCTATTAAACGTAAAGGGTCTGCCCACCCTCTTTTGAACCCCTAAATTGGCATCTACTAACAATGGGCCATGATCCGCCGTAATCCTGGGCCATATCTGCATTTTTGCTCCCACCATATATTGTCTTGGCATAAAAACATAATCAAGTCTTACTAACTTATGATGCAGGTGCGAATAAAAAGTATATCCCGGATCCGCGTATATTTGAGTTGCCCAGGCATCAACTAATCCATGATCCAAGATAAATTGCCGTAGCGCTTTAAAAACCTTGGGTTTCCGACCTGAATACTTTTTCTTATTAGGATCCCACTCCTGCCCTTCCACATGTATATTGAAGTCTCCACATAAAATCAACGGAGTGTCCCACATAGCTAACTCAACATTCAGTCCTTCTAATATTTCTACTTCATCAAAATTTGAGCCATAAACTGTACATATGACAACCTTCTTACCATCTATTACACATTCTGCAATAGCCCACCTCCCGAAATTATCAGCCTTGGTCTTCCCAATCACCCCTAGTCCATGTCTAACCATTATAGCCACACCCCTATTCATGACAGTCTGCTGAGATGCCACTGCTAAACTAAATCCCAACTCTTTCATCACCATACGTCTGCCCCAGGGTATATGCGTTTCCTGTATACATACAATATCAGGTTTCATTAACCGAAGATCAGTTGCAACCGGTTGTCTTTTGCTATTATTATTCAGACCACAAACATTAAACGAACAGACCCGTAGCCCATAATGCCTCATTTTATCCACCATGTCTTATACGGTATCCTACCAGTATATACATCATAAATTTAACCTCAATAGAACTGCTCACAAATGTCATGTTTTTATCATCATGGATTGAATTTTTCTCCCCCCCATTTCCTCTCCATATTCCCCGTGCCCCAACCCTAACCCCCCACTCAATACCACCCCGTGTCCCAAAAAAACCCCTCCCCCTCCCTCCACCCTCTCCCCAAAAAATAGGCAACAGGGTCAATGGCCCTTGTGATGGGAAGTGAGTTTGCGGCCCTGTGTTCCCCCACCCTTCTAACATATTCCTGGCTAAATTATAATCAAAACTAAACTTCTGCAACATCACATCATCACAAAGAGACATCAATTACTTTCTTAACCTATGTTACCTATGTTTCCGCATTCTAATAACTCTTCATATGTCCCCATGTACCATTGTTTCAAAGCCAGAAAAAAACAAAACAAAAGGAACTCATTACATAACCCAAAGTCCCCTTAAATAGACATCAGATAATCTTTGGCTTGCACCTCTGAGGTAAAAAAGCGCATTTGACCCTTAAAAGTTACTTTAAGTGTGGCAGGTTGTAACAAAAAAGCTTGTGCCCCCTTTCCCTGAAAGGAAGTGATTAACCGACGCAGCTGCCACCTTTTCTCCACCGTATGATGACAATAGTCAGGTCTTACAAAAAATTGCGTGCCCTTCCCCTCCCTCTTTCTATCAGGCCGTGCAAGATCATAGATGACCTGGCGTGCCAAAAAGTTGTTCATGCATATCAGAATCGCCCGGGGTCTTAGATCAGATTGTCCAGCTTTCGCCACCTGCTGTTTAAATGGGAACCTGTGTGCCCTTTGCACTTCATTAGCCCAGTTCCATCCTGTCAATTCAGGAAAAGCCTCTGCAAATAGCTCCACCACAAACTTACGGACATCCTGTCCCTCAATCCCCTCAGGCACCCCTAAAATTCTAAGATTATTCCTCCAAAGTCTACTCTCCAAGTTCACAAGCTTATTTTGTATATCATCTCTATGTAGACTTATATCTTCTGTGGCCGCCTTCTGTACCGCCATTTATTCCTCCAGTGTAGAGATTCTTGCCTCGGCCTCGTTCATTCTCTCTGTAAATTCATTGCACGTTTTAGCAATCCTTCTGACTGTATTTTGAAGTTTACAACACGCCGTATGGGTTTTTACATTCTCCGTGCGAGTCTCCACTCTGTGATCTGAAATGCATCGGTAAATTGATTCCAGGGATATCTCATAATTTGGTTTTTCTACTGGGCCACCCACGGTTAGATCATCAATTTTAACAGCTTCAGGGGTCATTTCTCCTGAGGAGGAAAAATCCCAAAGTAAATTCTTAGTTGCTTCTGACTAATCCCCCTTCTCCTTATTTAACACTTGCACCATAGTTGCCTCCAAATTTTCTTCTTCCAGATTTGTACTATTCAAGTCACTACCAATGCTCATTAATGATCCCTCCAATGATCCTGATTTAAGCCCCAATTCACCATCGTCATCCGACAAGTCCGAAGGGTCTGACAAGGAAAAAAACGTTTCCCCTGAATCACTCTCTCTGCTCGTGGCTTCAGCAGTTAGTCCAACCTCAGCTTCCAAAGGCCTGCTATCCACTTGAAACCCCATTGTCATCAGATTTGGTTCAGTCCCTGCCCCTGGCTCTTCCGGTACTAAAACAGTATCAGTGGCACTCTGTTCAGTCTCTACTTGTCGCTGTAAACCCTCCTTTTCCATCAATTCCACTTGTTCTATATCTGTTGCAGCCTTAGACGCATGCAGGGTTAGCTGTTTTTTTCTATTTGCTGCTAAAAATATCTGGGGTACTTTTTTACTCACTCCCCCTTGCTCACTTCCTTGCAGCGATTTCTCCATAAGCCCTTCTGCTGTCTCCAGCGCCCCCATAACATTGCGTCCAGCAAGTTCCGCTCTGTTCCCTGCCACTGCTTCAGTAATTCCTCTGGCTTTCCCACCACGGGCCGTTTTGGGAGGCATATCTGCGCACGTTCAATAGTTCAATAGTTATTTAGGACTAAACCCCCTGCAGCCAAATCACTAGCTTGTTCTTTTATTAAAGCCCGGGGTAAGCCCCCACTCAGCCGCTGTCACCACCTTCACCTTCACTAGCCTGGCCGTTTTCCGACTCCACTGCCGATTTTGGTGCCTTCTCTGCTCCACAAGCATATGCAGCGCTTTCCGTCACCTCTCTGGCGCTTCAGCTCCCCCACCAAACAGCCCAGCCAATGCCGCCGTTTTCACCAAACCAGCCAGACCACCGGGCTTACTGCTTACTGCTTACTGCTTCCAGCTCCTTGCTCCCTCTTCCATGTACCAGCGCTCCCGTCCAGCAGCCCTGCTGTTGCTGCTCCCGCCGCCGGCTCTACCAGCTTCCACAGGTGTGTGCAGCAGGTGATCGTACCTTGCCGGGGAAAGCCTTCATAAGGCGTTCCTGCTTAATTACTCTTTGCCGCTTTCAACGCCTTCCAAAAAGCTTAACTTTTTAGCTTTTTATGTTCGCACCTTTTGTATATTTTTATCCTCCGTCGATTCTCCAGAGTTGACAGCGTTTTTCCTTAACCTGTTAACCGCAAAAATCCAGGGTGGGGGAAAAACAACCGGGAGCTCCTCACTCACACGTCCATCCAGTGGACGCCATCTTGCCCCTGAGGACGTTTATTCTTAGTGAGGCACAAAGAGAGACAGAGTGCCTTTAAGGGATATACCAGAATGGTTGCTGAACTGTGAAGACCTAAGTCAGTATCTTAGTGTAGAACCCACACCAATCGGGGGGAGTATGAATAAGAATATGGCTAGCCAGAACAGGTATCAAGTCTTAGAGGAAATGGAAAAGAGAGAGGCAAACAGCATGTGTATCAGGGCATATTGGTGGAGGGGAGGCAGCAACACACTAGTGATGAAATACCTAAAGGGGAAACTCAAGCTTGTATACAAACTTCAACAAGATTAGAAGTTCCAACCATATCAGAGGCGTCCTCAGTTGCCTCAGTACAATGCATGCCATAGGCTTTGACTACAGAAATCAGAAACAGGTTTGAGATGTCAGAGATAAATCAGAAAGAGATACAAGGGGCATGTGATAGCCTGGAAAAGAAACTAGACTCACTGGCAGCTAGGACCTCCAACCTTGAGGACATGGTGAAGGAAATAAAAGACGCAGTAGAAAAAGAATAAGAGGATATTTGCCTCTTGAAGGCAAGTGAACAAGAGTGTGATGAGAAATTAGAAACTTTGGAAAATAATCTCAGAAGAAAAACATTGAGAATATTAAATGCCCCATAGGTAGTGGAAGGGGACAACCTGAAAAGATAATTAAAACAGATGTTCAGATAGAGGACACAGATCAGGACATTTTCAGAGACATCCAAAGTGCACATTGAGACCACTTCATAAAGAACCCGAATAGAACCAAGCCCAGAAAGATTCTTGTAAACTTTCCCACATATTCTATAAAAGAACACATTTTATTGAATGCTCTGAAGATGAAAATGTTGAAAGCGGATGGTGTCTCTTTTGAAATCAGATCAGATATCTCACGAATCACTCTAAATAGACCTCACTGTAGGGTTTCTCACACTTTATTAGTAACTCTGTTTTCATACATATTTAGCAATACCCATAATGATAGAGGGTATTTTATGTTTTAATTAAAGGTAGCACTCACCTTGTATAGTCCAGAGGAGGCCAAAAACTCAACAGGCTGAAACGCATCAACATTTTTTCATAAAAGGAGTCCACAAGAGATGGAAAAGAATAGTCACAAAAAACACCAATCGAAGGATAATAATATATAGGGGTGGTAATTGGATACATATGTGGACGACCTATAAGATAGATCTAGCATACAAAAAAAAACGTGGGCCATCAATATTTCTTGAAAAAACCTATGAGGAAAGAGTGTATAATTCTTGTAATGGTTGAATATTTGTTGTATCATAGAATTTGGTAGAGATATAGACTATATTGCAATAGGAGAAAATAAAGCATAAACAAGAACCGGATTTACAGCTATATCGAGCAGTTTTTAATATAATATAGTGTATTTACAAGTGAAGTTACTGCGACAATCCAGTAGTATTTAAATTCTATTTTTGATGAAATAGTAGATATAATTCATCCCTCATGGGCCACTTTTTTATTGTTTGCTTACTCTCAGAGTAATGCACAACAGTAAAATGTCCAACTTTAGAGGGCGCAACGAGGTCGATGATTTCATAGAGGCTATGATTAAGAATGCTGGCTCCAAAGAACAGGGAGGGCGGATGGAAATCTAAGTGAAATTGGCTAAACAATAACCTTAATGACTGCTGTCCAATTTTGTTTTTTTTCTCTCTTTTCCTCTCAAAATATAACTGTCTCTTTTTTAGTCTTATTTTCCTTACACAAATCATCACTCCGGGGTGGGGCATATCCAAAGGGCATTATGCTGTGTGGAAATTGACGAGGGTTCCCCAAGGGTGGGGTTTGATAGGGGGCAAGGGTTGAGAGGAGGGCCCATGGTGGGGCGCTTTTGGGGGGGAAAAAAATATCCTCAGGTACCTCAATATATGCCATGTGCCATAGCTATTTGCAAACTCCCTTTCCACATGGACATGGAAGGTAGTGGCAAAGTAGCTCATATAAAAATATTAACATGGAACATAAATGGGTTGAGGGTGAAGGGGAGGTGAGAATAATTGCTACAAAATCTGAAAGACTCTACTGCACATAACATAATTTTACAAGAAACTCGCTTGACTGGGGAGGAGTGTACAGATGTCTAGGAAATGGGTCCAGCAAATGGTCTGCACAAATCAGAATATTAGAACTAAAGCGATGGCACTTATTATAAAAAAAAAATATATATATATCCATCAAAGATAGCATAGCAGACAAAGCAGGAAGATGGATTATAACTAAATTGACGGTATACAACCCGAACTACACTTTAGTAGGTTACTATGATCCAAACATAGATGATACAGGCCTCTTAAATGCGCTGCTCCCAAGTTTACTAGATTTCCCCTCCGTTGTCATAATGGCTGGAGGCTTCAACGTCATTTTGGATAATGTCCTAGATAGATCGTCTAAAAGTGTAGCAATTGTGTCCCCGAAACAACAAACGTTAGTCAAACAATGGCAGAGACAGATGGGGCTTTGTGATATATGGAGGGAGATGGCTGTCTCAGGACAGGTTTATACTTTTCACAACAAAAATATGGACACCAATCGAGGATTGACTACATTTTAATAGACCAGAGCTTAAGGGGGACATATGTCTGATCATTCTGCAATATCCCTAGAGTTTAAACTAGTAATTAGAGTGGAACTGAGGACATGGACATTAGACCAAACGATCCTACTAGATAAAGAGGCGGTAAATACACTCTGTACAGAGACTGAGGAATTATTTCAAATAAACATGGGAAATTCAGAGATTAGCATATTGAGGACTCTTTTAAGGGCATTTTGAGGGGGAAGATCACAAGTACATCGTCCTTTAGGAGGAAGGAATACAGTAAGGAGAGCAATACACTGGAGTCAGAATTGTGGAGTGTGGAAGGTAAACTGGCACATCATATGTTAGGGCCCAATGAGGTAAAAATTCTTGAAGACAGGATACAAGTCTTAAAAGATAAGTTAACTGGCATTATGGAGGCAAGAGTCACGAGGACATGGGAAGTGAGCAAAATAACTCACTTCCAGTCAGGGAAAAGTGAGGAAAATTGCTTGCCTGGAAAAGTAAATCGGACCAAGTAAAAAACTTAAATAAGGAGACAAAGTGCAGTAATTCAGGAAAGATCTTAAGTAGCAACAATGAGTTTGAGAAAGCTTTTAGAAATTCCTTTAGAGATTTTTATACACAAAATCTAGGTATAACAGAGGTTGAAGTAAATAAGTGGGTAGTGGGAGTAGAAATAGGCAGACTTAGAGAAGACAATAAGACTCAACTTAATAGCAGTCTTAAAACTGGTGAAGTCAAACAGGCAAATAGGTCTAGCAAACCAGGAAAGGCAGCAGGCCGAATGGTCTGTCAGTGGAATTGTATAAAGCCCTAAGTGACATATTACTCCCGGCAATTAAGAATCTTTTTACAGAGATTTTTGAGGCAGGTTCACCATTGCCCCTTTCTTGGAATGAGGCTGTTGACACTTTAATTCTTAAGCCCAGAAAAAAACCCTAATAGTTATGAACTGTGCAGACCTATATCACTCCTAAAGTGTGATTACAAAATCTTTGCTAAAGTTTTAGCCGAGAATCTGAATGGAGTGATAGGAGGTCTTTAACTTGAGAATAAACTGGATTTTTTAAGGGGCAGAGCACTGCATGAGCAAATCCATGGCCTAATTGATTCAATAAATCTGGCTGCTACCCATAATGTCCCGCTGGCAGTAATAACATTGGATGCTGCAAAAGTGAATTAGACATATCTCCAAGCTATGTTAATTCATTATAATTTGTTGGATAAATTTCCTGAAGCCTTACACCAGATATATCAAAATCCATCATCTAGAATATTGGTAAATGGTAACCTTGCAATGGCATTCATGAAATTAAGGGGCATGGGACAAGGATGCCTGCTATCACCCCTATTATTCAATTTATATATTGAACCGTTGAGATCCAAGATAATAAACGAGAGGTCCATTCCCCTTTTGCCTATAACAACTGGGTTAAAAAGGTCTCATTATAAGCAGATGGCCTTATGATTTATAATTCAGACTTACAGATTGTTCTACTGATCATTGACCAACTAACAGTAGACTTTAGTCAGGTTGCAGAGTATTTGCTCAATAGTTCTGAAACCAAAATTATGGTCTGGAACTTACCGAGGGGTAATAGTTTAATTAAAGATTAAATTAAATATTTAGGGCTAAAGAACACACAATATCTTAGAAAATTGTCTGAGGCCAATTTTACAAGAGCTCTAACAGAGGCATGTAGACTGATGAAGGGTTAGTCGTATCTCCCGCTTACCATTTTCAGAAGATCAAATCTGATCAAGTTGATAATAGTGCCTACATGCAATTTTTTATTCAATACAATCCCCTTGGGTTTGAAGAAGGAGTGGCTAAATAGATTACAAGGAAAGATTAATAGCTCTATCTGGGTCTCAAAAGGTGCACGAATATCATGGATGAAGCTGCGGAGAAGAAGGGTAAAGGGGGTCTGACAATACCAGACATGCAGTACTGCACACAGGCATTCCAACTAAAGAACGGTAAAATTCTGTTAAATAACCTGGACAGTTTTGAGATAAGCATATGTATAAGGCAATGCTAGAAGATTTGAAGGGTGGAGAGAAACACTTTTTGCACAAATATGGAGACCGGAAGTACTGTAAGAAGGCCAAACTTCAGGTATTACAAGCTATGGCGGAACTTTGGTGTAAAATCAGGAAAATAATTAAACATACGTACTATAGTAAATTTGTACCCATATGGGATTCACTGGGTGCACCACAATGTGTACATGACAAGCTGGCACTTCCCATAAAAACACCAGGTATCCAGAGATGGGGCCAACTCATGCAAGATGGTACTTTTCTATCAAAGGATGAACTGTATGTGATGACGGAAGGGAACATATAAGATTTAAATATTTACAATTAAAGAGTTGAGCTCAGAGCTTAATGTAGGAGATAGGGGAAACAAATGAATTGGAGGAAACCCTAATGCAAAGAATGCTAAAAAGGATGAAGCTTAAAAAGGTGCCACTTTCCAAAATAGGCTTGCAATTAGAACATTTGTTGAATCCTGCCAGGCATCAACTGACATTGAAAGAGTTTCCTTTTACATAACTCACATTTAAGACAGCACCCATTTTTGATCTAATGGGTTGAAATCGTATTTGCATAAACATCTTCACATAAGAGTCAGTTAGGAAGGAACCAGTATTTAGAAGGACTGTCGCTCGTTCCCTTTTGAAAGCTGGACAGTAATACATTATTTTTAAGGGGCTGTTATGCAATTTTCGATCCATAAACCATAACCTAGTTTAGTTTACCTATTTCTAAATCTCCACTGTTTATTTTGTTGGAGTGTGGGTCCACTCAAGTCTCCTAATCTAAGTTAAATGATCTCCTTCAATTTTTATTGACACAATTAGCATCATCATCAAACAAAAGTTTTTGTCCTCCCTCAAACCAACTCAAATTAATTTGAGCTAATGTTGCATCAATGTTTATAATCTTTCATCTTTAATACAAATGAAAGGGTTTTCCATGTTCCCATTTCCAAAATATTCGCTAAAACAGACAGACAAAATTCTATCATTTTTACTTTTGTTTTCTTGGGACAGCATTTCCACCCATGGCCCTTCCCCTTGTATGGACCAAAAGGAGACAGCTCCCAACTTTGGCTGCAACTTTTAACCCGATCGCTGGCAGCTTATGATGACAGTCCACTATTTCACTAGTCAAGGCTTGTTAGGAAAGAAGTCTATTTCAAATCCAAACCAATTCACCAGATATTTGTTACCTTACATGAGAATTCTGAGTACTACACAATTCCTGCTGATGAACTCAGACATGCTGCCATAGTCGATTTGCACAAATGATGCTCTCAGAATTAAAAAAAGTATTATACTTTTGAATGGTCCGCAATATGATCATGCTGTGACAGATAGATACATCGGTGAACGAAAACAGAGAGGTACATCAGTGAAGCAGAACCTCATAATCCACAGTCTCAAATATGGGCACAGCTGATCTCTGACTTAAACTCCTTGTATTCAAGACCCCGTTCTTCCTCTCCAAAGGAGGAGGCATGTATTGTTTCCACCAAATGTATGATTTCAAACCTTTTTTGATTGACTAGCTTTGCATTATGCATGGTTGCTCCCTCTTTACAGTGTAACTCAATTGGTGATCTTAATGCTCTGAATCAAAATATTTAACTTGTCACTTGTTCATCTTCACCCTCAGTCAGACATCTTTTGTATAAAGTTTCCCAATTTATTTACAGGCAACACTCCAATACTTTCGCCTCTTACTTCAATGCTTTGGATAAACCTACATCCAAAATGTTCAGTTAACCAGGGGCGGCTCCTCCGCTACGGCGGAAGAACATTGCCCCACTGGCAAAATCCCAGCACACAGAAGAAAAATAAAATGACAATAAAACTATTTTAATGTCATTTTATTTTTCACTTTTAGTCCACGAGTCTGGGGCAGGGCGGGGCCATGTCTCCGCGTCAGCAGGGGGGGGAGAGGTAGTAGAAGGCACTGAAAGTGTGCATGTAGGTTTGTCCGGCCGTCCACAGACGGCCAAACCTACATGCACACTTTGATATCTCCAGGCTGTTCCTGGGAGATATTATTACCTCTACGTCCCTCGTCCTCGACCCAGTCATCACTAAGGAGGTATTCCACTGACAGGAAACAAAACAGGAAACGCTTTTAGGCTCCACCCACCCTCCTGCCAGGGGCTATAATTACATAGCCAACAGAAAGCACTTCCTGTTTTGTTTCCTGTCGGTGGACCTGACGGGGGACGCTTGGGTAGGTGCTGGGCACTTACCTGCTTCGTAATTGTCCTGTGGTTTCCTCCTTTGCTGGGCTCTGGGGGTGCTCATGGACCTTCGTGGGAGCTGCTTGAGTCGGGATGCCTGGCTTCCTGGAATCCTTCGGGTTCTCGGTTACCGGTACTACTGGGCTGCGCTGGTTTCCTGGGGTCCTGCTGTCTGGTGTCCTCCTCCGTTTCCCCTGGCTGTGGTTCCCGCCGTCGGTCGGTGTGTTCGGTTGGGAGTGGGGGGGGCTTCGGGCGCTTTTCGTGGTTGGAGCGCCCGGTGCTCCATTCTACTTCTTCTGCCTGGTCATTGTGGAGCGCCCGGGTTGGGCTCCGGGTGCTCCCTTCTCTTTCTGCTGGTACCGCCTGGACATTGTGGAGCGCCCAGGTTGGGCTCCGGGTGCTCCCTTCTCTTTCTGCCGGTACCGCCTGGACATTGTGGAGCACCCGGGTTGGACTCCAGGTGCTCCCTTCTCTTTCTGCCGGTACCGCCTGGACATTGTGGAGCGCCCGGGTTGGGCTCCGGGTACTCCCTTCTCTTTCTGCCAGTACCGTCTGGACATTGTGGAGGGCCAGGGTTGGGCCCGGGTGCTCCCTTCTCTCTTTTTCAGGTGCCGCCTGGACGTTGTGCTTGCCTGCTCTTTCCGGCGTCCTCGTGGGTAATGGGCGCCGGGGTTGGGCTCAGTAGGGAACGCGGGTGTCGGACCTCGTTTCCTGGTTCTCTGCCTGTTTCGGCCTTCGGCGCCCGTGATTGGTGGAGTTTTCTGGCTTTGACTGGCCACGCCCCCTCCCACTTCGTTTCACGTGTTGCACTCAGCTGCTTGGCATGCCGGTTGATTCGGGGGGCGGTTTCCGGCTTGTTTTTGTTTAAATTGAGGGGGGGGGGGGGTGTCACGTTGTGGTTCTGTACCTACACCTCTGTTGGTTGCGTGCACTGGGTCCTATCCTTGGTGTTTTATGATGGGGAAACATCAAAAGAAACGAAAGCATGTGTCTCCTGTCTCCTCTTCCTCTTCTCCAGCGGACAGTGGGGATTCTGCCCCTCCGGTGAAGCGGGTAAAGTTGGATGACGGCAGGTTGAAGCGCCTGATTTTGGAGACTATGTCGGATCTGAAGTCCTCCAAGAAGTCTGTTGGGGGTCGTTCTGGTGGGGGTGTTGACCTCTATTTGGACATTTCTCCCTCGGACTCTTCTGCTGACTCTTTCTTGGGTGCGGTGGATCTGAAAGGAAAATATATTTCCAAGGAGTTGTTGCCTGACATTCTTTCTCATGTACGAGGGAACATGGGGTTTCCTGATGATGCTGTGGCCAGCACTTCCCAGGATGCAGTTCTGCCGCAGTTTCGGAAGCCTGTTACTACTTCTCTCCCTATCCATCCCTTTGTGATGGATGTCCTTTTGAAGGAATGGAAGGATCCTGATCACATCATGATGCCACGCTTTATGTCCCAACTGTATCCTTTGCAGGACATGGAGGATTCGATTCCTGAGTCGGTGCATGTGGATTCCATTGTCGCCAGTTTAGTGTGTCATCCTTCTATGGCGGATGATAATATACTGCGTGATGGTGTGGATAAGAAGATTGACTCTGAGTTGAAGAAATCTTCTGCAGGCTCCCACCATGCTATCCGTTCTGGTGTTTATGGGGCTTATGTCGCACAATCCTTGTTAACTGACTTTAAGACTTTGTTTTCCACGATGCAGGGGGGGGGCAGTTGTCCAGACCTGCTGGAATCCATGGAACGTCAGGCCCAATTCCTCTTGGACATTGCCTTTGATTCTGTGCGCGCTTCTGCCTTGTCCTGTGGTTCCTCTATTGCCGCTTGTCGGAATCTGTTACTGAAGGGTTGGAATACGGACGCCGCTCAGAGATCCATGGCATTGCGGTTGCCATTTACTGGACCTCGTCTTTTTGGGGACGCTCTTGAAGATAAACTTCACAAGGTGTTCAAAGAGCGGAAGCATTCTTTGTCCTTCCGACGTCAGCCTTCTCATAAGGACTCTTCTTTCTCTCATGGCAAGACCTTCCGCCAGCCTTCACGGTTTCAGAAGTCTTCCATAAAGGGCCAGAAAGGAGCTGGTAGGAGTTCTCCACGGAAGTTCCAGAAGAAGTCTCCCCTGGATGCTGGACAAGATCCGCAGCGTTCCTGACTATG
Organism: Calotriton arnoldi; assembly: GCA_963921515.1. Lineage (NCBI taxonomy): Eukaryota > Metazoa > Chordata > Amphibia > Caudata > Salamandridae > Calotriton > Calotriton arnoldi. The sequence continues at coordinate 1,431,459 of CAWUFW010003114.1, forward strand.
CTGCCCCCAGGGTCGGTCAAGCTGGTGGTCAACCAGTGGTTGATGGGAGGCTGAGGTTGTTCCTTCCTGCTTGGCGTCTGACGACCTCCGACCAGTGGGTGCTGGATGTCCTGGACCATGGGTATCAAATCGAGTTTCTGTCCCTTCCTCCACCCTCGGGCGTAGTCCGGACTCCGGCGCCCTTGAACCAGTCTCGACATCAGTCATTGTTGGAAGGTGTTCGATCTTTGCACCTGAAGAAGGCGATTGTGCCTGTTCCCCGGTTGGAGTGGGATCTGGGGACCTATTCAATCATCTTTCTTGTTCCAAAAGTCACCGGGGGTTTTCGGAGTGTCATCAATCTCCGGCGTCTGAACTTGTTTGTCCGGAAGATCCCTTTCAAGATGGAGACCTTGCAACGGGTGATCCCTTTGATTCAGGCCGGCTGGGTGATGTCTACGCTGGATCTCCATGACGCCTATCTTCATGTGCCAGTGGCTCTGGAGGATCAGAAATTCCTGCGCTTCTGCCTGGAGGGTCATCATTGGCAGTTCTGTGTCCTTCCGTTTGGTCTCCGATCTGCTCCCCGAGTGTTCACCAAGGTGGTGGCTCCCTTGGTGGCCCATCTTCACCTCCTGGGAGTGTCGGTGTTTCCTTACTTGGACGATTGGCTGCTCCAGGCTCCTTCCCCTGTGGTCCTGTCTCAGCACCTGTCCTTGACCATTCGTACGCTAGAATGCCATGGGTTTCTCCTGAACTTTCCGAAATGCCAGCTGCTTCCTGCCACTCGGAGGTCTTTCATCAGGCCGTCTTCGATTCAATCCTGGGCAAGGTGTTCCTTCCAGATTCCCGGCTTCTGCGCCTTCAGTTCCTGTTGAGGAGGTTGTTGTCCCAGGCTGCGGCTCCCCTCCTTCAGTGGCTCGAGGTTTAGGGTCATATGGCTGCGACTGTCTTCACGGTGCCCTGGGCCAGATTTCATCTTCGGCCTCTGCTGTGGCATCTTCACCGTTGGGTGCCTTTTCCGGTTCAAGACTATGCTGTCTCTGTGCCAGTGTCTCTGGAGGTTGCGTCCGCTCTCCAGTGGTGGCTGGATTCTTACAATCTCTCCAAAGGGATGTGGATTCGCCTACCACCTCAGGTGGTGTTGACAACCGATGCCAGTGCATCCGGTTGGGGAGCGACTCTGGGTCAGTGGGCTGTTCAGGCTCGTTGGCTCCGGTCCAATTGGAAGGAGCTGTCTGCTGTTGAATGTGCTCTTCGTTTATTCCAGGATCATCTTCTAGGGTGCAATGTCCTGGTGCAGTCCGACAACACGGTGACTGTGGGTTACATCAACCACCAGGGCAGTACTCGCAGTCCTTCCTTGAATCTGGTGGCCTGAGCGATTGCTGGTTGGGCGGAGCATCATCTTCTGGCCATCGCTGCTCAGCATATCAGGGGTGTGGACAATGTGGTGGCGGATACCTTGAGTCGCAGGGTGCCGCCCTTTCGGACCCTGTGTCTCTCCCCCAGGATTTTCCGGCTGCTCTGTCGGAGGTTCGGGACTCCCAAGCTGGACTTGTTTGCCTCCAGGACCAATGCGCTGCTTCCCCTCTTTTGTTCCCGGACTCCGGAGTTGGGAGCTTGGGGGGTGGAGGCATTGTCTCTCCAGTGGCCCCCTTGGTTGCTGTATGCCTTTCCCCCCTTTCCTCTGATTCCAGCCTTCTTGCTGAAGGTGCAGCGGGTGGGTGCCCAGGTGGTGGCTGTCTTGCCTCACTGGCCTTGGAGGTCCTGGTTCCCGTTGTTGTTGAGTCTGGCGGTGGGTCCTCCTTGGATTCTGCCTCGCTGCCCGTCTCCCCTGAGATCGCCCTCTCCCTCCCTCCTGGTCCTTCTCACTCTGGCGGTCTGGAGGTTGAACGGCTGTCTCTTGGGGTCCGGGGTTTGCCTGACCACCTCATCAAAGTGATGCAGGCCTACCGTAGGAAGTCCACTTTGTCCTCCTACTCTAAACATTGGGCTTCCTTCTCTTCCTGGTGTTCTGGGCTTGGTCTGTCTCCTACCTCTTGCTCTATCGCTTCTATTCTTCAGTTTTTTCTGGATGGGTTTCAGAAGAGCTATGCCTTGTCTACTCTGAAAGGTCAGTGGGCTGCTGTTCGGGCCTTCCAGGATCCGGCTTCGCTCCTGTCTTCGGATGGGTTGTTGGTTTCTCGGTTGTTCCGGAGTTTTTCTCTCTCCTCTCCTTCTGCTCGTTCTTCAGTTCCTCCTTGGGATCTTTCCTTGGTCCTGGGTGCTCTGCAGTCCTCTCCCTTTGAGCCGTTGGAGTCGGTTGACCTTAAGTTCCTCTCTTTTAAGGTGGCTTTTCTGGTTGCTGTTACTTCTGCTTGGCGGTTGGGTGAGCTCACTGCCTTGCGTTGTTCTCCTCCCTTTTTGCGTTTCTTGGATGACGCAGTGGTCCTTTCTTTGGATCCTGGGTTTGTTCCGAAGATTCGTTCTCGGTTTCATTCCTCTCAGGAGTTGATCCTTCCTTCTTTCTGTCCTTCTCCTTCCTCTCCTGCTGAGCTGTTGCTGCACACTCTTGATGTGAAGCGTGCGTTGTCCATTTATGTTGCCCGCTCTGCAGTGTTTCATTCTTCCGACTCTCTCTTTGTGACCTTTGGTCTGGCTTGTCGAGGTAAGGCTGCTTCCCGTCTTACTCTGGGTCGCTGGATCAAGGCTGTTATTTCTCTGGCATATCAGGGATCTGGTTTGCCTTGCCCTTCTGGGGTTCAGGCCTGTTCCACTAGGGGTGTTTTTTGCTTCCTGGGCTGCTTTTCATGGGGTTTCCCTTGATGAGATCTGTCGGGCTTGGACTTGGGCTTCTGATTCTACTTTTGGGACGCATTATCGTCTGAATTGTGCTCTGTCTGACCGGACCAATTTTGGTTGTGGTGTGTGGCGTGCTGTGGGGCATTTTCCCCTCGCCTGATTCTGTGTGTTTATTAAAGTTTTTTTTCACTTGCTGCACTCCGCTTTTGTGTTCGGTCTGTGTTCTATGTGTGGTGTGCCAAAGGCCTGCTTGTGTGGTTGCTTTGGTATGCCTCATTAGTGATGACTGGGTCGAGGACGAGGGACGTAGAGATAATGCTAGGATTACTTACCGGTACTCCCCATTACTCTTAGTCCTACTCGTCCTCAACCCAGTCATACTTCCCACCCACCCTCCCTGTTCAGGCCTTTGTTGCTTGGTATGTCAGGAAGTGCTTTCTGTTGGCTATGTAATTATAGCCCCTGGCAGGAGGGTGGGTGGAGCCTAAAAGCGTTTCCTGTTTTGTTTCCTGTCAGTGGAATACCTCATTAGTGATGACTGGGTCGAGGACGAGTAGGACTAAGAGTAATGGGGATTACCGGTAAGTAATCATAGCATCAGTGCTCAGGGCCCAGACTCCCAGTCCCCACCGAGCGTTAAACTGGCCTGCTCCACCCAATCCCAGCGCTTCTCTCATGCTGGGAGAAGCGCTGGGATTAGGTGGTGTCTGGGAACCTGTGCTCCTGAGGATTGTGGTGCCAGAAGCAGCGAGGCAAGGCAGGACGAGGGAGCAGAAGAGCACGGGCCGGCAAGGGAGCAGAAGAACTTGGACCGGCAGCAAAAGGTAAGTGTTTAAACTTTTTTTGTGTGATTTGTTCCCTGCGCTGCCCCTGCTGCCCTCCCCAAGTCGGATTGGCAGCAGCCGCTGCTGCAGTTAACTGAGCTAAGATTTCTCTGCTGACTCATTTTACTATTGTGTAGAGCTGTACCTTGTCAAGATTGTTACTGCATTTTAATGTTGCAATGCATTTGTGCAGTACATAATTAAAGTGTTTGTCATACACCTAAGATATTTATACAAAAACTCAAGAATGTACTTTCATTTGTCCTGTACTCATTGAGTATGATGATGATGTGTTTTATGCCTTACAAATAACTAATTTATAGTTATAGAGGTACTCCCCTTTGGGTTTTCCCATCCACCACATTTGAGAATTACCGGTCATGACGCTGCCTGTGCTTTAGCGGTAGAGAGGGGAAGTTGCTTTATTGTGCTCATCCATTCCAACGAGGATTTGTTTTCTAGCTCTAACCGGGCTTGAGCCAGTTCGCTGACAACCACAGTGTGAGGTTCAGAGCATACCTGCCAAAGGACAGTCACAATTAAGTGAATGCAGTTTAAACACATCTTTAACTTTGGGGTATAATACCCTTCTCCCACATTGTATGCCTGACAATTACTGTAGTTTGAATGATAAACTTCCCTATACGTTTGTCTCTTGGAATGTCGTCGGTCTGGGCACCAAATTATGAACCTAGAATGGCTGTCCCTTGTCAAAAAACTCTGATGCCAAGAGACGTTGGCAGTCACAAAACTCCACTTAGATGGATTTACTTGCTATTTTTCCCCTGTGAAGTGCACTTGCGCCAAACGGGCAGAGGGAGGGCTCTCTACATTTGTCTCTGTTGCATTACCATGGAGAGTCATTTGGCCTTTCCTGGCCTCACCTACCTTCCAGCTTTTATGGTTGGAATGTAGTTCAACGTCATTTATACTAATTATTTTGTATAATAACATCTTTTTTTTTGGTTTTAGCAAGAGCATTCTGCTAAAGCTCTTTATTTTTTTTATTTAAATGTTTTTATTAGTTAAAAATAAAATCATGTGCATAAAAAGGACGGTAATTCCAGAGCTGGACAGTCAGTAAACAAGATTTCTACATTACATACAATCTACACTTTCTGTACGCTTTTTCATTTCCAATTCCACCATTGGGGACATTACCGGATCACCTCGATATTTATTCCAGTTCGCCCACTTCCGGTCCCATTTTTTGGGGAACCCCCTTGCTACGAAGACTTCCGTTTCCGCCAGCATGCTTCTGTCAAGCTCTTTCGCCCACGTGTGGACGCTTGGTGTGGTTGCTCTCCCCCACCCTCTCGCTATCTCCCGTTTAACTAGTGTGTATCCTAGCGTCGTGAACTGCTTTTCCACTTCCGTCAGATCAGTTGCCACCCAGATATTCAACAATCCCAGTTGCGGCGTTAGGACAATCTCCTTATGTAAGGCCTCATGCATGTGTTCCGAGGCCCCCTCCCATAGGACACGTAGATTTGGGCAGCTCCACAGAGTGTGGTAAAATGTGGCATGTTGGACACATCCCCTTAGGCAGAGATCATCAGATCTGGAACCTATTTTTACTAGGGTCTGTCCCGTCATATATGAGCGGTGAAGTATCCTAAGTTGGATCAACCTAAATTTTAGTGTAATGGCTGCCTCCCGAGGGGACATCAGGGCCTCCTGCCAGTCCTCGTCGCTAATCATTCCCAAATCGTCTTGCCATCTCTCCCTGAGTTTCGGAAAAGTATCTGGGAGGTTATTGCATAATTTCTTATATGTGAGAGATATTGCTTTCGAATTCAAGGGCCCGTCTAACAGCCTGTCTTCAAGCGGTGAAGAGTCTGGTATATCTGTAAAAGACGAGAAGGCCATCTTAAGAGCATGTCGAATTTGCAGATATCTATACGTTTCTCCCCGAGCCAGGTGATAGTGTTTCTGGAGTTCCTCAAATGTGAGTATAGCCCCCTTTTTGACCAGATCTTTTACTGCAGAGATACCAATTAGGTCCCACTTGTCGAACCCGGGCTGATAGCATAACATACCCAGTTTCTGCGTTGACCAAGTGGAGCAACCTTCGTGAGGATGCCAGCCCATCCCAGACGAGAATGCACTGTACGCCAAATCTCTCACGTGTGTAGGGTGGGCCCAAAAAATCGCCCCTTGTTTTTCTTATCACTAACATACAGGGCCCCCAAGTAGCCGGATCGGTCAGTTTGGTATCGGTCAAGAGCATATGCAGGGTCCTCCGGAGTACGGTATATCCATTGATTGACTGTCACTAACTGTGCTGCCCAATAATAAAGTTGCAGGTCGGGAAGCGCAATGCCTCCATCATACCAACTTTTAGTCAGCTTCTTCAGTGCCACCCGTGGGGTCTTCCCATCCCACAATAACGTACAGACCTCTCCTTCCACCGCTTTGAAATATGAATCCAGAACTTTGTACGGGCAATTTTGAAGGATATACAAGAAGCGAGGCAGGGCCAGCATCTTAAAAAGCGCAGCCCGGCCAAGCAACGAGAGCGGAAGGGACCTCCAATGTTTCACGTCCGCTCGCAATCTAGCCAGCGGAGGGGCCAAGTTGGAGCTGTAAAACAGATTGGAATCCGACGTGACATATACCCCCAAGTATCGAAACCCATCCTCCGCCACCACTATGGAGCAGTCAGCCGGAAGCCTGGGAACCTGTCCCCGCAACATAAACAATACGGACTTATGCCAGTTTATCGCATATCCAGAGTATTTGCCAAAATTTGTGAAGATGTTGAGCACCATCAATATAGATTTGTATGGGGAAGCCAGGTACAGCAGTATATCATCTGCATATAGGGATATGCGATCTTCTACGTCTTCCGCCCACCTCATCCCTCGTACCATAACATCTCGGCGTATCCATGCCGCAAGGGGTTCCAATAGAAGGGAGAATATCAACGGGGACAGAGGGCATCCCTGTCTGGTACCTCGCTTTAATCTAAATGTCCTGGATGTATAACCGTTTACCCTCACTTGCCCCAACACATCTGTGTATAGCAACCGAATCCAGGCGATAAACTTGGGACCTAGACCCACCCTCTCTAAAACTTCAAACATGTATGGCCATTCTATGGAATCAAAGGCCATAGAGGCATCAAGAGACAACAACGCGGCATCCTCTTCAATGTATTTCCTACGGGCCATCACGTTATGTAGGCGCCTTAGATTGAGGGCTGTATTTCTTCCAGGCATAAACCCAGACTGATCTGGGTGGACTAATGTTGTGATAACCGCCACCAGCCTGTTGGCGAGGACTTTCGCTAATACCTTTGCCTCTACATTAATCAGCGAAATTGGCCTGTAAGAGCCACAGAAGTCCGCTGGTTTGCCCGGCTTGTGAATCACTACTATAGTGGCCAACCTTTGATCCACTGGTAGCCGGCCCACCTCTAGGCTCTCCTCGTACATGGCCTTCAAATGCACTATCGTGAGAGAGGCAGTGGCTTTTAGGAATTCAACCGGGATGCTGTTGGGTCCCATCGCCTTCCCCGATTTAATCTGTCCTATAGCTTTACCAATTTCCGCATCTGAGAGATCTTCGTCTAGGGTCTCCCTATCAGCCCCTGAGAGGGTCGGAACGTCACTATCCCGGAGGAGCTGGCGTGATTCCTCAGCCATGTAGAGAGTAGAGGGGGAATATACCTGTTCTAGGTTTGCAGCAAATTCCTCTGCTATTTCCCGCGGATGTGTCACGGTGTCACCTCCTAAAGTTGTCAACTTATGTACCCATCTCGATCCCTGTTCTCGCCTCTCTAGCCAAGCCAGTGTCTTGCCCGCCCTATCTCCCATTTCATATATTCTATGCTGGGTGTGGCGATACTTAGCCAACATGTGTTCCCTGGTTTTTATCCGATACTCATCCTGCTTCAGCTGAAGCATATGGGCGGTGTCAGGCGAAGGATTCTGTGCATGTTCCCGCTCTAGGTCAAGAAGGTCTGTTTCCGCCTGCACCAAAAGCTCACGTTTCTTAGCGATATATCCCATCTTCAAAGATAAAGCCTGTCCTTTCAGAACTACCTTGTATGCCTCCCATATTGTCTGAGCGGATGTGACCGAGCCCACATTTTCGGCAAAGTAATTCTCCGTTTGTGTACAAAGTTCCTCTCTAATGTCCGGTATGTGTAAAAGCCATGGATTAAGAACGATACTGGTGCGTGCCTGTCTTTCCCAGTGTGTGTACTCCACCCAGACCGGGGAGTGGTCAGATATACCCCTCGGTAGAACCTGGGATTTGACAACATTTCCTACCGATGACAGGTGTGTAAGGAAATAATCAATACGCGATAAGCTTTGGTGCATGTTAGAGAAAAAGGTGAATAGTTTGTCCGTGGGCTGGAGCGCCCAGCCCACATCCACCAATCCCAACGCTTTTGTAAAGTCAGCCATTAACGTATTGGATTTCGCCTTTGACCTCGGTGGATGGCGGTCGACTGTGTCATCTAGCGTCATATTATAATCGCCTCCAATAATCAATGCGCCTTCCTGTAGTCCCGTCAGCTTCCCACCCAGATCCTCCAAAGCTATTTTACCCAGCGCAGGCGGTAGATAGACTGAAATTATGTTAAGGTCTCTACCATCCCATTGGGCCTCCACTCCTGCGAACCTCCCTGCCGAATCCGCCCATACCTTACGGACCATGAGGGGTACAGACCTCTTTACCAGAATTGCCGTCCCCCTTGACCCGGAAGTGTACTCAGCATGGACCAAGAGTTTATACCCCCATATAATGAGGGCCTTAGTCTTCTGCCCCACCAGGTGTTTTTCTTGTAGCAGTACCACGTCAGGAGAATGTCGCTTTAGATACTGTTGCACTATCCCTCTCTTAATTTTGTCCCCCATCCCATTAACATTCCAAGTCAATACAGAAAGCGTCCGATCTCTATCCCCCCCCATCCCAAGTCACAAAAGGAGCAACAATTAAACGGATCAGTGCGGTCAGCAAGAAACGCGTAAACATCCTGTCCAGTAGTGACCGTCCCAGCTGCACAACTAAACAATGAACCTTCAAACCCCCCCATCCCTCGGTCCCCAACCCCCCACCCCCCTCCCTGCCCCCCTGCCCGTGGATTTAGAACTACCCACTCCCAAACATGGCAGAGTGCCTCTCTCCCCCCCCGAAATGCCGAAAATGCACGGGGTGTTCCAGCCCTCCCTCCCGCATGTACACATCACAATTAACTCGTAATTTAGCCATCCACTTATGAATAATGTCTACTCCCTTTCAAAGCACAGCAATAGAACCCATCAGTCTGCTTCATTGCAATAGGTCCCCTTTTTTTTCAGGAAGTCTCTCTAAGATGGGTATTTCCACCCCTCCCCCATTCCCCCTACTTGCGCTTTCAGCTGGACGTGAACTCTCGCTCTATGTAGCCCCGGTCGGTCAGTCATTCTCCTTCAGCTGGCTTTCTGCCTCTGTCGATCCGTTGTTCACCGTCTCCGCACGGAGACCTCTGTGTTGACCAGGTCTGCCCGATCTGTCTCTTCTTTGGCTTCCCACCGTGCTCCAGCCTTCCATCCATTCCCATACTGCCTCTGGAGATTCAAAAAACCACGACTTGCCGTCCGACTCCACTCTCAGCCGCGCCGGAAAGAGCATTGCGTACTTTACTTCCCGGTCTCGTAGTTCCCTCTTCACCGCCTGGAAGCTGCGACGTTGGGCCTGAACCTTGGCCGTGAAATCAGGAAAGAAAGCCACCTCATAATTGTCTATCTTCAGGGGGGGATTGGAGTGTGCAGTCTGCAGGACAGCGTCCCTATCTCGATAGTTAAACACCCGAGCAATAATGGGCCTCGGGGGTGCTCCTGATTTTGGTCTACCCCCTGGTACCCTATGGGCCCTTTCAATAGAAAAATAGCTGGACAAAGTCTTAGGCTTTAGATGCTTCGTAATGAGATCTTCCACATATAGGTCTGCTGCCGGCCCCTCCGTTCTCTCCGGGACCCCCAAAATACGGATGTTATTACGGCGGGCTCGGCCTTCGTACTCATCGAGCTGTTGCGACATCCTCTCCTGCTTCTTCTGCATTTCAAGCATTTGCGTTTGGAGTTCCGACATATCCGTCTGTAGGGCGCTGGTGACTATCTTGAGCTCTTTGACCTTCTCGTCCATCTTCCGGAAGTCGGCCCTGATTAGAGAGACCTCCACATTGACCGAGTCCACCGAGGCACGCACCCCATTAATAGCCGCCATGACATCATGTAGAGTTGGCTCCGGGCCTTGTCCCGTGGCGGCTGCCCCACCGTCCTTCTCCGATTGCGGTGAATCTCCTCTTTCTCCCGTCTTAGCCCATGCAAATTTAGCCAGCTGCTTTTGGGCGCTGGCCTTAGGACCTCTCCCTCCCGTCGCCATGGCTGCGCAACAACGAGCGGCCTATCAGGTGAGGGCCCCGGGCAGCCCCACACCGATAGCCGCAGATCGTCGGCAGGAGTGACCAAGTTCGTGCCCGTTACTTCTGGAGCCGCCGCCCCGTTATCACTGTCTCCAGGCGTTAGTTATAGAGGCTGGACTCCACCACTTGCAGCAATGTTCGTCTCTTTGGCGTACTTATCTCCCCCACCTCTCTGCGTGAGGCTTCACCGCCTGCTATTCGGGCCGCTCGACTGCAATAGTCTCTTGGGGGGCCAAAGCTCTCAACCCCTCTCTCCGACAATAGAATCTGGGCACTTGAACGCCCTTGTGGCTCCAACTCCAGCTACCGCGGCACCCATCCAGCCACAATTTGTACAGGAGGGTAATTTGCCCAGGCACTGCTCCTCCGGTCCAGTCCTGCAGTACCCTCTGGGCCACTACAATGCCACCAGATAAATTAGCTGTTGTCCCCTGCACCAGCACCTTCAAATAATGTGGAACCTTCAGGGCTACCTGCCATTAATCGAGAGCGCCTCTCACAGCCTCCATTTGCCGCAACATACAGGGCACACGCTGTCAGTGCTGGCCCCAGAGCTTCATCCGCCGAGCAATGTCGGCCCAGTCCTCCCCCCAAAGTCTCTTCTGCCGGGCCTCTACCATGTACCCTCGGCGTTCATAGGCCCATCTAGTCACTGCCACCTCAGTACACACTGGCCCAGGCGTCAACTGCAGTTCCTCCTCGTCCACACCTCCCTGCCCACCGGGCCTTAGGTGCGGCAAGTCTGCCGAAGGCACTCTTCCAACAGGCGTCCGCCCTTACCTCTCCTCCGGGCATCCGCACTCCGTAAGGACCTCCGGGCACCTTTCGCCGCTTAAGTGGCCAGAGGCAGCAACAATCGGCGCTCCGGCCTCAGCGCCCGTCTCTTTTCGCACTCGCGGAGAGGCCGCACGCCGGGGCCTCGATTTACCTCTTGGCGTCTGGGGCAGCGTCCGCTAGGTCTCTCTAGGCTCCGCCCCCCACGGGCCTCCAGATCCAGCCTCGGAAGCCAGAATTACCCAAGCCACCTAGTCGGGTCTTTTCCTTCACCCGACGCTCATCCGGTGCAGCTTCATGGGCCTCCGCACTGTTATCTCCCGGTCACGGAGTCCGCAACAGCGCTTCTCAGTTCTGAGGCCCTGAAGCCGGGGCCTCTGGTAGTCTCGCCTCCCACCGGAGCTCTCTGTCGCCTTCCTCACTGCCAGGTGTTTCCCCTCCGTGCCGCAGCCTCAGGCACTCCTCGCCCACTCCCTGTATTAGGGACACCTTGCAAGTGGCCTCGGAGCCCTCCGGGTCCGATCTCCGTCGCGCCCCGGGGCCACCTCTCACTCCGATCCACTTCAGGGAGCCGCCATTAGTGTACAGGACCAATCGTCGGTAGGGACGGTATCACGCAGCATTACCTCCGCCAGAGGCTCAGAATTTCCCCAGGGGGTCCGGGAGTGAATTATATCCGTTGCTGTGCAATTTTCTTCGTGGATGGCACAGGATAGGACAGGATAGGTGTCGGGAAGGTAGGAGCTCGATTAGGCAGCGGCCATTCTCGACGGCTGCTAGCCATGCCCCCCTCTATAATAACATCTTTGACCATAACAGCACTGAACTCATTAATTCTTTGAGCAGGGAAGTGACTAGGTTTATTAGTGTCCGGTGCTGAAATGTGCCCATTGTCTCGATAATCTGTGAGTTTTATTGTTCCCCTGCATGTGGCCTGGCTGATCAGCATGGTGCACCTGTACTCTTTTTTCATCATACTCCTTGTGGTGGAGCTTTTAATCATTATCTTTTTAAATATTATTTGCGTTTTACCATTGATGCCTTTTCTAGTGTTCCAATGTTGAAGTAAATATTCAGGGGGCGAGATTGTTCCAGTTTGGAAGACTTTGTCTTGTTTTCCCTGGAGATGGTGGCATATTTCTCAGATTACAATGTACATAAAAATGCATATAGTGACCATAGTTATGTGTCTGTTTTCTTCTGGGGTATTAAGGATGCTATATCCGGTCCCTTGAACCATCTACTCATTTGTGCTGATAGGAATAAGGGGGTGTTGTAGAAGTGGAATAGAGTTGACAAGGGAGAGTATTGAGTGAGTTGAACACTGCAAAGTGCACTGAGGTTTTTACTTGTCTAGATTTGAGTGCCAACCCAGCAGAGATCACCTCTTGCTACTCAAAATTGTGTGCGTCGATCAGGAAGTTACAGATGGTTCCAGTACACTTCACTAAGAACATTCTCCACCCTAGATGGCTTGATAAACTATGCTCTAAAGCTCATAGCAATGTGGTCACAGCACTTAAGTTAGCATCCAGAATTCCTGAGCAGGTGCATCTCTGTCAGACACAATTTAGGAAGGCTGTGGCCAAGAGAAAAGAAGCTATAAGATAGGAAGCCTATGACTCGTTCGTTGTGGCTAGTAAATGTAAAAACCATAGAGCTTTCTGGCAGGTCATTAATTCCTCCCATTTTAAGAAAGTCCCCACGTCAGCAATAGACATTGTAATCCTGCTCAATATTCGGCTTACCCATTTCATTAAGGTCTATGCTGATTCAGGACCTAGGCGGAGACAGCAGTTTGCACTAAGAACACAGTAGGACATCCAGATTGCCTTGTAATTGATTTCCATGAAGTAGAAGCAGCTTTGGAAAAGTGCCCCAGCGGCAAGGCACTGGGTCTTGATGGAGTTCCATGGGACATTTTGAAAGATAATCCTTGACTTTGGGTTCCCCTAATAATGAATAAGCTGAAGGCAGTTCCTATCCTAAGCCCCTCAGCTTCATTGTTTCATGCCACTATTGTCCCCATCTTCAAGAAGGATAGAGACGAGGACCCTAAGTGTTATCGCCTGATTTATTTAATAGATTCTACGGCTAAGAGCTGCTTTGGGGACCACTGAACAGGGCTTAAACCTGCATCTTTTGAATATTAAATACTTCGGGGCAGATTTACAATTAATTAACGCAGCACGGCGCAGCAAGTCATTTTGCTGCGCCATGCTGCGTTAGTTTGGAAAGCACGGGGATGCGACATATTTACAAGAATATGTCGCATCCTTGTGCTTCCCCTGCGCTGGCGCACAAACTGCAGCCATGCGCCGGCAAGCAGGCACCCTTGCACCATGGTGCAAGGATGCCTGCGTCGTAGGGAGATTATTTGTGCAGGAAGGGGAACCTTCCTGCACAAAAACAATTGCTAGCAACCATTTTCCTCTTTCAATGCGTGCTGCAGAATGCAGCACGCATTGAAAGAGGAAAAAACGAGGAGAAATGAAAACATTTCTCCTCAGTGCGCCTCGCTACGCCACCTCTAGGTTGGCGTAGCTTTCAAACGCATCTCCAGAGTTACGATTTCTCGTAATTCTGGAGATGTGTCTTGTTCCATGGGTGTTGCGTGGGAACACCCACAGCAACACCCATGGAACGCCCCTTCACCGCAAAGTGCTGCGTGTGAAGGGGCCGTATTTACAAGGAGAGGAAAAGTCACGCAGGGTGGCTTTTCCTCTCCTTGTAAATATGAGCAGCCCCCTGCGCCACCAGTACATCACAAAAAGTGACGTACTGGTGGCGCAGGGGGCTTGTAAATCTGCCCCTTCATAGCTAGGGATAGCACTGTGCTTCTCGCTTTTATGGACCTAAGCCTAGCATTCGATTGTGTCAATTACTCTAAACATTGGGAGCTGATGTCTGGTATGGGGGTGGTGGATGTCATTGTTACCTTCTTGAGGTAAATGTATACAGGGGTGATGGCAAGCGTTAGTTACGGCCCGAGGGGTGAGGCAACTGAATCATTTGCCATCACTAAGGGGTTTGCCTGGAGTGCGTGCTTGCCCCTTTTCTTTTCATCCTTTTCATTAACGGTCTTGATAAATACCTTGGCAGTTTTTACTTGGGTGTTGCAAGAGCAGGTTCTCATCAAATACCAGCCTTGTTGTACACGGATGATGCAGTGCTCTTAGCTCAGACCTCACCTAGCCTCCAGAGACGTATGGATATGTTTTGTCTCTTCATGGAGGATCTATATTATAGTGTCTTGCGATGTTTTATGATAGAGCCCTTTCAGCACCTAACGGAGTCTGTAGAGCTGTGACGTAGGAGTCATAGTGCAATGCTATGAAAGCTTGTTTTACAATATTGAGTTAGCAGTTACACGCAGCAGAATAAAGATGTGTAATACCAAGCTCCATATGTGGCACGGTCATTAAAGGGTACCCGGGCTGAGAAGATGCTACAAATGGCGATGAGATGGGGGATAAATAACCTGAAGAACAACCGTGCTCTCCCAGAGAGTTTGCCATGGGTCCAAGCAAACTGCTCGTGTGTGCCACGTGTGCTGCTGTCAAAGAACGGATTCAATGCTTCATTCATGTGGAGTCAAAGCGCAACTCCAGCTGCTGTAAAGCAAGTGAAGACAATGGAAGCGTTGCAAAGATTTTTTCACAATGATGGTCCAGAACCTGCTTGTCAACCCATACATAAAGGTACTGCGCTGCCACACAAAATAAAGTTGTACATTATACGGAGCAATACTGCAAAAGGAGATTACATACTGATATAGGAAAAAGTGCTGGCTGACAGAATAAGTAAGAAAGAAGTATATTTTCATTGTACTTACTAGAGTCTTGATAAGCAGAGCTTTATGACCTTGGTACCAGGCAAGGAGACGCAAAAAGAAGCACAAGGGTTGTACTTACTGAGCTGTTTGATACCTGACTTGGCCCTCCAACAAAGCTGCCAAGTGATGGTTCAGAACAACTCCTGCGGTCGCTAGCAAGTGAAGTGCTCTCATCGTTTCCCTGATTGTTCATGATGACCCTGAGGTCGGTCCATCACAAGGCCTCAGCAATAGAGCGAGTTATGTAGGCTCAAATGGAGGAGCACAGAGAGCTACATCTTCAAGGTCAGCGACTCCTATAACTAGTTACCATGCTGCCCCCTTTTTGAAACCACCACCATCTTTTGATACAGCCAAAAAGCAAAATATTGGTGATAGATGTACTGCTTGTATAAAGACATTTGATGATTTCATTGTTGCACTTGAAGAGACTGATAATTAAAAGATTATCAAGTACCTCAAAAATCTGGCTGGTGATGGTGTGAAAGAAGTCATAAAGAAAATACAGATAACTGATGAAGAAGTCACATACTGTCAGATTAAAGATATGCTGAACCTCAAGTTCAATCCAGTGCGAAAAGTTCATTGCGAAAGATAAATTTTCAGTCAAAAACATCAAAAAGTTGGTGAAACCATTGATGAATTTGGGGAGGGACTTGATATGCTCATCAAACGCTGTAAGTTCAATGAATTTAATGAAGAAGCAATATGTCTTAGAGTTACTGATGGATCCTTGTCAGATTCATTTAGATGAAGAATGCTGAGAGAAGCTCAGTCTGGAGCGAGTGTTAATGGCTGCTAGAGCTGAAGAGCGTGCTGAAAGACAAGCTGCTGACTTGGAGGCCAGAGGTGCCCCGAGTGAATCCGTTGTGAGTATAAAAAGTAAGCCAAATCAAAAGACTGAAGGACACAAAGTGATGTTTACACATAAAAAGAAGTTATGCTTTAGATGTGGATTTTTATTTCCACCAGATGGTAAATGTCCCGCCATTGGACAGATATGTAAAGGCTGTGGGAAAGAGAATCTTTTTGTGACAGTTTGTAAAGTGAAGGAAAAAGCAAGTATATCACAGTGAGAAGAAAATATGGCGACCTGAACGTTCAAGAGTCAATGTTCGACGCACCCCCACAAGGCCAAGTGGCTACATCAATTGAGGCAAATTGACACTGAACAAAGTAAATTGTCATCTAAATCATCATCAAATAGTGCGCCAGCCTCAATTTCAAGTGATAGTGAAGAATACGGTTGTGCCATGTCGACGTTTACATCAGAGAAATGTGTGCATGTCGGAATGGCTGCATGTGAAGAAAAATGACAGCCAAAGAAAAGTCAACATGCCAAAGCACCAAAGTCATACAAACATTGCTTGAAAATTACATTGAAAATAAATTATACCTTTCATCATCAACAGCGGTGCATCGATAAACATAATGCCTGATAATAAATACAATGAATTGTCTCCATTGCCTCAACTTATGCCATTGAAAACTAAGGGGCATATTAGCAAGACCGGCGATAAAATTATCGCCGTTTTAGCGGCAGGAAACTGCCGCTAAAACGGCGATAATGGGCTTGCTAATATGCGTTATGAATTCAATAGAAGCCCAGGTTAGATGTCCTGCACATCTAACCTGGGCTTCTATTGGAATTCTATAACGCATATTAGCAAGCCCATTATCGCCGGTCTTGCTAATATGCCCCTAAATTGTATACTTGGGCTGCGTCGATGCCCATAAAAAGTCAAGGTTAATTTGTAACGACACTGAAACACAAGAAAACGAAGGTGCAAGCACCCAGCCATGTGCTTGAAGCTACATCAGCAAGTGCCTGTCTACTCAGATTCAGTACCGCTGCTCATAAATGGGACTGATTTCGGTGAATTACAACATGAATGCTCACCTCAAAACTGTAAGTCAATTTCCTTCATTGTTTCATGGTTTGAGAAATCTTAAGACTATGAAAGGAAAGTTACACATTAATGATGATGTCTGTCCTGTTGC
The DNA here is from genome assembly GCA_963921515.1 of Calotriton arnoldi. Taxonomy (NCBI): domain Eukaryota; kingdom Metazoa; phylum Chordata; class Amphibia; order Caudata; family Salamandridae; genus Calotriton; species Calotriton arnoldi. The sequence continues at coordinate 1,448,074 of CAWUFW010003114.1, forward strand.
TCGGAGACATTGATAAATTGTTTTTCATGTACAAGAAGCTGTTGAAGAAGAACTTGAATTGTTACTTAAACATGACATTATTGCGCGTTCAAGTAGACCAATGCCATGGGTTTCTCCCATAGTGGTAGTGCCCAAAAAAGGATAGACATGCGTTGATCTGCTCCAAGCAAACAAGGCAATAAAAGGAGAACGACATCCAGATTCACACATTGTTGACATGCTAACGCAATTAAATGGTACAACGGTTTTCTCTTGTCTTGATTTAAATAAAGTTTACCGTCAGCTGGAACTCGAAGAAGATTGAAGGTATATTACAACCTTTTCCACACATGATGGTCTGTTTTTGATATAAAAGACTTAGAGGGTCATTATGATGACCGGCGGAAAAAAATCCAACTGCCATGGTAGCGGAAAATCACCGTCCGCAGGTACCGCGGAAACACCTCCGACCCTATTAGGATCAACCGCCAAAATATTCCAACCGCGGCGGTAGGAGGCATCGAAACACCGCCCGTAGATGGTGGAGAAGGGGAAAATCCAACCGCGGCGGTCGGTCTCACAGTGTAAACACACCAAACCGCCGCCAGGCACGCGGAGTGACCGCCAATGATATTATGATATCCCCGATGTCACAGCGGTACGGTCCACTGTATCCGACCGCCGCGGTCACTAACGGTAATGAATGTGAGATACGGCGGAAGGCCTGCAGCATAGCCATCGCTGCGGATACTCCGGCAACAAAATGGCGGCCAAGGAAAGAAACACACAATAAGGCCACCAAATGCACACAGGCAACTAGCCCTGCCCCCAAAATAACCTGAAACACCCCAATTACACACCCCCATGGCAAATTCAAACACACAAATCACAGGACAACCCACACAGCACACCTGACAGCATTACACCATCTTGACACACCCACATAGCTGAGCATAAAACCAGCCCCTTCCCTGACCACAATCCTTTGCAAAATGACTCAACAGAAGGAAACAACACCAGAGCACTAAGGAGAGCCAAACCTGCACACATCACACCACCACCACAACACACACACAGACCACCTACACCACCCACACCACCCTCACAACTGCACCCCAAAACATCAGCACAGCACACACCATGGCAACACAGAAAATGCCAAAATTCACAGACACTGAGTTGACAGTAATGGTAGATGAGATAATTAGAGTAGAATTAGCTTTAATGAGCTCTTTCTGGAATTTCTTACTGACTTATGTTCTAGATATAAACGTCTTCTAGTAGTGGGAGATTTTAACTATCATTGGGACAAGACACAGAGAGAGTCAGCAGCGGGTCTATTTGAGACCGCCATGCTCTCAATGGATCTTCAGCAATTGGTCAACAGTCCTACCCATGTAAAGGGTCATACTCTTGACCTTATCTGGACCTCACAGCCTTGGGCAGAGTTAACAGATATTAGCCCCTGTGCTTGGTCTGATCATTCGCTGCTTAGATGCTGGGTCCCGAGCGATAGCCAATTACCACAGCCCCCACCCCTTTGGAGAAAGGTAAGAATTTGGAAAAATATTGAGGCAGATCACTTAATAGCTACCCTGCTCTCTATTTCGTCCCCTAGGTCGAAAATAGTTAACTTGGACCAGGAAAGCGAGGCCTTACTGATGCATTTACAGCAAGCCATAGATATAGTGGCACCAGAACGAAAAGAAAAAGTTAGAGATAAAGGAAAGGGGGCCCCATGGTTCAATGAACCACTGAGGGAAAAAAAACAACATCTCCGCCAAGCTGAAAGGCGGTGGCGGAAAAGCTATGAGCCAGCAGAGCTAAATGCCTATAAAGTTCTTCTCTCTGTCTATAAATCAGCCATCCTAGCAAGGAAAGCGGAGTATTATGAGGGAAGGATTGTTATGGCAGAAAATAAACAGAAAGAGACTTTCGCCATTCTGAAAGAATTGAGTCAAAAAGCCGAGAAGAAGTCCACAATCGCATCATTAGATTGTGATGCCTTCCAGGATTTCTTCCTTCAGAAGGTTAAGGATATAATCTCGGAAATTGCTAGAACCCCCACCGACTCCTGCTCCCTCCTTCAGACCTACCCCTCTCCCTGCCTCAGTAGCCAGCTTTCCAATTTTCCTAAAATTGACTCAGTCACCTTAGCATCATTAGTAAATCACACCAAATCAGGGTCTCGGCTAGACCCTTGCCCTCCAAGGATCTTTCAAATGGCCCTGCCAGGGCTGGAGAAGCAGATCCTGGAACTACTAAATAATTCTTTGGCTATGGGTTATTTACCGACAAATCTCAAAGAAGCCAGGGTTACCCCCCTGTTGAAAAAACTTGGTGCAGATATCCTGACTTTAAAGAACTATAGACCCATCTCTCAGCTCCCCTTTCTAGCCAAGATGCTGGAACAGCACGTATTAAAGATACTCTCGAAGTATTTGGAGGACCATCAGCTACTCCAAGCTAGACAGGCGGGCTTCAGAGCTCATCATAGTACCGAGCTAGTGATGTTGGCTGTTCTGGACGAGCTCAGAGTTATGGCTGACGTTAAACAGCCGAGTGCCCTGATTTTATTAGATCTGTCAGCGGCATTCGATACGGTCAGCCATAACACACTGTTGAACCGTCTCACCAATCTGGGTATTAGCGGGCAAGCACACCAATGGCTAAAGTCATTTCTGTCTGACCGTACTCAGAGAGTTCAGATGGGTGAGCAGATATCGGATCTGGGCCCCTTGACATGTGGGGTACCTCAGGGCTCTGCACTATCTCCACTTCTTTTTAATATCTATCTGCAACCCCTTGTGGAGACTCTGACTCACATGGACTGTCAGGTCTTTAATTACGCCGATGATACTCAACTTCTTATCTGGCTTAACAACTCTTGCCAGGCCCAGGAGTCGGCCAAGAAGTTGCTCAGGTTCACTGTGAACTGGATGACGGCCAACTCATTGAAAATAAATCCGGAAAAGACTGAATTGCTTGTCATCCCAACAAGTAATAGCTCCTGGTGTGATCTTTTGGCCTCCGGAACTAGGTGTAGTCCCGGTACCAGCCCCGGTTGTAAAAGCCTGGGCCTGAAAATAGACTCTGAACTATCTATGTCTTGCCAGGTCACCACGGTAGTAGGAACCTGTACTGGCTTACTCAGGCAGCTACGGAAACTTGCTCCTCTTCTGTCAACAGTTTCATTACAGTCAATTGTCTCTGCCACTGTCATCTCCAGGCTGGATTACGGGAATGCCCTTTACATTGGCCTCCCCCAGAAGCTTATTGGGAGATTGCAGGTGGTGCAGAATGATGCAGCAGGCTTATTTTTAGACTTCCTAGAAAAACACGCACTACCCCTCTGTTGCATAAACTTCATTGGCTCCCTATTAAACAGCGAGCGCAGTTCAAGGGTCTATGTATTGCTCATAAGGCAATCTATGGTCAGGCACCCAAGTTTATAAAAGATCGCTTGGAGAAATATGTTCCTGGCCGGACTCTGCGATCTTCTGAGGCTTGCAGGTTAGTCTCCCCAGGTACATCTCTAAATCCAAAGGGGGTAGAGCGTTCTCTGTTCTTATCCCGCAGATCTGGAATGATCTGCCGGAGTTCCTTCGCAGGGAACCGGCTCTGCTCATCTTTAGGAAGCGTTTAAAGACTTTCCTATTTAGAGAGGCATTAACGATCGCGTAATCTTCTGTCTCTGCTGCTGCTATTTTATTTCTGCCCTAGTGACTTGCTCACTTTTCTCTAGAAGCGCTTAGAGACCTGAAGGTGATTTTGCGCTATATAAAAGTCATATAACATAACATAACATAACCACAACTCTTTGGTAGCGTGGTCCACCAGACACCATTACCCACAAGAACAAACATGTGGGTAAGGATAGTGGACAAGGTCAATGCAGTAGGGAACGTGCCCCGCAACAAGCATGAAATCCAGAGGCGGTGGCATGACCTGAAGAGTGTTGTCAAGAAGAAGAGGGCCAAGAACCGTGAGCTGGCTGATGTGACTGGTGGAGGCCCTCCCATTCCACCAAAACCATTCTCTGCGTGGGAGGAGAAGGTGTTTGCCATACTGCATCCAGAGAGTCTTGAAGGAATACCCGGGGAGTGGAGGCTGGTAAGTACCAACTAATGTATACCATGAAACTGCCATGTACTGTCTTGCACAACTACAAAGCTACATCTCTGAGGCACAAGTACATTCATCTGCACCCCAATACCAAACACAGGTCTCACTGATTTAACATTCACCCCATCTCAATCATCACAAAGGTACACAACATCAACTGTGTTACATGTGTCTAGGCAAGCAGCACTACAACTCCCAATAGCCACCCCTGTCCCACCTCACAGAAGGAGGAACACTCCCCCCACCCAGAACCATGTGGCAGCCATTGTCTGCTGTACCCTCACCTAACAGGTAGGTAGCCATCTTTCCAGGGAGGTGTGTTTGGAATAGGGAGGCCTGCACTACAACTCCCACCAGGCCCCCTTGTCCCTGGGGGGAGTAGGATGGACCACTCCCCCCACCCAGAACCATGTGGCAGCCATTGTGTGCTACACCCTCACCTAACAGGTAGGTAGCCATCTTTCCAGGGAGGTGTGTTTGGAAGAGGGAGGCCTGCACTACAACTCCCACCAGGCCCCCTTGTCCCACAGCTGAGCAGGATGGACCACTCCCCCCACCCAGAACCATGTGGCAGCCATTGTGTGCTACACCCTCACCTAACAGGTAGGTAGCCATCGTTACAGGGAGGTGTGTTTGGAATAGGGAGGCCTGCACTACAACTCCCACCAGGCCCCCTTGTCCCACAGCTGAGCAGGATGGACTACTCCCCCCACCCAGAACCATGTGGCAGCCATTGTGTGCTACACCCTCACCTAAAAGGTAGGTAGCCATCTTTCCAGGGAGGTGTGTTTGGAATAGGGAGGCCTGCACTACAACTCCCACCAGGCCCCTTTGTCCCACAGCTGAGCAGGATGGACCACTCCCCCCACCCAGAACCATGTGGCAGCATTTCCACCTAAAAAGGACAACTGGACAGGTAATCAGACAGTGCATGCACCCCACCATTCCTCAACAAAAGCATTGAGCTAATGACAACACAAGGCCTCACATCACAACAAAATACACCCCAATAAAATAGCAATTGATAGTATGCAGACAGCTAAGCGTATGTAACTGTGACAGAAACAGAACTGTGACTCAACTAAACCCATGTGTAAGCAAATCAGGGGCCATATATGCACTGCACCGAATGCTATCTGTAAATTCCATGTGTGATGAGCATGAAGGACCATGGTAACAATAAACAGGCATGGTCTGTTGAACAATGAAATCCAAACACAGAACATTACAAAGGTATGCATGAGATAACAATGGTACAATGGATAGTACATGTGCATATGTAACATCTGCCAGGAAGAGTAATCAGCAAATATGCATCACATCAAGTTGGATAGCAGCCAGTTGTCAGATGACAACCTTTCAGTTTAATACTAAGAGCTTCACGTGGGGCATGGTATCCAATGACTTGTCACACCATGAAAAAATATGTATGTACCTCCACATCATGTCATGACACACATCACTGTGCAGACATACAATTAATGAAATACTTAACTGTATGTTGCACAACATGTAAATAAGCGCAATCCTGGGCTTAATACTTCGCTACGCTCACGGAGCATGCAAAGTTTGTGCTACTTCGCACTATGCAAATTGCACATAGTAGAGCAAAAAACTGTGCTAATTGACCTTCAAATGCTTTGATAAAGCAATTTTCTATGCTAAATAGCACATAACCAATTCACAAAAGTAAACTTTAACAACAAAATATCAAGCAATGAGAGAGGTGATGATTTTGGTGTCCCCCCTAACCTAGGGGGAGGACCAAGCAGATGCCTTGAACACAAAAAGCATATCATGTGAACAATTCAGTGGTGGTCCCTTCCTCCTAGGACCACCCCAAGCACAGTTATGGGCAAAATCAATCCCAACCAAAGGCCCTGCAAAGCATTATGGGACGAGATTAGCAGTGGGCAATGAATATTATAGTGTCCAATATCAAAATAGTTCTACAAAGAGCTGCAGTTCAACTAGTCGTTACTAGATGTCCCTCACGAGTCAAATGCAAAAGCATTAAAACCCTTTCATGAAGCTTTTGCATTTGACTCGTGAGGGACATCTAGTAACGACTAGTGGAACTGCAGCTCTTTGTAGAATTATTTTGATATTGGATACTATAATATTCACTGCCCACTGCTAATCTCGTCCCATAATGCTTTGCAGGGCCTTTGGTTGGGATTGTATTTTTGCCAATAACTGTGCTTGGGGTGGTCCTAAGAGGATGGGACCACCACTGAATCATACAAAAGATGTGCTTTTTGTTTTCAAGGCATCTGCTTGGTTCTCTCCCTAGGTTAGGGAGGATCCCAAAATCATCACCTCTCTCACTGCTTGTCAATTTATCGTTTTCACTTTTGTGAAATAACTATATGCATTTTTAGCATATAAAGACAGAGATAGTTATTTTATCTTAACTTGCACTGTTTAAGATACATTTGGCAATTATTGTACAGTGCAGTCAAACACACAACTACGCACTACGCAATTTGCATAGCTACGTGTAGTTTGAAATGTACTTTGCGTAGCTACGTGAAGTACTATTACGCAAACTACGCCCAAGGTTAAATAAGAGATATCAAACACTGCAAGCATGATGGGTGTAAGTCCATGACTATGTACTCTCTGTCCCACAGGTGACCAACAACTGACTGCAGAAGATGACAACCTCAACCTGCAGAGCCAGTCTCCTCCCCCGGAACATGGACACTCTGATGCGGAGTTCCTGGATTCTTTGGATGAGGAGCTCCAAGCCGGCCCATCTGGCGTGCCAGGGCGCAACCGGTCACATGACCCCACTGCCCCCCCACCCTCAGCAACAACATCAATGCTGACCCCTGCTGGAACGACCTGTGCTGCCGCCGCCGCCGCCGCCACCGCCACAGCCACCGCCACCGCCACCGCCACCACCACCACCACCACCACCACCACCACCACCACCACCACCTGCAACACTCGCCCTGGCTCAGAGGATGCCCAGCCCACATCAACAACTGCGGAGGGCAGGGAGAGTAGGCGTGTGCCTAGAGTGGTGAGGCAACAGGTCAGTGGTAGCAGGGAAGGTGGGAGGACAAGTGGGACTCCAACACCACAGGACACTGTGACCGAAGCCCTGGCTAATATCACCAGAGTTGTTGGTGCCTATGAACACACACAGGCACAAATGGGCCAGGTCCACGAAGATGCCCTGGAGCTCCAACATCTGCTGAGGTCCATGGACAACCGTATGGGACAAATCGTGGACCTCATGGGCCAGTTTCTGGCGGTACAGAGGGACAGGCCAGTGCCACATACCACACCTCCACCTCCCCCCCTTGCCATCCACCCCTTGCCATCCACCCCTGCGGGCACCGAGAGGGCTGACTCCTCAGACCCCACTGGCCCAGCAGATGATGCCTCCCCTGCCAAAAGAAGAAGGGGCCGTCTAAAGAAAAACTTGGGACTCACCCGTGGCAAAGCACCTGGCAAACGCCAGTCAAAGAGCCAGCCATGATGGCAACACTCTACACCCTGCCATTGACTTTGTACACTGTCCCTACCCACACTGCCATGGTAATGGCATCCGTCTGTTGGACTGTGTCACCACATCAATGTGGTGCCTACTCGATTGTCTCATCTACCATCACTGCCAACTCATTGATTCACCATTCACACTTATGTAAATATCCACTTCCCTCTCACATATACCCATTGAAAATAAACAACAATAACGCACCAATTTAGTTGTGTCTGCTCCATGTTTATCACAGTATGTGCAATGTTTACCATGGTTACAATGTCACAGGAGCATGGATTCTCTGTAGGCAAGGAGAGGCAGAAGGGACCTAGCAAAACACAACAGAACAAAAGTTACTAGTCAGGTGGTGGCATCACAGCCATCACACAACACATGTCATCAACGTACTCCAATATGCACACATTACAATGTGCAACAGTACCAACATAGACATCCTGTAGCTGTGCCAAACTACCCTGTACCCAACACATAGGCAGCCAGCACTGAGTCAACAACAGGATGCAGTCACAAAGATCACATAGACCTTTATGCAAACAACTACATCAACAGACAATGGACCAGTTGTACATTGTCACTCACCTTCAAGTGAAGTAGCGGTTGATGAGCTGCTGACGCTGGTCGACACCTTCCTCCTCTCCACTATCCTCATCACTGGACATATGTGGGATCGCAGGTGGGGGCCTCGGCTAGTCATCATCGTCCTGGATCAGGGGGATTTGTTTCCATAAGGCCAGGTTGTGCAGCATGCAGCATGCTACCACTATCTGACATACCTTTTTTGTTGAGTACATGAGTGCCCCTCCGGTCCTGTCCAGGCAGCGAAATCTCGATTTTAGGAGACCAAAGGTTCGATCCACGACCCGACGTGTTCTCCCATGGGCATTGTTGTAGCGGACATCAGATGGTGTCCTCGGATTGCGTAGTGGGCTCAGCAACCAAGGTCTGTTGGGATATGCAGAGTCACCTAGGTGTGAAAAACACATACAGATTAAGTGATACAACTGTGGCAGAGGACAGCATTGCACACACAGCACAGAACTTGACTCTGCCCACTCACCCACAATCCATGCCCGCTCAGGAAGTAGATTGGCCATCAGCTGGGGCACAACGGTGTCCTCGGATTGCGTAGTGGGCTCAGCAACCAAGGTCTGTTGGGATATGCAGAGTCACCTAGGTGTGAAAAACACATACAGATTAAGTGATACAACTGTGGCAGAGGACAGCATTGCACACACAGCACAGAACTTGACTCTGCCCACTCACCCACAATCCATGCCCGCTCAGGAAGTAGATTGGCCATCAGCTGGGGCACATTGCTGTTGCGCATGATGTAGGAATCATGTGCAGAGCCAGGAAACTTGACACAGACATGCGATATGATCATATCGGCCTGGCGCACCACCTGCACATTGATGGAATGTGAATGTTTACGATTCCTATATATGTGTTCCCGTGCCTGTGGTGGAACCAGCCCAACATGTGTGCAGTCAATAGCACCTACAACATTAGGGATGTGACCAAGGACATAGAAATCCGCCTTCACAGCCGCCAAATCCGCCCTCCTTGAAAAACTTATGTATCGGTCTTTGTATTGCATCATGGCCGACAGGAAATCCCATAGCACCATGCTGAAGGTGGGCTGAGACAACCCCCCTGCAATGCCCACCGTCTCCTGGAATGAACCACTAGCCAGGAAATGCAGTGCCGCCATCACCTTCGATTCAGTAATCAATGCTGTTGGGTATGTCCTGCCAGCCCGCAGGTGTGGCTCCAACATGGCACACAGGTCTTGGATGTTTATGCGGTCCAGACGGAACCTACGTATTACGTCATCATCCTCAATGTTAGCCGGCAGGGTGGCTGGACGATACACATTAGGTCGCCTCCTAGGTGAGATGAAAGGGGACACATCATTGCAACAGAACATGAGATGTGCACAAATCCGTAGCTTTTGATTGACACAGCGCAAACATTTACTGGCATCACAATGCAGCAGACAGTGCAAGTCAAATGTTGTGACACCTTGAGAAAACATTGTTGTACACTTGTTCAGTATTCGCACAGTGAGAACAACCAACATGGAAACTGTCTCTGTGAATGCTAATAGTACCTTTTCAAACTTTTGTGTAAACAGCCCTGACAGTATATGATACAGGATATGTGTGACACAGAAACACTGCTGGCTCCCACGTGGCTGCTGTACCTGCCACACATTCTTGTGCAATCATGACAGGGGACACCTTAACGACCCAATTTGTCTAGTTCTGAAGGACTCATAATGGAATTTGAGCCACTTCAAATCCACAAAAGTTTAGAGACATTCACATACATGTCCACAAGCCTGTGCTGATATCCACTGTCATCAGTAGACATGCCATACATGCTGGTAATCACAACTCAAAGTCAGTCAATGACTAATAATGAAAAGCATTTGCAGATTCTGTGTCGCCGTGGATCAAGACACAATGACACCACTGCACAATATCATCAACAAGCAAACAGATTGTCAATGTGGCACACAAAAAGTGGACAAGGTGATCCAAAATGACTGTAGACAAACGTTAATCTGAACTTAAGTTGCACTATGACATGCAGTATGAAGGTGTAACTTCCCAAACACACAACTGAAGTACAACAGTTGCCAGGGAGCTAATCATCCAGCTGCTTGGAGACACAACAGTGCCACAAAAACAACCTACAACACCACCAGGACAAACCCACACCAGTACATCTACAAGTCAGCGCATGAATATACTGAGTACATAACAAAAACACAACAGCCTGATACACATAACACCAGCGGATGTCATTGCACAACACAGGTAGTAAAGGACAAACATCAAAAGCATCCTGAGCCACATTCCCCACAGGCTGTCAGGACCAACACAGCGGACTATCAACATCCCTCCGCAGACAAAGATGCTGGCTGTGCATCACATGTTGGCCTCTGGTACCTTCAAAACAACAAAAGTTAGAGTTGGATGAGTGTCACAGCCAGCCCTAACAAGGTATATCTGACCTGTCTTGGATGCCATCATTAGCTTGATTCAACAGCACCTTCAGTTCACCCACACTGTGCACGAACAGCTTGTGCCCCAGAAAGGCTACTACGCCATAGCAGCCTTATCCACTCGTGTTATTTTAAATTCACTGCACACATGTCCTACTTGTGCACCCTGCCAACAGTGCACACAATTACTGCACATGAAAGCACACGCATTACATCAATGTGCAGCCAATTGTGGCACACCGTCTACTGTTCACAGATGCCATATCAAAGTTACCAGTCAGTGAGCACCATCACCACTTTTGGCTACAGTCCATCATCGAAGGCAACAATCTTCATGTGAACAAGGTCAATGCACCTGTCCTTGGTGAGTACCAATGTAACACACCACACACATCCAATACACTATCAACATACTCACAACTGTGGAACTATACATGTAACAAAATCACATATGACAGACCGAACAACATGAGCACATACCAGACACAATGACACAAGTAATGGTGATAACATTTTGCAGATATGGAGACAAAACATACCCAAAGGCATAGATACAAGTGAAAAAATAATAAGGATGTACAGAATGCCAAGTATGCCAGTGATGTAATTAACATCCTTGAGTATGTAGAGCACACACATGTCCATGTGGACATATACTGTTGGATTAGCTACTGTGAACAATAACATTACATGAAGGCAGTAATAGGTGTTACCAAACAGACAACAGTGTGACATATGTGGTGAGTAATGGAAATAATGCTGAAATGTGTGTAAACTCATGTAATGTATTGTGACATATTGTGTGAGATATGAATATGTTCCTATATATTGGGATCAGATATGAAATTGGGGATCAATTTGGGGGTCAGATATGAAATTGGGGCTAAAATGTGGTGACATATATGTAATTGGGGATCAATTTGGGGGTCAGATATGAAATTGGGGCTAAGATGTGGTAACATATATGAAATTGGGGATCAATTTTGTTGACAGATATGAAAATGTGTGTAAATGTGGTCTCAGATATGAAATTGTGTAGAAGTAATGTGCCCCATTAGTTCTTTCAGTGTGGCATTTGGTGTTAGATTTGAAGTTAAGGCTGTCATTACTAACTATAGCCCATTCAAATTACATCCAGTGCCATGATATTTTGTAAGTGACCACTGTTCGAAGTACAGATATGACCCATGACATTGACACAGCACGATGTGTCCATTGGTGCCTTAAACGTGCTCAAACAACACTATCACGCCCATAGTCAACAATGTCATGCTGCACCTTCGCCGTAGCGAGCGCCTGGCACCAGCGGTGTGTCACTGCCAATGGCCCAAGACACACTCACCGTAGTGATAGGCATATAGACATGATCAAATGGCGGTTGGCATGTCCCGCCACACAAATCACGGTCACTCATAGCAATGCATGTGCCCGGAATCGCGGTAGCTATCGCCTGGCACCAGCGGTGTGTCACCGCCATGGCCCAAGACACCATAGCGGGGTTGATAGGCATATAGACATGATCAAATGGCGGTTGGCATGCCCCGCCACACAAATCACGGTCACTCATAGCAATGCATGTGCCCGGAATCGCGGTAGCTACCGCCTGGCACCAGCGGTGTGTCACCGCCATGGTCCAAGACAGCATAGCGGGGTTGATAGGCATATAGACATGATCAAATGGCGGTTGGCATGTCCCGCCACACAAATCACGGTCACTCATAGCAATGTATGTGCCCAGAATCGTGGTAGCTACCGCCTGGCACCAGCGGTGTGTCACCGCCATGGCCCAAGACACCATAGCGGAGTTGATAGGCATATAGACATGATCAAATGGCGGTTGGCATGTCCCGCCACACAAATCACGGTCACTCATAGCAATGCATGTGCCCGGAATCGCGGTAGCTACCACCTGGCACCAGCGGTGTGTCACCGCCATGGCCCATGCATTGACAGCCAATGGGAAGCGCAATCTCGGTAGCCTGATGCAAGTTTGAAAATCGCGGTAGGCGTGCTCCGCCACCACGGGGCCGGTCATTGGATGCACTTGAAAGATGCACCCCGCGGTACCGCCCGCCTGTCCCCTGCGGTGTGTCACCGCCATGGCCCATGCATTGACAGCCAATGGGAAGCGCAAAAATCGCGGTAGCCTGATGCAAGTTTGAAAATCGCGGTAGGTGTGCTCCGCCACCGCGGAGGCGGTCATTGGATGTATTTGAATGAGGCAGTCCTGGAACACCAATTGCAGCAACTTAGAACCACAGAAACGAGCCCTGGGGGCTATATATGTGTGGGAGAGAGCAACACAATTCCACAGCTCACTGAGCCTGCTGCCTAAGACCCCTCACCTGCTGCTGCCTCCAGGGACTGCTGCCTGAGACCCCTCACCTGCTGCTGCCTCCAGGGACTGCTGCCTGAGACCCCTCACCTGCTGCTGCCTCCAGGGACTGCTGCCTGAGACCCCTCACCATCAACTGCCACGGCTGCTGTCTCCTGCCCACAGTGATGTCGAGGACTGAGAAGATCCATGCCACTCCCTTCACCACCGAGGAGCTGGAGGTCCTGGTGGACGAGGTGCTCACCCAGTATCCAAGGCTATATGGTGCGCCAAATGTCGTGGTAAGTATCTCAGAGTGTGAGTGAGAGTGCAGGGGGGGCACACATGAAGTTGATCTGCTGCAGTATGTGCGTGAGAGTGTGGGGTTGGGTCACGCACTGACTAGCATGCTGTTTCCAGGGGGAAGGTGTGTTTAGCCTATTCAACACGTTTCCCTGCCTGCACATCCAGATGTGAGGGAAATGTAATGTCTTGTCAGACATACAGTGAGTCTGCAACTTCTCAATTTAGGAGTCAGGACAGTGATTGCCAGTCTGTATGTCTGTGTGTGTCCCTGATGTCCTTCACAGGCCCATCTGTGGCCTTAGGTAGGGTTGTTGTCCAGAGGGTAGTGGGGAGTTGTTTCTGACACAATATGTGCCTCATCTCTAGTTCTGCACTACGCTCAGAACCGCAATCCCCCAGGGTGACACTCTTGTTGGTCATTCACCTATGACACTGTACATTTCAACATTCTTGTGCCCAGACCCTTCCATCACCACCAGCATGTGCACATACTCGCATGTGTTGGCACTGTTTGTGTTTCCAAATTGTCCCTCCATTTAAAATATCAAATGCCCCACGTTGGACCTCTGTGTGACCCCAACTGGCCTGCACATTCACCGCCCAATCTGACAGTGCACAACACTGAATGTACAGAGTGTCAAATCTGTGCTTTTCATCTTGACTGTCCATCAATGAGCCATTACAGATATGTAGATTGCACACGACAGGCCTTGTGATGAGGGTTTGCGTTTGTGAGGTCATGCCCCTCAATGTGACCTCCATGACACATTGTGGCAGTTTAAGGGCAAGTGCTTTGAGGGCTGCGCAGTGTTGGGCACAGTGAGTATTCACAGTAACATATGTAGTAATGCCCTGCATGTCTTTGTATACACAAAAATTTGTTGTAGATGTGGTCAGCATACACATTTTGCTCTCTGCTGGCATCCTGCATGGCTATGAGATGGGCATGTACTGTGTCCACCCTCATACCTGCATGCATTAATGTGTGTTTCCCACATGATGATGTTTGAATGTCGCAGATTGATTGTCTCTGCAGAAATTATGGCTGAAGTTGGGTAGAGTCAGTGTCATGCTCCTGCCCTGGGAAATGGTGGTAGGTTACACTGATTATTGCACCCTCTTGTATCCCATGTCTGCAGCTCAAAGTCAACCAGCGCAAGGCCGTGTGGAGGGCCATTGCATGCAAGGTGCGTGCTCTGGGTGTCTCCAACCGACGGCGCTCCGACTGTCACAAGAGGTGGGATGACATCTGCCAGTTGAGCAGGAACGTGGCCGAGATGACACTGGGGCTGATCCCTCGGTCCGGCAGGTTGGCGCGGCGCAGCATGACACCACTATTGGCACGCATTTTAGCTGTGACGCAGCCTGAACTGGATGCACGTCTGAAGGGGCATCAGCAGCAAGCTGGTGGTGAGTATTCTGTGAGTGTGACTTTGGGTGTTGTTTGGCTGCATGTGCTCCAAGCCTGGTCCAGTGCAGGGCTGTGATGTTGCTAGTGTGATGCAATGGCGTGTAAGTGGCCGCGGTGTTGGGAGCAGTTGTCATGCATTCCCCCTACATGTACCTTCCCATGTCATTGGTGTAATGGCCCTTGACTTCACATTTGTAGTTGTGGCCTTCTGGTATCATCTTCATTGGGGTAGTCACGGACATCCCATGTCAGGGTCCGGCATAGTGCATGATCTGAGTGTGCCATCATCAATGTGTGCATTGCCTGATGTCAGATTTGTGCTGACTAGACATCTAACACCAATGTGCAACTGTAGTTGTGCCCCAAGATATGACATGGTGGATGGCATGTGCTCATGGCCATTGTGGGCGTATATGTTGGAGTCTGTCTCTGTGTTGGACACTTCTGCTGGCTCAAGATGTGACAGTGGCAACATGTTGTGAGTAGGATCTTTTACCCCCTCAGGGCCCTAGGTGTGCACAGAGGGATATGTGTGTCTGGTTAGACGGAGCCACCAACAGGCTAATTGGCTGTGTGTTCATCCCATGGGTGAATTATGCCAAGTTAGCTTTATGCCACGGTAATTTCGCTGTTTGGATTGAGGTTGCACAATGTTACTGCCCATGGTGTTGTCCAACATGGATGATTGTTCATCATTAGTGATGCTTTCCTTGCAGATATTTGTAATCTTGATGCCAATGTACTGATCCTACCTCTCTCTCTCTCTCATGCAGCATCTCACATGGGCACGGAAGGACAGGGGACAGACACCAGTGGTGAGGCATCAAGCACAACTGCTGCACACCAGCATAGTGACACGTATGTCACCAGCGCATCAGAGGGGGACCGTAGTCTTCTAGAGGACTCACAGCCAGAGACGCAGACCTCTACATCATCTGACGACTGCGGTGACGCATCTATGTTTTCGGCCACAGGAAACGGGGACTCTGCCTCCACGTCCACCACACAGCGTTCAGTGCCCACCCTCCCTGCTACTCCCACTGTTGCTGCCCGTGTTCGCACCACAAAAAAGGGAAGAGTGTCCTTCATCCCAGGCACCGCTGCCCCTGCCCCTGTCCCCCCTGCTGCCATCAGTGCTGGGTCTGTGGAGCTTTTGCGCCAGCTGTGTGTGGGTCAGACAGCTCTCCTCAATGCCTTCCTGGACCATGACAAAAAATTGGAACAGGTGGTGGCTTACATGGAGGGCGTTCATTCCGACGTGGGTGGGCTACACCGGACTGTACAGTCTCTGTCCTCTGCAGTGACAGCAGCCATTCAACTTGCCCAATCCCATAGTCCTGCTCCAGTCCCTAGGCCCACCACCCTGCCAGTGGCCACATCTGATGATAGTGACCACACACACCAGACATCAAGGGAAAGATACAGCACACGCAGCACACAGCAGCAGCAGCCCAAGCAGTCCAGGGCGCAGACACCATCCCCACAGAAAGGTAAACCCACACCAGAGCGCAGAGGCAAAAGCCCTTCAGGCCACACCCAGGGCAAGGATGGCAAGAAGCAGGCCTCAGGTTCACATGCCTCAGAGGCATCCCCAGCAAAGGACTCA
The DNA here is from genome assembly GCA_963921515.1 of Calotriton arnoldi. Taxonomy (NCBI): domain Eukaryota; kingdom Metazoa; phylum Chordata; class Amphibia; order Caudata; family Salamandridae; genus Calotriton; species Calotriton arnoldi. Next base: position 1,464,339 of record CAWUFW010003114.1, read on the forward strand.
CCTGTCTCAAAAGTGTCTCGCATAGACAAGCACACAGTTTCCGTGCCCAGTGACAAAGAGGTGCCTGCTAAGGGTACACGTGAGAAGAGCTCCAAGGAAAGTTCACCCACAACATCAACTCCCATCCAGAGCCCTGTGAAGCAAGGAAAGGAGGCCACTGTAGGGGGGACACCTGGTAAACAAGTGATGCATGGGCCGAGGCAATCCGGGGCCAAGCGTCCTGCAGAATCCAGCACGTCCCCAGAGCGAGGACCAGCATCTGCACATGATCCTTGTTTTGTGATGAGTGTGCCTGTTGTATACACCCCACTTGGCATTAATCCCAGGACAGGGAAGCCATATCAAATCCCCAAGAAGCGGAAGGGTACCCCTCCAGATTCTCCCACACACACTGGGTCTCATGCAAGCATGAGTCCACCTCCATGTGCCACCACCCCACCTGGTCCTAGCAGCCCTCAGGCTTCACACACCACTGATGGCTCTACCACACCTGGACCTAGCAGCCCTCAGGCTTCCCAGACCACTGATGGCTCTACCCCAGCTGGGCCTCTCTCTCCCCGAGCCAGTACCCCAACTGGCCCCGACAGACAGCCACCTCCCAGTCATACTGCCAGCCAAGTCTGAGTGTTAATCCCCCTCACACACATGTCTCTCCCACAGTGGTGCCATGGACTGACCATTTTTGACACCCTGAGTGTGTTGCTGACCATGGCAGGGTACAGTACCACCCATTCCCAGTGCTGGATATCATGTACTCACTCTGCAGTTTTTACTGGCCCTTGGCCTTGTTGTTGACTGATGTTCTAGACTTGCCTGTGCAGCTTCTCATGTACCTCACCTGCACTTTGGACTGGTCACTGGCCTTGCTGTTCACAGCTGTTTGCCCCTTGCCTGTGCAGCTTCACATGTACCTCACCTGCACTTTGGACTGGTCACTGGCCTTGCTGTTCACTGCTGTTTGCCCCTTGCCTGTGCAGCTTCTCATGTACCTCATCTGCACTGTGTCCTGGTCACTGGCCTTGCTGTTCACAGCTGTTTGCCCCTTGCCTGTGTAGCTTCTCATGTACCTCACCTGCACTTTGGACTGGTCACTGGCCTTGCTGTTCACTGCTGTTTGCCCCTTGCCTGTGCAGCTTCTCATGTACCTCACCTGCACTTTGGACTGGTCACTGGCCTTGCTGTTCACTGCTGTTTGCCCCTTGCCTGTGCAGCTTCTCATGTACCTCACCTGCACTTTGGACTGGTCACTGGCCTTGCTGTTCACTGCTGTTTGCCCCTTGCCTGTGCAGCTTCTCATGTACCTCACCTGCACTTTGGACTGGTCACTAGCCTTGCTGTTCACTGTTGTTTGCCCCTTGCCTGTGCAGCTTCTCATGTACCTCACCTGCACTTTGGACTGGTCACTGGCCTTGCTGTTCACTGCTGTTTGCCCCTTGCCTGTGCAGCTTCTCATGTACCTCATCTGCACTGTATCCTGGTCACTGGCCTTGCTGTTCACAGCTGTTTGCCCCTTGCATGTGCAGCTTCTCATGTACCTCACCTGCACTTTGGACTGGTTACTGGCCTTGCTATTTACTGCTGTTTGCCCCTTGCCTGTGCAGCTTCTCATGTACCTCATCTGCACTGTGTCCTGGTCACTGGCCTTGCTGTTCACTGCTGTTTACCCCTTGCCTGTGCAGCTTCTCACGTACCTCACCTGCACTTTGGACTGGTCACTGGCCTTGCTGTTCACTGCTGTTTGCCCCTTGCCTGTGCAGCTTCTCATGTACCTCATCTGCACTGTGTCCTGGTCACTGGCCTTGCTGTTCACAGCTGTTTGCCCCTTGCCTGTGCAGCTTCTCATGTACCTCACCAGCACTTTGGACTGGTCACTGGCCTTGCTGTTTACTGCTGTTTGCCCCTTGCCTGTGCAGCTTCTCATGTGCCTCACCTGCACTTTGGACTGGTCACTGGCCTTGCTGTTCACTGCTGTTTGCCCCTTGCCTGTGCAGCTTCTCATGTACCTCACCTGCACTTTGGACTGGTCACTAGCCTTGCTGTTCACTGTTGTTTGCCCCTTGCCTGTGCAGCTTCTCATGTACCTCACTTGCACTTTGGACTGGTCACTGGCCTTGCTGTTCACTGCTGTTTGCCCCTTGCCTGTGCAGGATCTCATGTACCTCATCTGCACTTTGGACTGGTCACTGGCCTTGCTGTTCACTGCTGTTTGCCCCTTGCCTGTGCAGGGTCTCATGTACCTCATCTGCACTTTGGACTGGTCACTGGCCTTGCTCTTGTCTGAATTTTGCTGCATAACTGTGTGAAATGTAAATAAAAAAGTATTACTCATGATGTCTGCCTTGTCAGTTTCCTTGCTTAATGAAGGGTTACTGTGAGGGTATGGTTTACTGTGACACATGCTCTATATGCCACTTCAACATTGCCAATGTCTTGTTTCCTCTGATCATGTTGTTTAAACTTTGGTGTCCCAGACTTTTGTATCAGTGGGCCTGATTCACAGAACTAACTTACGTCAAAAACGTAAAGTTAGTACTTTTTGGTATTCACAGAATACACTTACTCATTTTGGTATTCACAGAATGAACTTACTCATTTCGGTATTCACAGAAGTTAGTAGTCCTAACTTTAGGACTCCTAAATGCCTTCTGTGAATACCGAAAATCTTAAAGTTAGGATTTTCTCAGTTTAGGAGTAGTAAAGTTAGGAGTCCTAACTTTACTACTCCTAAACTGAGAAAAATCCTAACTTCAAGACTTTCGGTATTCACAGAAGGCATTTAGGAGTCCTAAAGTTAGGAGTCCTAACTTTACGACTCCTAAACTGAGAAAAATCCTAACTTCAAGACTTTTGGTATTCACAGAAGGCATTTAGGAGTCCTAAAGTTAGGAGTCCTAACTTTACGACTCCTAAACTGAGAAAAATCCTAACTTCAAGACTTTTGGTATTCACAGAAGGCATTTAGGAGTCCTAAAGTTAGGAGTCCTAACTTTACTACTCCTAAACTGAGAAAAATCCTAACTTTAAGACTTTCGGTATTCACAGAAGGCATTTAGGAGTCCTAAAGTTAGGACTACTAACTTCTGTGAATACCGAAATGAGTAAGTTCATTCTGTGAATACCAAAAGTACTAACTTTACGTTTTTGACGTAAGTTAGTTCTGTGAATCAGGCCCTGTGTGTGTTGGCTTAGATGTACGTGTGTTTGCTGTGGACTGTTTGACTTCCTGGGTGTGTTGTTGTCTGTGTAATGTTTAGATTGTTGTTGTGTGTGTTCATGGTGTGTCACTCATCTCTGTTTGTAACTGGTATGTCTGTTGTGCACACACTGCTTGGTGTGCATGCAGTGCTGTGAGTGTATGTTGCCTTGTCCTTGCCTGGTGTGCCCCCCCTGATGTTTAGCTGTTGTAGCATATTGATATCTTTGCAGGTGCATGTGTTGTGTCTGATGTGGCTGTGTGCAGTGTTTGTGTTGTGTTGTCTCATGCAGTTGACTGTTGCTCTGTGTGTGGTGTTCTATTTGCCTGTCGGTGTATGTGTTTTGATTGTGTTCTGTGTTTGGCTGTTGTTTTTGTGCGTCCAGTGGTTCTGCCATCCCTCTGTGTGTGTAATGTTTGTGGATACCCCCCAGGGGTGTGTTTGCTTGTCAGTGTTTTGACTGGACATTATTGGCAAGCTTCTGTGTGTTTGTCACTGGTGTTGTGTGCTGCAGGTGTGATGGGTGTGGGGGTTGTGTGAAGGTTCATACTTGTGTTTGCAAGTCATGGAGTGTTGCAATGGGCCCTGTGTGTTGTGCTGCTGACATACTCCTGTGATGTATTTGGATACAGATGTGTGGCTGATCAGTGTTAGACTTCATACCCTTCCTTTCATCCCTGTGCCTATACATGGGTTGCCTTGCTGTCTCCTGAGTTGTTGCAGTGAGGTGACTGTGGTTTGACTTCACTCACTGTGACTGCCATGTGTGATTTGTTGGGCTGGTGTTGTTGTTATATGTTCCTTCCCTTGCATGTGATGTACACATGCTTGGTGTTCAGCTCCTTGCCATTCCATTTGTGTGACCTCACTTTCCTGTTTGTTGTCCTCCATTGCTGCTATCATGTGGTCTGTGTTTGTTGCTGTGTGTCAGTGTGGGGTATGTCTGTGTGACTTGGCAGGCTGTGTGTCCATTAGAGTGTTTGTTCATTATCTGTGTGTGTTTGTTTTGTGCTTGGACTCAGATTACTTGCCAGGAGTGTGGTGTTGTTGTGGTGTGTGGGTTCCCCTGGCCCTGTGCTTCTACGCTGTGTGTTACTCTGCAGCCACACCTGATGGGGCTGTCTCCCTAGTTGTTTGTTGTGTGGTGCAGTGTGTGTGTTCACCTGGCTGGTTATTGGGCATGTTGGAGCACAGGAGGGTCACATGGCATGTCCCTTCATGTTGTGGGTGGGCCTAGTGTGTGGAGTGTGGAGGTGTTGCCCTGTGTACTTTGTGCACTGCCCATGCCTTGCGCTGGCCCTGCCTACTACATTGTGCGCATTTTTTTATGCGGATTCACCGCTGCGGTCACGTACACTGAACATTATTTCGAGATCGCGGACATGGTGACCTGGATGAGGAGGGGTGAACTAGTGGCAGGTAGGACATGTGTGGCTACACCTGTGGTTGTGTTCCTGTCCCCACCAGGGTGTCTGGTGGGGACAGGAACCTTACATCAGCCATGGAGTTGTGGGTTGTGTTTGTGTGCAGAGTTGTGTGATCGCGTACCTGCAGCGGCGTCCGCCACGGTCCATGGCTTGCTGGAGGTGTATCATGTACAGCGCTGGGAAGACGTGTAGTGCCGGGTCCATGGCGGTCGGCTCCGGTATTCACTTTTGCGCTCGGCTGTGGTGCTTCCGCCTGCTCAGATTGTCCGGTTTCTCTGCTGCGGTGTGCCTGGCTGTTTGGCACATCCTAATTTGTACTGCGGGAGGGACGTCATTCCGCACGGCGGTGGCTCTGGATTGGTTAACTCCGCAGTGGTGGCAGGCGCGTTTTGATGGCGGTTCACGTCGCACCGCGGAGGTCGGAAAATGGGCTGTGTTTGAGCATTGTAATATGGTGGATCTGTGCACCGCTGCTCGCGGGCGGAAAAGGGAGTTTTCTCCCACCGCCAGCATCGCGGAGGTGCATCCGCCGGTCATCATAATGGGCCCCTTAGTTTGGTGTGTCATTGACTGCAGAACTTTTCCAAGATGTAATTCAATGTGTCATACAGCCAGTTGTGAATGCATTCAACTATAGCGATAACATATTGATTTTTGAAGCTACACAGAAGGAGCTTGAGAATGCTATCACCTAAGTATGTCGCTTACTGACTGATGCAGGCCTGACTTTGAATGCAGACAAGTGTGAGTTCCACAAGGCAAAGTTAAATTCTGTAGCCAAATTCTTTCTGATGGGGTTATGACACCTGATTCTGCAAAAGTACAAGCACTGTCAAATGGTGATCTCCCACAAGATGTTTCTATGATACGTTCATTTATTGGCTTGGCCAGTTACTGTTCAAGGTACATATGAGACTTTGCTACCATAAGTGTTCCATTACGAGAGATAACAAAGAAAAATGTTTCATTCAAATGGTCACAAAAATGTGAGAGAAGTTTCAAGAAAATCAAACAAGCCATTGAAACTGCTACTGAAATTGCTTATTTCTATACAAAGCTTTATACAGAAATCGTTGTTGACCCTAGCCCCGTGTTTTAGGGGCTATCCTTGCATAACACAGCATACACCCCCATGCTCAAAGGCATATTGTAATTCATATGTTCCTGCGTATTCTCAAAAACTGCCCATAAGTGAGATTATCACGTAGATTTCTTGGATGAAAACTTCTGTAATGTAGAGCTTAATTTTTGTCCGTAAGTTTTTTTATATAAAGTTGTATGAAGTATGTCATTGGATACTTTCACTTCAATGTCCAAGAATGTCAGGGAAGTTTTGCTCTTTGACATACTGAATTATATGTCAGGGCTTCTGTTGTTCAGCCAATCATGGAATACTGTGAGTTGCTCTTCATTGCCCTTCCATAAACACCACACGTTGTTGATATATCTTAGCCATTGGACAATATGATTTGAAAATGGATTATTGTTATCAATGAATTTCTTTTCGAACAGTGCCATGAAAAGGACAGCCATCTCTGGAGCAAAGGGACATCCCATGGCAGTCCCTTTTATTTTCAAAAAGAATTCATCTTCAAATCTGAAACAGTTTCTTTTTAATGCTAGAGTAGCTAACTTGAGCATAAACCAACCAATGGTTCTGTGTGAAGCATTGTTGTACCTCAATTTTATTAATGAAATCCATTGTGTCCCTGAGATATGAAAGTAGGAATGGCTTAAGAAAAATGTCAATATGTAGCACCCCCTAACTAGGGGAATGTCCCCCTGGGCACCAAGCAAATCCTTAAAAAAGGACTTCAAATTCTTTTTTAATCCCTTTGGGAATAACAACAGTAATCCAGGTTTATCATTCGTTGATTGGATGTATTAATCGTAGTATTTTCACAAATTAAATTCATCATGAAGCAAAGTCCTGGTGATAAACCAGCATACATTATCCAGAATGCATTGCAACCGTGTGTTTAATCAATCACATGGATTCTTTTCCTTTAACATCCTTGGTTTTCCCAATGTATTTCGGGCATTCTGCCCTTCATCAGGGGATAGGATCTATAAATGTAAGGTAAAAACTAATGACCATGAGGAAACCAATGCAAATTTAGAAGGTTATATATGTCATTGTTGATTTATGGTGTGTTAATGATGAGTGTTAGAATGAAGCCGACCACCATGGTGATAAAACCGATAATGGTTGAAATTCAAATTAAAACGAGCCCTCCGACCGGTGTGAATAAACAATCTAGTGCATTTATCGTGAAAAAAGATTAAAACGCGCGAGTGAAGTAGGTTTCCTCATGGTCATTAGTTTTTACCTTACATTTATAGATCCTATCCCCTGATGAAGGGCAGAATGCCCGAAATGCATTGGGAAAACCAAGGATGTTAAAGGAAAGGTATCCATGTGATTGATTAAACACACGGTTGCAATGCATTCTGGATAATGTATGCTGGTTTATCACCAGGACTTTGCTTCATGAATGAATTTAATTTGTGAAAATACTATGATTAATACATCCAATCAACGAATGATAAACCTGGATTTCTGTCGTTATTCCCAAAGGGATTAAAAAAGAATTAAAAAAGAATTTGAAGTCCTTTTTTAAGGATTTGCTTGGTGCCCAGGGGGACATTCCCCTAGCTAGGGGGTGCTACATATTGGTTTCCTTTACACTCCAGTCCGGAGAGTGATGCCCCGCGTGCACCGCACACATTGATTTGAAAGAATTGAACTGATTAACACTCGAGAATTGGCTGTGCATGAGCTTCTACCCTTTTGACTTTAAGAAAAATTTCCACATATTGTGCGATTGGTTCTGAGACTGAATCACAGCCTGATATGATTGGCCGACCAGGAGGGGTGTTGGCATCTTTGTGTAGTTTGGATAGAAAATATATCACAATGGATTTCATTAACAATATTCAATAACAATAATCAATTTTCAAATCATATTGTCCAATGGCTAAGATATATCAACGATGTGTGGTGTTTATGGAAGGGCAATGAAGAGCAACTCACAGCATTCCATGATTGGCTAAACAACAGAAGCCCTGACATACAATTCAGTATGTCAAAGAGCAAAACTTCCCTGACATTCTTGGACGTTGAAGTGAGAGTATCCAATGACATACTTCATACAACTTTATATAAAAAACCTACGGACAAAAATTAAGCTCTACATTACAGAAGTTTTCATCCATCATACAGCTAACACTATGTTTCACACTTGTTTCCAATACAAAAGAATACCACCAGCCCTTGTCCTGATTAGAACCCTCAATAATCAGTGGTTCGAAACACGTCGTTGATATCAATGATTGGGGATTTATTAGTAATCACATCAATATGGACAGTGATTAGGACTGTTTTGAATTATCAATTTGTGCAATATTAGATGTTTTTGAAACCCCTTTGTTCATACCAAGAGGGCAAAAGCAAACATAACCCTCTGGATATCAATTATAGGACTGGTTGAACAATGTATTGCTGATATCAGTGTTTCTTAATGCACTTTTATGTCAAATTATGTTCTTTTGTATTTATGTTTAGCACTTTCACTGATGTTAATGTATTGTGTTGAGTACACCAGTTAGATTACTTAGAGTAGTGATGCGTAGTTATCGTTTGGTTCGATTTTCAGTGTGGTACATAAGAATTACGTAAAAGAGAGGTGTCATTCTTTTCAAAGCCTATTAATATACAAAAATTTGTGCATTCATGTGTTAAATGAATTCAAAGGCCATGCTTATTGATTAACTTGAACTTTTTTCAAAGTAAAGTGACTTTAAATCACGCAGCCACCTATTATTGTTGTGTTTAGTATGTTAATAGACGTCCATGGTGGCTGTTGTTAAGGGCCCAACCCCCTAAAGCTTCAAAGGCATATTGTGGCATATGCCAGTAGACGTTTGCCCCAAACAGAACATGCTTACTCTCAACCCTAGAAAGAAAGGGTGCCCGTGGTATGGGCTTGTGAACATTTCCATGTATTCCTGTATGGAAAGCCTTCTATACTGGTAACTGATCATCAAGCTTTATTGACTATCTTTGGCAATCCAAAAGCCTAAATGCCTCCTCGCATTGAATGATAGGGACTCCGATTGCAAGAGTTTGATTATACCATTGTACAACATCCCGGGAAGAATGAAAACCCTGCTGATTATTTTTCCAGAGTCCCTATACAGGGTCAAGTTACTCCATCCAAGATGGCTGAAGCCTACATTAATTTCATTGCAAAGTAAAATATTCCAGCGGCCATATCTTTAGCCCAGATCATAACTGCTACAAGTCACCATTGTGACATGCTGAAGTTGAAAGATATAATTACACATCAGTCATGGAACCGACATGCTCGATCTCTCACTAGTGATGGTGAATACCAAAAGTATAAAAACGTTAAAGAGGAACTGACTATAGCCTAATTCCAGAGAGTTTAAGACAGAAGATAATTGAATTGGCTCACGAAGGACATCTTGGTATTGTTGCCACAAAGAGACCTCTCCGAGATAGAGTTTGGTTTCTATACTTAGATGAGAGGGTTAAGAAAGAACTCAGGGCCTGTCATCTATGTAGCTGCCTCTCTGCAAACATTACTCAACATACTCTTAGCATGTCAGAATTCCCTAAGCATGTATGGGAGAGAATTGCTATCGATTTCTTTGGTCCACATGACAATGGACATTATCTGATGGTAACTGTGGATGAGTACCTCTCACCCACAAGTCATGAGTGAGTCATTGAGAGACTTAATTGCATTTTGCAGCTTGGTGCATTCCAGCCATTTTGAAGTCTGATAATGGCCTGACTTTCAACAGTAGAAAATTCAAGGATTTTCTGGAGCATCTGAAAATAAAGCATCAGAAAAGTACACCTTTGTGGACGTAGGCCAAAGGACTTGTTGAGAATCTTATGAGTAACAAAAGCAATACAGCACGCAACTGTTGAGAGGCTCAAATTTCAAACTGTTTTGAATTCCACCCTACAAGCCTATCGTTCAACACCTCACTCAACCACAGGCAAAAGTCTGGCGACTTTGTTGCTCGGTAGAGAAATGACAACCAAGTTACCTCATGGGCCAACACCAGAGGAGAAGTTGAGAATACAGCTCCAATGAAGGACTTAGTTAATAAGGAATAGATAGAAGCCTATGCCAGCAAGAGGCGACATGCGAAGAACATTGTATTTAAGACAGGAGATCAAGTGATTGACTGTCAACTGCGAAAGAGAAAGTCGGATGCTCCATTTGATGCGACACCTTTCCACGTTGTGTCCACCAAGGGACATATGGTGATGGCCCAGCATCCTGGGAAGTCTGTTACCAGAGACTCTTCTCACTTTTGGCATTTAATTCATTGGTCTTCTGATCAAGATGGTGAAAGAAAGACTGAACCTGAAAACCCAGTGACTGCTGTTACTTCTTCACCGTCTTTGAAAATCTCTGACTATGAAGATGACAACTCTCAGCTTCCAGTAATTAGATCAGGTCGAATAATTAAAGTGCCATGAAGGTTGATTAAAGAAGTGTGATTATTATTATTATATATATATTTGTTGATATGTAAACATTTTTAATTTTCTATTTAACAGACGGGGAGGTGTAGTGTCTTGCGATGTTTTATGATGGAACCCTGTTGGCTCCAAATGGACTCTGTAGAGCTGTGACATAGACGTCAGAGTGCAATGCCATGAAAGCTTGTTTTAGAATGTTGAGTTTGCAGATGCAGGCAGCAGAATAAAGATGTGTAATACTAAGCTCCGTGTGTGGCGCTGTCATTGGGCGGCTACCCCAGCTGGGAAGCTGATACATATACCTTACTATCAATGAGTCATTAACACATGTAATAGTTCTGGGCCCTAAGAAACTCAAATTTGTTCTTTTTTTGTGAACCTCTGTAAAATTACCTCTATCCCTACCTTAGGGGTTCTGTTTGATGAACTGGAACTCGATAACAGTGACTAACAGGGTGGCTGTTTTTGTAAACTCTGTTGAGGCCTTGTTCAAGTTTACCTCAAAACTGGGAAGGGAACACCTAAAGAATTGATTACAGTATATAACGTGACATGTCTATTGACAGCCATGCATGGTGCAGAGGTGTGGGGTCTGAGGCCAGCAGATGCTATACAGCAAGTGGAAGATGGGTTTTTGAAACGTTTTTGTTAACTGTTCACAGAGCACCGCTAACTGTATCTGCCACTTGCAGCTAGGCATAGATTACATCCTTATTTGGATGAGTATCGCGACCAGAGAAGAGGCATCTTTTAACTGCCTGGTATTGTGTGACTGCTTAAGGACACACAATGCCCTGAAAATACCCTGGTTAGCATATATAAAGGAACTCAGCCTTAAGTTGAATATGCCGAAGTTATATAGTGAACCTGAGTCTCTTTCTTCAATGTGCAAAGATACAGTCAACGCTAAATTTTATGGTATGTGACGGGAGTTAAGGGAGCATATAGAGACACTGAAAAATACAGTTGTAACTTTTATGCATATTTGTACAACTCTTGACACTGAGCTTTATCCTATTTGGGTCCAGATTTGTTAACATTGTCTTCTGTTGACGTGCCTGAGACTGAATATAGTGCATTGCTTAGTTACTTTTCCTGTTTCTCTGTCTAATATTAGGAATTTGCGAGTGTGTTCATGTAACAACCACTCCCATCAAACAATGATTCACTTTCTATTTTTTTGTAAATTTTATGTGGCCATTAGGAGAAGATATCTGGTTTCCATTTTAAAGAGTGGCAATCTTTGTCAGTACATACAGGCGAGGATCTACATTCAATCGCTGTCATCAGCACATGTCTGCTGGGCTGCTGTTAAGTTTATGGAAATTGGGATAAGAATAAGCAAGGATTTGCGATTTATAATAATCTGCTTTTGGATTATGAGTCTGACGTTGGATGCTGTTCTGATTAGACTATTCTATTTATACTTTTTAATTATGTGGTTTTAGTATATGCTATGTTTTATTAGGATGCTGTACATTTTATTGTGCTTTATATATTTATTTATGTACGCGTGTCTTTCATGGTTAAAAGTTTTTTTTTTGTTCCAATATCTTTATTATTTTTAAGAAAAGGAGTACAAATAGTTAAAATACTATATAAAGCAATACAACTTAGTATTGTGAACCATAAATAGATGAGCGATTCATAAATACAAATATATTCAATGCAATAAATAAGGTATACGTAACAAGCTAATATCTGAATAGGCAGAAAAACATTTTCAAGAAACTAGCCGTAGTGCTTAAATAAATAAAACATCAAAATAGAGGAAAGGGAGAAAAAGAAAGACAGAAGAGAATAGTAAGGAGGAAGAAGAGGAAAAAGAGTGAAGAAAGGGGAGAATAAACAAGAGATGGGGACAGCTGCTTCGTTGAGAGAGATAAGTTAAGAGGAAGACACAAAAGGATACTGAGCCACCAAACCCTGTGAAGCCAAGTCCATATATTTATCCAGAGACCTCCAAACAACACTAGAAATGGAAGGTGTATAGTGCTTCTCCTCAACAAAAGTATGAGCCCCTCGAAGATATGATACCCATGCCCACCAAGTATGATATGATACTAAATTAAAGGATTTCCACTCTGTTAATATAATTTTAACCGCAATTGATATAAGCAAGTCTAACAATTGCATATCCGTAGAGTCGAGGGGTAACGGAGTTGGTGCAGCCCATGGACCTAATAGGATTAAAGGTAATGAGAGCTCAAAATTAATACCAAAGATTAATAATAAATGTTTGTGGACCAGCTCCCAAAAAAGTTGTAATAACGAGCATTCAAAGAACAGATGTTGATGGGTGCCAGCAACTAGCTTGCAACTCCAACAAAGATCGTTATCTTTAAGTTTTAGTTTATGCAAACGAACCGGGGTCCAGTGCAGAAGATTCAGAGTAAAAAATTTAGATTGAATAAGAGAAGGAGCAATCTTATTCCGTAGCGAAAACTTCCCAATGATCTGTCAGGTTTCTTGTGAGATATGTTTAAAAATATCATGTTCAAAATGATGTATCCATTTCTCCTGTGTAACTGTAGACTGCAAAGGCAGTGTGTCGGATAAAAACTTATATATTCTGGAGGCAATATGACCTGATCTATACCATATAGAGAGGAGCGAAACGGTAATTGAATCAGGATAAAAGGGTATTTTAGACAGGGCAACCTTTAATTTCAGAAAGGAATAAAAATCCATATTACTGAGATTATACTCTTCAGCTAAAGAGGAAAAAGGAATCGGGTCCTGGTTGGAATCATACAGGTCTTTGACCAATGTAATACCTTTACTAGCCCAGGATGATATCGTAACAGGGTCAATATCAGTCACAATTTTAGGATTATGCCATAAAGAAGACCACCTGGATTTATGAATTGGTTTAGAAACTTTTTTGTCTATATATTTTAATGCATTAAGTGTATCTGAGATAATACGACCTGAGTACGGTAGAATCAGCGTAGGCGCGGTATAAAAGAGGAGGTGGATAGAGGCGAGCACAACTCCCGTTCAATATAAATCCACGGGGGGGTATTACGGGAATCCGAAGCAAACCAAAGAGCACCTTGAGATGCTAAAAAGGCAATCTGATACAAGTTACAGTCCGGAAGATTACATCCACCCAGGGCATACGGTTTTCTAAGATGTCTATATGCTATTCTAGCGCGCATATCACTCCATAAAAATTTTGAAGTAAGAACCTCAATCTCATGGAAAAAAGATGAGGATAGCTTTATAGGCAACATCGAAGACACAAAATTAACAATGGGAGTTATCATCATCTTCAAGGTTTGAAAACGTCCCCACCAGGAGATGTATTTAGGTGACCACCCTGTCAATAGATCTTTAACCTTAGCTATGATATGAGATTCATTATATGAGATAGTGTCTGACAGATTTTTACAGACCCAAATCCCTAGATATTTAATACGAGTCGATTGCCATTTAAAACCTTCATTCCCCATGTGAGAAGGGAAACACAACGCATTAAGGGGAAACATTTCCGTCTTGTCCTTATTCAGAGTATACCCTGAGACAAGAGAGAATTCCTCAATAGTATTGGAAATGGCAGGGATTGCCTTCACGATATCCTCAGAAAAGATGAGCACGTCGTCCGCATAAGCGGCCGTTTTAAGTATCTGTGAGCCAAATTCAAAGCATCTAATATCCTGATTGAGGTTGAGGAACCGAAGGAGTGGGTCTATAGACAGTAAAAAAAGAAGGGGTGATAACGGACAGCCTTGCCTAGTGCCCTGACAGAGATTAAAAAAAGAAGACATAGCCCCAATAATTCTAATATTAGCTTTAGGATGTGCATACAGGGACATTACCATATTGATAAATGAATCTCCTAGATTATGAGATTGAAGTACTGCTTGCAGAAAAGGCCAAGAGACCTTATTAAAAGCCTTCTCGGCGTCGAGTGCAATCGCTGCCGAAGGGAAATTAGAAAGCTTCGCTTTTTCCAAAATATGACAAAAAGTCAGAATATTATCTCTAGCCAACCTCCCTTTGACAAAACCAGTCTGAGAGGAATGAATAAGACTAGGGATATGGCACTCCAAACGTTTAGCCAGAATTTTGGCAAAAATCTTTGCTTCCATATTTAAGAGGGAAATTGGACGGAAGTTTTGAGGGTCAGAATGATCCTTGCCCTCCTTAGGAATTACAACAATAGTAGCCTCAGCAGCTGAACCAGAGACCTTACCCAACGAGACAAAGTTATCAAAAACATCTTTGAGATAATTTAGTATTGAAGATAAAAATGTCTTATAGAAAGCAATAGGGAACCCATCAGGCCCTGGGGCCTTCCCTGACTGAGTAGCCCTAATGGCCTGAATTATCTCTTCAGAATCAATCGGTTTCCCCAAAGCTATCATATCTGAATCGGAAATGGTATTTGTAGGAATAGAGACCAAGAATTGTTGACATATAGCGAGATTACATTGATCTTTGGGAGTATATAGTTTTTATAAAAATCACAAAAAACCTCAAGAATGTCTTGGGTATGAAATTTCCTAGAGCCAAAATTATCATTGATATAAGAAATCTGAGCAGATTTAACATTTGTATCCTGATATTTTAACCCCTTCCATGCTCATGACGAGCTGGACTCGTCATGGCACACAGTGCTCGTGTGCTCATGACGAGTCCAGCTCGTCATGGAACCCAGGGCAGGAAATCCCTCTGGTGCGGGCACCAGAGGGATTCCCTTTAATCCCCTAAAGCCTCGGGAGCTGGGGAAGAGCTTCCCCAGCTCCCGAGGCCCCCCCCCTGGTTTCCCTGAAATGACGATCGGCGCGCACGTCGCGCTGATGTCATTTCAGTGAAACTGAAACTGAAATGAGCCAAGAGGCTCATTCAGTTTCAGTTTCTACGTGCTCAGGGGGCTATCTCAGCCCCCTGAGCACGTAGAAACTCAGGAGAGGTATCGTTGGAAAGGGGAGAATCTCCCCTTTCCAATGGTACCCCTCCCTAGTGGATCCCTGCTTGGGGATCCATCCACTAGGCACCAGGGAGGGGGGAGCGGCCCCTTGGGCAAGGGCCTTTGCTCCCCCCATAAAATATTTGCCAGGATTAGTCTTTCTGTCCCCCCTGGGGGGTAGATGGGGGCAGTAGCCCCCAATCTTCCCCCCCGGAGGGGTAGAAAGCCCACTAGACACCAGGGATTTTTATTAAAATTATAGTTAGGGGTGGGGGCTGCCCAAAACGGGCATGCCGATGCCCCCACCCCCCCCGGCCACAAAATTAGTCTTTCTGCCCCCCCTGGGGGGCAGATGGGGCAGTAGCCCCCAATATGCCCCCCCGGGGGGGCAGAAAGCCCACTAGATACCAGGGATTTTTTTTACAATTATAGTTAGGGGTGGGGGCTGCCCAATATGGGCATTCCAATGCCCCCACCCCACCCCGCCGCAAGGTACAGTCTTTCTGCCCCTCCTGGGGGGCAGATGGGGGCAGTAGCCCCAATCTGCCCCCGGGGGGCAGAAAGCCCACTAGATACCAGGGATTTTTTTAAATTATAATTTGGGGTGGGGGCTGCCCAATATGGGCATGCCAATGCCCCCACCCCACCCCGCCGCAAAGGTACAGTCTTTCTGCCCCTCCTGGGGGGCAGAAAGCCCACTAGACACCAGGGTTTTTTTCCCCTCGATACATTTAGGGGTGGGGGTTGCCCAAGATGGGCATGCCAATGCCCCCACCCCTCCCCCACGAAATTCCAGTCTTTCTGCCCCCCCGGGGGGGCAGATGGTGGCAGTGGCCACCAATCTGCCCCCACCCGGGGGTTCAGAAATACCCTAGATGCCAGGGACTATTTTTTTTATAGGCCCGGGGTGGGGGCTGCCCAGAATGGGCATGCAAATGCCCCCACCCTACCCCCCAAAGAAAAAAAAAACGTTCTGCCCCCCCCAGGAGGCAGATGGAGGCAATAGCCCCTGATCTGCCCCCCCCCGGGGAGGGGGCAGAAAGCCCACTAAGCGCCAGGGATTTTTTTTTTATATAGGTAGGGGTGGGGGCTGCCCAGAATGGGCATGTCAATGCCCCCACCCCAAAAAAAATGCTACAGTCTTTCTGCCCCCCCCCCTGGGAGGCAGATGGGGCAATAGCACCTTATCTGCCCCCCCCGGGGGGGCAGAAAGCCCACTAGCCACCAGGGATTTTTTTTTTACAAAGTTTGGGGTGGGGGCTGCCAAGAATGGACATGCCAATGCCCCCACCCACCCCAAAAAAGATGTCACTGTCTTTCTGCCCCTCCCAGGAGGCAGATGGGGGCAGTAGCCCCTGATCTGCCCCCCGGGGGGGGGCAGAAAGCCCACTATGTGCCAGCGATTATGCTGGCTTTTTATACGGAGGGGTGGGGGCTGACCAGAATAGGCATCCCAATGCCGCCGACCCCCCAAAAGAATAGCCACAGTCTTTCTGCCCCCCTCGGGGGCATATCGGGGCAATAGCCCCTGATTTCCCCCCTCCCCAGGGCGGCAGAAAGCCCACTAGGCACTGACTTTTTTTTGCAAAGTGCCTAGCTGTAGATTTTGAACCCTAACTCTGCCGGCACCTAGGGAAACCTAGCAAACCTATACATTTTTGAAGACTAGATACCCAGGGGAATCCAGGATTGGGTGACTTGACTGGCTCTCACCAGGTTCTGTTACCCAGAATCCCTTGCAAACCGAAACATTTGTCAAAAAAAACAAATTTTCCTCACATTTCTGTGGTGGAAAGTTCTGGAATCTGCGTGGATCCACAAATTTCCACCCATCCCGCGTTCCCCAAAGTCTTCCGAGAAAAATGGCACCTCACATGTGTGGGTAGGCCTAGTGCCCGCGACAGGAAACGGCCCAAACGCAACGTGGACACACCACATTTTCACAGTGAAAACGGACCCTTTTTTTGCAAAGTGCTTAGCTGTAGATTTTGAACCCTAACACTGCCAGCACCTAGGGAAACCTAGCAAACCTATACATTTTTGAAAACTAGACACCCAGGGGAATCCAGGATGGGGTGACTTGACTGGCTCTCACCAGGATCTGTTACCCAGAATCCCTTACAAACCTAAAAATATGTCCAAAAAACACATTTTCCTCACATTTCTGTGGTGGAAAGTTCTGGAATCTGCGTGGATGTACAAAATTCCACCCACCCCGCGTCCCCCAAAGTCTTCCGTGAAAAATGGTACCTCACTTGTGTGGATGGGTCAAGTACCCGCGACAGGCAAGGGCCCAAAACCTATTGAGGCGACATCAAAATTACCTATCACAAACCAACCTGGTTTTGCAAGGGGGTCCCATGAGTTTTTGGCCCCGGGCTCAACGGCCATCTAGGGAAACCTACCCAACCCACACATTTCTGAAAACTAGACACCCGGAGGAGTCCAGCGAGGTATGGCTTGCGTGGGTCCTCCAAAGTTTCTTACCCAGAATACCCTGCAAACCTCAAATTTAGCTGAAAAAATCACGTTTTTCTCCAATTTCTGTGTGGGAAAGTTCTGGAATCTACGTGGATCCACAAATTTCCTACCACCCAGCTTTCCCCCAGGTCTCCCGATAAAAATGATACCTCACTCGCGTGGGTGGGTCAAGTACCCGCGACAGGCAAGGGCCCAGAACGTATTGAGGAGACATCAAAATTATCTATCACAAAACAACCTGGTTTTGCAAGGGGGTCACCTGGGTTATTGGCCCCGGCCTCAGCGGCCATCTTGGGAACCTACCAAACCCACACATTTCTGAAAACTAGACACCTGGGGGAGTCCAGCGAGGTATGGCTTGCATGGGTCCCCAAACGTTTTCCTACCCAGAATGCCCTGCAAACCTCAAATTTAGCAGAAAAAAATCACTTTTTACTCAAATTTCTGTGTGGGAAAGTTCTGGAATCTGCGTGGATCCACAAATTTCCTACCACCCTGCGTTCCCCCAGGGCTCCCGATAAAAATGGTACCTCACTTGTGTGGGTAGGCATAGTGGCTGAAACAGGAAATGGCCCAAATCGTATTGTGGAGACTTCAAAACTACCTATAACAAAACTACCTGGTTTTGGGGGGGTCACCTGGTTTTTGGCCTCGGGCTCGCCGCCATCTAGGGAAACCTACCAATCCCACACATTTCTGAAAACTAGACACCCTGGGGAGTCCAATGAGGTATGGCTTGCGTGGATCCCCCAACGTTTCCCTACCAGAATCCCCTGCAACCCTCAAATTTAGCTGAAAAAACCATATTTTCCACATATTTTTGCGTGGAATCACCGTGCTGGCACAAATGTCCTACCACCCAGCGTTGCCCTTGTTCCCCGAGTAAAATGATACCTCACTTGTGTGGGTGTCCAAAGCAGAACTGGCTAAAAACGTATTTTTAAAAAAATATAGCGCTTAGAATTCTCGGTGCTATACCCTAAATCCCTATGTTTTGGGCTCTTCCCAGTCACAGGCCTTTGGCCCACCCACACAAGTGAGGTATCATTTTACTCGGGAGAACAAGGGGAACGCTGGGTGGTAGGACATTTGTGCCGGCACGGTGATCCCACGCAAAAATGTATGGAAAAAGTGATTTTTTCAGCTAAACTTGAGGTTTGCAGGGGATTCTGGGTAGGAAAACGTTGTGGGACCCACGCAAGCCATACCTCGCTGGACTCCCCGGGTGTCTAGCTTTCAGAAATGTTTGGGTTTGGTAGTTTCCCAAGATGGCCGCCGAGCCCAGGGCCAAAACTCCTGGGACCCCCTTGCAAAACCAGGTTGTTTTGTGATAAGTAATTTTGATGTCGCCTCAATAGGTTTTGGGCCCTTTTCTGTCGCGGGTACTTGACCCACCCACGCAAGTGAGGTATCATTTTTATGAGGAGACCTGGGGGAACGCTGGGTGGGAGGAAATTTGTGGATCCACGTAGATTCCAGAACTTTCCACATAGAAATTTGAGAAAAAGTGATTTTTTCAGCTAAATTTGAGGTTTGCAGGGGATTCTGGGTAGGAAAAAGTTGGGGGACCCACGCAAGCCATACCTTGCTGGACTCCCCAGGTGTCTAGTTTTCAGAAATGTGTGGGTTTGGTAGGTTTCCCTAGATGGCCACCGAGCCCAGGGCCAAAAACTCATGGGACCCCTCTTGCAAAACCAGGTTGTTTTGTGATAGGTAATTTTGATGTCACCTCAATAGGTTTTGGGCCCTTTCCTGTCGTGGGTACTTGACCCACCCATGCGAGTGAGGTATCATTTTTATCGGGAGACATGGGGGAACACTGTGTGGTAGGAAATTTGTGGATCCACGTAGATTCCATAACTTTCCCACACAGAAATTGGAGAGAAAAGTGATTTTTTCAGCTAAATTTGAGGTTTGCAGGGCATTCTGGGTAGGAAAACGTTGGGGGATCCACGCAAGCCATACCTCGCTGGACTCCCTGGGTGTCTAGTTTTCAGAAATGTGTGGGTTTGGTAGGTTTCCCAAGATGGCCGCCGAGCCCGGGGCCAAAACCCAGGTGACTACCCTTGCAAAACCAGCTTGTTTTGTGATAGATCATTTTGATGTCTCCTCAATACGTTTTGGGCCCTTGCCTGTTGCGGGTACTTGAACCACCCACACCAGTGAGGTTTTTGGCCCTGGGCTCGGCGGCCATCTTAGGAAACCTACCAAACCCACACATTTCTGAAAACTAGACACTCTGGGGAGTCCAGCGAGGTATGGCTTGCGTGGGTCCCCCAATGTTTTCCTACCCAGAATCCCCTGCAAACCTGAAATTTTGCTGAAAAAATTCACTTTTTCGCACATTTTTGTGTGGTAAAGTTGTGGAATCATGGGATTGACACAAATTTCCTACCACCCAGCGTTCCCCAGGTCTCCCGATAAAAATGGTGCCTCACTCGGGTGGGAGGCCCAAGTACCCGCGACAGGCAAGGGCCCACAACGTATTGAGGCGACCTCAAAATGGCCTATCACAAAACGACCTGGTTTTGCAAGGGGGTCCCATGACGTTTTGGCCCGGGGCTCGGCGGCCACCTACGGAAACCTACCAAACCTACACATTTCTGAAAAGTAGACACCCGGGGCATTCCAGGGAGGTACGACTTGCGTGGATCCACCAACGTTTTCTTACCCAGAATCCCCTGCAAACCTGATATTTTGCTGAAAAAATCACTTTTTTCGCACATTTATGAGTGGTAAAGTTGTGGAATCATGGGGCTGACACAAATTTCCTACCACCCAGCGTTCCCCCAGGTCTCCCGATAAAAATGGTGCCTCACTCGGGTGGGAGGCCCAAGTACCCGCGACAGGCAAGGGCCCACAACGTATTGAGGCGACCTCAAAATGGCCTATCACAAAACTACCTGGTTTTGCAAGGGGGTCCCATGACGTTTTGGCCCGGGGCTCGGCGGCCACCTAGGGAAACCTACCAAACCTACACATTTCTGAAAAGTAGACACCCGGGGATTCCAGGGAGGTATGGCTTGCGTGGATCCACCAAAGTTTTCTTACCCAGAATCCCCTGCAAACCTGATATTTTGCTCAAAAAATCACTTTTTCGCACATTTTTGTGTGGTAAAGTTGTGGAATCATGGGGCTGACACAAATTTCCTACCACCCAGCGTTCCCCCAGGTCTCCCGATAAAAATGGTGCCTCACTCGGGTGGGAGGCCCAAGTACCCGCGACAGGCAAGGGCCCACAACGTATTGAGGCGACCTCAAAATGACCTATCACAAAACGACCTGGTTTTGCAAGGGGGTCCCATGACGTTTTGGCCCGGGACTCAGCGGCCACCTAGGGAAACCTACCAAACCCACACATTTCTGAAAAGTAGACACCCGGGGGATTCCAGGGAGGTATGGCTTGCGTGGATCCCCCAACGTTTTCTTACCCAGAATCCCCTGCAAACCTGAAATTTGGCTGAAAAAATCACTTTTTTCACACATTTTTGTGTGGTAAAGTTGTGGCATCACGGGGCTGACACAAATTCCCTACCACCCAGCGTTCCCCCAGGTCTCCCGATAAAAATGGTGCCTCACTCGGGTGGGAGGCCCAAGTACCCGCGACAGGCAAGGGCCCAAAACATTTTGTGATAGGCAATTTTGATGTCGCCTCAATACGTTGTGGGCCCTTGCCTGTCGCGGGTACTTGGGCCTCCCACACAAGTGAGGCACCATTTTTATCGGGAGACCTGGGGAACGCTGGGTGGTAGGAAATTTGTGTGAGGCCAGTGATGCCACACTTCCCACACAAAAATGTGTGAAAAAGTGATTTTTTCAGCTAAAATTGAGGTTTGCAGGGGATTCTGGGTAAGGAAACGTTGGGGGATCCACGCAAGCCATACCTCCCTGGAAGCCCCGGGTGTCTACTTTTCAGAAATGTGTGGGTTTGGTAGGTTTCCCTAGATGGCCACCGAGCACGGGGCCAAAAACCCAGGTGACCCCCTTGCAAAACCAGGTCGTTTGTGAAAGGCCATTTTGAGGTCGCCTCACTACGTTGTGGGCCCTTGCCTGTCGCGGGTACTTGGGCCTCCCACACAAGTGAGGCACCATTTTATCGGGAGACCTGGGGGAACGCTGGGTGGTAGGAAATTTGTGTGAGGCCATTGATGCCACACTTTCCCACACAAAAATGTGTGAAAAAAGTGATTGTTTCAGCTAAAATTGAGGTTTGCAGGGGATTCTGGTAAGGAAACGTTGGGGGATCCACGCAAGCCATACCTCCTGGAAGCCCCAGGTGTCTACTTTTCAGAAATGTGTGGGTTTGGTAGGTTTCCCTAGATGGCCACCGAGCACGGGGCCAAAACCCAGGTGACCCCCTTGCAAAACCAGGTCGTTTGTGAAAGGCCATTTTGAGGTCGCCTCACTACGTTGTGGGCCCTGCCTGTCGCGGGTACTTGGGCCTCCCACACAAGTGAGGCACCATTTTTATCGGGAGACCTGAGGGAACACTGGGTGGTAGGAAATTTGTGTGAGGCCAGTGATGCCACACTTTCCCACACAAAAATGTGTGAAAAAAGTGATTTTTTCAGCTAAAATTGAGGTTTGCAGGGGATTCTGGGTAAGGAAACGTTGGGGGATCCACGCAAGCCATACCTCCCTGGAAGCCCCAGGTGTCTACTTTTCAGAAATGTGTGGGTTTGGTAGGTTTCCCTAGATGGCCACCGAGCACAGGGCCAAAACCCAGGTGACCCCCTTGCGAGAACCAGGTCGTTTTGTGAAAGGCCATTTTGAGGTCGCCTCACTACGTTGTGGGCCCTTGCCTGTCGCGGGTACTTGGGCCTCCCACACAAGTGAGGCACCATTTTATCGGGAGACCTGGGGGAACGCTGGGTGGTAGGAAATTTGTGTGAGGCCAGTGATGCCACACTTTCCCACACAAAAATGGGTGAAAAAAGTGATTTTTCAGCTAAAATTGAGGTTTGCAGGGGATTCTGGGTAAGGAAACGTTGGGGGATCCACGCAAGACATACCTCCCTAGAAGCCCCGGGTGTCTACTTTTCATAAATGTGTGGGTTTGGTAGGTTTCCCTAGATGGCCGCCGAGCACGGGGCCAAAAACCCAGGTGACCCCCTTGCAAAACCAGGTAGTTTTGTGAAAGGCCATTTTGAGGTCGCCTCACTACGTTGTGGGCCCTTGCCTGTCGCGGGTACTTGGGCCTCCCACACAAGTGAGGCACCATTTTTATCGGGAGACCTGGGGGAACGCTGGGTGGTAGGACATTTGTGTGAGGCCAGTGATGCCACACTTTCCCACACACAAATGTGTGAAAAAAGTGATTTTTTCAGCTAAAATTGAGGTTTGCAGGGGATTCTGGGTAAGGAAACGTTGGGGGATCCACGCAAGCCATACCTCCCTGGAAGCCCCCGGGTGTCTACTTTTCAGAAATGTGTGTGTTTGGTAGGTTTCCCTAGGTGCCGGCAGAGCTAGGGTTCACAAACTACAGCTAGGCACTTTGCCAAAAGAGGGTCATTTTTCACTGCGAAATTGAGGTGTGACCACGTTGCGTTTTGCGCCGTTTCCTGTCGCGGGCACTAGGCCGACCCACACAAGTGAGGTACCATTTTTTTCAGAAGACTTTGGGGAATGCGGGGTGGGTGGAAATTTGTGGATCCACGCAGATTCCAGAACTTTCCACCACAGAAATGTGGGGAAAATGTGGTTTTTTTGACAGTTTTAAGGTTTGCAAGGGATTCTGGGTAACAGAACCTGGTGGGAGGCAGTCCAGTCACCCCATCCTGGATTCCCCTGGGTGTCTAGTTTTCAAAAATGTATAGGTTTGCTAGGTTTCCCTAGGTGCCGGCAGAGCTAGGGTTCAAAAACTACAGCTAGGCACTTTGCCAAAAAAGGGTCATTTTTCACTGCGAAATTGAGGTGTGACCACATTGCGTTTTGCGCCGTTTCCTGTCGCAGGCACTAGGCCGACCCACACAAGTGAGGTACCATTTTTCTCGTAAGACTTTGGGGAACGCGGGGTGGGTAGAAATTTGTGGATCCACGCAGATTCCAGAACTTTCCACCACAGAAATGTGGGGAAAAATGTGGTTTTTTGACAATTTTTTATGTTTGCAAGGGATTCTGGGTAACAGAACCTGGTGGGAGGCAGTCAAGTCACCCCATCCTGGATTCCCCTGGGTGTCTAGTTTTCAAAAATGTATAGGTTTGCTAGGTTTCCCTAGGTGCCGGCAGAGGTAGGGTTCAAAAACTACAGCTAGGCACTTTGCAAAAAAGGGTCATTTTCACTGCGAAATTGAGGTGTGACCACGTTGCGTTTTGCGCCGTTTCCTGTCGCAGGCACTAGGCCGACCCACACAAGTGAGGTACCATTTGTCTCGGAAGACTTTGGGGAACGCGGGGTGGGTGGAAATTTGTGGATCCACGCAGATTCCAGAACTTTCCACCACAGAAATGTGGGGAAAATGTGTTTTTTTTGACAATTTTTTATGTTTGCAAGGGATTCTGGGTAACAGAACCTGGTGGGAGGCAGTCAAGTCACCCCATCCTGGATTCCCCTGGGTGTCTAGTTTTCAAAAATGTATAGGTTTGCTAGGTTTCCCTTGGTGCCGGCAGAGCTAGGGTTCAAAAACTACAGCTAGGCACTTTGCCAAAAAAGGTTCATTTTTCACTGCGAAATTGAGGTGTGACCACGTTGCGTTTTGCGCCGTTTCCTGTTGCAGGCACTAGGCCGACCCACACAAGTGAGGTACCATTTTTCTCGGAAGACTTTGGGGAACGCGGGGTGGGTGGAAATTTGTGGATCCATGCAGATTCCAGAACTTTCCACCACAGAAATGTGGGGAAAATGTGGTTTTTTTGACAATTGTTTATGTTTGCAAGGGATTCTGAGTAACAGAACCTGGTGGGAGGCAGTCAAGTCACCCCATCCTGGATTCCCCTGGGTGTCTAGTTTTCAAAAATGTATAGGTTTGCTAGGTTTCCCTAGGTGCCGGCAGAGCTAGGGTTCAAAAACTACAGCTAGGCACTTTGCCAAAAAAGGGTCATTTTTCACTGCGAAATTGAGGTGTGACCACGTTGCGTTTTGCGCCGTTTCCTGTCGCAGGCACTAGGCCGACCCACACAAGTGAGGTACCATTTTTCTCGTAAGACTTTGGGGAACGCGGGGTGGGTGGAAATTTGTGGACCCACGCAGATTCCAGAACTTTCCACCACAGAAATGTGGGGGAAATGTGTTTTTTTTGACAATTTTTTATGTTTGCAAGGGATTCTGGGTAACAGAACCTGGTGGGAGGCAGTCAAGTCACCCCATACTGGATTCCCCTGGGTGTCTAGTTTTCAAAAATGTATAGGTTTGCTAGGTTTCCCTAGGTTCCGGCAGAGCTAGGGTTCAAAAACTACAGCTAGGCACTTTGCCAAAAAGGGTCATTTTTCACTGCGAAATTGAGGTGTGACCACGTTGCGTTTTGCGCCGTTTCTTGTCGCAGGCACTAGGCCGATCCACACAAGTGAGGTACCATTTTTCTCGGAAGACTTTGGGGAACGCGGGGTGGGTGGAAATTTGTGGATCCACGTAGATTCCAGAACTTTCCACCACAGAAATGTGTGGAAAATATGGTTTTTTGGACAATTATTTTTGTTTGCAAGGGATTCTGAGTAACAGAACCTGGTGGGAGGCAGTCAAGTCACTCCATCCTGGATTCCCCTGGGTGTCTAGTTTTCAAAAATGTATAGGTTTGCTAGGTTTCCCTAGGTGCCGGCAGAGCTAGGGTTAAAAAACTACAGCTAGGCACTTTGCCAAAAAGGGTCATTTTTCACTGCGAAATTGAGGTGTGACCACGTTGCGTTTTGCGCCGTTTCCTGTCGCAGGCACTAGGCCGACCCACACAAGTGAGGTACCATTTTTCTCGTAAGACTTTGGGGAACGCGGGGTGGGTGGAAATTTGTGGATCCACGCAGATTCCAGAACTTTCCACCACAGAAATGTGGGGGAAATGTGGTTTTTGACAATTTTTTATGTTTGCAAGGGATTCTGGGTAACAGAACCTGGTGGGAGGAAGTCAAGTCACCCCATCCTGGATTCCCCTGGGTGTCTAGTTTTCAAAAATGTATAGGTTTGCTAGGTTTCCCTAGGTTCCGGCAGTGCTAGGGTTCAAAAACTACACCTAGGCACTTTGCAAAAAAAGGGTAATTTTTCATTGTGAAAATGTGGTACGTCCACGTTGCATTTTGAGCCATTTCCTGTTGTGGGCACAAGGGCTACCCACACAAGTGAGGTACCATTTTTATCGGGAGACTTTGGGTAACACAGAATTGTAGAGCAACTGTTATTACCTATTGACTTTCGATGCATTTCTGCCTTCCAAATGAAAGACAATGTGTAAAAAATAAGTCATTTTGAAAAATGACCTATAATTCTCATGCTAGTATGGGTACTCCCAATTTCGGAAATGTGCAAATATCTACTGTTTCTAAAATCTACATTTTGTTCCCATTTCAGAAATACATAGGTGTCTTTCATAACAATTTTTCCATGTATACATTTTCCCAAAATAATTGCTATATACCCGGTACATAATA
Source organism: Calotriton arnoldi (assembly GCA_963921515.1). Classification (NCBI taxonomy): domain Eukaryota; kingdom Metazoa; phylum Chordata; class Amphibia; order Caudata; family Salamandridae; genus Calotriton; species Calotriton arnoldi. The sequence goes on from CAWUFW010003114.1 coordinate 1,490,454, forward strand.
AAAAACCATTGCAAGATGCTGCTCAATTATTGGCTCTGTGTTCGTCGGGTTCTTGGTGAACCTACAAGTCCTATATATCCCCACAACCAGAAAGGTCCAGAGGATATAACGGTATATTGCCTTCAAATAGCTGTCATAATTAGAAGAAGTTACAGGTGAAAACGTTGACACAAATGGCTGTTTTTTTCAACTAATTTTCAATTTTTCCTTTATTTAACTGTTAGTTTCTATAAGGAAAACTTTAAGGATCTACACAAATGACCCCTTGCTGAATTCAGAATTTTGTCTACTTTTCAGAAATGTATGACTTTCCAGGATCCATTATTGGTTTCATACCCATTTCTACCATTAACTGGAAGGAGGTTGAAAGCACAAAAAATAGCAAAAATAGGCTATGTCCCAGAAAAATGCCAAAACTGTGTAAAAAAGTTGGTTTTCTGACAAAAGTCTGCTTGTCCCTGAAAGCTGGGAAGATGGTGATTTCAGCACCACAACCCCTTTTTTGATGCCATTTGCAGGAAAAAATCAAGACGCTTTCATCTGTTGCCCTTTTTTCGCATTTTTCCCAAAAAAACCAAAATGTAGCTGTATTTTGACTAATTTCTGGGTCCCCTCCAGGGGAATCCACAAACCCTGGGTACCTTTACAATCCCCATGATGTTAGAAAAAAAGGACGCAAATTTGGCATGGATACCTTATGTGGTCAAAAAGTTACAGGGGCCTAAGCGCGCACTACCCCAAATAGCCAAAAAAAGGCTTAGCACAGGAGGGGAAAAGGCCTAGCAGCGAAGGGGTTAATGTAGCAGCTAACATCTTGCCTGCTCGATTCCGTAACAACAATCGTTTAGATTTTTGCACCTGGACACCAATATGAGCCCTTTTAGTAACTATGGAGTTATAAGAATATTTTAAGTTCTTGATATCTTGTAAGAGCGACTTATCCTTAGAGCCTCTATATAAGATCTCTTTACGTTTAATATCATCCCCCAAAGCAGTGAGTGTCCTTCTAATATCTGCATTCCTCTTCGCCATTTTTTTGATAATATGACCTCTAATAGTACACTTAAAGGCGTCTCACAAGACTACTGGGGAACTTACGGAAGACACGTTGTCTTTGAAAAAATTGTGAATATCCACATTCAGTTGTTCAACTTCAACATTATCATCCAAAAGTTCTGTATTCAGGCGCCAAGTACGCGGTCCACTATTATCTGTAAGATTAAGGAGAGTGAACGAGACCGCTGTGTGATTAGAGACAACTATTGGATGGATCGTAACATTTGTAGTATGCTTTAAAAGTACCGCTTCAACAAGAAGATAATCAATACGAGAAAAACTAGAGTGTGTAGAGGAGAAAAAGGTGAAATCACTGCGGGTAGGATTATGCATTCTCCAGACGTCAATAAGTTGATGAGAAGAGCACATATCAAGCATTTGTTTATGCGCCCTAGGAGGGCGGAATTTAAGAGCCGAGTGTCTGTCTAAAATAGGATCCATGGGAAGCTTGAAATCACCGCCAACAATCATTTTAGCATTTCGAGGAATATCAGGGAGCTTTTTACTTATAGCACGCCAAAAAGATTGATCATCCTTATTAGGGGCATAGATATTCATAACGTATATATCAATCGAACCATTGGACAAACGAGAAAGCAGCCATCTACCGTCCGAATCATGTTCTGCAGTAACAATAGATAGACCAGAATTTTTGGAAATCAACGTCACAACCCCGTTCCTTTTTACCAGCGGCTTCAGAACAAGCTACATCAAGGACCCACTCCTTCCATAAAAGTAAGGCTTCTTTATAAGCTACCTTAGTTTCCTGAAGTAAAACAATATCACCAGATAAGCTTTTGCAATAGTCTAAAATCTTGGCCCTCTTAACAGGGTGATTTAGGCCACGCACATTAAGTGTAAGCACATTCAGACCAGACATAGTGGACAAAAATCAACATAAATAAACAAATTTGATGTATGAGAAAAAGGAAAGCACAGTATCTTTAGCTCAAGTTTAGTAATGAATGGAAGATAATAAGAACAAAAAGAATAGACCGAAGCAGGAGTCCCCAGGAAAGAAGAAATAAAGAAAGAACAAGCAAAGACTGGAGAAAAGAGAAGAACAGAGAAAGAAAATACCAGAAAAAACTGAACACAAAAGAGAAAGAACCCCACCAGGCGATGTCTGTAACAGACAGAATGCATGGGAGGAAAAAACGTGGATGAACAACCACAGAGGCCAGCACTCACAGCTCAGCCTGCTCAAAAAAAGATAACGTATTAAGCAACGGAATATCGAAAGTTAATAAATACATATACTATAAACCTGTTAATGTCCAATAAGGTTAAATTACCAAGGTGCCAAAAGACCCAAACATTTAGGGGCCGATTCCGATTCGGGCCGGAAATCTCTCCGACCGAGCCGGATCCAGAGAGATTTCCGACCGAGCCGGACTCCTGCAGTCCAACCGAGCGAGTACGATGCAGCCGTATGCTGCCCGACTCGATTCGTTCGGACTCCCATTGAAGTCAATGGGAGCCGTTCGTACAACGCGTACACGGGCTCCCATTGACTGAATGGGTACGTCGCGAACAGGGGGGCCCCCTACAGTGGGTACGCATCGGTGCGACTCGCACCGTACATGCATGTTTAGGGGGGACCATTGGGTCCCCCCTGTGTGCGACTCGTGTGGCTACGCGTGCAGGGGGGTCCGACACGGACCCCCGAAGTCCGGCTCCGACAGCTCTTTGGAGCCGGACGCTACGAGTCGGTCGGGCTGTTCGAAGCGCGCATCGTACTTGCTCGGTCGGGTAACGTCTCCATTGCGTGGTGCGAGTCATGTCCGTACGAGTCGGTCGGAGCGGTTCGGACCCGGGAACGAGTCGGTCGGCGATTTTGCGTACGCTCGCATCGTACTTGCTCGCGCGGACGACCGTACGAATCGGTCGGAAACTAGGCCTCCGAATCGGATCCGGTTAAGCCGAATCCGATTTGGTGCCCTACCGGCCGAGATCGGAATCGGCCCCTTAGTATTTAAAGAGAAACCTGTACAATTTCATTTCCTTAAATAAACAAAAGCACACAAATACATAATAAGTATCCAGTTAAAATGTGATAAATAACAATAATGAATAAATACAGAATCGCATAAGGCGAAACAAATACATATACGTAGTGTAATAAATAACTAGTTGATAGATTTAAATATTAAATAAATATGAAAATTACGAAACAGGAATGATAGGAATATTATAAAGATTGAAAAATGTGGGAAACAATGCTCAATTCATAAAACGGGAAGGAATGAATTGGTATCCTCCTCTACATAGTAAAAAGGAAGAGAAAATACTATGAAAGACCATAAAACAGTAAGAAATACCTATCAATACAGTAGATAATATGCATACTAAAAGAGAAACAATACCTAAGTGATGAATACCCAATAACGACCCTCTGGAAGTCAAATTAATGTGTGTGACAAGAAAAAAGGAAAAATACTATGCAATACATAACAAATAATTCATAACTCATGCCTGTAGATATCAGAAGTGAGGTAGAAATCAAATAGTAATAAATTCATGTGTTAAGACATACACAAAATACCAAAGAAAATAGAAGGACTAATAACACAGAAAGGACCGATAAATAAAATAACTCTAGGAAAAAGAAAAAATGTATCAACAACATATAGATCATAAATAATATAAAGAGACATACAATAAGAATTGAACATACCAGAAAGATTATGACTAGTTAGAGCAAATACGAACCAGTGCCAAGAGAGAGGAGATGTGAGCCATAGGAAATGAAAAATATCAAAAGAGAACATGAGGCAAAAGACCTTACATAAAAAGGAAGTTATAAGAATAAGAGACGCAAAAATACAATTATCACATATTATAACACTTAACACTAAAATACTATTGTCCTGGGAGTAAACGATGAAGCCTTGAAAGGAAAAGTTAGTAAAGGCAAAGAATGAAACAGCAACAGCCGAATAGCCTGGAGTAAATAATCATCCCTACACCTAGAGTTTCGAGAGAACACTAATATTACAAATTCCAGGAAAGGCTCAGATAAGCATTAAACCAGCCACCTAAAAAGAGAAATAATTAAGAGTTAGAGGTGCCCGGGGGAGATTCAGAGTCCATCCGAGACTCAGTCTGGTTATCCAAAAAGGTGGACAGGTCAGATGGTTCATAGAATATCTGGGTGCGACCTCTGAAAGTTATTTTGAAGTGTGAGGGGCCAGCAAAGGAGAACGGAATGTTCATCTCTAGAAGTCGTCTATGTAGATTTAGAAAACCTTTCCAACGAATGACAGTATCTCTGGCAAAGTCTTGAGATATGGCAATTTTGTGACCTTCCCATTGCAGCGATCTAATTTTCCTCATTTGAGCCAAAATTTGTTCAGAATGTTGGTGCCTCAAAGGTTTCAAAATCACTGGTCTTGGGTACGTCAGAGACTTTGGGGCCGATTCCGATTCGGGCCGGAAATCTATCCGACCGAGCCGGACCCGGAGAGATTTCCGACCGAATCGGACTCTGGCAGTCCGACCGAACGAGTACGATGCGCACGCATGCCATCGGACTCGAGTCGGTCGGACTCCCATTGAAGTCAATGGGAGCCTGTCGTACAACGCGTACGCGGGCTCCCATTGACTCAATGGGTGCGAGGCGGACAAGGGCGCCCCTACAGCAGGTACGCGTCGATGCGCATCGTGGCGTACATGCACAGGTAGGGGGACCCATGGGTCCCCCTGTGTGCGACTCGCGCGCCTACGCGTACAGGGGGTCCGACGCGGACCCCAAAGTCCGGCTCCGACAGCTTTTTCGAGCTGGACGGCGCGAGTCGGTCGGACTGCTCGCGGCGCGCATCGTACTTACCCGGCCGGGATATGTCTCCATAGCGCGGTGCGAGTCGTGTCCATGCGAGTCGGTCGGAGCGTGTTGAAGCCGCGTTCGAGTCGGTCGGAGATTTCGCGGGTGCCTGCATCGTACTCGCTCGGCCGGACCCGCGTACGATTCGGTCGGGAAACAGGGCTCCGAATCGGATCCGGTAAATCCGAATCCGATTCGGAGCACTACCGGCCGAGATCGGAATCGGCCCCTTAGTTTTAAACGTAGGAACCCTATGGGCACGCTCTATTTCAAACTCCTTTTGGAAAGAGATATTCAACACAGTAGGAATCCAATTGAGCAAAAAATCCAACATTGATGGAGCAGCTTTTTCGCAATCCTCTGGCAGTCCAAATATACGGAGGTTACTCCTACGATTTCTGTCTTCCTGTTCAGTGAGGTCTCTCCGCAGTGAAACCAAAGAGCGCTCCATGTTCTGCATATGTTTAGCCTGTTTGTGTGTGGAATCCTCAACTGAACTTATACGAGATTCTGCATTAGAAACATGTAGAGACAAATTCTTAATATCGTTCCTGATTGCCGCCACTTCAACCTGAAGTAAATCAGTATTTGTTTTGGTGCTCTGCGCAATATCATGGACTGAATTGAGCCGAGAAAGAATAGTATCCAAGGTAGCAACAGAGTCTTTAGGTGCTAATTCCGGAGTGGGAGAGGCTTGCTTAGACCTCTTCAGATTTCGTTTAGAATCCTTGTCCTTTGAGGAGATACCCATACTTTCTGCCATTGGAGCAAGTCAGATAATATAACGTAATTGCAAACTTTGCGTGACTTGCACTCCAAAAAGGATATCACCAGTCTACACAATATAGACAGTTGAACAGTACTTCACACCTTAGACAGATCAAGGTTAAAGGATTCTTGTCAGCAGCGCTCATAGTGCGTAAGCACTCATATCAGCAGAACCATATTCAGCACTCGACGTGACTCCTGGTAGTAACAAGCACTCAGAGCCCACAACAATAGCGCCAACAGCAGTATGGAAATGCTTAACAAAGTCTGACATCCGCAGGAGAGATTAACAGCATGGTAAAAAAAAATATATATATATATATAAAGTAGCAGGTCTTCCGTGACAGACATCATTTTACGATAGACGATGCAATTAAGTATACACTGTATGAGCCCACTACCAACAGCGCCAAAAAATAACCATCCCACAGTCGAACATTGAATAGTAGCTCACAGTGGAGAAGCGCCCGCTGGGACTTAATTCAGAAGCAGGGAATGAATGTGGCGAAGGTATTCGGTCATAGAGAACCCATTTATGCTGGCAAAATGTATATTCATCACATCCTCACAGGACATTTCTGTGTAGTGAGGGAAAGTTAATAGTCTGGCACCATACCTCATATGCTGAGTAAAATATAGGAAGTCAGGGTCAACAAACCGAAATATCCTCCTATGAAGCAGCGTCACAATAAGATTCCACTCGCGCCGCCATTTTGTGAGTCGCGTCTGAGGAGAAGATAAAAGCGGTGCTTGCGCGGTCAGGAGCATCTTAAATCAGCCAAAAACTCGCCACTGTAGATCCTGAGGTGTTCCGCTGCAGATTCCTGTCCTCTGGTGAGCAAAAGGTTATCTGTATCACATAAAGAGGCGAGTGACCGCCTCGGCGATCTGCCGGAGCTCAAAGCAGTGCGGCCATCTTGGCTGCGCGCAAGCCACACCCCCCTAATGGTTAAAAGTTTTAACCGGATAAAGAATTTATTGAATTGAACTGATTTATTGGAGAATGATAGGACGCACCGCAACTAACATTACTATTTGCATAAATGTAATATGAACTGGAAAAGTGTACATGTTTAACATTGATACTCAAGTCAAACAATTAAATTTTTGTTGCAAAGCGTAACCATGGACTGGTAGAGTAGGAAATATAATCATTATGGATAATCGATAAATTAAACATTGATAGCACATGAGTTAGCTATAACTTGCTGCCCAGCAGTATGAATTTTACTAATAATGTTTGTATACATGCATTTCAATACTTGTTAAAGGGCAGACCTGTTATGACAAATAAGAGGGCTGATATACTATTAATTAAATCTAAGATGTCAATGGATAACTGTTCTGTGTTTAGTAACTCCACATTCCCTCTAATGCACTCACTGCTACCTCCCATGGTAAATTATCGAGTTTCTCGAGACCGTGCTCTTTTTTTGCCAAAGAACACTTCCTGAGGATGGCTGCTTCTTTGGAGACTTCTCTAGGGATGACTGTTTTTGGTTAATTTTTGCCATTTGGAAGTGTAGCCAAGTCATCAACATCAATGCTTGTTAGTGTGGATGGACTACCAGACAAGAAGTCTTCTCAAGTGGTAATTAGACAAATGAAGGCCAATTGAGAAATGCCATCAGACTGGTACTTAAAAGTCGACTCTCCATTATGAATAACCTCAGCTCTCGTCAAGATTAGACCTTTCACAGTCCACATTAATGTGAAGCTTAACTTTGACTTTATGGAATTTATTGGTGAGGGGATGGAAGAAAAAATTCAGGTCCAGATGCACAACCATTCCATTTTGCGAGTCGCAAATTGCGACTTTTTGTGACTCGTAATTTACGACTCGCAAAATGGAATGTACAACAGTGTCTCAGACACTGTTTGTGATTCCCACTATGGTCAATAAGGACCTGCCTCATTAATATTCATGAGGCAGGTCGCAATATGCGACCCCATTGGGAATGGCCAGCACTCACAGGGATGGTGGCCTGCTGGGGTCAGCAGACCATCATGTCTGTGACTGCTTTTTAAAAAAAGCATTTTTTTTTAAATGCAGCCCATTTTCCTTAAAGGAAAACAGGATGCATTTAAAAAAGAAAAATGAAACGTTTCTGTTTCATTTTTTAAGAGTAGGCAGTGGTCCGTGGAACCACTGGCTGCTCTCAAAAAATATTTTTGCTGCCAGTCACAAAGGGGAAGGGGTCCTCTGGGGACCTCTTCACGTTTGCGAGTGGCTTACCACCTCCTTGAAGTAGTTGGTAAACTGCGAGTGTTTTGCGACTGCAATTGAGGTTGCAAAACAATCGTACATAGAATTGTGACTCACTATTAGGAAGGGACGTCCTTCCTAATAGCGAGTCGCAAATCCTATTTTGCGAGTCGATAATAGGTTACCGAATCGTGAAATAGGGTTTTTACATTGCACAGACCTATTTTGCGGTCGCAAATGGGCCGATTTCCCGTTTGCGACTGCAACAAACAGTCGTACATCTGGCCCACAGCCTTTTTTATTAAATATGGAGTCCAAATTTGCTCTATGTTTCATAGTGGGGGTCAATGATGACGCCAGAAGCAGGGCTTAAAATAAACCAGTCCAGTGGCACTGCTTCATGTATTTTACACTTGCTTTTAATGAGTTGGCCTGAATTGGTATAACTTGTAGGGGATATGGGGTGAACTTAAGGCTTTAAAAGCAGAATACCACAAAAATCGTTCTCTGCATCCAATGCCTGGATAGTTAGCTGTTATTGAGACATAAAGAAGCATTGAAAGCGGTAAACCATTAAGAATGTGAAATAGACTGGATGGTCTCAGTAATCTCTATACCTTCTTCTTTAACCCTTCATGAAATTAACAAAATGACAAAATGGTTTATATGCCAGATAGATAACAATGCAAACTCTATGTAAAGGGCTAAGCTATAGAATTGCAGGATGAACGTTTTCAACAAATGCAGATAAATACATATTCGATTCAAGACATCTACTCTCTACACATACTCCTTCTAAAACACTTTATGCTCTGTTGGCCTTGATTCTGCTTTGAAAATAAAAACAACAATAAAATGCTCGAAAAGGGACTCTTTACATAGTTAATGCAATAGGCACCCATGTTAGTGTCAAAGAGAAGCGGTTATCCATTTAGATACATAAAAATAACATATTATCCTCTATAACATAGAAACAGAAGGAAATCCGCATAAATCACAGGTTTAAAGCACAGTTAAATCATGCAAGTAGTTGTACAGTTATGCATGGTCCTTATTCCAGCAAATAAAAGAAAGCCAAACATTTGTTTGGGTGATCACACTAACTTTTATCCCGTCTAAAGTTGTAAGTTGAAATCCTGATGGCTAAGGTTCTTTGGAAGAAGGGATGTAGACGGATGTATTTGAAATCACTGAAATACTGTTAAACATTAGCATTCAACTGTTTGTAGGTTTTGCATAAAATATGCTTACTTGTGTTAATCTCAGCATTCTTGAAGATGAAACCTAATTACTCACACAGGTAATGGAATTAGTTAATGTGGTCAACTATTTTATGATTTCATGAGAATTCATATTACGAACCCTATGTGTAAAATGAGGCAGTGCCATGAATATGTAAAAGAAGGATTGTCTAGGGCCACCATCAGCAGGACCTCTGTACTGATAAAGCAATACAAAAACATAACAAGCTGACCGGCTCGTTTATGTAAAGAAATGTTTTTTCTTTACATATTGGACAGTGTTAAAAATTGGGTTACTGGTTGACTGGGGTGTGAGCCCTGGTCAAGCAGCAACCATAATCCTAGTCCTAGTAAGGTACAAGCAAACCCCAAATTAACCTGTGCTCAACTGCCTGGTAGCTTTGCACAGAGCAGTTAGGCTTAACTTAGAGGCAATGTGTAAAGTATTTCTGCAACACTTCAAACAGTAAAACTGTGAAAACACCACGCAAAAATACCCTACAAAACAGATCATAATTCAATAAATAAAACAAGACCAAAGCAACAAAAATCCAAATAGTAGAACTGGAGGTATTCAATGTTAAAGTTTTAGGCCAAAATAGTGCCAAAAAGCATAAAAGCGCCAACTGTGGATATCTGGTCATGCCAGACAGGGACAAAGTCACAAATTGAGGCCAACTGTGATCGACCCCATGCTTGCTGCAGGAACCCAGTTAGGCCCGCTGAACAAAGTATCTCAAATTCCGAGTTTCGGAGCATTACGTGTATCCGTTTCGAAAATGCATTACACAGCCTAGGTTAAACGTCTGTTCTGAGATGCGCTGAGGCTGCGGGTCAAGGCTTTGGTGCATCAATGTTGAGGATCCCATCCACGGGGCTTGCGATGCAAAGTCAGACATCAAGAATACAGCACGCAGTCAGGGCAATGAGTCTGTTCTGAACAGCTGCGAGGCAGCTATACAGAGTCCGCCATCGTCGTTGAGGCTGCCGTTTGCGAGAGATGCGAGAGCCTGTGCCCAGGATGCATTGCGCAGTAACGTTTCCGAAAGGCAATGCGGACTACGGCGGCAATGAGAGTCTTTGTGATGGTTCCAATCCAAGCACCAGCGGACATGTGTTGGTTCTGCTCGGGACTGCAATGCGCAGAGGAGGAGATGTGTTGGTTCTTCTGGCTCCACAGAGGCTGCCAAAGCACTTTAAGCACACTCCCAAGGGTCTAGGACTAGGGTGGCACCACTTGGCAGGGTAGACTCACAGATGGCAAAGAGTCCTCTTCCTGGCAGAGTATCTACAGGTCCAGAAATGTACTGAAGTGGTGGTGTCTGAGGTCCTTCTTTTATACACAGTTGTGCCTTTGAAGTAGGGAGAAACGTCTAGAGGCATGCCTTTGAAGTGCACAGATGCCCTGCCCTTCCTGTCCTGGCTCCAGAATAACTGCAGGGGGTATGTATCACCTTTGTGTGCAGTTGTGAAAAACACATTTAAGAGTTTTTCACTACCGGGACATGTAAAACTTAAAAGTACATGCCCAGCTTTTTAGATACACTGCACCCTGCCCTCTGGGCTATCTAGGGCCTACATTAGGGGTGACTTATATGTATTAAAAAGGAAGGTTTGGGCCTGGCAAAAGGTTTATTTTGCCAGGTTAACATGACAGGTAAAAACTGCACACAGAGGCTCTGACATGGCAGGCCTGAGACATTTTTAAATTGGTACTTAAGTGAATGGCACAATCAGTACTGCAGGCCACTAGTAGCATTTAATTTAGAGGCACCGGGCACATGAAGTGCACTTTACTAGGGACTTATACATAAATCAAATATGCCAATTGATTATAAACCAATGCTTTCATGTTTTAGGGAAAGAGTCCAAACACTTTAGCACTCATTAGCAGTAAGTTTGCAGAGTCCTAAGGCCAGCAAAAATGAAGTCAGCAAAAACAGGAGGTCTGAGGCAAAAGGTTAGTGGGAACCGTACTAAGGATGGAAGGTCCAACAGAAAGACTTATGAAAGACTCTCCAATTTCTTTTTTAAAGGACCCAAACCCCTCACCTTCACTGGGTGGTGTGCTTATTCATAGGTATGCTCCTTCACCAGCACCAACTTGTGCTTCGTAGGCTAATCAATGTTGGCCCCCACTGCATGCATCCCAGGGCGAAGAGGCACAAGGGGACCCCTTTGTTTCCTCTCTGACGGGTTTTCATGGAGGAGGAATTGCCAGGAAAACCATGGCGGAGAGAAAACTCAAAATATGGTTGGCAGGACCGCGGCAGTCCTGCCAAGCATATTGATGCCTCCTGACCGCTGCAACACCACCAGGGAATGGTGGCCCCCTGGTGGCTGCAGCGGGGCAATGGTGGTCTGACCGCCCAAATCATAATAGGGTGGTCAGGAGACCGCCGCCGTGCCCCCACAAGTCTGGTGGTCCATGGACCGCCAGACTAGTAATTGAGCCCTAAAACATGCCCTAAAATTAGTACTGCAATATTACTGGCATGGCACAGGTAGACTAGATGGGATTGGATATTCGTATCAGTCTTCTTATTGCTTTGATTGGTGGGGCACTGAGGCGAAAAGGAGAAAGCTTATATAGGAAACAAAAGCATTTTCCCAACAGTCATATTCCCACTGCCATACTGCTAATGCTACCTAAGGTTGTTTCCAGTTTTCACTTTGCGTTTCTCTTGCGGTCAAAGCCGAAAAAGCAGGCTTCTTTGTATAAAATCATACCAAATATTTTAATTCATTGTGAACCGCAGGGTGTTTTTAATTTAAACCCAAAGAAATATCGTTTACTCACAATGTGAGCTTTCCCGTACCCTTTCTACGTTTGATAAGACCTGCTTTTTGCTATCTGATACCTTGCGAAAGAAACAATAAACTCCTGAATATGTTTTTACATTGGAATTAAAGTCGATGGATGCTTTACTAGGCTTGAAAGAGTCTGATTTCCCTGGGGACTCATTATCATGCTGCTCACATTGTCGCTCACCTACACTGTTGAACTTGCCATCAAATAACCTTCAAAACGCTATTGGTTATTATGTGTCATAGGGCAGATTCACGATAAACCAACTTTGAAACAAGGTAATGAATTCTTGACATTTATTCTGAATCCAGTAACATTTCCGCCAATTTTATCATATTTTGTTTTAAGCCGGTCACATATTCCATTTTATCTCTAAAGCATATAAAAAGCTTATCAAATACCTTTCCATTGCTTTTTTAGTGGTTTAGGCTTATGTGAGGTAGGTTTATATAGAAAAATGGAAAGAACATTCTACACCGAATGAAAAAAAAACTCTATGCTTGGCTTCATCTGCAAAATCACTCCTGAAGCATCTTTTAAACTCACTAGGCCCTGCAGGCCCAATTTATCCGAGCAACCCATTGATTCCCGTCTGTATTCTTATAATTCAATGCAATTTTGGTGAGGCAATGCAAATCCTTCTCACAATTAAACATCAGCCCCCAAATTCAGCCCTGGAAGCGCCTAGATGGTTCCCTTGAGGCGGATATGGCACCATCTGATGTTGCCGATTGCAATTTATCGCTTTAATTTACATTTTCAATCATTTTCATGCTCATGGCCTCCAAGAGCGCCCAAGGCTGTCAACTCACCCTGTCCCAGACTTTGGTTTCAGATCAGCTAAGATCACGATGCAGACCTGAAGAAAGTAGACTGAAGTCACTTTAAGTGGAATAAAGGGAGGCAAGGAAAGCCCTTGCAACAAGTAGGTTTTTCTTATGTGACACTTAGGGGGAGATTTACTAAGCTTTTGTGCAGTGTTTGCATCACAAAAGAGACACAAAATGGTGCAAAATCATGTTTTCCTAATTTACTTTCCAGCGCTAGACTTGTTTAGCGCTAGAAATAACATAAAAGTACTTTGCGCCATGGGGGTGTGCCAAGGGTAGTGCATGGGCGTTCCCATGCAACCACCCAAGGTTTCTCACACTAAACCCAATTTACTAAACACAGTACATTGCGTTTAGCGTGAGAAAACTGCACCTTTTTAAACTAGGTGCAAGGAAGGAGAAATGCATGCGTGCTGCACTGTGCAGCACGTATACAAAGTGGGAAAAGCTTTCCCTCGTGTCTAGGCATAGTTTTTTTACAGGAAGGGTATCCTTTCTGTACAAAACCTATGCTGGACTCACACACACAACATAGCGCTATGGTGCTAAGGTGTGTGGGTGGCACACGGCAGCTGTAAGCAGTGCCAACGCAAGGGAAAGAGGAGGAGAGAGCCATGTCTTTCAAAATATGGCGCTCTCCTGCTCCCTCCCTGTCGCGCAATGCAGCGCAGCCTCGCAGTGGGCTGCGCTGCATTGCGTGGAGATTTGGTAAATCTCCCCCTTAGATTTTAGGACTCAATAAACTTACACTGACGATTTAAATGGTATTATGACTCTATACCGATTTGCTATTCAGAAGGGGCATATTGTAGAGTCCCTTCCAAATTGGTAGGAGACGTATTAATGTTTTGTGACTGGAATGCATAGCAAAACAATGAAAACATTCCTGAATTTGGGTGGTAGCCCATCACAGAAGAGAAGGGGTCCTGTAGGGACATCTCCCTCTTTGTGAATGAAACTTTTGTTGGGGAGTAGGCAGTGGTAAAGGGGACCACTGGTAACCAAAAAAATACAAAAAAACTTTAAAAATTGAATGCAGCCCGGTTTTCTTTAAGGAAAATGGGCTACATTTAAAAAAACATTCTTCTTACGATCACAGATGGTGGTCTAGTGACCCTAGCAGACCACTATGTCTGTGATCGTAAGAAGAACGCAGATATGTATATATATAGCGGTCGCCGGTAGATAGTTATAGTTAGGACCTAGTTTCCATAGGAAAAGCGTTTTTAGACTTGTCTATTTCTTTGGCACCAGTTGACGAATCTTCACACAATTTTCCCAATAACGTATCATAGTAAGTCTTGTTGTGCATGGCAAGTTTTGGGGTGATCTGTGAAGTGGGGGAAGAGAAAAAGGGGACAAAACAAATTGCATTTTCCCATGTTAATTCTGACAGGGCGCATAGTCAAACCTGCAGCCCGAACCGCTGGATAAAATTACACCAAATTTGGCAGAAAGGTAGATGTTGTTACGCAGATTGTGCTTTCTGTCATTTGGTGCAAATCAGTTCAATAGTTGGGGAGAAGTTGAAGGAAAAAAAGGTAGATATATCTGTGGTTGCGTAGCCTTCGTGAAAAAAAGATGAGCTCGTGCAGGGAAATGCACAGCTCAGATTTGCTGACACTTCACCAGGAAGTGCTGGCAGCCATCTTGGGACTCGCTTTACAGAGTCCCCCCTCAAAAAAAGTGAACATAAAGAAAAGGGGGCAGGGTAGGAATCCCTGACCGTCAAGCCATGGTTTTGGAGTTCCTCCAGGACCTCCCCATGCAAAAAAAGCATTCAAAAAAATTAATTCCTACGAGATTGTGACAAATTCGAGAATTTTTGGTAAAAAAAAAACACAAGCGCGGGCGCTTCCACATGTGTGTATAAAATCCCCCAGGTGGGCTTAATCCCAGGGGCATATTTAATAGTATGTGGGGGGCCATACCTCCTCTGGCAATAAACTATAGAAATGTGGGGGGAGCCCACACGGTCCCCACTGCAGTCCCAGGGACTATCACCTTCCTGGGGCAATGCATTATAGAAGTGCGGGTGCTGCATGTTCCCCCTCCTGGAGCAAAAGATGGCCCTGGGGACCACCATCCCTCAGGACCGGCTCCTGCTATGTACCGGGGTGCCCACCCCTGGGTCATAGCTGTTTGCTATGGCTTGATAGGAGCTTTGCCACTCCCACCAAGCCATAGCAAACTGTGCTTTGATAGAGAGGGAGCTGCATGTACCATCTCTGCCAAAGCAATGCTGGCTCCCACAGGAGGCAGGGAGCCGGCATGGACTGTGAAGGCCTTGAAGCTCCCCTGCAGTCCCCAACAGAGTGGGTGCCTTGGGTGGGACCAGGGCACCCACAAGTGAGGCTGGCCCCCAGGGATGGAGTCCCCCAGGCCGAAATCAACCCGGGAATGGGGCTGCACAGCCCCCTCACATTATTCATTTGTTTTTTTAAATAAAAAAATTAGGCCAGGCCTCGGGGATGGGATCCCTGGGGCCAAAATCGGGCCAGGAGGGGGTCCACTCGGCCCCCTCCCTTTTAGTTTATAATTTTTTTTTTTTAAAAGGCTGGGCCCCAGTGTTTAGGGTCCCAGGGCTATAATTGGCCCAGGGAAGGGGGACTATACAGCCCCCTCCCCAAATGAAAAAAACAAATCACCGGCAAGTCGCCGGAGGCCCCGCCTTCTTTCTTCACCTCTCTGCAAATGTGCCTCCTGGCACACTGTTGGTTGGGGAAGAAGTCTCCTTGGCTGCTGAGGGTCCTTGGGGGCCAACAAGATCTCCTGTTACCTCCAGTAAGTCCCAAACAGTGGGATTGCTGAGAGGTCCTTGGAGGCCATGCCCCCTTTCTCCTTCACCCTGCAAACGCGCCTTCTGGTGCACTACTAGTTGGGGGATGAAGTCCCCTTGAATGCTTAGGGTCCTTGGGGGCCAATAAGCCCTCCTGTTACCTCCAGTAAGTCCCAAACAGCAGGATTGCTAAAAAGACTTCCGAGGCAACACCACCTTTCTCCACCACTCTGCAAACGTGCCTCCTGCTGAACTGCTGTTTGGGGAATTAAGTTCCCTTGGCTCCTGAGGGTCCTTGGGGCCAACTACCTCTCCTTTACCTCCAGTAGGTCCCACACAGTGGGATTGGTGTGAGGTCTTCGGAGGTCACGCCCACTTCTTCCACCACTCTGGAGATGCGCCTCCTGGCACACTACTGGTTGGGGGAAGTAGTCTCCTTGGATGCTGAGGGTCCTTGGGGGCAAGGAACACCTTCTCTTACCTCCAGTAAGTCCCAGACAGTGGGATTGCTGTGAGATGGTCGGAGGCCAAACCCCCTTTCTCTACCACTCTGCAAACCCAACTACTAGTTCAAAAACCATAGAGATTTACTGGAAAAAAAGGTTACAGGGACGTTATAGTTAGGAATTAGCTTTTAAAAACCTTAGAAATTCACTGAAAAAAACAAAGGTTACAGGGACATCATAGTTCGGCTCAGGTTTCACTCATACAAAACCAGTGAAATCCAGCAGTAATAGCTGAGCTAAATATAACTCGTGCCCCTGCAATGCACTGCTTATGACCTCACATATTACATCACACATGGTCAGTGACATCACTGATGACATTTCAAATGACATCACTGATGACATCATCCACAGAATCACTGATGCACCCACTCACACCCCCATAGAACCTTTCATACACCCACTCCCACACAACCATTCACAGATCCATACCAGTATTTACACACCCACTCACTGATTCATAGATCTACACACACATCCACTCACTCCCCCATATAGCTACTCATACACCCACTCACTCACTAATGTAGCCCCTGACATATCCATTCATACACCCATATAGCCATTCATACATTGAGGCAGTCACCCATAGAGCTACTCACACACCTACTCACTTCTCCATACAATCACACCACCACTTACCCAGACAAGTACACACATAACCATTCACTTACTCATACAAATACTAACACATGCTCACTCACCTATACAGTCACTGACACAAGCACACACTCACCCATACAGCTACTCTCACATTTACTCACTCACCCATACAGTCACTCATATACCCCATCACTCACTTATACTGCCTTTCACATTCCCAGTTACTCACCCATATACCACTGTCACATCCACTCACTCACCCACACAGCCATACACACTCACTCACCCATACAGCCCCTCAAACATACCCTCCCTAACCCATACAGCCACAGGCTCACCCACTCACTCATCCATGCTGGCAATCACACACCCCCTCACCCACCGACACATACTCAGACACCCATACAGGTACTCAGACAAACAATCCCTTACCCATACAGCCACTCACATACCCCCTCACAAACCCATACAGCCACTTAGACACCAAGGGGCCGATTCACAGAACTAATCTGAGATAAAATCCTAAACTTACTACTTTTGGTATTCACAGAAGGCATTTAGTAGTAGTAAAGTCAGGACTCCTAACTTTACTACTACTAAACTGAGATAAAATCCTAAACTTACTACTTTTGGTATTCACAGAAGGCATTTAGTAGTAGTAAAGTTAGGACTACTAAGTTCCGCAGGCGAAGGCCCAGGTGAATCCTGACGTCTGCTGAGGACAATGGTGAACCTGCCTGCAGTGTGCTTGAGGCCAGGATGCTGAGGGTCCAGCGCCTGCAAGGAAATAATATGCGTATTATGCAGGGCCAACTGGGAACAATGGCAACGCACATGGGTGGGATTCATGACTGCCTGAGAGAGCTAACTACTGCAGTAGTTGAAGGGCACAGGGCAAACAGTGAAAAACTTGACCGTGTTGCAACAGCCATAGGAGATATGTGCAGGGTCATCCAGGCTGAGCATGTCTCAAATGGCAGGAGTCAACACAATTCAATGGGGCGCATGCACAGTTACACCAGGGCAATAAATAGACTGAGTACTACTACAGCTCAGCTTTCCAGGCGTGCTGTCAGCATGCAGGTGGAGATGAGCCACTGTTGCGGGGATGTGGCCAGGGGCCTCATCCAGGTCACCACTGCTGTGGAAGGACTACAGACAGCAGCAGCTAGTGGAAACCTCATGCAGCAGCCTACTGGAACCTGTGGCACATAGCAAGAGGCGCAGTATCAGGAGTCATGCCGGCACAGAAGGCTCAATGCCGGGTGTAGCTGAGCCTACTGAAAGGGCCACAGGAGTGCGTGGCAGGAAGAAATAGACATTTGGACATGTACAAATCTGGTGACGTAACCAGAAATGTGTAACTTGTTCACACTGATGTTGCAGTGCCAAGGCAATGACATTTAATTGTCTGTACCCACACTGCATTTGTCTGCACATGGTATGTGTGCATCAACACAACTACACAACTATCGCAATAAACCTTTAAGCAAATACTGTGTTGTTTTGTGATTACCTACCTTAGAAGTAATGTTGCGTGATTTCTGCCCTTCTCCATCTCCCCTCTGCTGCATTTGGACCGCATGCCGCTTGGGGTGGTTGTCTTGGCTGGATGTCTAGTTCTGGCTCGCTATCAGAGTCTTCCAGGGGAATGCCCCTATTAGTGGCTATGTTGTGCAACATAGCACATGTTGCAACAATTTTACAGCATGTCTCCGGCCTATACTGTAAAGCCCCACCGGTTTTGTGGAGGATGCGAAACCTGGATTTGAGTACACCAAATGTCCTCTCAATCACATTACGTGTCGCAATGTGTGCCTTATTGTATCGCTGCTCCCTTTGTGTAGAAGGATTCAGATAGGGAGTGAGGATGAAAGACCTCACAGCATATGCGCTATCACCTACAGGATGTGCAAAACAAACATACATTAGTCACTGCTATGTGTCACCATGGCGGACAGGTGTGCAAGACAGTATTGAATCTGTTTACCCAGCAGATATCCTTCTCCAAATTCACCCGCAAGTAGACGTCTGTGTATGCCACTATGCCGGAAGATGTATGCGTCATGTGCACTGCCAGGGTAACTTGCCACTATGTCTGTGATTAATGTTTTAGAATTGCAGACTACTTGAATGTTCAGTGAATGGTAAGATTTGCGGTTTCGGTAGATATACTTATTCACTGAAGGGGGACATATGGGTACATGTGTCCCATCAATGCAACCAATCACATGTGGGATTTGTGCAACCTGATAAAAATCTAATTTAGTTTGCATCAATTCCTGTGGTGTTGTGGGGAACCTAATGTGGTGGTGTATCCTCTGCAACATGGCATTTAGAAAACAGTTAAAAAAGCGCGATAGGGCACTCTGAGAAACACCTCCAGCTGCAGCAATTACTCCCTGGAAGGTCCCTGAAGCTAGGAGATGCAGAGAACACAGGACCAGCACATGGGTGGGTATGGCATGTGTCCTGCGAGTCTGACGCTGCAGTATAGGGTCTAACTCAGCAATGAGATCTAAGATTGTGGCAGCATTCAGCCTATATTTGTCATAAATCTCTTCCTCCGTCTGCCCTAGCAAAGTGACACGCACTCTGAATATTCTCTCCTGTATCCTCCTTCTTCTCTGTGCTGCTGCTCTTAGCCTCATCCTCCTCGCCACGACGTAGAGTGCTGCCATTGTGAAACATTCAGATGCATTCTGGGACTGTTTAAGTAGCTTGCTGATGGTGTACACCAGTTTGTTGCTAAATGAAATTTTTACCACCTGATATGATTTGTTCTTATTTAAGAAATGCAAAGTGCGTTTCTTGACTTAATCTGTATTAGCGAAATTTTGTTGCATTCGATTTTGCGAATTCTTATTTGCAATTACCCAATACAGAATCGCTATTTCCGAATCGGTATTTTGGTAATCGCTAATTTTGCAAAAACTAAGATTTTCTGCGAATTTGCTTCATGCATAGGAAGAAGCTATTTTGCGATCGCAAACGGCCTTTTTTTGCGATTCGCAACGTTTGCGATCGCAAATTAGCTTGATGCATGTGGGCCTTAGTCACAGGATAATGTCTGCACTGATGTCATCAGTAATGTCATTTGATTGATATATATTATCTACTGGCGGTCGCCAGTAGATAGTTATAGTTAGGACCTATTATCCATAGGAAATTCATAACATTCTATTCCCAATAAGTTTGGCGTCGTTTGACGAATCATCGCGAAATTTTCAAAACTAGTGGGGCGCTCTGGTACGCTCCTGTCTTGAAAGTTTCAGGGTGATTCATCAAGCGGGGCCGAAAAAAGGGGGTCCCAAAGCGTGTTTTCTCCATGTTAATTCCCATAGGAAATTTTAGCCACGGCTACAGCCCGAACTGCTGAACGGAATTACACCAAATTTTGCAAAAAGGTAGCGCTTGGTTCAGAAAGCGACCTTTTTTTAAATGGTGTAAATCCGTCAGTAGTTGCGGAGAAATTCAAAAAATAAGAGTGAAAAAATCAATTTCCCATAGGAAACTTTATGCAAGGCTACAGCCAAAACTGCTGAACGGAATTACACCAAATTTGGCAAAAAGGTAGTGCTTGGTTCAGAAAGCACCCTTTTTAAAAATGGTGTAAATCCGTTCAGTAGTTGCTGAGAAAATCCAAAATAAAAGTTTCAATATCTATAGCCGCGGTGGATCCGCGCACCCTTCCGATCACGAGCTGCATGCTAATTGGCTGTCAACACTCCAAACCAGGAAGTGTTGGCAGCCATCTTGTTCCTCAATAGAACCGAGGAACAAGAAAGCAGTAAAAAAACTGCGCAAAACGCATCAGTGATGTCATCAGTGATGTCACTGACCATGTCATGAGTGATGTAATATGTGACGTCATCAGCAGTGCATTGCGGGGCGCGAGTTATAGTTAGCTGAACTAACTATAACGGGGGAATTTCACGGGTTTTGTACGAGTGAAATGTCCAACTAACTATAGCTGTCCCTAAAACCTATGGTTTTTTCAGTGAATTTCAAAGGTTTTTTAAATGCTAATTTCTAACTATAACGTGTCTGAAACCTATGGTTTTTTCAGTGAATTTCAAAGGTTTTTTAAATGCTAATTTCTAACTATAACGTGCCTGAAACCTATGGTTTTTTCAATTATATATATATATATATATATATATATACCATGTTTCCATAGGAAAAGTGTTTTGTGTTTTGCCAATAACTTTGGCACCGCTTGATGAATCTTCACAAACTTTTCACAACTTTTCCTCTTCTTCGTTCAGCTGCTTTGTTGAAAGTTTTGGGGTGATCCGTCATGCCAGGGCCGATAAAAACAGGAGACCCAAAACACATTTTCCCCATGCATTTTTCGATAGGTATTTTTAACACGACTACAGCCCGAACCGCTGAATGGAATTGCACCAAATTTGGCAGAAAGCTAGATGTTTGTTCCAGAAAGCATGTTTTTTGTGATTTGGTGTAACTCCGTTCAATAGTTTTAGAGATATTTAAGTTTAAGAAATATAGATATCTGGGGACTTGAGTCTTTGCAGTGAACTCGCAGATCCTACTGAAATTTGATTGGCTGCCAACACTTCAGCCAGGAAGGGTTGGCAGCCATCTTGAGACTCGTCTTGTAGCCGAATCCCACAAGAAATGTAAAAAATAAAGAAAAGGGTGGAGATTTTAATTTAATAATAAACCCTAGAGAGGATAGACTACCCATAAGAAAGACATCAAATCTACCTAGAATGGGGGAGTGGTTAAAACTCCATATCAAGGATTTGGGGTTAGTTGATGTTTGGAAAGCAAAGGGAGACAAAACACACCAATATACATTCTCAAATAAAAAGCACGGCTACGCCTCAAGGATAGACTTTTTTCTGGTAGATAGGGACCTGGTTAACTGTGTTAAGAAGGTAGAGCACCTACCTGCACACCAGACCGGTCGTTCTGCAGTCTGATTGCAGATATGGATCTAGAATATCCCCTTAACCCCGAGATGCACAGTAGATCACACTACATTAGTAGATCCGCCAAATAAGGAGAAGCTGAAAACAGAGTCAGAACAATTCTTTTCACTAATAGAGATGGGACCACTAATCAAGTGGCAAGGGATGCATATAAAGCTGTTATTAAGGGGAAACTACTTAGTTTAGCGGCCTTCGAGCACAAGAGCACAAGGAACAAAATTAGTTAACTAGAAAAAGAAATACAAAACCTAGGTACGGCATTAGCGAGGGGTGTAAATCTACAAGAAGTCAACAAATCAGAGAAAGAAATAAAGGGGAAGAAAGAGGCATTGTCTGACATCTTAGACTCCATAGTCAAACGTAAATGGGAAGCAAGCAAGCTCTCCCACTATGAGTACAGTGAGGGTTGAGGTAAAATGCTTGCCTTGAAAATTAAGACGGAACAAACCTGAAATAAGATTCTAACCATCCAGGTGGAGAACCAAACTGACCTCAGCACAGAGGATACCGAGATTTGAGAAGGCCTTCGCAAACTTCATTAAAGACCTCTATTCTGAAGATACAGTATCCTCAATTGACCAAATAAATTGCTACTTAGAGAGGATAGTGCTCCCAACCCTGACGCAGGAACAAAGGGATGATCTCAATGCCAAAATCACAGTTGAAAAAGTGGCAAACACGATAGGAAAGCTAAAAAAGGGGAAAGACGCAGGCCCGATGCACTACCAAGCGAAATATACCCTATATTAAAAGAAACCTTGGTCCCCCCCCGTGACAGTGCTACTAAATGGCATCTTCCGAGAAGGGCAGGAGTTTCCAGACTCATGGAACAAAGCAACTATTAGTATATTATTAAAACCAGGGGAAGACCCAAAAAGATGCGATTTGTACAGACCTATATCGCTTTTAAATGGCGATTATAAAATCTATACCCAAATTTTAGCCAAGAGGTTGGGACGAGTAGCTGAGCACTTAATACATCAAGACCAAAAAGGCATCATTAAAGGTAGACAGATACATGTATTGACGCATGAGATGACTGGTGCAATCGACGTGACAATACATGAGAAGGCACCCCATTCACTTATCACCTTCGATGCAGCTAAAACCTTCGATAGGGTTAGTTGGCCGTTTCACATGTAGTATTGGAAAAATATGATCTGGGGAAAACGTTCCTGAAGCCGTAAAATCTTTATACAAAAATCCAACTGCTAGGGTCCTGATAAATGGGAACCTCACAGAGAAAATAAACATCAAGAGAGGTACCAGGCAAGGTTGTCCCTTTTCTCTTTGCTTTTTAATCTATATATTGAATCGGTGGCGAGTGTTTTTAGAAGCAACCAGGAGATCACTCCTTTCAAATATCAAGGATGGGAGAAGAAAGTGGCCCTCTACGCTGATGATCTAATGATTTTTACCAACAACTTATTAGAGTCACTCCCAGCAATAGAGGATACACTGGACCAATTCGGGAAGGTGTCAGGTTATTTAGTTAATCAATCAAAAACAGAGATCATGGAATGGAACTACTAAAGTAATAACCCATTGGTAAAAGAAAAAATACGATATTTGGGCATGGAGATAGTGAAGGATATAAATAAAATAACCCACACAAATTTTAGCAAAACACTGTCAGGAGTTAGGAAGCTACTCAAAGTATGGGGAGGCCTCCCTCTGTCATTTATGGGACGCTCCAATATACTAAAAATGACAATCCTCCCAAAATTACATACATTTTTAACTCCATACCTCTGGAGTTTAAGAAAAAATGGTTAAACAAGTTGCAAGGGGAACTGAGTAGTTTCATATAGGCCTCAAAAGGGGTCAGAATAGCCTGGAAAAAGCTTTGGAGGAAAAAAGAACATGGGGGGATAGCTAGTCTAGATCTACTCGAGTACTGCAGAGCGTTCCAATTTAAGAATGTAAGAGTATTGTTAAAAGAGTATCATTCCTACCCTATTTATCTACAAGCAATGACAAATGTAGAAGGTAGCCACTTTTTATAAAAATTTGGACATCTGCAATTCTTCAAAAAGGTAAAACGGAAGGTATTATGGTCAGCTTCCAAATGATGGTATCAAATTAGGAAACCATTGAAAATACCATATTATAGTGACTATGCCCCAATATGGGCCTCTCCATGGGCCCCAGAGTGCCTAAAAGATAAGCTTGCTATCCCACTGAAAAAAGAAGGAATAACAAAGTGGGGACAACCGCTAGAAGGAAATGCCCTAATTGAATGGAATTACTCACAGCTATGGCTAAAGGCTCATTATCAAAATTCAAGGATTATCAGCTAGTAAGCTGGGTCAAAACCCTTGGGGAAGATGAGACAGGAAGTCGAGACATTGAGAGGAAAATACAAGGAAACGAGGTATTAAAGAAGGAAAGATCAAGCTAGTACTGGTCACTTATATCGGCCGGAGAGGAGGAGTTTACCCTACCTGTTGAGATCTGGGGAAAAGTGCTGCCAATGCGGGATGTACAAGATACATGGCAAGTATCTATGTCTGCATGTTGATACATTGTCAAATCTGCCTCTCTAAGAAAAAAACATTTATTCACTATACATAGAGCCTACTGGTCGCCAAAGAGACTGTCCAAATTAAACAAACAGAAGGTGAAAAGCTGCCCTAAATGTGGAGAAGAAATGGCGAACGACATACATATGTTTCGGCAGTGCCCCCAGCTCCAGAAATTCTGTAATGAAGTTGGTAAGGTCCTCATAGAATTATTGGGCCAACAAATAGAGGTAAGCATAGATCTAGTTATATTTGGGGTTCGAACACATATTGAAGGTCTCCCTAAGTTAAGTAAAAAATGAGAGAACCTTCTTTTTGTCTTATTCTTACTAGCTAGACGTGAAATATTTATTAAGTGGATATTACACAATCCACCAACCCAGTGGGAATGGTTAGCATCAGTACAGAGGGCAAATAAGTTAGATCGAAGTGAGAGGCAAAGCAAGCGATTTGATTTCTGGGATATTTGGGAGCAGAAACAAATTTTACAGAGCTGGCAGGCTGAAGGGTCTTTGGCTGTCCAATGATTATGCAATAGCAATAAGTCGCAAGCAAGGTGCTTGTATGGGTAGCTGCAGAAGGCTACTTCTCCCTCGAATAGAATGGAACATGAAAAAGGGGATCCTGTTAGATGGCAAAAAGATCTCCCTTACTCTCTCACATTAATAGTGGGCTGATCCACGATGGAACAGTTAGATTCTGGACCCCTGATACCTCCTACTCCAGATTATTGCACAATGAGGACAACAAACATAAAATAAATAAATAAAGAAAGAAAAGGGGGCAGGGTAGGCATATCCTGACCCCCCAGATATGGTGGAAGGTTCCCACAGGCATCCCACCGGATGTTAAAAGCATTTTATTTGATTCAATTTTACCCCCAAATTTGCGGGTGACGCAGTGGATCCACGACAAACTTGAAACTTTTGAAAAAAAAACAAAGCGCAGAATCCTGCGCTTCCTTACTAATTGGCTACTGGGTAGGACAGGTCCCGAGCCATTTTAAGAAAGGAGAGGAATGAACGATCCCCCTCCTTAGGCCCATTGATGCCCCGGTGACCACCACCTCCCCGGGGTTTCTTTTACAAAAAATTTCGGGGAGGTCCGTATGAACTCCCCTGGTGCCCTAGGAGACCACCACCATCCCAAGGTTTATTTATTTATTAATGAGGGACATCTTAGACCCCCCAGCCCAAGGGACTGCCCCCTTGCCGGGGATTTAAGATTAAAGAATGTAAGAGGGCCACTCGGAACCCCGCACCTCCCTAGGGCTTAAGTCAAATTGAATGCAGGGGGGCCAATAGTGCACCAGAAGGTGCGTTTCCAGAGTGGTGGAGAAAAGGGGTGTGCCCACTGTTGACCTCTCAGCAATCCAGCTGTGTGGGTCTTACTGGAGGACTAGTTGGCCGCTAAGGACTCTTAAGAGCCAAGGGGACTTCATCCCCCAAGTAGTAGGACACAGAGCAGGACACACCCTCAACCCCATCTTCGCGGCAGGAAACAGCATCCAATTCAGCCACACAACGCAGCCGTCATGGACTGACCACCACTGTGTACACTTCGCCATCAACAAACCCAAGGCACCCAAACCAGCCCCACGCCCAACTCGAAGGAACTGGAGCAATGTTACCGACGAGCAACTTAACTCCACCCTCACCCGAGACAACCACACCTGGGCACCCGACGTAAATGACGCAAACAACGCAGCCAGAGAACTCCAAACCTGGATCTTCAACTGCGCAGACGAGCTCGCCCCGCTACGCAACCCCGACAGACAACGCCCCAGGAAAGCCGCCTGGTTCACCACCGCTCTCCAAGAAGCCAGACGCACCTGCAGACGCCTGGAGAAGAACTGAAGAAACACCAAGACAACCGAAAACCACACCACCTACAAGGACGCCTTGACTGACTACCATAACCAGATCAGAGCAACCAAGAGGAACTTCATCCACAACAAAATCCTGGCCAACTCCACCAACTCCAAGGAACTTTTCAGTGTCATTCAGGAATTCACCAACACACGCAGCGAAGCCACAGACATCACACCATCCCAAGACCTCTGCGACAAGCTTGGAACCTATTTCCACCTCAAGATCAAAAACCTCTATGACAACTTCATCGACCATCCACCAGGTGCCACAGATGGCCCCCCGCCTCCCAGAAACACCAGCCAGCCCACCATCTCCAACTGGACACCGATCACGGCCGAAGACACCGCCTCGACCATGAAAAGCATCCACTCGGGGGCCCCCACCGACCCCTGCCCCCCTCACATCTACCACAGAGCTGCGGCCGCCATCGTACCCGAACTACAACGCACCAACAACACCACCTTCAAAACAGGCACCTTCCCAGACGACTGGAAGCGCGCAGAAGTCAGACCCCTGCTCAAGAAGCCCACAGCTGACCCCACCGACCTCAAGAACTATCGGCCCATCTCGCTCCTGCCCTTCGCAGCCAAAGTTGCAGAGAAAACAGTCAACAGGAAACTGACACGATTCATTGAAGAGAACGCCGTCCTCGACCCGTCCCAATCCGGATTTCGAAGCAACCACAGCACAGAGACCGCCCTACGCGCCGCCACAGACGACATCCGCACCCTCCTGGACGAAGGCCACTCTGCAGCCCTCATCCTACTCGACCTATCAGCGGCCTTCGACACCGTCTCCCACCGCACACTAGTCGCCAGACTACATGACGCAGGCATACAAGGAACAGCCCTGGACTGGATCCGATCATTCCTCACCGGAAGAAGCCAAAGGATCAGACTCCCACCCTTCCTCTCTGACCCCACGAAAATCACCTGCGGAGTCCCACAGGGTTCATCACTGAGCCCCACCCTCTTCAACATCTACATGGCCCCCTCGCAGCCATCGTCCGACAACACGGCCTCAACATCATATCCTATGCCGACGACACCCAGCTCATCCTCTCCCTCACCAAAGACCCCACCACTGCCAAACTCAACTTCCAGAAAGGAATGCAAGACGTCGCAGTCTGGATGACCAACAGCTGCCTGAAGCTCAATGCCGAGAAGACAGAAGTCCTCGTCCTCGGTACCACCCCTTCTGCATGGGACAGCACCTGGTGGCCGACCGCCCTTGGAAGCCCACCTACCCCCTCAGACCACGCCAAGAACCTCGGCATCGTACTCGACTCATCACTCACCATGAACCGACAGGTCAGCACCGTCACCTCCAGCTGCTTCAACACCCTCTGCATCCTCCGCAAGACCTTCAAGTGGATCCCCCCTGAGTCAAGGAAGACAGTCACCCACGCACTCATCACCAGCAGACTGGACTATGGAAACGCACTCTACGACGGCATCAACAAGTCCCTACTCCGCAAACACCAAACAATACAGAACACCGCCGCCAGACTCGTCCTCGGCATCCTCCGACACGAACACATCAGCCAACACCTACGAAGTCTCCACTGGCTCCCCGTGGAGAAAAGAGTCACTTTCAAAATCCTCACTCACGCCTACAAATGCCTACACATCAACGGACCCAAATACCTCAACGACAGAATCAACTTCCACATACCCAAAAGAAACCTATGATCTTCCAACCTCGCACTGGCCAAAACCCCACACATCCACAGAGCCAGAGCAGGCGGAAGATCCTTCTCTCACATTGCAGCCAAGACCTGGAATGAGCTACCGGCAGACATCAGATGCGCCCCCTCCCTGAACACCTTCAGGAAGACCCTCAAGACCTGGCTCTTCGGCTAAACAGATCTGCAGACCCCCCCCCTCAGCGCCTTGAGACCCTCACGGTTGAGTAGCACGCTTACAATTCCCTGATTGATTGATTGTAGTGTGTCAGGAGGTGCTTTTGCAGAGTGGTGGAGAAAGGGGGCATGCCCACCAAAAACCTCGTAGCAAACCCACTGTGTGGGACTTACTGGAGGTAACAGGAGGGGTAGGTTACCCCCAAGGACCCTCAATAGACAAGGGGACTTCATCCCCCTACTAGTAGTACACCAGGAGGTGCGTTTGCAAAGTGGTGATGAAAGGTAGCATGGCCTCCTACCAGGTCTTGGCAATCCTGCTGTTTGGGACTTACTGGAGGTAGCAGGAGGGGTAGTTGGCCCCCAAGGATGTCATTGGAGGCCAGCTACCGCTCCTGTTATCTCCAACAAGTCCCACACAGCGGGATTGCTAAGAGGTCTTCAGAGGCCATGCCCCCTTTCTCCACCACTCTGCAAACGTAGCTCGTGGTGCACTACTGGTTGGGGGATGAAGTACACTTTACTCCTGTGCAAACTTGGGGGCCAAGAAGCCCTCCTGGTTCCTCCTGTAAGTCCTACACAGCGGGATTCCTGAGAGTGGGTCAGAGGCCCAGCCCCCTTTCTCCACCACTCTGCAAAAAACATAAAAATTCACTGAAAAAACAAAGTTTACAGGGACGTAATAGTTAGGAAATAGAATTAAAAAAACCTTTGAAATTCACTGAAAAAACCAAAGGTTACAGGGACGTTATAGCCAGAGAAATTCAGCATTATAGTTAGCTGAGCACCCCCGCAATGCACTGCTTATGAGCTCACATATTAGATCACTCATGACATGGTCAGGGACATCACTCATAACATCACTTATGACATCTCAAATGACATCACTGATGACATCATCCATAGAATCTCTTTCACACCCACTCACACCCCAATATAACCTTTCATACACCCACTCCAGCTTCCACATTACCATTCTCAAAACCATTAACACACCCATACCAGTACATACACACCCAATCACTGATTCATTGGTCTACACACACAGCCATTCAGTCACCCATACAGCCACTCATACACCAACTAGCTCACAAATACAGCCACTGATATATATTCACTCATACACTCATACAGCCACTTACACACTGTCAGTCACCCATAGAGCTACTCACACACCCACTCACTTACCCATAGAGTCAATCACACAGCCACTTACTCACCTACACAGTTATACACACACCCATTCACTTATTCATACAGATACTAACATATACTCACTCACCTATATAGTCACTGACACAAGCACACACTCACCCATACAGCCACTCTCACAATCACTCACTCAAACAGTCACTCATATACTTCAACACTCACCTATACTGCCTTTAACATATGTAGTTACCCACCCATATACCACTGACACATCCATTCACTCACTGACACAGCCATACACACAGTCACCCATACAGCCCCTCACAGACACAGTCACTAACCAATACAGCCATTGACTCGCCCACTCACTCATACATGCAGGCAGTCACACACCCCCTCACCCACCCACATAGATACTCATACACCCATATAGGTAATCAGATGCCCAATCAATCCCCCATACAGTCACTCACGTACCCACTCACAAACCCATACAGCCACTTAGATACCAACAGACAGACTAATACAGACATTCATACAACCTAGTCACTCACCCATACATTCACCGAGACACCTAATCAGTCACTTATATAGTCATTTGAGATGTGATGTCACTGACCATGTCATGAGTAATGTAATATGTGAGGTCATAAGCAGTACATTGCAGGGGTGTGAGTTATAGGTAGCTAAGCTAACTATAACTGCTGAATTTCTCTGGTTTTGTACGAGTCAAATGTCAGCCTAACTATAACGTCCCTGTAACCTTTGTTTTTTTCCGTAAATTTCAAAGTTTTTTTTTAGTGAATATATATTCAGCATTAAGAAAAAATGTAACCATCTAGAGAAACTACAAAGAAGACAAATCAGACGCTGATGGGAGGCAACATCTCCAAAATTACATCGAAGTCGGGCGCATTCCCCGCAGCCTGAGAATACCTACCTTAGCCAATTCAAAACCACAGCTGCTGAGGGAATGGTCAGAAAACACCACCGCATGTTCGAAAGTCATGCTGGAAATACTCATCCGACATGCCTGGAAAGAACATAAGGAAATTATGGCCCAGATCAAAAATTTGCTGAATGACCTGAAGACAGAAGAAAATCAGGAATTAGTCACCAGCACCGTTAAAATAGTGGATGACAGAATCATAATCCATGAGAAAGAGGTGATGCAAAGAAAACAAAACAAATTTCAACTAGACGAACAGGACTATGCAAATGGAAGAATTCTAACGTTCGCAAGAAAATTTGATAACGCAAGATTGGAATTTATTAAAGCTAGAACAATGGATGCTCTTGACAGAGGCAGAGGGAAGTTCAGCACAGAGCTCAGCTCTGATCTGGGATCAGTAGAAGACCTAACAAGCAACACATCAAACAAGATTTTCTTTTCGTAGGAGTATCGGATGATACAGCGGGAACATGAACAATTCACCAAGGGAAAAATAAAAGGCTGAATAAAAAGCGGAAAAC
Organism: Calotriton arnoldi; assembly: GCA_963921515.1. NCBI lineage: Eukaryota > Metazoa > Chordata > Amphibia > Caudata > Salamandridae > Calotriton > Calotriton arnoldi. The sequence continues at coordinate 1,520,912 of CAWUFW010003114.1, forward strand.
CCTCATGAGCTACTGGTAGCTCTCCGGCTACCTGTAAGTAGCTTGCTTGTGTGCATCTGAGCCTACTAAATTTTAACCTTTTGGTTAGTTGACTTATTACATGTATGCCAAGCTATGTATTCAAATTAAAAATGTGTGTATTTTCGGAACTCATAAACTGATGTTTGGAGAAAAATGGCTGACGTTCCAAAATATATTTAACACAGAGTTTTGAGAGATGAATCATGTGGGAAGACTAATTACTAATATTACTTTTGTGCCACGGCCAATGCATCTGTGGCTGATTTGTGTTACCTATGTAGAGGCATTTCAAATTGACAAAGCCATTTTTAACCTGACTGCTGACAGCCTTTTGTGGTTCACTGAGGTGGTCACTGCTGGTAACCATGCATATAGTGGCACTTATGTAATCTTGTCTGATGTGGTCACTATTACAACACTAATAATATTAGTAGCTCACAATGATTTTCATTGAACATAAGTAGCTCTTATTACTCAAAAGATTGGAGACACCTGATATAGAGACATTACACAAACTTCATCACCTTGAGAGGATAGGTAAAACAACATCACAAAGAACGGTAGTTGACCCATTTGCCCCATACATATTAGAAATTTGACACAGACCTATGGCCTGGAAACTGCCTTTTATTAGTGAAAACATGGACAATTTTAAAACGTTCAGTTTTTCCGAAGACCAATTCACTAGACTTATAAATTTAAACCCGAGGAGTAGAACCATCAACGGTACGAATCCTACTAACCAAGAACAACTATTAAAATTATATCATTTGAAAAAGAAACTAATTCGTACCGAGTTACACGCTGAATTCCTCATTGAGTATTTAAAAACAGGCGTGATACCAATTGGTCTTCAAATAAGAAATGACCCAGGTTTATTTGTCGAGCATAACATTTTTTTAGAGACGTGGTCGCATATTGCGAATCGTTGTAGCCGGGACTGGCTCATTTTAATCATAGAGACGGCACAGGAGATAATAATTATTGAGAAGAAAGATATTGAAGATCTAGAAAATAAATTAAAAGACACCAATATAATAGAGGACATTAAAAAAAGACTTGAAGAAATGAAATTGGAAGCCGAAAGCTATAGGGAATACTTAGTTAATAAAAAAACAAATAAACTCAGGAAGGATATTGAGAACTTTAGCGCAGTTAAAACATATCCCTATTTGGAGAAAGAATATTATGATTCTAAAAGGGAACAGCGTTGGGAGAAACCAACCTTCCAAAAACCTATCTACTCAAGAGGAGGTAACAAGAGGATTACTTTCTCGGATACCTCGTGCTCGAGTAGTGAGGAAGAGAATCAACAACATGACCCGAGGGGGAGAACGTGCTACAACATGGAATCAGAGTCTTTTTTAGGGCAACGCCAGAGGAGAGACCAAGGGAACTACAGGAGTGCAAACAGGGGGGAAGTGGCAGCGAATTATCCGCCTTAGGATTACCTGAAGACCAGGAACCGCAGATATTGGCGGTAGACAAAATCCCCATTATTAACTTATCTGCAAAAAACCTTACGAATTTAGAAAAGGAAGTCCTGGAGAGAGGATTTAGTTTTGCCCCTACAGCAGCCCCAAATAAATTTGAATTTGAGAAAGATCTCAAATCATTTTTTAGGAAAATTAGACTTAAGGACTTTTTTACAGGGAGAGAGAGCCGCCCAAGTATGAATATTACCGGCCTGCGGGGCAAATCAACTTTTACCCCGACTCTAGGCCAAGTAAGCAAAAATATTGAGATTTTTGAAAAATCAGTTGAAATTGAAATTAAACATCTTTTTGAACGTCCTTTCAAATCACACAACAATTTCTCACATCCCTATAGAATAGCCTTAAAACAACTCAAAGACGATACCAGCATTATTATTAAGCCCGCCGACAAAGGCGGTGGGGTTGTAGTCTTTGATGACAAAGATTATGATGTGAGAATGATCAGTCTTTTGAATGTTGAAGAACACTATAGACAAGTATCCCATACCAATAACATCCAATTGAGGAGAGAGGTCCGTGAATTACTTGACCTAGCTAGAAGTGAAGATTGGATCTGTGATGAAGAATATAAATTCTTATTCACCACAGATCCCATTACACCAGCAATCTATGGATTGCCTAAAATCCACAAAAATAGCCATGACCCCCCAATGCGCCCCATAGTGAGTAGTATAGGTTCCATTTTAGAACCTCTTAGCAAGTATGCTGATTTCTTTTTAAAACCCATTGTTGCAAAACAAACATCTTATCTTAGAGATTCGGCCCACGCCATTGCCACCTTTGAGGGATTGGGCTTCAACAGGGTGACCCAGCTTTTGGTCACCCTGGATATTGAAGCCCTATACACGAACATTCCCCAAGATGACACGATAAAAACAGTTAAAACAATCTTAGAAAGGGAAAATCTAGGAGGTGGAAATTTGGATTTTATCATGAGCTGTATTAGCATGGTCCTAAAGAACAATTTTTTTCTATATAAAAAAGATCTCTTTCATCAAATTAAGGGGACCAGTATGGGTTCAACCTGCACCCCAAGTTTGGCCTGCCTCTATGTTAGTAAATTTGAAACAGTGCATATCTACAATGAATTAGCTCTTTTTTTTGAAAATATCAGTCACTGGTATCGTTTCATCGATGATATCATCTTCATCTGGAACGGTGCCAGTGACCAATTGACAGAATTTATTTCTTGGCTCAATCTGGGCGACCCAAATTTGAGGTTCACTTCCCAATACAGTAATTCCAGGATTAATTTCTTGGACATCTGTATTAAAGATTTAGATGGGAAACTAGCGGTTGAACTATATAGTAAACCGCCAAATAAAAATACCCTGCTACATTACGCAAGTAATCATCCCAAAGCACAGAAAGATAATATTCCCTTTGGGGAATTCTTGCGTCTTCGTAGAAATTGTTCCACACTTGAAGATTTTTATTTCCATTCTGATGTATTAAAGAAAAAACTTAGTGACAGAGGTTATCCTAAAAAACTTATTAAAAACTCATACAAGAGAGCTAGATTTTATAATAGAGATGCCCTGCTAGAAACAACTAAGAAGAAAGATCATAAACTAGTGAATGAAAAAATAGTGTTTGTTAGCAAATTTTCTCATATTAGCAATCAAATCAAAAACATAATTAATAGAAACTGGAAAATTATTAATGATGATAGAGAAGAACCCATTCATAAACCTATGTTCGCATTTAAGCGTAACAAAAATATACGTAACTCATTGGTCCATAAATATACTGATCAAGACGAGAATATCCAAACCACCCTATATCGATCCAAAGCTGTGGGAAACCACAAATGTGGATCATGCTCAATGTGTGAACAATGTCTGGTAGCCAAAAAATTAGAACATAATGGCCAGATCTTTTCATCAGTGGCCCTGACAAATTGCAGAAGCAAAAATGTTGTTTATTTTCTAATTTGCCCATGCGGTTTGGGCTATGTAGGTGAAACTGGACGCAAACTTAGATATAGGCTATTAGAACATAAGTCCTCCGTACGCATTAATAAAGAAAATGCACCACTGACTTCTCACTTTGTTGAATTAGGTCACAAATGTGAAGATTTTAGGTGGTTCATTCTCGAAAAAATAAAGATTAACAGGCCCGGAGGCGATATGGATAGGGTCAGAAAGATGAGAGAGCAATGGTACATTTGTAAGTTGAATACTGTCGCTAAAGGTCTAAACACCAGAGAGGATTGGATGTCCTTTGTTTAGATGGTCAGCCTAAATACAACTTATATAGAGATGTAACCCTGTTGGTTTGGACCCCTGATCACTTGCCAAAGGGACTATGAATAAAATTTATAGGCTGGCCTTATACAGCCATTTCATCAGTACTTTCATAGAGCTTTAGGCTTTGTTATCTATACCCTTTATGGGTTTTATATTCATAGTAAAAAGTTTTATGGAATCGCATTTGCGATTAAATCGAACTTGTTTAGATGGCCAGCCTAAATACGACTTATATAGAGATGCAACCCTGTTGGTTTGGACCCCTGATTATTTGCTAAAGGGACCATGAATAAAATTTAGAGGCTGGCCGTATACAGCCATTCCATTAGTACTTTCATAGAGTCTTAGGCTTTGTTACCTATACTTTATGGTGTTTACATTTAAATAAAAAGCTTTATGGAATCGTACTTGCTTTTAAAATCCAACTGTATAATTGAGTCGTGCACAACGAAGAGATATATTAATGTTTTGAAAATCGACTTGGATATTATGTGGGTTCCCTTATATTGGTTGATGAATTTTCGCTGTGTCAAATTATTTTAAGGCGAAGGGTTCTTGCGTTTAAATTAGATGTAACAAAACATCGAAAAAAATGTCTGTTCTTAACATGAAGTAGCTTAGAAATTGTTTGTTATTTTTTCTGGGAGTCCCAGCAATATAGATAAGGAGTTGTTGCAAGTTTAAACTTTCCCTAATTTATTTTGAATAATATAATAACAACAATGGTTGACAAAATTTGATCCCGAATTTAAAACTCTAATCTCGTTTGACAATCATTGCCTATGGAGGAACGTAAACAAGCCAGCCAGATAACCATTCCAAGATGGCGCTGGCTGTCGGTCAGCAAAATCAAGTGTTTCGGTCTTTGTTTCTTTCCATTACCTGCCGGAAGTTGGTTCGGATCGGGCATGAACTTGCGAATGCCGTGTGCAATTAATGGTACACAGGTGCAAGTGATGAGAATCGATATAAATAAGACCGTGTTTCCGTCAGTTTAAACAGTTCCCGCTATCGTATACCATCAGGAAGACGTTATGATTATTGGATAATACTGCCACAAGTAAGGGGCCGATTCCGATCTCGGCCGGTAGTGCTCCGAATCGGATTCGGATTTACCGGATCCGATTCGGAGCCCTGTTTCCCGACCGAATCGTATGCGGGTCCGGCCGAGCGAGTACGATGCAGGCACCCGCGAAATCTCCGACCGACTCGAACGCGGCTTCAACACGCTCCGACCGACTCGCATGGACACGACTCGCACCGCGCTATGGAGACGTTTCCCGGCCGGGTAAGTACGATGCGCGCCGTGAGCAGTCCGACCGACTCGCGCCGTCCGGCCCGAAAAAGCTGTCGGAGCCGGACTTTGGGGGTCCGCGTCGGACCCCCTGTACGCGTAGGCGCGCGAGTCGCACACAGGGGGGACCCATGGGTCCCCCCTACCTGTGCATGTACGCCGCGATGCGCATGGACGCGTACACGCTGTAGGGGGCGCCCTTGTCCGCCTCGCACCCATTGAGTCAATGGGAGCCCGCGTACGCGTTGTACGACAGGCTCCCATTGACTTCACTGGGAGTCCGACCGACTCGAGTCCGATGGCATGCGTGCGCATCGTACTCGTTCGGTCGGACTGCCAGAGTCCGATTCGGTCGGAAATCTCTCCGGGTCCGGCTCGGTCGGAGAGATTTCCGGCCGAGATCGGAATCGGCCCCTAAGTGTTTGTCGCTGAGAGTTGTATGTGCCGGGAGGGACTAAAATCTCTCTCTAAACTTCAAGAGCGTTTGTAGCCTAAAAGTAACCTAGTAGTATTTTAATCTCTATAGATTTGTGTTAACATTTCGCCAGTTAGCATCACTCTCTGGTATTTTTAGGCTAACATGAAAGTGATGCATCGTGTTAGATAAAATGCATAGTTTTTCTCTCTATAACATTTTTTTCTTTAGCAACAGTTAAGGGTGGCAATGATGAGTGTTAGATAACAGTTCAATGTAAATTGCAATTACAACTGTTTTCTCTAGTGAGTTGAGACTAACGGTATAAGGGGTTAGGTTGAAGTAGCAACAGACAAATGTCCGTCAATGTAAAGTATAGGAAGTGGATAGGCGTTTTATTAAGTTTAGTGGGGCCAGACTCGATGTTTGATAGAAACCATTGATATGAGTAGCAAGAATTTCAAAAAGACGAGTCTAGTGGTCGCTCTGAGATTCATATAGTCAACTCTCTTGTAAATAGAATTATAATGATAGAGACAACCATTCTCTAATGTTTTGGGTGTACAGCTATATATTAAATCACATTCTCTTTATCTAGATCCTAATTATAAAAGGTCACGTGGAAACCAAAAAAAATGAAAAAATGAAAATAAGTACCAAGGATAAATAAAACCTTGAACTTTGTGACTCTTTGATCCGGTACTTTTTCTATTGATGTATTATGGAGGCACTATGTGATATCACTAATAGCCCCAGGTACTGAGCAATAGTGACTAATCCAGATTACACTTATCTTCATAGTGAATTAGGAACTGACGAGAGATAGAGTCCATCCTAGAAACTTTCACTTCTTGGTTTCATGAATAACGAGGCGGCTAGTTAATATCAAGAATTCAGGTGAGAGAAATATAACTTCCCAATATATAATAATGGTGAACATATAATAAGGAGGTAGAAGGGTCGCTTATAATAGGATTCTAATTCCCCCTGTAGATATCTATACATTTCTTCATTTTTGATGACTGAAGGATTTATCTTATCCTCACAAGACCATACCAGTTTATGGAAGGCGCAGTAGCATACCCTATTTATCATAGGTAAGCCTTGCCATTGAAGGGTAAATATAAGTAAAATCAATACGTAATGCAGTTAAACCATATTGGGTAAGCATTACGTCAGTATGAAAATGTGTGAGTGTTTAGGGAGAAGAATGAATGTGATTGGCTGGGTTAACATTTTGGGAAGGGTATCATATGTCTTGGTTGACCACTATTTGATGTTTAAATCTTTTCTTGCAATATTATACCAGTAGGATTATGTGATGAATACAGTGTTTTAATAATCTTTTTATTTTTATTGTGATATGCATTTATTTTGTGTCACTAAGCTATGTGTTTTTATTATGCAGGTGCTTTCTGATTGCAGCACTGTTGCTTTTTAATTGCTTGAGAGTCGGAAAATTGTTTGTCTTGATAAAGATGGTATTATCTACTAGCCATCGAAACGCGTCGATGCACCTTTAAATACAACCCAATCTGTGCTATGGTCTGGGCCTTTGGAGTATTCAATCAAGTGAGACATACCGGGCTCCAGTCCTAGAATTTGAGTAATCACGGATGGTTGTTTTAATGACATATTATTTTTTGTCTGGTTTTATGTACTCTCATATGTTTTTTCAATTTGTTCTTTGAGATCCATGTGTATGAAATTTATATAGATATTTTGTATTATATCATTTTATGATTTGTGTTTTTGTGGTTTTATATGTTCTATGGAAAAAAAATGTTAATAAAAGATTTTGATATTTTTCTAAAAATGTGGTACATCGTTTAGTTTGTCATTCAGATATATGAGTAGCCTTCCCAACAGTATATGTGATTGTGACAGCATTTGAATGTGTTTTGCACGACTGTGTTAGGATTTAAATTTCCAGCTCCACTGTTCACAGGTGTCCAGTCCAAAGGATTCCCTCTCCTATACCCCTGGAAACTGGGGCCACAAATGTAACAGATTTTAGGATGCCAACAAGAGTTATACCTCAAACACCAAGGGATACTATTGACGTCTTTTGTGATGTTGTCGCTAACAACATACTCTCTCTGAACAAGGAATCCACCAGAAAATCCAATATACACAAAGATCAGTGGGAAGCCATTTTGAAATTACAGAAAGATCCTGAGCTAATAATCAAACCCTCCGATAAAGGAGGTAACATAGTTCTCATGAATTGGGGGTCTATGTAAGAGAAGCCCAGAGACAGTTGAACAACACTGCATGTTATGTAAGGGTGGAGATGGACTATGTCAAGACTCTACAAAAAGAATACCATGAGTCTCTGCAAGGTTGGTATGACACTCAACTACTTAACTGGGATGAACTCCATTTCTTAAAAAACACTACACCGACATCCCCACCCTATACATACTCCCTAAGGTACACAAAAACATGACTAACTCACCGGGGCGACTAATTGTCTCCTCCAAAAACAGTATCTCTGAGAACACCTCGATTTTCATTGATCAGTTTCTGTCCCCATATGTACCAAATTTGACTCGTATGTCAAGGACACTAAAGATTTTCAGCAGAAAATTGAAGACAGGTAGGCACTTGGGAGGGCTAATTATATGGATCAAAACAACCCTTGATTGTTCAGTTAAGATTATTGATACTGATCCCCCTGACCTTCTTGCCTTTAAATTGACCCCCAAGCAAGGCTCCCCTACCTTTTGGTGAATATTTACAACAGGTCCTCTCCTATTAATAAATCATCCCAAACTTTGAAAATTGTGAACACTTCTAGAAGTATATGGGACTGGTCATTATATGGATATTGCAGGTGATTTCAATTGCTGCTTTGAGCTGTATCAACCCTTATTAGAGTTGACTTGGCTAGAAGATGAATGTCGGGGAATTTCCTCATATCCCTTTCTCAAGAAGACTTTCAGGATGAGCTCCACTGCCTTACAGATTGCTGATATGGTGGTATCCCATGGCTTAAGAGCATGCAATGGTCGCTCAACTTTTCATTCCAAAGCCAAATCAACTTTTAAGAGGGGGAATTACAAAAGTAATATTGACTATATATTGGTACATGTTAGGATTTGGTATGAGGTGATTGATATGGAGGTCATTGATCGCCAAGAGAGCAACCATTTTCCCTTCATTCTTAAAATGAAGGGGTCATAAATCAAGGATACGTCTTGCCCTGAGACATTAACTGCTAATGCAATAGCTTTGACCAACAACAGGCGCAATGTAAAATGGGTGGACATCTGGAATACCAAAGCTATTCTAAGACAGATTTATGATACAGCCCATATCACATTAACAACATTTAAAGATCAGGTCTGTATCAATCCCCAGATAATGGCCACTCATAAAGTTTTGTTTGCAAACTTGGAATCATTTATTTATTTTTTTGGTTACATCTCATAGATATACTCCCTAAATGCACGAATAGTTTGGCAAAAACTGCAGAGTGGCGAAAAAAGATTTAAGGAAAGCCCTTTAAAGTAAAGTGAGATCGATATTTCACAATCCAGACAGGATTATGCTAAGGCAATTAAAAACAGCAAGTCAAGATTTGGGAGGACTTGCTGGAAGCAGTGAAGGGGAAGGAAGTTAGATCGTTTTGGCATTTGGATACTCAAAGTGGTCAAAAGAATCATGCTCATCCAGAATGTTATATTCCTGAGGGGGAATGGGTTAAGCATTTCACAGCACTCTATGCAGAGGCACTGTCGTTAGAAAGTGCGTATAGCCTTGGGACCCCACCTACTAGCAGGGTCATAGGGAGAGGAGGAAGTCTTTTTTACTGTTGAAGAAACACTTAACGCGCTGTATGAGCAGGAAGTGGTAAAGCTCCTGGGCCTGATGGAATCCCCTCAGACATGTATTTTTCCGAACCTCAGATTTGGGGCCCCTATATTAATATTTTGTCCACCGCAATCGACACAGGTGCCCCTATACCTAATTCATTGAAAGGGGCTAAAATTATCTCCATTTTTAAAAAAGGGTTCAAGGCAAGATAAGGATTGATGATAAGGGATGTGTTTTTCCATTTGTACACACTAGGAGGTTTTAATTTTGTGGGTGTTGGATCTGGAGAAATTATCTATAATACAGAATATTCTATCTAAATATGAAGGTAAATTATGTGACTTTTTGATCTTCACATTTTGTTTGGGAGGAAGACTATGATTTAATTGGTCACTTAGGTGTCATTTACAAAAAAAGAAAAAACTTTTTTTAATCAAATTTGGACATGGTGTCTTTTTTGTTATATTTTACTAAGTTGAAAGACTAGAATTGCAACTAACCTTTGTTGTTTTAGCTTTAATAGCTCTCTTGCTCCTGTTATAGTGTATTCTGATATCAAGTACATTTTGTGATATTCCTGTAATGCATTGTGATGGATGATTTCTTGATAAATTTACAGTCTCGATGAATCTGCCATGCCTTTTTTTTTATTCTTCAGTTTTTGCATTTTGACATATCATATCTGTTATGATTATCATTGATGAATTCTGTATAATTTTTAATTTTGATTTTGGTCTTTAAGATTCAAGATGTTGTTGTTTTATGTTTTTATCACCTTGAAAAAGTGACAGGAGTCATAAAACATGTTGGCACAAGAAAATGTTGCTGATATAACTGAAGTTCTTTATGTTATTATTTGTGAATTATTTGAATGAGCTTTGTCATAAACGAGGTGGTCTTTGCCATCTGCAATTATGAGTTGATTTTGCATTTATGAGTGAATGGAACAAGGAAATTCTTATTAAATTAATGTTTGCCTATTCTAAGGTCACAGTATCTTGGATTGAATTCAGGTGCTCAATTTACTCATAGATTTATGCAGTTTTGTAGCAGTAGGGGACAACTATCATATGCTTGAGTGCACCTCATGCTGAAGGAATAACCCTTTATTGCCCCATTTAGCATTCATGTATAGTTAGTACATATAGAAAAGACTCTGCCCTCTTTTCACTTTTAGAAATAGAGAGTTTGACGTTTTGGGGACGATTCACAAAGGCATGTATGATTATATAAAACAGCACTTCCTTTGGTAGTACTTCCCATACTCAGAAATGCTTTTGAGAATCGGTACCTACGTTTATGTCTTACCCGAATAGAATACTAACTCCGGCTCCCTAAATTAGCCTATATGTAGATCACTGAAAATAAAACAAATGACCAGTTTTAAAGTGAATAGGAAGCCTTTTGTAACGGAAATCCTTTTCTTGTAATTGTGAGGCTTACCTGTATTTAGGCAGCTTCTTGCGTTGTCATTAACCCACTTATGCCTGGATGTCTGTGTTTTTTCAGCCATATCATTTTGCCTACATTTACATTTTTGTCAATTTAAATGTTCTAGCTTTTGGCCATCTCTACTTTAAGCTTGTTTCCTTAATTAGGAACTGGCCATTTCAGGTATACATTGCTTAATTATCTCCACACCACTTACCTGACTCCATAAAGATTAAATGTGATTTCTGGAAATTATGACAAAGCGTGTCCTAGGTATAAGTTGACTGATGCAGATTTTATATGTATGGTCTGAAACTGTCTGATCAGTGCTAACTACTGTTTGAAGGTAACAACTGACATTGAGCACATTACAGGCAGAGCACACTTAAATGGACTGGGAGCCTGTCTCTTGCACTTGTATACCAGCCCAAAGAAATTGAAAATAGGATCCAAGTTCATTAATTTGACACTAGTGTTAGAAAAATGAAGTAGAGCACTGCATTGGAAATCACCAGAGGGGCCTCCACCCAGTAGATGGAAGATGGAAGTTGAATGATTGGATGACTGGAGTCCACTGAATGGGCAGTCATAAAGGTGGAGAAATATAGGGGGATGTGCAGGCAGCCTATATCGGATAAATCAATGGAGATACTGGTAGCCTGCAGTGGAGGGGAAGAATGACAGCTCCAGAGACTTTATGCTTGTCCTGAAAATAAACAGAAGGACTTTTTGCCAATCTTTAGTAGCTCGTAACATAATTAAACAAAATCATCCATTAGCGATGTAGAACACTACACAAGGTCATATGAGAATCTAGATATTTACTTAAAGATTATACACTGAAATTGGTTCGGCATTGGCTATTTTTGTTTGTATGTTTGTTGAAACAGAGACATTTAATGTCCAATTATATAACAATCAACATGACAAGTGATGGACAGTGACCCACAAATGACCCACTCAGTGGGACGGGACTTTATTATGAATGACAAGAACAATCTATATAGTAATTATTATACTTTTCTGTTTTGAAAAGAATGCCACACAAATGCAATGTTAACAGTTCAAATCACAAAATCAATAAAAAATTTCTTAAAAAAGACTCCTGGCATAAACGTACCATTTTAGGCAAAGTGAAGGACTTTTTTCCTGAGTCAAATCCTTTGTCCTCCCACATCTTGATGGAGCCAATGTCATACGGTTTCCACTTTCTCAGTAAGAACTGTTAGTTTGTTGGACAACAGAAACATTGGGATGGTGCCAGACTGATTCTATGTACTCCTTCAGGATATGTTGGCCCATAGATGAGCTAGCTCACAGTGCTACTATATGTACCCCCAAACCTAGTAAGGTAGCAAATGGTTTGTGCAACCTCACAACATGACAACCCTGACTCCCCAAGGAATTATGGTAACAGATCTAGAATTGTTTTGCTCAGTCACTCATGCACACTCAGAAAGGTACCCAAGAAATACACAAAGGGGCATTTCAATATTTGTTGAACCATTGTGATTCTTGTATAAAATATATGTGCTGCAATGATTAATAGACAGAAGCACATAAAAGTGATTAGCAGTATAAGAACAGTGGAAAGGATAAACAATTTCACCATTGTGCTAAAACAGTGTATATATGCTGGCATATAAGTACTGTGTATAGTGAACTCCAACTATGCGCTTTCTAACATAGTTGCTAGGGCGAGTGTTCTGCCAAGAATCCCATACTGGATGATCTAACTACCCATTACCTGAAGGTAAGTGTATGCAGGTCCCCATCTTGGTCACAAGTTGGACATCCCTCCTCACCGAGGGTAGAGAGGAATCAGCTGGGCTGAGACTCCAACACTGCGACCTTGCAATGACAGCAGAGTGCTCCTCAGATTTGAACACGGAAATGCATGTGTATTTATAATAATAGCATCCATGCTGCCGTGTTGAGGCTTCAGCCAGGCTGACATTGTTTATTCTCTTGTGATACTATGTCGCCTCATGGACAAATAACAAACAACAACATTTGCACAATGTGTGTACTGGCCTTGTTCTAAATGTTCAAGGTGTCATGAAAGTGTACTTATGAAGTGGAATTGTACGAAATTTGGTTTCAGAGAAACTAATCCTGCACTGTCAAGTGAGCAAATGTGTGTCAAAAGTCATAGTGTAGAAAAGAAGACAACTTAAGAAATGTGTACATGTAAAATAGCAGTGGTTCTTCCTGGGCGTAACCTAGCCATGTGACACCAATCCCCTGCTTGTCAGTGTCCCTGAAACTCATCTTACCTTTTTCAATAGAACTCCCTATCCAGTAGCCTAGTTGACAATGGAATAGAGGAAGTTTCACAGCTTTCCTTTATCCCCAGAGAATTCCAGTGGCATCTCTACATACATTGAAAGTCTGCAGCATCACCTTCACAGTGAAACATCCCCATTGTAAACAGCACGCAAAATCAGTACTCACAGGATTAATGTTTCCAGACTCTACACTAGAAAGTGCTAAATGAAAAGTTGACCTCTGGCCATAACCTAATGTGCGTCAGATATCAAGATATTCATTCCCATATATATATGGGAGGAGGAACTTGCTTTACACCATCAACCCTGTCCCTTAGTGGGTGTAGTGCCTCTCCTATAGGAGTCCACCCCTTTCCATAGGGCTAATAGTGCCAGGATATCACTGTGTTGTGCAGCTCTTCTCCTACAGCTCACATGTACAAACATGTGAGCTGTGGGAGAGGAGCTGCACAAGACAGGGGCTCCAGTAGAGAAATAAAGCAGCAGTCCAGTTTAAACTGTAGCTAACTTGTAAGGTGTGTCTCCCCATGCTATCTCAAAGAGACGTGTTGTGTTCTATCTGTGGGCTTACAGGCCGTCCATATCCTACCATTGGTAAACTCCAGCGTCACTCTCATTTTCTGCTATGCCATTCGTCATGGCATGCAGGCTTTATGCCCTCTTCTTGTGTTTGGCCCTCCCATAGTGCTTGGACCAAATACATGTCTCTTTACACTGCTCCCGGTTTGAGGGGCTATTTTTTCTTTGTTTTCAAGCACTCCATAGGAGTACCTGTGTTTTCAGGGCACCTCCCTTGTACACATAAACACATACCATTAAGATGCATGTGCATGTACATAAACAAATGTATTTCTTGAAAAGTTGCTAAAACACAAGCAGCACTTTTTTTTTTTTGCACGATCCGATAGTATTGGAGCGCTTCCTCCTTTCTCCATCTTGCCATAGCACGAACACAAACCAATGGTGTTGGAGAGCTTTAAGTGCTCACCAGTAAAATTACACAGTGACACATTCATTGTCGTAGACAGGGGGAAGAGTAAGTGATTTGCCCAGAATCACAGATTGTTCAGCCGAATCCGAGATTCAAACCTAGTTCCCCAGTTCTCCTGTCTGCAGCTCTAGCCATTACGCCACATCTTCATTTCACTTCAACGCTCCTCAAGTGTTTCTCACAATCACTTTCACATTTGTTTAGCAGGACCCCATCAAAACTGAACAAGCATTGGCAAGGCCAATGGATCTCGGCAATGGCCAAGCTATTTGCTTTGTCAATGTGAATGTCTATTAGCCATGTTGTCTAGCAAAACATCTGTTGTTCAGCATGGCTGAATGTCACTGAAAAGAGCACTATGATACAGCCAGCGCAGGCAATGCCATAGCGCTTTTGTGTGTTAGGAGGGGCAGTACAATAAACTCAACATGGGGTGCGATGAGACTCGGCGTCGGCTCAGCATCCTGTAATTCTGGGCTTTCAATAACTTTCTGCCAAAACAATCTGCCCCACTCCAATCTGCTTCACTTTAGTCCAAAACAATGTGCCCCACTCCAATCCAAAACAATCTTCCCCACTCCAAACCAAAACAATCTGGCCCACTCCAATCCATCCCACTCCAGTCTGCCCCACTCCAGTCCAAAACAATCTGCCCCACTCCAATCCATCCCACTCCAGTCTGCCCCACTCCAATCCGGCCCACTCCAATCCAAAACAGTCTGCCCAACTCCAATCTGCCCCACTCCAATCCAAAACAATTGGCCACATTCCAATCCATCCCACTCCAATCTGCCCCAATCCAATCCAAAACAACCTCCCCACTCCAATCCACCCCACTCCAGTCCAATCCAATTCACCTCGCCCTAATCCACCCACTCCATCCCAATTCACCCCACTCCAATCCACCACAATCCACCCCACACCAATCCAAACCAGTTCAATCGAATCTACCCCACTCCAATCCAATCCACCTCACCCCCATCCAATCCACCCCACTCCCTCCCCAATCCACCCCACTCCAATCCAATCCAAAACAATCTGCCTCATTCTAATCTGCCCCACTCAGTCGGAAACAATCTGTCCCACACCAAATCTTCAGTTCCCTCAGAAACGTTGATCAGTGAATGACATGGAGCCATCTCAAATTGAATGCTTCCAAAACTGAAATACTCACATGTGGTGACTGGAAAATTATGACCCACTCTCAGTTCTTAATTTGAGCCAGGGGTTTCCGGTGCTGGGCACTGGCACTTAAATGTCAACACTGGAGCTTGTGACAGTCTGCCGTAAGGTATCGCTGTCAGTCTAATTTCGTGATGACCACAACAGCAGTCAATTATTAATTCCATATACATTAAAAATTGTTATTACCTGCTTCCCAAGCCATTCATATAGCTTTGGGGAACTGGAATAGTCGGAATTGTCACACTTGTAGGAATGTGATGGTTAGTAGCTGTGTTGTTACTATCATTAGCAGCATGGCACGGGCAATGCATGGTGCAATCTGCAGTGGCCTCCTGATGAGAGCCCTGGCACTTATTTGTTCACAAATTAAGCACTGCCCACTCTGCGCCTGATGATCTGGGACCACCTCCTAAAGTATCTAAGGAAGCAAGAAACCTTGGAATTACCATGGACTCAAAGTTATCAATGAATACCCAAGTGGACAAATTACAAGATCAAGCTTCATTACTATGAAAACTCTGCGAGGCATCTTTTCCCACCTGAGATTTCCACACAAGGTCCAGGCCACTATCTTTCTTCTACTGTCTAAACTTTATTACATCAATGGCCTTAACCTCGGTTCATCTTTTTCAACTATGAAAAGATTACAGAGGATTTAAAACTCTGGTGTCAGACTACCCCTACATGTAAAGCCACAAGCCCACTTCTCCCCTGCCTTGAGGGTCCTACATTGGTTACCGGTTGCCAGAAGATCCACCTTCAAGCTGCTTTCAATCACCCACAAAGCAATGCATGGAACAGGACCGATTTTCAGGAAGACAAAAATCACCAAATACATTCAACAAAGGAACCTCTGCTCAAGATTGGCACCTCGTCTCAGAGCCCCACCATACAAGAACAAAACCATAGGTGGTATGTCTTTCTCTGTACAAGCAGCCAAACTATGGAATTCATTACCCCCAAACATAAGCTCCATTGATAACTATCTTATCTTTAAAAGACAACTCCAGAGTTGGCTCTTTCCTATATAACCACCATACTCAAACACTAATGTACAGAATATTCCTGTGTATGCAAACATTAATAATTTGATTATTTGGATGTATCTAGAGATGTGTATTTCTTTGTACAACTATGTATAATAAACATGGTTTTTAAAATATAAAGATATTCTTTACGTCTGCTTAACAAATGCATATATTACTTATAGTTAAATATATATATATATATATATATACACATATAGATATATATATAAAAATATATCCATATTATTCTATGCTTAACATGTTTATAGGTCATTGCATAGTTTTTAAATGAGTTATTTGATTAGATGCTTATCGGTCTCTGTTTTATTTATCTATCAAAATATGTAAATATTATAATAACTATTTTATCTACAAGTGCTTCACTATTGAAATATTGAGGAAAAGATAAAAACTTTAAAAAAAAGAATTGAGTTATATAAAATACACAAATAAATTAGTTTGATGTACAGCAACACAGCAAAAGTCTAAGTTTATACAATACAAATTTAAATCTCAATATATTATCTTCCTTATACATGTATACCCTTTCTATGAAGTCATGTATCTATATATTAATTACTTTCCTTCTACTGTCGAAGAAAGAAATAAAACCTTTCACTTTCCCCAATTTACTACTCTGTCTCACCCTACACCTCTCTCAAAATATCCTCTACTTCCACTATCCGACTCATCCCAAACCTCATTCTACTATTATGATCTCCAAAAAAACCTTTCTAGCCTCTTCCCTCCTCTATCCCTCTTGGCTCACTCCAAACCTTATTTTACTACTATGATCTTCCAAACAACCCGTTCTAAATACTTCCTTCAAGTATCCCTCCATCGACTCATCCCACACCTCATTTTGCTACTATGATCTCCCTAATCCCTTTCTAGAGACTCTTACCTCCTCCATCTCTCCTTTTACTCATCCCAAACCTCATCTTACTACTATGATCTCCCAAATAGCATTTTCTAGACTCTTCCCTCTTCAATCCCTCCATCATCCTATTCAATCCAAACAACAGACTCATATGTCCACTGCTCAGATTAACTCATATTTCCCTATACTAATCCACCACTAATCCTTTTGGGTTCTGGAGTACCCTGCTACTTGCCAAAAAGCACTTCGAAGCCTTGTCAGGGGTAGTAAGCGCTTTATAAATACAATTACAATTGCAATCTCTACAAGAAAAAACCTACCCTTGTGTAACCTTCTTTGAATTCTTGACTCCATTGAAGAAGCCTCCTTACATTCCTGTTGCGCTTGTTCACTACCTGTAAATCGTCCCGTTCTCTTCACTTATATTTTCTGTGTCAGCGAATTAGGGCCCCCTATACTTTGAAGGTAGACTATAAGTAATCATTCACACAAAGTGATAGGTTATATTAATAAGCACAAAGTCACATAAAAGATACATCACAAAAGAAATTTTTTGAAATGCATAGCTTTTTTGCCTGGAGAGTTTACATGAATGTTTTCCATACAGTAGCTGATTCGAAAAGAAATCAGCCCAAATACTTTTCCTATTTGTTCCCACTCTGTAAACTTTGTTTACTCTGTTTTTGGTTTTGATATCCAAACTCACCTATTTTTGCACTTTATGTTTTGCCATTAAAACAATTTTACAACTTTCAAAACAAATTCTCCAAAATATTTTGTATTATAAAGCACAAGTAAAGCAATCATTCCCAAAGAAATGCATTGTATAAAAATCCAAAATATAAAAGAATATATGTAAAAACTCACCGATTGACAAGTGTTTGGCGTGTATGTCTTTTAATCAATGTCGGCACAACATTTCCTTTATATGTTCTAAAATGATAAACATCTATGACAGGCTTATGTCTATCATAGGGTACTCTGTTAAGAGTAAATCAACGAACAGTGTATTGATGTATGCCTGATTACAATTTACGCGTAATTCCTAATCTGCTGGTAATTGGAGTCACTGTCTGCATCGGGAATTACAAGATCCATGGGAATACCGCTTCCACCGAGTCTATCACCAAGACATTTCATCCATTCAAAGCAGGCAACATTTCTGGATAAGAATAGGGCCACAAATGAGAAACAACAAGCAGCCATTATCGCAGAATCCCTGATTTCCGATGTTATTTCTCATTTCTCATGGGCATATATGTTATTGATGAATCACTGACAAAATATCGATGGACAAAATATTGTGTTCCCAAAATATCGGGACATAAATATCGATGTCAAAAATATCGACATCCTATCTACATAATGGTAAGTACTAAAATATCGAGAAAAAAAATTTAGGTGTCCATTACGATGTCGGGCGGATAATAATCTGCCACCAACCACAGTGGCGAAAATCCGCCCGCCTACACCCTCTGAATACCGACCGAGCAATTACGATGCCGCGAACTGAAAACCGCCGGATGCGGAAAATAAACAGAAAAAACCGCCCGCCCATGTCCGAGTCCAAGTCCATCCGCCCGCCACGGACGGAAAGACGCACGAAAAGCCAAAACCGCCCGCCCTGACGACCGAGACACCGCCCGTCAAATTAGGATCGTACCGACATGAGCGCGGGAAATCCACAAATACACCGCCCGCCAGCGCAAACAACAGTGACGAAAATGGACACGGCGGAAGCCCTGGCAGCCACCTCCATGCACAGAAACCATCCGCTGACGAAAACAAACACACACAACATGGCTAACAAGTCCACACAGCAACCCACGCACAAAAATCCAAACACAGTACACATCCCTGAAACACCCCCCCCTGGACATACAAATCAACTACAAATCCCAGAACACCAGCCACAACACACCTGAAAACAACAGACCATCATGACACACCCACATAGGTAAGTACAAAACCAGCCCCTCCACAGACCACAACCCCATGCAACATTACAAACTGAGGACGAAAGCACACAACACAGCGAGACAGAAAGGACAGCAGCACACCACAGACACGCACCTATCACACCCATCACCACCACCACCACCAAACACGTGACCCACAAACCCCCTGCACATCACACACCACACACCGCACCAGCACCACAAACACCAAAACACACACCATGGCATCACACAGAATGCCCAAGTTCACTTCCACCGAGCTGACGGTCATGGTCGACGAGATCGTCAAGGTGCACCCACAAATCTATGGCAACCAGGTCCAACAGACACCACTATCCACCAGAAACCGGTTGTGGAGCAGGATCGTAGACCAGGTCAATGCAGTCGGGAACGTTCCACGCAACAGAGGAGAAATTAACAAAAGGTGGAACGACCTCAAAAGCGTGGTCAAGAAGAATGAGAGCAGAAATCGAGAGCTGGCTGCCAGGACTGGCGGAGCGAATCCCGCGCTATTCAAGACCTTCAAGGCGTGGGAGGAGAAGGTGCGAGTCATCATACATCCGGAGATCCTCACCGGATTACCAGGGGGAGTGGAGGCTGGTAAGTACAAACAAACGTATACCAGCACACCGCTATGTACTCACATGCACAACCACCATGCCATAGCTCCTAGGGACAAACACCCCCATGTCCAGTACACAATACACAAGACATCACCCACACATGCAACAGACACTCACACACACTCAGCCCAAAGCTACCAACTAACAAAACCATGGGGGCATGTGTACAGTCAGCCAGCACCACAACTACCACCAGGTCCCCTTGTACTCCAGATGCACCAGAAGGAGCACTCCCCACACCCACATCCATGTGTCCGCCATAGCTGCACTGACCGACAATGAACAGGTAAGTAGCCGGAACACAAAGACAGTGGGTCGGAGGGGGGACAGCTGAAGTAAAACACCCACCAGGCCCCCACTACCACAGACCAGCAAGGTGGAGCACCCCTCCCTCCCAGTACCATGTGGCATCCATTGCATTGCGCACTCAGAAACAACCCGTAGGTGGGAAACTGTACAGGGCGGGGCGTCTGTAGGCATGAGGACTGTACTACGACTGACACATGGGACATGACACGTAGCAGAGGAACACGCAGCACTGCTCCCAGTCACAATCATGAGACCAATGTGCACACGGACATGTTCAACAGAGTCAAACTCCACATGACCTATTATAGATACAGCAACACCTAAGGAGCCACGTCTGCATGTACAAGTCCCACTGGAGCACAGACCCACACGGCAGGCACTGTGCCACCCATCACACACATCAGCAACACCATCGAAGTCCTGTCCATGTAGTCCTCACTGCCTGTCACCCACACATCGTACAACAACGCCCACGTAAGACAGACCGTACTAGAAGTAACAGCTTGGAACCACAATATTGCACACATAGACAACCGGACCCATGAAACACACAGGCACACAATGCACATGCAACATATCATCCATCTCATCTCACAGCCACAATGTCATGATAGGTATGACATGCGAACAGCTGGCCCTCATACAGTAGACATGCAAAGATACCTGCCCATGACAAATCAAGTGCCTGCAGTGACCGAAGCGCACGTCACACTGCGAATAACGACACACATAACATAGTCAACACCCCAAGAGCACAGCACTGATGCACATGTACCAGGACAGCGCGCACACAAAGGAATTGGCCCATCTTCAATACGACGTGTGGCACACAACAAGCATGAACTCACAACATTGCTACCAATGTGATGTCCATGAATGAAAACAGTCAGCAGATATTCCGGCCATGTGAGACAGACACACACCTTTGTCCATGCACTGTCACGTTGCCAGAACACATGTCACGTTCTGCACCCATTACCCACAGCATGTACCCCAAAAGCATATTTCAACACAAGAGCGTTTAGGGGGCAGTACCCCCTTCTGGCAGCAGCGTACCTAAGCGTTCCATCCCTCCCCCTGAACCATCGTTCAACCCAACATCGCCGATGGTCCTGGAGCACGCATACACACGAGCCACAAAATGTAGGAGCATAGCAACACACACCCATCGGCATTGCCAATCCGTCCCATGCCACATGTCCACATCACACAGACCCATTGCCTAGCCCACGCATACACACATCGTACATCCACACACACGCCACTGGGAAACCTGTGCACGACAGTGCACGAACTGTGAATGTCAGACAACCAATACATACTTTGCTAGGTGCAACACAATGACCCATCTCATCCTCCCCACAGGTGCCGAACTGCTGGATGCTGGAGAGGGTGACAGCAGCCAGCACAGCCAGTCCGCAAGCCCCCGACCCGGACTCACGGATGTAGAGGAGCTGGACACCTCACGGACCACCCAGCAGGCCCATCTGGAGTGGCAGGGCACAACCGCTCCCCAGGGCCCCTCCTGCCTACCAACCCAACACCCAGGGCTGCTGACCAGCCACAGACCCCTGCTGCCACAGCCGTTGCGGCCACCACCACCGCCGCAACCACCACCACCGCCGCAACCACCACCACCACGCCATCCCTCGCCACAGCCCCTGCGCAAGGGTCGGCATGGCCGTCGGGCTCCACCCTGGGAGCCAGAGCGAGGACCGTGGTGAGCAATGTGGCTAGTGGGCAGGTCGGTGGCAGCAGTACTGGTAGGAGGAGCAGGGTCAGGCCAACGCCAACTGTGCCTGGGAACCAAGCCCTGCCGCCAATCAACAGAGTCCTTGGGGCCTTTGAAGAGGCCCAAGGCGAATGGGCCAGGTCGGCAAGCGACACGCGGGAGGTCCTTGCGGTGTTGAGGTCCATGGACGCCCATATGGCCCAATTCGCGGCCCTCATGGGCCAGCTGGTGGTGGGGGGAGGGCACAAGCAAGGCCAGCAACACCACCTCCGCCACCACCTGCTGTGGCGCAGGCTCGTGCAGCATCGAGTTCCCCTGCGTCCACAGCCAGTGAGCACTCCTCAGCCACCACCAGCGGAACAACAACACCCCCTACCAAACGTGGAAGGGGCCGTCCGAAGAGGAAACAGGTGTCCAGAGAGGACTTCGCCCGCACCAAACGCCAGTGAGTCAGCCAGCCACCTTGACCACCTACTGCATTGACATGTAATACGATCCTACCCCACACTGCCATGTGAATGGCATGTGTCTGTTGGACTGTGGACATAGAACTCCATGGGTACACCTTGACCATCACGCAGCCATGACCATCAACTCATTGTCACAGCATGAACCACATTTGTCATCACCTTGCACACAATCACATGTCACCGCTGTTAATAAATACACCTTGATCACAATCGGCTTAATGTGTCCTGGGTTTATTCCACGGTGTGCAATCGCCACCATGAGCAGAAATGCATCTGCTGTGTGGCATGTCGATGGGACAGGAGAGGCTGCAGGGACCTAGGGGTGAAAAACAGAACAAGAGTACATTCAATGAGTGTGTCACACACTCATCACACAGTACTTGTCACCAACTACAAGCAATGCACACACATCTCACAGAGCAACAGGGCACAATGCTACAGCCACTGTCAGTGGCATACCAACCTGGACATGGACCATTGACACACAGCACTCAGTGAACAAAAGGCCCCCATAACAGAGCACACATACACCTGCACAACTACAGCTACATTAGCCGTCGTACATGGTCACTCACCGTCAAGTGAAGTAGCGGGCGATGAGCTGCTGACGCACATTCACAGCTTCATCCTCTCCACTGTCCTCTTCACTGGAGCTGTCCAGGTCTGCAGGCTGGGGCCCTGGTTGATCTCCGTCATCCACAATTAGGGGGATCTGCTTGCGGATCGCCAGATTGTGCAGCATGCAGCAAGCCACTATTATCTGGCACACCTTCTGTGGGGAGTATGCCAGTGCGCCCCCGGTGCGGTCCAGGCATCTGAACCTGGACTTGAGGAGGCCAAAGGTCCGCTCAACCACACGTCTGGTCCTCCCATGTGCCTCATTGTAGCGTACATCTGCTGGGCTCCCAGGACGTCGTAATGGGCTGAGCAGCCAGGGCCCATTCGGGTAAGCAGAGTCACCTGGGTGTGAGGGACACAGAGAACCGTTGCAATTCCAACCGGACACAAGACAGCATCGCACAGCCAGCACGCTACACTACTCCACATACTCACCAACAATCCAGCCACGGTCCGGTTGCAGATCGGTCATCAGACATGGTAGGATGCTGTTGCGCATGATGTGCGCATCATGGGCCGATCCTGGGAATTTCGCACACACGTGTGTGATCACCATGTCCGCAAGGCACACCACTTGCACATTCAGGGAGTGCGTGTGCTTCCGGTTGCGGTAGAGGTGCTCGGTGGCCTGTGGTGCAACAAGGCCAACATGGGTGCAGTCTATTGCACCAACGACGTGGGGATTCGTCCAAGAGCATAGAATGCACCCTTCACTGCCGCCAATTCACGAGCCCTGGGGAAGTGGATGTATCTGTTCCTGTACAGCATCATGGCTGACAGTACATCCCTGAGCACCATGCTGAACATGGGTTGGGACATCCCACCTCCACTGCCCACTGTGTGCTGGAATGACCCAGTGGCGAAGAAATGCAGTGCAGCCATCACCTTAGCCGTGGGGGTGAATGCTGTTGGATACACCCTGCGAGGACGGAGGTGGGGTTCCAACAAGACACATAGACGATGCAGGGTGGGTCGGTCCAGA
Organism: Calotriton arnoldi; assembly: GCA_963921515.1. Classification (NCBI taxonomy): domain Eukaryota; kingdom Metazoa; phylum Chordata; class Amphibia; order Caudata; family Salamandridae; genus Calotriton; species Calotriton arnoldi. The sequence continues at coordinate 1,544,701 of CAWUFW010003114.1, forward strand.
CGATATTTGCGGATGACCTCAACATCCACCATGTCTGACAGCAATTGGTAGGGGCGATGAATGTTTGGTCTCCGCCTAGGAAAGATGGAAGTGAACACATGTCAAAGCAACACGCCACATGGCATATTCACATACACAGAACATAAATGACTGAGCAGGCAATTGAATGACAGAACGGCTGACAAGTAGGGACAGCACAGCCACAATACACTTACACAGGTCCCCTACCAATAGCAATGGGCAGTGACACACACCATTGCTATGAGCATGCACATGGGGAGTTAGGCCTTAACAATTTGTAAGGCATGCTGAAGGCAACAGACTGCATATTCGGTAAGCTGCAACACCACGGCAACATGACTAGCTGCTGTGCATCACACTGCTTCCGAGGCTGGGTGTGTAGGGCACACACCAACAACGCTATGGACACAGGCTGAGCGGCAAAACAAGTGGGACCGGTGGCACGAGGGGATATGAGACAGTCATTGATGTCCCTACTGCACCCTAAGTACAGCACTGTACGGATCACACCTCCAGAAACATTGACAGGTGTACACATTGACAGCCCCATGCCGACACGGCTGTGTGCTTGCAACTACACATCACAAGTGACACGTAACATTGCACGTGCCAAGTGGCAGATGTACATAGTGAAAGATGGCATGTGTGTGCATATGCATATCCCATGCTCCCATGCCAATGTGTACATGATGATGTTCCTACATACATGTGGAGGCTGAGCACTGGCCGTCCCTGCCTATGCACACGGCATGTTGTGGCCCTGTCCATTGTGGACCTGCACCCACACGCAAATCATGGCCACACCTGCAGATGCATTGCGCACATTATACTGTGTGGTGCACATGGCATCAGCGGACTGTACCCGGCATGGGCCAGGCCCTTACGGCCAACTCCAATGACCCTCGCGGTTGCACCCTGCGTGTTCCACTGTGGAGGTAGGCGTCCATGGCCAGCTGGGAGCAGGCCAACATCTGCAATTGCAGCTGCCAGACATGGTACACGAATCGCAGCAGCTTGTACCCACTGGAACGGCCCCAGGGGGTAATATGTGTGTGTGAGTGGGACAGGCATGACCACAGCTACCTGGCACTGCAGCCTGGCACCCCTCGACGACAGCTGCTGCTGCCACCACTACACCTACACGTGGATGACGCTGAGGACATGTCCAGGTCCACTCACCAGCGAGGAGCTGGAGAACCTGGATTCCGTGCTCCACGCACACTGCACATGGCTATTCCTTGCGAAAGTTGTGTGTGAGAGACAACTGCAGTGGGTGTGGGTGTGTATGTGGGGGACACACATGTCGTTGCTCCTCAGCACTATGAGTCAGAGCCTGTGGAGTACAGACATGCACTGCACACCATGCTGGCTGCAGGTGGCATGGGTATGTGAGCTCTCGGGCGCTTTGACCTGTCTGTCCCTCCCGAGTGGTGGTACATGGCAACTTCATGTCAGACATCCAGTGACACAGACAATTGGCAATGCAGGTCTCAGTGCACTTGTTGGTCGTGTGGAAGTCAGGCTGGGGCCATGCTGCCCTTCTCAGTCCCAGCAGGCCTGGCCTGCACATTGACTGCACAATGCCAGTAGGTGCCGACACAGACTGCCTAGTGGGTTACATGTGTCTCCTGTTCAGGACCCCCGGATGAGCGCTTACTCTGCACTGTCGATTGGACACACCATGACTCGTGATAGTGTTGTGTGTGAGAGATAGTGGCACTGAATGTGACCTTCGTTGCGGGGTGGGCCATGCACAGAGCGAGTACGCTGATGGTTGCGCAGTGTTGGTCACAGTGGGTACACCCACACAGATGTGTTGCCTTGTGATCTTTTTCTAGGTCAGCCTGACAATGGACAGTAGATGTGGGCAGGCTACACATTGCTCGATGTGCTGTCTATGTGCATGTGCATTCACACCAGGCACAACTGCCCCTGCACATGTGACCCCTGCTGCACTCAGTGCTGGGTCTGTTGAGCTGATGCACCGTCTGTGCGTGGGGCAGACAGCTCTGCTCACTTCCGTCATTGCCCATGACATCACTTTGCCGCAGGTGACATGGTTCATGGAGGGCCCACATGTACGCGTGGGTGGACTACACAAGACTGTCCAATGGTTATCACCCCCAGTCAGTGCTTCGAATGGGAAGTATGTGGTGCTGGTACTCATTTAGCTGTGTCGAGTGTGCGGGGCTAGGTGTGGGGCTACATGCAAGACATGGGTAGGTCATCGGCTTATCTACTAGTTGCAATACACACGAGACATGTCTTTTACTGACCACATCAGGGGCATTCCTTAAACTAACTGAAAGTCAAACAGTTATCTTTTACACTGTCCTCATGGCCTCCCCTCGCTCACACCAATATGCATTTGCACATGAGAAGCTAGCGCATGCACAAGCAGCTCCAAGCTCGCCCCAGAGAGGCCAAGGAGTGTATGTGTGGGTCCATTTGTAAATGTGGTCTGTCTCACGGTATAATTAGTGTCGTTACGCCGCCACATGCTTGGTGCCCCGACTCGAGACCCGAGACCCGGGCAACATTGACAATGCATGACAGGCTCCGCAGTCCGGATACACCACCTGCAACACACAGAGGCTGTAGCTGCCCTAGCGGGCCAGTCCGCGTCCAACTGGAGCTCATGGCCCCACACATTCACTCTTTGGCCTCTCTGGGGCGAGCTCGGAGCTGCTTGACGTCACTGCTGCTTGTGATGTGTGCGTCCCCCCACTACTTCCATTTGACTTGTGCCATACTACACATTGTGGATGTGTTGCCTGCGTGATGTGACAAGGATGAGCGCGCCATGACCTCTCACCCACCATGCTCTACTGCCATCCTGTGCCCTGGATTGCCTGTGCAAGTGGACAATGTTGGGGATACACCAGGTCGACAGGGGATGTGAGTGCCTTGGCAAGGGCCTGGCGGACGCGCAGCAGTATCCGGCATGTCCACGGAGGGTGGGCTGACGTCTACACTTGATGCGCATTGTTCGTGTGCCCGCCTGTTGTGCACACACGAGTTCACATTCGTCACCAGACAGGTGGTCTTTACAGATTCCCAGGAGTGCGCCAATGTACTGGTCCTGAGTCCTCCCAACACAGCGTGTTTCAACATTGCATGTGCGCACCTACCCGTCACACCAACCCACCTGAGCCATGCGTAACTCCCGCTTCACATGACACATGTGTGTCTCCCACAGTTGTGCTACTCATTTAAGTTGACATCCAATGACAGTGGACTACATGGTCATCTCACGACTGCCGTGTACTTCACACACTCTCATCCTCTCTCATTCGTACTTGTGAAATGAATCAGCAGAGACACATTGTTGCTTCAAGCCATGTATTGGGACTAATGTCCTCTGTGATGCAGTATAGTGAACACTACTGGCAGCGAAGTGCATGTGGAGGATATACTCAGCATGATTACACATAGCATAGGGTGTAGGGGTACAGTGATTAGTTGTTGACTGTGGGATGTGGGCTTCAGAGTTCCAACTGCTTAGCCGTTGGTGTGCTAATGTACATTTGCTAATTACTGTGGTGCTGCTGACTGACACAGACAGTATACATTTAGCCTACCAGTCCGCTTGTCATCATGGGCACAGTGCATCTCAGTTCCATGTTACAGGTTTGCTGCTATGGTTACTCATACACACGTGCGTGGAGGTGACATCAGGGCATGGGCTTACGTGCATGCAAAGGCGTCCCACTTGTTGTTGCGATGTGGTGGGTACTGGCCATGTCACAGTCACTGGGCTCATGTTGTTGGTGGATGCACTTGGTGTCCATGCAAAGGTCCTGGCACGGACGTTCAGAGGGAGGTGTGGTGACAGCTCTCACATACTACAGCAGGACGATTGCTGTCCACTGACCGGTGCATATGTTCATGGGCGCAGGATCCATATCATGGCATGGTTGTACGTGCAGTTCTGTCCATGTGGATGCCATACACGAATCCCATGCCTCTGCCTCCCCCTGTTCATGCAGAGTTACTGGATGTGATGAGGTACAGGGTGCATTTCCCAAATAGTATCAGATGTCATGGCAGTGTAGTTGTTGTTGTGGTGTCAGTTGCAGGTTGCATGGTGTAGTAGTTGTACTGGTAACTGCCTAGTCCGTGCGTAAGCCACGCATGGGTACGGTGTGGGACATCATTGCTCAATTGGGGGTCTGGCGACGGGGCCCGACGAATTGACAGGTTGTCAGGAATGCAATACCTTCCAGCAGGGCTTCCATGGCATTGGTGGTGGACATGGTTGCCAGCCAATGTAGCGGATGGTGGCTGTCAAGGTGTTGGTCGTGAGTTGTCCCTTGTAGGAGCATGATGGGACATGTTGGATGGCATTCGATGTAACTGTAATCCATTATCCGTCGTGTGGAGGCACAGTGGTCCCATTGCAGTGTGGGTCCGATAGTCGCCACATACGCCATGCCCCCATAGGCTGAACAGGCCCTGTCGTGGGCGTCCAGGGGGTTGAATAGTTGTAGCAGGTCCGCCCTTGGACATGCCGGGTTGGAGAGGCATAACTCCACAGGATAGTAGAAGGGACACCTCCGACAGTAGAAGACGGGGATGACGCAGCTGAACAATGCGATGCGGTAAGTTAGTCGGTAACTTACGTTCAGCAAGGCCAGATTGTCACATCCCAATATCTGTATCAGGTTATGTTTGTACAGCTTGATCTGTCCGGCGTAGTTGGGTAGGTCTGGTGCAAGTGCCATTTTGCTGCAGGGCACTGTGGTGGCGTGCTCCGGCTGTCTGTGCAGTCTGCAGAGTGCAAACTCCGATGTTGCTGGGAATTCTGTAATGGTCGTAGGGAGGCAGGACTTGTGTTATGTTGGCTTGTGCGGAGGACACGGGCCCTCATCCCACATGCTTCTCTGAATGGTCAAGGTCAGTGGTGTCTGACTCCTTCCAGATAACTTGCATGTGAACCACATGGGGAGTGTTATCATTTCTTCTTTCCGTTCTGAATGTTCTTTGGTGTTATGCGCTATCTGCCCTGTGGCCGCTTCCCTCTGCATGCCTGTGTTGGGCTTTGTTTGGTGCAATGACTGTTTTCTCCGGCTTGTTTAGTCGGGATGTGGTTTCACAGTGGGAATGGAAGGTCATTCGGTGCTGTCTCCTCTCCCGTGTGTGGGCAGCAGGCTGCTTTTCCGCTGTACGTTGGGCCTTGTGTTATAATTGGTCCCACCTGTTGTCTGTCCCCGGTATCTTTGATGTTACGTATTGCATGTCTTGTTATTGGGTGCAGGGTGGCACCGGTGTTTCTGTGTGGTACTGGCGTACCTTTTCCCGACGGGGTCCATATTCTGCTGGGTGATGTTGCCTCCGCTGTGTGCTTCGCCGTGTTTTGCACACAGGGGTGTGTCCTAATGTGGCGTGACGTCACTGACATGTTCGGGTCAGTTGTGTGACGTCAGGTTGGCAACAGTGAATTGCCGGTTGGGGACATGACTGTGGCAGGGCTGTCACGTGACATGTGCGTTCTGGGTGGTGCTGGTGTGTGTGGTGTTTGGTTGTGACCCTGTGTTGTTTGTGTGCGGCGCATGCATTGTGCTGCCGTTGGCCTCTGCGTTGTGCGCATGTGTGGGTGCAGTGGTGGATGTGTCGTGTCCACGCAGGGGTGTCGGGGTGGGGGCCATATACAGTTTTCCCGCCCTTGCACTGTGTGCGCTGTTTGCGTGCCCCTGTTGTGTGTCTGCCTACCTGCGTCGCCGCGGTGCGTTGACTCCTGGGTGCTGCATCAGGTAGAGCATGGGGAGGGCCTGCAGTGCTGGATTCATGCTCGGGGGGTCCGCCTCTTTGCTATCCGTACTGTGAGTTCGGTTTTCCGCCTTGCTTTCACGTGCGGTGTCTCTTAGCCGGAGGAACTGTTTGGTTCTGGCATCGTAATTTGTACGCCGGGCGGTACGTGATTTCGTCGGGCGTTGTGTCTCCATTGGGCCGCGCCGCTCCGTGAACGGGCGCACTTTGATGGCGGACGGCGTCGCTGGCGTACGGGCGGTGTTTGGCTGTCTTTTCGCATCCTAATTGGGCGGGCGTGTGTGCTGTGGCGGGCGGACGGTAACTGGTGCTTTTTGCATCCGCCAGCACGGCGGTGGTGCTTCCGCCCGCCATCCTAATGGGCCCCTTAGTTGTTAAAAATATCGAAGTTAAAAATATCGTTTTTTTTAAATGTATAAAAAATAATGTAAAATAAATTAAATAATACATATAACTTAAAAGAAAATATTTAGAATTATTAAAAAATGTTAACAATTATAAGTAATAAATGTAATGTAAAAATAAATTAAACATACATATATAAAATGTAATATATTTACTTAATACTAATTACTAAATAATTATAAAATGTTAGAAATATATCGAAATTATAAATACATATATATATACATACACCTGTAACATAAAAAAAAATATATATTATAAATTAAATTATTAAAATATGTATTAATTTTTCCCACTCCAGCAAGTGCGACAGAAGGGAAAGTGTTGGATAGCGAAGGGAAATAATTTACTATTCCCACTCCAGCGAGTGCTACAGTAGGGAAAGTGTTGAATAGCGTAGGGGTAAAAATTACTATTCCAACTCCAGCGAGTGCAACAGTAGGGAAAGTGTTGGATAGCGGAGGGGAATAATTTACTATTCCCACTCCAGCGAGTGCAACAGCAGGGAAAGTGTTGGATAGCAGAGGGGTAAAAATTACAATTCCCACTCCAGCGAGTGCAACAGTAGGGAAAGTGTTGGATAGCGCAGGGGTAAAAAGTACTATTCCCACTCCAGCAAGTGCAACAGTAGGGAAAGTGTTGGATAGCGGAGGGGAATAAATTACTATTCTCACTCCAGCAAGTGCAACAGTCAGTAGGGAAACTGTTTGATAGCGGAGGGGTAAAAATTACTATTCCCACTCCAGCGAGTGCAACAGTAGGGAAAGTTTTGGATAGCGGAGGGAAATAATTTAGTATTCCCACTCCAGCAAGTGCAACAGTAGGGAAGGTGTTGGATAGCGGAGGGGTAAAAATTACTATTCCCACTCCAGCAAGTGCAACAGTAGGGAAGGTGTTGGATAGCGGAGGGGTAAAAATTACTATTCCCACTCCAGTGAGTTCAACAGTAGGGAAAGTGTTGGATAGCAGAGGGGAATAAATTACTATTCCCACTCCAATGAATGCAACAGTAGGGAAAGTGTTGGATAGCGGAAGGGATAAAACCAAAGATTACAGCTATTGAACCAAAAACCACAAACAAAATAAAAACAAAACAATTACCAAAAAATCTATAAATTAATAAATGAATATTAATGATCAACTATTGATTAATTTATTTAAACTAAATTACTTTCCACCCTCTACCCCAATAAACACCAAAACACACACCTAAAAATATTTACACAATTTCCATAACCAATTTTGCATTCATAAATTAATAACAATTAACAACAAATCATTAAGTAATTTAAAAAAATATTCTTCCCAACATTTACAACTATAAACCCCACAACTCACACATCAAAATTATTCCACAATTACCATATTAAATTTAAAAATCTTTTTTTTTTTACATTTACATTTTTAATTACTTAATTAGCATTAATTAACAAATAATTAATTAATTCAAATAATTTACCTACCACCATATTCCCTATAAATAACACCACCAATGTTCTAAAACATGACACAATTAACATAATTAACAATTAATTAATTAATAACAATTAACAAACAAAATAAAAACAATTATTAATAAATTAATTCACACAATAAACACTATAAAATAACATTAAATAAATATTATATTAAAAATACAAAAAAATGTATTAAAATTAAATTACTTCCAACCCTACTCCCCTTTCAACCCACAACCTGCTCCCGAAAAAAATGACACAATTAACAAAATTACTAATTAATTAATAATAATTAACAACTAATTAATACATAATTAAAAATAAATTAATTATCACATTTAACAATAAAATATAATAAATTCATACATAATATATTAATAAAAAATATTAATTAATTAATTAAAATTAAATTACTTCCCACCCTACTCCCCTATCAACCCACAAATTACACAATTAACACAATTACCAATTAATTATTAATAATTAACAACCAATTAATAAGTAATTAATAATAAATTAATTACCAGAAGTAACAATAAAAAATATTAAATACATAAATATTAATTAATACAAAATATTAATTAATTAATTAAAATTAAATTACTTACCACCCTACTTCCCTATCAATCCACAACCCGCTCCTAAAAAAATGACACAATTAACACAATTACCAATTAATTAATAATAATTAACAACCAATTAATAAATAATTAATAATAAATAAATTACCATAAATAACAATATAAAATATTAAATACATAAATATTAATTAATAAAAATGATTAATTAATTAATTATAATTAAATTACTTCCCACCCTATTCCCCTATAAACCCACAACCCGCTACGGAACTAAAACGCAAAATTTAATTAAAATAAAATTAATAACTTCTAAAAATTATTAATAAATGTATTATAATTAAATTACTTCCCACCCTATTCCCCTATAAACCCACAACACGCTATGGAACTAAAACGCAAAATGTACTTAAAATAAAATTAATAACTTCTAAAAATTGAATACATATATTAAAAAAAATGCAATACTTAGACAAAAAAATAGAACACATACATTTAAAATACATACTAAAATACAAAACTAACTAAAAAAACGATATTTTTAACAACTATATTTTTGCTAACGATATTAATGACTTCGATATTGTTAAAAACGATATTACTTACCTTAGACTCGATATTCTGTACAACGATATTCTGACAGTCGATATTTTTGTATCCCGATATTTTGCACTTGATATTAGTGCAAGTCGAGAATAACAATTCGATATTCTGACTGTTTACCGGTATTGATAGGTGATCACAAATTCTGAAAGTATACCCGTGGTGCTGGTACTTCCATGGGCGGGAAAACTAATACAGTTTTATTTCCAAATTGGTAATCAGATTCCTTGTTTGGCATTTTCAACTGCTGGACAGGATGACTTTGTCAATTGCTCTGTATGGTGGGACTCTGGCAAGGCCAACCTACAAAGCAGAAGGATCTTCCTTACAATCACATAATACATGGGATGTCTCCCTGTCCCAGTCCTTACTGGGAACCTCTCAGCTCGCTCACAACACCACGGCTAACATGAGATCTTTTCTTGCTGCTTAGTTTGTCTATTCTGCGTCATCTCTAGCAATTTGTGCAATTTGCTCCCTTCTCAGTGTGGAATACAGGACATATTCCCGATCCGTCCCATCAATGACCTCGATAGGTGGGTTCTGTTGACCTTCATCCCATCCTGGCTTTGTTTTAGGTGCTTTTTAACAGATGCTCTAATTTGTCAGCACTTAGTAATTAGATTTGCAATGTGACTGTTGTGTTTGGACACTAAAATGCTTGTAGATGGCTTCCTATGTAGAATTCTGAAGGCCTCCAGCATCATTAAGTGAGGCTGTACCTCCTGTGGATGAGGAAGCATTTTGTCATTAGTTACGTTTATGCAGTTTAACAGCTGACACACATTAGGTTCGTTAATTTTAAGGTTGTTGTTTCAGAGATGGTATAACCGGTGGTGTCCTCAGTGGCAGCCATGGCCACCTGCTGCCAACCCTCAATTCTCTCTAGCCTGCCATTACCCCTACCTACCCATAAACTTCAAATTGCATTCACCTGCCTTTACCTCTACCCCTATATAACCATCAAGTCACCCTCACCCTCTTTACCTCCACTCACCTGAGTCTTCAAGTCACCCTCACCCCCTTTAACTCTAACTATCCAAGTCCTCAAGTCAGCCTCATCTCCCTTTACGTCAACCCACCCGAGCCCTCAAGTCACCCTCAACTCCCTTTACCTCTGCCCACCTCTGAACCCTCAAGCCACCTTCACCTCTCTTTACCTCTAACTATCCCCAAATCCTCGTCATGCTCATCTCCCTTCATCTCTACCCACCCGAGCCCTCAAGACACCCTCACCTCTCTTTAGCTCTACTTACACATGAACCCTCAAGTCACTCTCACCTTCTTTTACATCTCGCCACACTGAACCATAATGTCATCCTTACCTCTCTTTACTTCTACACATCCTCAAACCCTAAAATCACTTTTTTAATTAAATAACATAAAAAGTATGTTTTAAAAAAAAATATTTACCTTTGCGGTAAAGTACTGCATGGTAAAGGTACAAATACTTAGCTGAAATACATACCTGTGTGGTACTTACCTGTGTGGTAATGACTGTATGATAAAGGTCCTGCATGGTAAAGGTCCTGTGTAGTAAAGGCTGCAAGGTAAAGGATGTTTCCCCTCAGACAAGTCTCATCCCACCTCTTCTGGAAACACTCTCCTGCCTTCAACCTAGCAGCCCTCAATGTGTTATGCCCTTCTGTATGTTTGGCGGGCAGTTTTGCCTCTTTGATAGTTTGCCCCCTGTCTGCCCCTTCAACACCCTATACTTTAGGTGTTTCCTGAGACAGCATATTCACTCCTGCTTTCGAGATATTTTTTTATTTGCAGAGGGCTTACAACCCTCTTATTGCTTACCATTGGTTGTGTTCATCGTCACTCTCATTTTCTTCCTTCTCTTTAGTCAGCGAGTTCCTGCTTCACTTCCTTGTGTTTTTTTCACTACCCTGGAGCATGACCCAAGTACTGCTTCCCATACCCAGTGTCCTTCCACTGCTTGCTCCTTTCAAAGGTACTATTTTTCCTTTTACTTGCACCCACTTCCTCCCTCCCCTTGAGCATTATTGCCTGCCCTGCCCCCCACCCTCCTCCAGTTTTGCTGCTTGTCTGGTCCATCTCTCTCCTGCCGTTGCTTGCTCTGTCCACCTCCAACCCCTCCCCTTCGTTGCTTGCCCCATCTTGTCCCGCCAGATATAAAGGAGCCCTAAATTCCCACCAACAGGCTTCAAGATGCTACAAAGATGTAAAAGGTGCTGAGCTGCCTGCTTTGCATAGCCTTTTTAGCACTGTCTCCATGCGGACCAACATAGCAAACTTCAGCTTGGACGTAAGACAATTAAAACATTTTTTGTGAAGACAGAGAATAATCCCATACTAAGAAAATGGATCACTGCCCTCATACTCATCGCTAGTGTGTCATAGTGATTTTTTTCTCCTAACTTTCAGCCATGCTGCACAGCAGTAGCAATGCTGTACATTGCCAGTGCTTGTTTTTAAATGCTGCTGTTGGTTTTTTGACTTTGTACACTGGACTCTGAGAACCAGGTGCTGCGCATGGGCTCTGACACATAAAATGTTATTGAATTGGATACAAATCCTAATTGGCTCATTCAACTTACTTATACCTTCCTTGTACTACTTAGGGCCTGTAGGTTAAAATGTAATTTAGTGGACTGCAACATCTATTGTGCCACCACTAAAGTGACCAGGCAAAACGTGTCTTCAGGCCTGCCCTTGAAGCCTGAGTTTACAGTTTTAAAACTTCAAATTCGGCCTGGCAAAATAAACTTCCTTCCAAGCCTAAACCTTCCCTTTTAATACATATAAATCACCCCTAAAGTAGGCCCTCAATGCCCACAGGGCGGGATGCAAGGTATTTAAAAAGTATGTCATGTGTACTTAAGTTTTGTATGCTCTGGCAGTGGAAAATCTCCAAAGATGTGTTTCAATGTGGCAAGGCTGGCTCTCCCATCGAAAAGTACTGGGTTATGTTACAACACCTTATAATGCATAAATGCAATTTGGGAAAAGCCAGAACCATGATTCAAGGACTCAAATTAATAGTAATTTAAAATTCAATCTAATTGTCACGTCAGATTATAATTTACTGTTTTGAAAATGCCACTTTTTGAAAGTTAGAATTTTCCTGTCTAAGGTTTCTAGTAGCCTTTGCAGAGTTAATCCCTAACTGTCATCTGGCCCCCCTGCAAGGAAGTGTGAATAGCTCCCAGGAAAGGGAACAAAAGGGCATTGGCTGGGAGGAGATGTGACGTCCTCCTAATAGGATGGCTTGGGGGTTGTGACTACCAAGTGCACGAGCTTCAAAGAGGCATCCCCTGTCACAGGCAGATGTAACACACAGCTAGGCCTACCCCACCATTGTCCAAGTAGCTAAAGTGGCCCCAATTCCAGTGGAGGGAAAACCTGCTTTAGAACTGGTTTGCATGTGGAGTTCTCTTATTCTCCTAGACAATCCACAGGGGTGCACTCAGAGCTGTGCAAAAGGGAAGAAATGTTCTGCCATATTGGTTTTACGTAGAGAGGGGCACTGTGGGATGGTTTACACTAAAACATACAGAAAATGTTGCAAAAGTGAGTAGAGGCAACCTTGGTAACTTTTACCCCATTAGTTAGGGAGTGGCCAGGAGTCTCACCTACTCACAGGCTGGCACTGAGCATAAAAGCAGCACCCTCAGAACCCTCTTCAGAACACTGGACCTGTGGAAGACAGAAGAAAGACTACATCTGCTGTTGAACCTGGGAGAGAAACCCCAAGGGCTGGACCTATTTCCCACTTGCACCCAGGACAGAAGAGTGGACTCAAAGGGCTAGTTGGCTAGCCTTCTGTTCAGCTCGATGGAATGCAAAAGCTGCTTTTCAACTGCCGGTCATACTCAACTTTCTGGTTTGCCCTGCTGAAAGGATCCTGACTCCCGGAAAAGTTACATAGTATAGAGGATTTCATGGGACCAACGCCGAGCAGCACCCCCATTGATGACAACACATTTTGGGGCTGAACTACCGACTTCGCCCACTCAGAGATTTCCTGCCACCAATATTGAGAGCCTCAAACTATCTGCTGGAGCCAAGGCTCCCATCGAGGTCCTGCACTTCCCCTGCCTGCTGTTGATGAGTCCCTCTTCACTTCCAGCAGGCACGCCGACCTGCTGCCAACTTTGCTGAGGACTTTTCTCCAGAAGAAACGACTAAGTAAAAAGGTTGTCTTTCCAGAAGGATGAACCTGGTCCCTGTATCTGACCCGCGCTCCATCATAGTGAGCCTTAACTTTTAACTTTGACCATGTCTAGTGCTATCAAATGCCTGCGGTTGGAGGGTATGCTCCTTTTGCACTGATGAACTGGTTGTGGACTTTCAATTGACCATCACCTAAGGAATATTATTGATGAACTTTGTTGATATAAGTTACAGTGTTAATTAGAAATGAACTGTGAAATTAATTGAATGAAAACTGATTGCCAGTAATGAAACGTCAGCATGAATGAGTGCCCTGATGAAGTCCCATAGTAGGGCCGGGATGCATTGACTGGGCCTCCGCCTTCCATTCTTACAATTACAAAGAAGACTGGGAGAAGACTGTGTTTTTTGGAAAACCAAAAGAAGAAGCAAGAATAAAACAACTCAAAACATCCTTAGCTTGGATACTCCTTTTTCACTGATGGACTGGCTGTGGACATTCATTTGATCATCAGCTAAGGAATATTTTTGATGGACTTTGTTAATACAAGATAAAGTGTTGTTAGACTTCTCAACCTTAGGGTGGTCTTCCTCCCAACGTTTTGCTTCTTCCTCCATTTTTTCTGATATTGTTGTTGTTAGGACTCTGCTCACTTTACCAATGCTAACCAGTGCTAAAGTGCATGTGCTCACTCCTTAAAACATGGTAATATTGGCTTATCCCCAATTGGCATATTTAATTTACTTAGAAGTCCCTAGTAAAGTGGTAATACATGTACCCAGGGCCTGTAAATTAAATGTTACTAGCAGGCCTGCATAACTGATTGTGTCACCCACTTATGTAGCCCTTTAGAATTAAGTCATTTTTTATTGACAATATGCATAGTAGAAGCCATACACAGCAAGCTGCCTACAACCCTTTTGGGCCGGCCGCAATGGAGGCACCAACAAGATAGATGTAATCAGCAGAACATTAACGCACTAAGAATGAGTAAGGGTTACACCGTGAGCTGCCTACAACCCATCAAGGGCTGGCCACGTCATCCAGAGAATTGAGGGGGGTGGGCAAATCAACAAGGTTCCACTGTAGCGAACAAAGTCAAATGTCTTCACAGAGCAACCTCCACTACTCAGTCTCATACAAGGATGGCTGCTGGATTTCTTTTAACTTGTCTTTCCTAAAGTGAAAACAACATAGAAAACCCAGAATTAGGGAACTCAAGAAACCCCAAAACCACCCACCCCCACCCCAACCCCATCTCAGCGAGCCATGTACCTCAGGTGTATCGCACACAAGGAGAGAAACCGAAGCCTAGCGATCAGCAGCCTCCCTAATTTCCTGGTCCATCGGGATCAGCCACAATATGCGCAGATATTTCAGGCAAGTCAGTTCCTGGAACTCACAGGAGAGGATGGAAACAAAAGGGGCCCAAATGTTAGTGTAGTCTGATTTATCTCCTAGGGTTGCCATTGACAGACTCTCCATGCCCAATAGGACCAACAACTGCTGGAGCCACTGCTGATGATCTGCGATTTTATCAGAATTCCAGTTGGACAGCAGTACATAGTGGGCAGCGTAATGCGCAAGGGCCATCTGTCTACCTTTTATAAAGCGGAGCGGGAATGTTAAAGCGTTGGGTAGACCTAGGAGTGTATAGGCGGGGAATCTGGGAATAGTCGTGTCAAAGGCCCGGTCAACCTCGTCCAGGATCCGCTCCCAGTATCTAGTGAGTTTCGGGCAGTGCCAGAGGAGATGGAGCAATGTGCCAGGGCTACCACACCCCCGCCAGCACAGGCCGTCACTCCTAGGATTCCATTTCTGCATCCGGGAGGGAGTGTAGTACCAGTAAGAAATGATTTTGTAGAAAGTCTCTATATGCCCCATGGTATATGCTGTGTGGTGTGCTCTATAAAAAATGTCTTTCCATTCCTTATAGGTCAATGTATGCCCCAACTCTTCTTCCCATCGTGTTTGGCCCGGGGATATACCTTTGTGCGTCTGTAACGACAGATGGGAATAAATTTCAGAAATTATTTTTTTATCATCTTTCTTAAGGAACAGCCATTTTTAAAAGGGGAACATAGGTCTGCTTGCGTGTGGTCTGGTTGTCGTGCCAAGCAACCAGTGCAACATTTGCGACTGGAGAAATTGTTCCTGATCCGTCAAACCATAATCTTCCTTAAGTTGGGCAAAAGGGATAGGGCCAATGTGATCAAAGAGACAACCAATCCGTTTGCACCCGCCCGTCGCCCAACGCCTGTCAGCACCTTTTTCCATGCCGGCATGGAAATCTGTGTTTGAGAATAAGGGGGCCAGAGGAGAGGGGAACGTGGTGAGTCCCACAGAGATTGCTACCGTATCCCACACCTGGAATGTCGGACGAGTTACAGGGGAAGAATACAACCCCCATGCTCTAACAGACCTAGGTAACCACGTCTCTTTCTAGATATGTCATCCGCGACCGTCTGGTCCATAAAAACCCAGTGTTTCTCTGTAAGTGGTCGATTCCACTCCACCAAGTAGCGCAACAGAGCAGCTTGGTAATAACAAATCACATTGGGTATAGCCAGACCTCCGTCCTGCTTTGGACGTTGCAGAAGCTGTTTCTGCAACCGAGGTTTTACAGTCCCCCAGATAAAGCGATCGATCTCCCTTTGGAGCTTGTGAAGTAAGGCAAGAGGGGGCTGTAGCGGTAGCGGCTGAAAAATGTATAGAGCTCTAGGAAGGATGTTCATTTTTACCGGGGCAAGCCTACCAAACCAAGATAACGGGAGTCGCTGCCATTGGATTGAATCCTTGCGAATAAGGGCAAGCAACTTAGCATAATTAGACTCCACGGTCTTTGCCAGAGTCCTACTGAGCACCAAGCCCAAATAAGGTAAATCTTCTGTAACCCATTCGAAATCCAACTGGGATTGCAAAACACCTTCCGTGTGTATATTGGAAGTCAGATTCAAGATTTTAGACTTTTGCAAATTATCCCCGGAAGCCTGAGATCCGGCCAAATGTTTGAAGATCTGCCACGATAGCCGGGAGTGAAGTCCCCGGGTGAGTAATGGAGAAAATGACATCATCAGCATAAAGACTAATCAAATGCTGTTTGGCTCCAAACGTTATGCCCTTAGCCTTGGGATTATCGTGGAGCCGTTGAGCAAAGGGCTCCATGTAAAGGGCGAACAAGAGGGGAGAGAGAGGACACCCTTGTCTCGTGCCTCGGCCAGTGTGAAAGTCGGTGGAACTGATTCCATTTACCCTAACCGAGGCGCATGGTGAGCTGTAAATGCTCGCGATCCAGCTTAGAAAGAGCATGCCCATGCCAAAATGTTTAAGAGTTGCGAACGGATAAGGCCAGTGCACCCTGTCAAAAGCTTTCTCCGCGTCTACCGCAAAGAGCAAAGCCTCCTCTCGGGAACACTGAACTTTGTCAATTAAGTGGCAGAGGTGTTTGGTGTTGTCGCCACACTGACGACCTGGAATAAATCCTGCTTGATCTGGATCTACGAGGCCAGGCATGAGGGAGTTAAGGCGCTGAGCTAAAATGCTAGCAAACAACTTTGCATCTATGTTCAGCAGAGAAATCGGGCCTATATGAGCTACAGAGTTTTGGGTCCTTCCCCGATTTTGGTATAACTGTAATCAAGGCTTGGAGCATTGTTTCGGTAAGAGAGCCCATTTCAGCGAAGGAGTTGAAAAGGCACGTGAGAAGGGGGGCTAGCTCCGGGCAAAAAGTTTTATAAAAAGCGGCGCTGAACCCGTCCGATCCGGGCG
Organism: Calotriton arnoldi; assembly: GCA_963921515.1. NCBI lineage: Eukaryota > Metazoa > Chordata > Amphibia > Caudata > Salamandridae > Calotriton > Calotriton arnoldi. The sequence goes on from CAWUFW010003114.1 coordinate 1,561,443, forward strand.
CTTTCATGGGTTTCAGGCGTGCGATCGCCTAAATAACTTCCTCAGTGCGAATAGGCTCCTCTAGAGCAGCAGCATCGCTAGTAGGGAAGGGGTAACCGCAGCCGCATCTAAGTAAGCTTGTGGGTCCGTCGTGATCGAATCATCATTTGCATACAGTTCCGAGTAGTATGCTCGGAAAGCATCGCTGATTCCAGTGGCTTCAGTGACATTTACTCCCACATCCCGACTGATCGCTTTAACCACTTGCGCATGTTGTTTACTACGGACACAGTGGGCTAACATGCGGCCCCCTCTATTAGTTCCTATGTAATATTTATGTTTCAAACCCACTATCTCATGCTCAGCCCTATCTAAAGCTAGGAATTTAAGGTGAAGCCTCTCTTTTTCAAGTTATCTCCTGATCCGCGGTGCGCCTGACTGCTTATTGATATCTTCTAGTTCCCGCACCTTTAATTCAAGATCCTCCCTCTTGGCCTTCCCTAATTTATTATCATGAGCCGCCCTGGCTATAAGAGCTCCTCGGGCTACCAGCTTCAAGGCCTCCCACACCGAAGACAGAGCGGTGTTGCATCATCATTTAATGAGAGATACTCCCGTATAGTGGTCCTAAGCGCGGCCGTAGTCGCTGGGGGCAACAACATGGTTTCCTGGAGGCACCACGAGGGCGCCCTGCTGCGGGCAGGAGAGAGATACATCGACAGTGTTATGTGTGCATGATCTGAAAGTGAGCGGGCCTCAATAGTAGAGGAACAAACCCGATCCCAGGCAGTAGGGGAGACTAGAAAATGATCCAACCAGGCATAAGTTTTGTGAGCCGCGGAGTAAAATGTAAAATCCCACTCCCCTAGGTGTAGGGCGCGCCACACATCCCATAGTGCGCATTCTTCCAACCATTCGCAGCTGCCTGTGGATAGGGCGCCCGCGCCACCAACCCTCTGGCCAGAACGGTCTAAGTCTCCATCCATTACTATATTCAGATCTCCCCCCACCACCACCACCACATCTGGGGAGTGAAGAACCTTAGCTAGGGCTTCCAATAGAAAGGCCTCTTGATGTTCATTGGGGGAGTAAATCGAGGCCACTGTAAAATGAAATGTGTCGATCTGGGCCCGGAGGGCCAGCAATCGACCTTTAATTTCAGCCACTGGCCCTATGACAGTACCAGTAAAATGCTTAGAAAACAGAATAGCCACACCCCCTTTCCTGCCCTTCCCAGAGGACCAAAATTGCTGCAGAAACACTCTAGCATGCATTCTGTGTGTGTCTTTAGGGAGTAAATGTGTCTCCTGAAGCAAAAATGTCCCCCCCATGGAGTGCTCTAACAGGGATAACAGCGCCTTTCTCTTGGTAGGGTTATTAAGGCCTCGCACATTGAGGCTAACTGACTTAGTCTCGCCAGGCATAAGAACCAAGATAGCTTGTGACAGGCCAAGTTAGCGCTTTGCTAGTCCCAAATAAAATAGTGAGGCAACGTAAGCTGTGAAACGGCCTGCTAGTGATAGGCGAGGGTAAAGAGTACAGAGGAACTGGCTCGCTGGAGGGGGACCCCAAACAACCCATTAACAACCCCAACATAACAAGAAAATAAAGTAACATATGAATTAACAAAAGTCGTGCAAAGTCCATCAATGACAGGAAGTCCAATGAAAAGGGGGTAGCCAAGAGGGCAGGAGGCACTCACCAGGATCGGAGTCGGCCGCACCCGGCCCCACCAAGCCCAACGCAGCAGATTCCCCCATCACCTGGAGAGGCTTCAGCTTGGAGGATCAGCATCATCTCCTTCAGCGACGGAGAGTGAACGAATCACTGCAGACCTTTCTTTAACAATGGTAGCTAAATCAGGGCGAAGACGGTCCAATCTGGGCCCGACTCTGGACGCGCGTCGGCGGCCATCTGGAACCCCCTCTCCAGTAGAGGAGCTCAGCGGTGTTTGCTCATCGAGATCCAGGTTAAGAAGCCTGCAGGTCACCGTCAGGGAGCGAAGCTGGTGAAGCTTGCCCTCATAGCAAAAGATAAGGCGAAAGAGGTAGCCCCAAGAATATGCTATTCCAGAGGATCGCAGATGGTTAGTCACAGGCCAAAAGTATCTCCTTTTCTGTAGAGTGCTTGCCACAAGGTCCTGGAAGATCTGCGTAGAGTGACCTCTGAATTGTAGTGTCTGGACGGATCGGGCCGCTTTCAGAATGGCTTCTTTTACTTTGAAGTCCTGTACGCAGACCAAAATGTCCGCGGGGGCTGTTGGGCTGGCGTGGAGGGCCCACCCGGTGACACCGGTCCACTTTAATCACATTCTCTTCTGAGGAGCCCATACCTGCATTAAACAAGGCCTGCACGTACCCCTCCAGGTCCGCTCCTTCTGCACCAGTAGGAACCGCCTGGATGCATATATTGTTCCGCCTGGATCTATTTTCCAGATCCTCTGCATGTGATTGGAGATCAGGTTGCTGGTCTTGTAATCGAATCACTTCCTGTTGGAGCGGGGCGAATTCCTCCTCCTTGGACACTGAGCTTTCCTCCAGTGCAGCCACCCTCTCTCCAACCGTGTCTACATCCCGTCTCACTTCTCTTAGGTCGGCCTGCAGGTCAGTCTTCACCATCAGGATATCCTTGTGAAGGAAAGCAAACAAAGATTCCAGGAATTTGCGAGTCACCGCCGCGTCGGCACTCTCTCCTCCTCTGGCCTGCCCCAGGCCTTGCGGGTCCCCTGTACTCTTGAGAAGCAGGTCACGCACTGACCGCTCCTTCTTTACTTTGGACATCGCCATGGTCTCGGCTGTGGTGGCTCCGCAAGCCGGGTCGCAGTCCAGGCTAAGAAAAACAGCCCCCGCTATAGCCCCACAGCGGTGCACTTCAAGACGTCAATAACTCAGGGCTCATGTACTTCAAAGCAGTGACTGGGGGTGTCAATGTTACACTCCTGCTCCTGAGATAGGCCCAAACTCCCCAGTCCCTGTACTACAGGCATAATTCTTCGAAGGGCCTTTCACCTCGGCGAAGTTCACTGCCCCCCTTCTACCCAGTGATCCAGAGGTCGTGTCGTCTCAGAGGCAGCCCTGGGCCAGATAACTCAAGACCATCTGTTCACCTCCCCCGGGTCCAGTGATTCCAGGAAGCAAATGGCAAGGGGTACTAATGGCCAATAGCCTTGGGAGCCGACAACAAGGAACCAGGGCCAAAGCAATGGCATTGCGGATCCAGGCCCCACCCAAATAGTGCCTTGTCAGGTAGGACAAAGCCGCCTTGCTCCAAAAGTTCTCCAGCTAGGTCCCCTGTCTCCACAAGTCTCTCCAGGTATAGTCAGGCAGGTATCTCAACAAGTTCTCTCTCCTCCAGCTCTTCCCCCTCAGCCAGGCGGGCCCTGCCTCCTACGGCTATTTTGTGGCAAGCGGATGTTGGCAGTCGTCGCCGGTAATGCCACGCTGTGAGGGAAGCCTGGGCCTTGGCCAGAGGAGGAGCCTGGATCTGTGGAGAAGTATGCCAGGGCAAGGCCTCTGAAGCTGCTCTAGCAGAGGCCCAAAGCAATGTACCCCAGAGCCATCCGCCCAGCGACACGCAAACTCTGGGTATAGTTCCGGTCGTGCCTCGACCCCCTCCACTCTGACCCCAGGCTGTGGTGCCACTGCCACTTCACCCCACGCAGGAGTTCCCCGCCAGGCGGACGGATGCCAGCTATTCAAGGAAGGGGGAGTCTTACTTCACCAATCGATGCTCCAAATCAGGCTGCAGGTGTCCCAAAGCGGCGTCGGGCCCAAGAGAGCCGCAGCTCCCTTTGATCGACCCTTCACTTCTGTGGGCAGCTCAGTGGTCACAGCAGCAACCCCACTCCTCGGTCCATCAGCAACGATGCCACTTGGAGCGCCTCCGGTCGACTCCAACTCTGGCACGGACCGCTACTGCCGCGGTAGCGCCGCCACTCAATGCCAGTACTGCCGTAACTTCGGGGCAATGCTAGCCAAATCCGGTGCGACCTCCACTCCCGGGCACCTTCATATGCCTTCGGTGCAGCTGGTGCCTCTCAGATCGAGCAGCCAGAGATTTCCTTTACACTTTTTCTGCATCAGCCCAAGATGGCCGCTTGCGGGAGGCCCCGGGCTCCGAGCCCCTCGATCTGGGGAAGGCAACGGGCCTCGACGGGAGGCAACATCACCAGCCCCCGGTGCTCCACTGCTCGAAGCTGCCTCCGATGCCTCTGCAGAGGGGTTACGGGTGCTATGCTAATGCTCTAGGCCCGGCGGGGACGGAGCTCAAGCAGAGTGCATCCGTTCACCCTGCCATCTTGAACCCCCCCCCTTATGTAGCCCTTTAAACATGTCTCAGGCCTGCCATTGCGAGTCTGTGTGTGCAGTTTTAAGCTGCTATTTAGACCAAAAATAAACCTTTTGCTACGCCCAAACCTTCCTTTTTAGTACATATAAGTCACCCCTAGGGTAGGCCCTGGACAGCCCAGTGGACAGGGTACAATGTGTTTAAAAAGCGGATATGTACTTTTAACTTTTACATGCCCTTGCAGTGAAAAACTCTTATAATTTGTTTTCACTACTGCAAGGTCTATCTCTCCCATAGGATAACATTGGAATTGCTTATTGCATTTTTTAAGTGTAATTTTTAAATGGGAAGGGATAACCAGTTCATGTTTGGTGTCTATGGAATCCTAATTTAAAATCCTAACTCAAAGTGAAGTCGGATTTTAAATTACAATTCTGAGAAGGCTACTTTTAGAAAGTTGGCATTTTCTTGCCTTAGCCATTTGGTGCCTGCAGCCTGTTTCTGGTCACATGGCTGGGTACAGTTGTCAGTTGGGCTTTGAGTATTATTCCTAGACAGCCACACACAACTAGGGCTTAGGTTTGACTGGATCGGCCATTACTGACAGGATGGGAGGGAGGAGCTGGGCCCAGCCTCATTTACACCTGAATTGGTGGTGTCCAATCTCCACACGAAGAACCCTGCATTGTCACTTCAGCCAGCTTGGAGCCAGTGCAGGGGAGATAGGGAAGTTAATGCATCTCAAAGTCTCTGTCTAGAAGCTTCTCCCACCTTCCAGAACAAGGGCACCAGGGTATAAAAGAGTATAACACAGGGTATAAAAGAGGGACCTCAGACACCAACTCTTCAGTACACTTCTAGACATGTGGATACTCTACGAGGATGAAGGAATAATGTGCTGTTACCAGGAGTGCCACTCTGCTGGACTGCTACTTTGAAGGAGCTGCTGCCCTTTTGTGCTGACCTGGTCCTGCTGCCCTCTTGCCAGGGAAAGAAGAAATGGACCTGCAACCTCATCTTCAATTCAAGACCTCAGAGTGGCTCAAAGGGCTAGTCAGCTGGCCTCCTATACTGAGCTTTCGGAACATAAAAGACTCTTGAAGAGCTCCTGGACCTGTCACAGCACATTCCTAACCCCTAAGTGGTGCCTCTCGGGTCCTAGACTTTTGGAGTAGTTCAACAGGCACTTAAATCAATCTTTTGGGCTGTTCACAAATGGGCCCGGTCACACCAGAACTGTGTTGTGCGCATGGAAGCTCAGTGCGAGCCACCGCCAGCCAGTCTCTTTGCACAGCAAGCATCGATCGCCATGAAGGATTGCCACCACGAAGCACCAGCCTGCCCATCCATGACTCCTGGCCTGTTGTTCCCACAACTCCCACCACCACCTTGCTCCCCACGATCCTCTCCTACACAAAATGGACTTTTGGCACAAAGCTTGAGAAGGTAAACCTTCAGCAGAACTAATCTGGGACTGTATCCGACCCGCACTCCATCGCAGTAGACCTGAACTTTTGACTTTGATCGGGTCCAGCACGACCAGGTAGCCACGATTGTCTCTTTATGCTTTTGTCTGTATATTCCAGTTTATTCTTTAAAAATTCATAACTCGGGTTATACTGTTTTGATTTTTGTTGTGTGGTCTTGTCTTATTTATTAAATTAAGCTCTGTTTTCATAACCTGGTGTGGGATCTATTTGTGTGGTGTTTTCACTGTTTTACTGTTTGAAGTGTTGCACAAATGCTTTATACATTAGACCTGTGTGGTGAAGTGGAGCCACTTCTGCCACTTTGCAGCAGTGGCTCACGTGTGGCGGGGCGGGAGCGTGGGTCGCAATGAAAAAAAATTAAAAGAAATTAACACTTACCTTGCCGTCGGGTCCCGCATCGTGACACGGCACTCAGCCAGGGGCTGGAGGGGTGGGCATGTTCTCGAAGCAGACTGTAATGCAGCCTGCATGGAGAACAGGGAAAGTGCACATGACTGTTTGGCCGGCCCGAGAGGGCCGGCCAAACAGTCATTGCGCACTTAGGAGGGTTCTACCACTCCTCCCCTGCACTGCAGCCCCGTCTCTCATGCAAAGTTGCCGCAGCAGGAGGACAAAACAAAATGATAATAACATTACTTTATAATCATTTTATTTTTTCCTTTCTTTTACTGCTGCAGAGTAGTGGGGTGACGCTCCTCCACCTTAGTAGAGGAGCCACCACTGCTTTTTAGTGTTTTCTGATTTATGGTTTGAACTAAGATGTTTTCTCTCAGTTGCTGCATTGTGACTGCTACAGAAAGCAGCATGGCCCGTAATGAGATACTGGCTTGTTAGAATTTATGTATGCATGCACTGTATTAGCTCTGTATTTATATTTAGTCTATGTTAGGACAACAAGATGGAGAACTGGTGGTTTTAAATATTCTATGTGAACTAAAAGATTCGTAAGTGAAAATCAAAATCATGCATTTATTGTTATCACGTCTTCTGTAACTCACAAATAATGTTACTCCGGTGTATATTTTGCAAATATTGATTCTATTGCTTAACTGTAATCTTTCTTATCCTGAGTCCTAGTCTTCCACACAGTACAGTTTACCTCAGGTGATTAGTACTGGGATGGGGAAAACAGGTGCAGGGATAACATTACAATTAAATGCTTGCATTGATAAAGTAACAGACCATGGACTTAAAAGTAATCTTGTAGAACCAGGCTACACTTAAAGAACAGTAAGGATGGGCCAGCGTGTGGTACATGAAATCTGAGCTGGAAATTCTGGAACTTCATTTGACATTAGATTGCCTCTGTCTTATCCCTGCCTACCAGTTACAGTCAGAAAGAGGGAGTTTAATAACTGTACAGGGCCTTTTTAATGATGAAACTCAGAGTTCCACCTTAATAAGGCATTGATCTTTAAGGCTTCATACCTTTATTCAATAAACAAAAAAAGCTAACTGTAATGTTTTTGATGTTGCAATTATCCACGTCTGCAAATGTGCTATATCACATTGTAAAAAAGTACTGTGTGATATCGAGTACTTTCTCAATAAGAACATTTAACTAGCTCTTCGCATTCTGGTTCCTGTAACTTGGTCTCTTTTGGAACACAGATATTAGACTGGACCTTGTACAGTACAGTATGCATAATTGCAATAAAAATGATCTTTGTGCAGCACGCCACTGATTCACAGAGCTTGGTCTGTGTTATGCAAAAAGAAGCACATTTAATTGTACATATTATATTACATTATATTATATTATATTATTTACGTATTCATTTATTAATTTATGTATGAATTTTTGTTATATAAAAGTCATACTCTTTCAATAGTGAATGTTTTACGGTGCAGTGATGGTGGTGCATTGAGCAATGAGGAAAGAGAGGTTAACATGAAATCAAACAGAGTCAGTTGTATTGCATATTTAGTATGCTACCTGTATAGATGCAATAGACGAAGACAGACACATAATTAGGGTAAGATATTTCTATAACTACACGGACACACAGATAAGCAATACATACATTTTTACCTTTTTACAAAGAGCTTGGACTTTATCCTATAGTTGTTTGGAGTGGGAATATTTCAGTATTGCAGAAATCCATTATATCATATGTAGACCTTCGCGGAGTTCTGCTCTGCGGAACTCCACGAAGTGACCAAAAAACTCTGCCGTTCTATGCGGTGTTCTGCAAGCGGTGGAGTGCATCAAGTCGCGCTGTTAGCGCTGATTTTTAGCGCTGGGTGTATGTTCCACGTTGAGAAATCAGCACGAACAGCACCATGCACAGCGCAAGAGGGCACTGCTTCTTTCTGCCACTCAAGTAGACAGCTACCTCAATGCAAATGGATGGTTTCTCAATGGGAGCGGTCGCGACCATCCGCGACCACCCACGTTGAGAAATCTCGCTGAGAGGTGGTCTAGCATTGGATTTTCCTCACTCGTGCTTGCCAAGTTAACATTGGCGAGCGCGAGTGAGGAAAAAACTTTGCGCTGCTTTGCAGACCGGAGTTTTTCGGAACTCCGCAGAGCACAGAAAACTCCACAAACTCTGCAAACGGAGCGGAGTTCACCGCCCAGGCCTAATCAAATGACTTTTTCTGTACTTGGCTTATGAGCTGAGAAGGGAAGTTCACCCAGAAAGGAATAACATGAGTAGCCCTGTTGGATGAGTAGCTCCATTGGTGTTAATTCAAATACTTTTATTTAGCCTGAAGCATGACCCTGAGTTTAATTACAAAGCCTACACATATGAAGCTCACCCCATTTACTTAAATGTGCCACATGGGTTCAGTTATACAACTGATACATTCCATTGAAAGGGTTCTTCAATTTCTGTTTTGATGCTTTACTGTCAAATTATGAGCGGAGTGAATTTTGGCAAAAAACCCTCAAATCTCCTGTGTGTTTTCTGTTTTCATCTGACAGACTTGGGGTGAATAGGACATCAATAATAGGCAGAAACAGTGGCAGGCTGGCAAGGAAAGGATGTCCAGAAGCTAATAGAAATGTCCAAAGTTATAAACTTGTCCTTCTGAGATGGTCCATGGCTGTAGATCACAACACTGGAAGTTTCAGTTTCAGCTGAAAGATTGACTGAAGAATGGACTTATCAATATGAGGGCACACTAAAAGGATCTTATATATCTATACAACCTAGAAACTCTGTAGGAACTTCATTACATTGTCCTTACCCATTGATGGAACTATTAAAGAGATTTCGGAGTTCAAAAACAAAAATATTGAAAACCAGAAGAGGAACTACTCAATTTCAAATTCCAGCAGAAACATTTGGAAACAAATATTGACGAATGAAAGTGGGGTTGAAAGGGGCATGCATGAATAAATACTTATTTGGCATTCCTTTACTTTGAAAAGCTTTATGGAACATATAGAATAAGTGCAAATAATAAAAATGATCAAAACAATGAGATATAACTGAATTATAGTCCAAAGAGATTTAAAGAAGAAATAATTGCGAAATACAATGCAATAAATTCAGCTCAATAAATTAAAGCATTTCTCAAATTGTATCGGAATTTGCAGTATATAACACATAGCATTTGATACATTTTTCAATATTTCTAAGTACAGTGGGAGAGAAAAATAAAAAGAGAGGAGGAGAAATAAAAAACATATGTCACAAGTAAAAAAGATAAAAGAAATGTAATAATGATCAAAAAATGAGAATAAGAAGCATGTTGAAAGATATGTGATTAAATGGAGAAAGAAAACTAAATGAGGATATAATAAAGATTCATGGACGTTTAGAAACCTCAACAGTTTTAATATTTATTATGGTATGATTAGATAAGTAGGAAGTCAAAGGCAACCATAACCGGTCCCTTTTGATTCCAGTTCGCAATGTGGCTGAATGGACAGTGTCCAATCTATGATTATGACAAATCATGTTCCACCATATAAGAAAGGAAAGGTTGTTAGAGTTTTTCCAATTGGAGGTAATAACTTGTAAGGCCACTGCCAAGAGAAGATCAACCAACATTTCCCTTAACCTTGTCGCCTGACCAAATATCTGAACAACTACAGAGAAAAACATGAAGAATGGTAAAAGGACTAGTAATAGAAAACAATTGAGACAATTTGTGCCAAACCTGTTTCCAAAAGGAGAGACCCTTTGGACAAAAGAAAAACATATGAAAAAAGTCTGCATGAGAGGCATGGCAAGTCCAACAATTACTGTTAGGTAATAGTTTCATCTTAAAAAGAGAACAAGGAGTTAAAAACAACCTATTATAAAAGGAATACATAGTCTGAGTGGAACTGGCAAAACGAGAAGTATGATTAATTTTGTGCCAAATTTTGGTCCAGAAGGGTATGGTGAAGGAAGACTGCAAATCTTGTTCCCAAGACTCCTCAATTTTAGTTTTAGTCCTGTCTGAGTCTGAAGAAAACTGCTTTATAATAAAAGAAGCCTTGACCTCAATAGGAAAATCGTAAGGAGGAGTGGGAGTGTTGGATGATTGAGAAGGCATTGAAGAAGGGTCTATGACTCCTTATCTGAGAATATCTAAGAAAGTGGCATAATTAGCCTGATAAGAGGAGGGAGTGTGAAATCGAGAGTGTAATTCTTCGATAGCGAGGAAATGATTGTCATGAACGATCTGGGATAACAATATAAGACCATTGGACAAACAAGGAGACCATTTAGGAACCTTATGAGCTATAGTGATGTTGGAATTATACCAAACAGGATTGAATAGCAACAATTGAGATAGAGTATAGATCTGGGAGATGTCTTTTAACAAGGTTGCTAGAATGTTTCAATAGTGGAGAAGACATTGATCGAGGTTTCTGAGTCATAAGAGAAAATTGAAGTAAAGAAAAAGGAGAAATTAGCAAAAGTTCAAGAGATCGCCAAAGCAGATAGCAAGTGGAAGGTGAATTACCTAATGAAGACCAAATCTGTCTAAGAGTGAAAGCGGAATGATATTGAGAGAAAGTAGGAAAATTGACTCCGCCAGTCGTTTTGGAATTTTTGAGTTTGGATAGTGATCCGAGCTGGCCGTTTGTTCCATAAGAATTTGCATAGAAGACCATTAATGGATCTGAAAAAAGTGATAGGTAACCCGAAGAGGAAGCATTTGTAAGTAAAAATGTGATTAATAGGCAAGAACATAATTTTAATTGTATCCAATCTACCCCACCAGGAAAGGTATAAAGGTGACCATTGATCAGACAAGATAGAGATCTTATGTTTTTGAGTAACCATGTTAGCTTGTATAGTGTCTTTGACGGAGGGGAATATAGAATTCCCAAACATTTAATTTTAGAGGAGTTCCAGAGAAAACCCGTATTTTTAAACATCTTTAAAACAAAATGCATTAAGCGGGATTACTTAAGATTTATCAATGTTAAGACAATAACAGGAGACTGCAGAGTAGCGAGATAAGAGCTGAAGAAATTCAGGACCGGAAGCATGAGGATTGGAAATATAGAGTAAAATATCATCAGCATATGCAGTGAACTTAATATTGAGTTGATTAAAAGTGTAACCTGCGAGAGTCTGAGATCTTCCAATAGATTCTGAAAATGGTTCCAAAGCAAGGAAAACAAGTAAAGATGATAAGGGGCAACCATGGGTAGTTACTCTGGTAAAGGGAAAATATTGTGACTGTAAGTCATTAGTGAAAATGGATGTGGAAGGAGAGGTATGGAAAAGTTTGCTATATTGAAGGAATTTGGATCCGAAACCATACCATTTAATGGCTCTGAACATAAAGTTCCAGTTAACACGGTTGAATACCTTTTCGGCATCCAAAGTAACAACAACCAAGGGAGTTTGGCTCCATGTATAATATTTAAAAAGGTGCTTGAGTTATCAGAAATATTACGACCTTTAGCAAAGCCAGATCGCTCAACACTGACCATAGAAGGGACAAAATCATTGGCACGAAGTGCCAGAATCTTAGAAAAGATTTTACAATCTGTATTAATTAGGGATATTGGTCTATACTTTTTGCAGCCAGCCAAGACCTTATCCTTTATTGGAATTTAACAAATCATACCTTGAGAAAAAGAGTCGATTAAGGTGCCAGAAATTAAAATATTCTGTATGAGGGTAAGGAGTTTGGAATCAGAAGGTGAGAGAATTTGGAATAGAATTCAGTTGTAAAACCATTATGTCCTGGAGCCTTGTCCTTTGGAAGTTTGGAGATGGCTAAGCATAACTCGGCTAAAGAGATGTCCGTCTCAAGCAAGGAAAAGTCAATCTGTGGATTCTGAAGTTTGAGAATAGTACTGAAAAATGAATCAAGGGAATCTTGAGTAGGAAGAGTGTCTTCAGTATAGAGATTGGATTAGAACTCACCAAAATGAGTGATAATGTCTTGATCTTCAAATAATTGTTTAACGGCGGCATCATGGATAACTTCTATTTTGAATTTTTGTTTTTTATCCTTTAGATAGTTTGCTAACAATTTGTCTACCTTATTGGAACCACCATAATATTTTGTGTTAATTTTTAAAATAGCATTGCAAGCATTATTTATGGATGATATTATTAAAACTAAGCTTAGCTTGAAAAAGTTGGTCCTAGACATTTTTGTTGGATGAGGAATAATATTTGTGTCTAATTTATTAATATGTTGCAAGAGATGACATGATTCCTTGGTGGCTACTTTTTTCTTTTGGGAAACATAATTAATAATGTGACGTCTTGCAGAGGCTTTGCAAGAATCCCAAACATGGCGGAACTTTACGTCAGAAGTGGAAGAATTCAGTGATAAACTGTTCAAAATTTGTGGCGAATTGTTGATCTTGCAACAAACTATTATTAAAACGTCATCTACTGGAAAGTGTGGGGGAATAGAAGGGCTCTAGGTCTATTATCAAAGGGGCATGATCAGAGTTCAAGATAGGGCCTAACTCAGCATGGATTAAATGTTGTGTAAGGTCTTTGTCGAGGAAACTAAAATCTATTCTAGAAGAGGAATGGTGAGTGGGGGAAAAGAAGGAATATTCTAAAAGACCTTGGTTACAAATACACCAAACATCAACCAGACCTCTATTGGAAACTGTTCTATGAAAGGCCTTTTGCATATTATTGGGGATATATTTAAAAGCTGATTTCCTATCTAAAAACAGATCAAACAACTGATTACAATCACCCCCTAGAATAAGATTGACATTCTTGAGAGAAAACAATTTGGCAGAGAGAATTCCAGAGTTGTGCTCCAACACCATTAAGTCCATAGACATTAATAAAATAAAAAGGACAATCATTAATAGTAACATCTAAATGAATACCATCAGCATCAATTTGTTGTTGCAAAACATTAACAGATAGACTTTTGTGAAATAATATGATTACACCATTTTTATGAGAGACAGCTGGAGAACAGTAAACAGACCCAATCTTTTTTAAGCATATATTGAATGTAATGTATTTTCTAAGAAGATGGGTTTCCTGCAGCAAAGCTACTTGACAGGAGGATTTCGAGAGGTGTGTAAGAACTCTCTGTATTTTAACAGGGCTGCGGAGACCTTTGACATTCCATGAAATAATTCCATTCATGGAAAAAGTTGTAAAACTTGATATATAACAGCAACCTCATGCAAAACATATCTAATACAGGAGAAAAAATGCATACAAACAGCTATGCCAAAATGGAAAATATATAAAAAAGAAATAAGATATATGATAAAATTAGAGAAGTAAAGATAAAAATGGGGAAATAAGAAATAAGAACAGAAAAAAAAGCCAAAGAAGGCTCAAAAGAATTAAAAAAGAAAAGAAATACTAGAACACAGTCAAAGAACCAGAAGATAGGAAGAAAGAGGGAAAAACAGTAAGGAAAGAGGGGAAGGTAAAGGGATGTGAGTCTGGAAAAGTCCCAAAAGAATCCTGAAAAGTATCGCCAAGAGTTAAAAGGGACATCAGAGAAGGATCGGAATGAGAAGATAAATTGAAGAGAGAGCACCAAGGAACGCCATGAAAGATGAACCAGCCGAAGTACCCAGTCTGGAACTACAGAAATCAGTTGAAGAATTAAGTGGCCAGAGTAGAGAAAAAAAAAGAAGAAAGGCAGGAAAGGGACAGGAGCAGAGAGCAACAATGAAAAACATACATAACCATAAGTAACAGACTAAGAAACAAACTTACCCATCAGGGTGGAACACTTGGGAAGAATGGTCCAATAAAGGGAAAATCAGATAACATCCGGACAACCAACAAATGGAGGACGCCAACACTGAAAGACCTGGGAAGGGAAAAATAAAGAGAGAAGGCCTTGGTGATAAGGTAGATTGGAACAGCAAGACAATAATATAATAACCTCCCTAAAAGCGGTTAGATAAACAATAGAATTCAAAGCATATGTAAAATTTCAGGATCCATCAGTGTCCATGGTTTCTCTTTGTGCCGATGAATGAATTCCTTAAGTTGTGCTAGAGAAATGAAGGAAGTAGTCCTGTCCTTATAAGTGATCTTGAAGGTGCATGGGTGTAGAAGGACATATCTGGCACCAATATCATGTAAAGATGGATGTAGACTCAAGAATTCTTTGTGGCATGCAGCAGTGACCGGCGAAACATTCTGCGTGAGAAACATCTTGTGACCAGACCAGATCATCTGCTTACATTGCTTAGAGGCAGAAAGAACTTGCATAAGGTCTGTGTATTGAAGAGAAAAGATGATAATTCCTTTGGGTTTTTGGGCCAAGATGATTGGCTCTTTGAATATTAAGAGGAGAACTGTTAGTGAGACCCACTTTCTTGGATAGGTTTGTGTGAAGAAAAGCAATCACATCTCCTCCTTCTGTCCCTTCTTGTATTCCGTAAACTCGAAGATTGATTCACCGGTTATGATTTTACAAATATTTTGTGTGTCATTTGAGAGCCTCGATTTCCTTGGACAAACTAGTTACTTTAGAAGAAGTGTCTCAAAATTCCGCATTGTGAAGCTCAAGGTCTGAGACCCATACTTCAAGGGATGACCATTTGTCATCAAGATGTTGAAGCATGGTGGTGGTGTCTAGCATGAAAGGTTTCAGCATTTTTAGTTCATCCATAAAATCCTCCAAGGTGATTGGGAGGGGTGATTTTCTAGAAGACGCGGGGTCCTTTCTAGGTCTCTTGCTATTGCCAATAACATTCTCCTTGCATTTGGCAGAAGAGGTAATATTGAGTGAATCCTTTTTCATGGAAGTGTTGCCACCATCCGCCATATTGAAAAGGTGATGTACAAGGGAAGGAAAGTTATGAGCAGTACCATATGATGAAAATAATGAGCCTTCTCTTGAGGAAATTGGTAGACCAAAACTGACAGTAGCCAGCAGACGCCTATATATAGATATTTATGAATAACACTTTCTGCTTACAGAAGAGTGAACTACACTCACAGGGTAGCAGTGAAGAACCCCAATCTCTCTCAAATAGGCTAATTCTCCATAATGCGCACATCACCAACTTATTTCTAGGAAAAATAACTGACAAACTAAGACAGCTGCAAGTGACCACCATCGCATATACAATCTGGCCGTTAGTGAACTGTCTAATGGGTAAAGCAGACTCAATCAAACACTGTCCAAAATGAAAAGGAAGCCTCAGAAAAGGAGAGATGAAGTCCATACTGGAAAAGAAATGTTTTTAGAAGTGAAATTAAAAATAATGTTGAAGGCAAGGCCCAAGTCTGTATAATGACTGATGAGTGAGCAAGCCAGGAGCGCAGATTCCTGTCAGCGTACTATTTGGTGGGAAAAGCTCCGTCCCTGCTCGTCCGCTAAGAGGAAAAAGGGTCAGACTATGTAATGATTGGCTCTCCAGGCAAGCCGAAACACTCACTGGCCAAATCACCCCGCCTTCAGGATTCAACCACCTCCATGTAGGGCAGGTGGTATCACTCCAGACGGAAAACAGAAGCAAAGTCCTGACCGGGGAGCAGGAGCTCCATTATTAGGCGGCCTGTGCATCCAACGCATTCCTTGCTACTAAAAAAAAAAAAAGAATTATTATTTGATCAAAAGTAAACATTGTTCTTGTACTTGCTTGATGACCTTTTCCGAGATGGAAACATTTTGGAAGAAAGGAGTAAACAGGCTGCCCTTAAACTTCATAGTGGTTACTTAGGACAATACATTTCTTACATCCACATGGTGTCAAATCCTCATGCGCGCAGAAGGGGGCCTACTAACTAAAAGAGCCGAGATGTAAAATGGCTTAAAGAAAGCTGCATATTGGCACTCCTACTCTTTTCCTTGTGTGTTTAGGATTTTCCTGCAAAATCGTACATGTGATTGGTGGGATTCAATCAGTGGCAGCTCCTCCGCTATTGGCAGAGGAGCATCACCCCACTGCTTTTAAGCAGTGCAAAGTATGACACATAAAATGATAATAACTTTGAGTTATCATTTTATGCTTTGTGCTGCTTTGCTGGCGGTGGTCCGGGCTGCTCTGCTCTCGGAGCAGGGCAGGGGACGAGTGGCTTGCCCACTCCTAAGTGCACAATGACTGTTTGGTCGGCCCTCTCAGGCTGCCCAAACCAGTCATGCGCACTTTCTCTGTTCTCCATGCAGGCTGCATTACGGCCTGCATGGAGAACATGCCCAACCCTCAAGCCCCTGGCTGAGCGCCGTGTCACGACGCTCAGACCAATCACAAAGCTGCATTGCAGGGTTGTGATTGGTCAGGGAAGCCTGGGTGCTTACCAATCACAACGCTGCATTGCAGCATTGTGATTGGTCAGTGGGGCCTGCCTGTGCTTCCTGTTCCAGACGAGGAGAGCAGGAGCAGCGATGCTGGCCCCGGGGGCAAGGTAAGTTTATTTTTTTTATATTGCATACCCCAACCCCCGTGCGACTCCCCCATTGTGCGGCACCCCCGCAACACCACTAAAAAATGTTTTGCAAATAAGCGGCATCAAAAGTAAAATCATGTTTTTTCCACTTTTCATCAAAAGTTGAAGATCAAATGGACGATTGCACCAGTGCTAATCTAAAGGGTGATACAGTACCTTTCCAAGAATTCCATATGAAACTTATGGAAGGGAGAGTGATGTCTCACAGTGCAGATCTCAAAACCCCGTATAATACTACTGGAAATAAACAACTACAGGCTGTACTGTAAGTTTACCATTACAAAATACCTCCAACACTCATATGGAATTCAATGTATTCGAGTACACAAACAAGGTTCACTGGATAAAGCAGAGGTAAAGATCCATAGGTCTGTTGTTTCAATTAGAAAAAGTCTTCTCAGAGAAGCCCTGTATATCACCACTGTAAATAAACAACTACAGGCTGTACTGTAAGTTTACCATGCCATGATAACTCAAACACTCAATGAATTGCAGAAGGCAAACAAAGCTTTCTGGATAAAGCACAGGGAAAGATCCTTAAGTCTCTAGTTTCTGATAGAAAAGGACTTCTCATACAAGCTCTAACATTAGAACTGGGTATAACCAGTTTTTACGTAAAAGACCTTAGGTGTACCAAATGGTGGTGTTTTCTTCTAAAGAGGCTGCACCTAAGAACATAAAAATTGATTAAACAAATTTGAACAGCTCCAGCCATTAACTTATGACTTATGTAAAAATATGAGGCCCGATTCACAAGTTGCATTTTGTACTACATAAGTAGTATTCCAATAGTATTACTTACTACCTCACCCACCACCTGTGCAGTCTCTGTTTGAGACCTTCTGCTGCAAGGCCAGGATTTCTGTTGTAGTTTCATGTTCCAGTATCACATCATGTATGTAGCAAAGTCATGAATTCGCTCACACTCAAAGTGCCTCTGCACAAAGGGGGGCCCTTTACACGCCCCTTTCTTATAACAACTTGCAAACCCTATTTTGCGAATCAGTAATAGGTTACTGACTCGTAAAATAGGGTTGGTACATAGGAAAATGTATTTTGTCAGTCACAAACGGCCTGAAGGGCTGTTTGGGACCAGTAAAATGCGTTGTACATCTGGCCCATAGAGACTAGTTCTGCATTCGATATTCCATGTACTTGTGTATCTATAAATGTATTACTTTCCTTCTAATTCAGCATATCCAATGCACTACCCTATTTCTCACCCTATACGGCTCTCAACATATCCTCTACCTCAACTCTCTGACTCATCTCAACCCTCTTTCTACTACTCTTTCCAATGCACTACCCTATTTCTCACCCTATACCTCTATCAATATATCCTCTACCTCCACTCTCTCATTCATCCCAAACCCCATACCACTACTATGATCCCCAAAAAAAACCTTTCTAGACTCTTTCCTAATCTACCCCTCCTTGCATCATCTCATACCTCTTTTACTATTCGGATCTCCCATACAAGCCTTTCTAAACCCTTCCCTCTGACTCTTCCCCCACCTCCCTTTTACTCATTCCAAGCCTCCACCTACTGCTATGAGCTCCAAACGAAAAAATAAGAATTCTAAATACTTCCCTCTTCTATCCCTCCACTATCCTTTTCAATCCAAATAACAGAATAACATGTCCACCACTCAAATGAATTTCACATTTCACTATACTAATTCACCACTAATCCTTTATGGGTTCCGGAGTAGTGTGCTACCCGCCGAAAAATTGCTTCAACACCTCTTCAGGGGTAGCAAGCGCTATATAAATGCAAACCTTTTCCCTCTATCCCTCCCCTATACTTCTCAATACAAATAACTGACTAACATAACCACCACTCAAATTACTTTCATATTTCACTATACTAATTCACCACTAATCCCTTAGGGGTTCCGGAGTAGAGTGCTACTCGTCGAAAAAGCACTTCAACACCCCAGCAAACCTTTTTCCCCTCTTCTATCCCTCCACTATCCTTCTCAATACAAATAACTGACTAAGATATCCACCACTCAAATTACTTTCATATTTCACTATACTAATTCACCACTAACCCTTTATGGGTTCCGGAGTAGCATACTACTTGCCGAAAAAGCACTTCGACGTCTCGTCAGGGGTAGTAAGTTCTATATAAATGCAATTACAATACAATGCAATACAATACAATGCAATTCATAAACTGTTGTATTCCGCTTTAGGTGTCCGTATATAGGTTTTCCTGAAACATGTCCTTATATAGGCACAATTCGCATTGCCCTTATGTAGGCATAAGATCCCAGTCCTTATTTAGGCATTAGCCATGCTGTCCAAATACAGGCATGGTCACTTACATTCGTCCACCCTAACGTCACAACGAGTTCTTAGAAACCAGACCCTTAAGCTCTTGGGAGTTCCCCTAGCACAGGACTATTGATTTCTCCAAGAACTCATTTATTATGCATGAACCGCTATACCTTAAGGGTTAATTCCTGACGTCTTCCTCTGCCCGACTTTACGTCAATACTAACATTCCAAGGCACTTACCAGGTATAAATATGCCTTCCCTTACCCAAGAAAGTGGGAGGAGACCTCGACTTTAGAGGAGCCCGTGTCCCGGCCTGACGCACTGACAAGAGACGCTGTCATCCCTGCTCGCAGAGAATCCAGCTCCCAGTGTTCTGACTCCCTTCGCGGGGTGTTAGAGTTCGAGATCCGGAAGGAGATTCCCACCTCTCTCATTCTCAAGGTATGGAGCTGACTAGAACCTAGAGGGACTCTTGGCATACTAGACTTGGCATACTAGACTTGGCATACTAGACTATAGCATACCATACTATAGAATACTTCACCTATTTCTAACCTTGCACTACACTTAGGTTAGGTACACTGGGGTAGGACTCGTTAGAGAAGCATCTTATGAGTACTCGCATTTTTAGCTTATGTTATTTATGTATATGAATATATGTGTCATAGCTAAAAGATAATGCTAGAGCAGTATTATTTCTTTCTACTGCTTACGCTGTACATTATATATCTCGCATACTGTCTTGTGATCATAACAGCTCATATCTCTTACACGGGAAACAAGACTGTTCAATAAATCCTTTTTATTGAAACGCCCGTCTATTCTTTCTGTGTAACTCTGAAGAAACTAAGCATGCACGATTAGCTGAGTGAAACTGTTATCTATTGTTTCCACGATTCTGAGAGTGTTCCGATTCTAAAGGGAAACACAGTTGTCATGTTTATGCGGTTGCCAGAAACTACTCCCTTCTTGTTTACAAGGAGTTTCTAGTGGCCTCTGAGTTAGCTGGCACAAAGTAATTAAGTTTAATATACTCGATAGGGACATACTGACCTCAGTCCTATGTCGAATCTATAGGGTATATTATTCCAATGCACAGAGCCTATTAGGGAAATAGGAACTACACTACATGGCGCCCAACGGTTTGGTGAGGCACTAATTTAACGCTAGATACTGAGTAACTCAGTCGTGCTTTTCTCTCAGAGACCCCTACTCACATACTCCATAAGACGTCTGGAGTGGGTAGGGTTAAATATCCGCCAAAGCTAAATAGGACAAACAACCTATAGATTAGCTGTTTGGTTTGTTCAACGTTGAAGGATACAGTGTTCCAAAATATTGTGCACCTTATCTTTTGTTTCCTTGAAACGTGTTCTACGTTTTTCAAAAAACAAATGTCCATACACGGGGATAATGGCACCGAGGACGGTGTAGCTGCGGCAGACCCAGTCGTAACAGCTTTTAACTTTACAGGTTTAAATGAAACCGATGAGGGTGTTATAAACATCCCTCCAAACTTAAGGAGAGCCATCACTCTAAAACTTATAAAACACGGCCTACCACCAAGAGGTGGTAGAGCAGTTTTCATGATAGAGGCACACAAATCCTTTCAGACAGAGGTATTCTATTCATGGATAGTATTCCCAGAATCAAATCCAATAACAAAACTATTTCACTTCTTTAAAGAAGATGAACCACCAGAGGAATATATTCCTTTCGAGGATATGGAAATTCCACTCACATACCAGGAGCATAATCTCTGGTTTAAAGGCGCCCTAAAACATCACAAAAACATTACCAGGCTCGGTCCACTAGGTAGACCAGGAGCAACATGGCCGATTCTAGCCGGCTACACACCTCATCCTGACATCGATGTAATGTCAGACGAGGAATTACTTACTCAACTACAAGAGTTAATAAAAATTTACAGACAATTAGTCCAATATGTCATGCAGACTTTCACAGTCCAACCACCAATGACCATTCCAAATCAAACCCCTCATCAGGGGAATACACTAAAAATTACTCCACAGACTTTACACGCAGTCATGGGTAAAATGCCCACAAAACGTGAACAAATTCCATTCTGGATAGCTCAAAAAATTACTCAAATCGAAGCAGTATTTCCAAATACTAGCCCTTATGAGAAACACAGAATCCTAACAATCTGTTTACCAATGGGGATCACACCACAACTGGAAGATTGCACCACTTGGGGCGCAGTCTTTGCTGCCATCTATACTAAAACACATGGTGTTCCATCAATTGCAGTAATACCAGATGTCCTGAAACAAATTCAAAACGAATACGGGGCAGAACCTGCTCTGAATTTAGGTATGAAATTACTGAAAAACTTCGACCAGGTCTCAACAATAATATTATCTAATATTAAAGGGGAGGCAGCATCAGTGGCGATCCGCCAACGCTTAAGGGAATTTGATGTAACAGAACATCAACATGAACTACCCAGAATAATAGAACAATCTTATGCAGAATTAGGCAGAGATAGTTTGGGTGGAAAACCATTGAAGCCAAAACTATCTGAAAGTCCTGAGAAGGACTCTATTAAACAAACTCCTACATCTTCTAAAAAGAAGTGGGAAACTAATAAACAAAATTCAAACGAGACACGTTCTCAATCCCGAGGTAGGTCTCCTCAAAAGGAGCCCTCTGAAAGGAGGTATAATCTCAGGAATAGGGATAATTTAAGAAAACCTGACAGGTATCAAGATACTGATACACGTTCCTCTCGTACCTTTCAGATATCGTCACAGACATCGGAAAGAAGAGGACGGTCAGAACATAGAGAAGAACGCGTGAAATCCAAAGACCATAAACACGTTCAGAAAAATAAATCAAAGCCTCAATTCACAAAAAAGATGGTAGCAGGTCTGAAGCTCAGACATGCCGAGAATACTGAGAACACAGCTCAAGAACGGAGAATGGGCTCAGACAATGCTGGACAGTGCAGCAGAAGTCACAATAGCTCGCCAGAACCTGAAGGAACTTCTGGAGACAGTGGACTTGAATGAGTACATCACAGTAGAGACTGTAGACACCAGGGTTAGTGCTCCACAAAAGTTATATGAAATAACACTCCGAATGGAGGGAGACATACCAAGAAAAGTGAAAATACTCTTTTGGGAGAAACTTTCAAGGGGTTATGATATACTTCTAGCAGAAAAGGACTGGCCACCAAACTTTGTCAGAGAGTGCCCACATGGTGAGGACATCATTATGCCTGCCTTCTCCAACCATATTCCAATTCACCTAAAATATACTTATGCCAGGAAATGGGCAGTTGCCCAGGCCCCAGCATTTTACAAAAATCATGTAGGATGGGATGAGGACTCACCTCACCACAAAATACATCTAAAAAATGAACCTACTGCACAAAGGCAGTACCCAATAAAGCAAGAAGCTAAAAAACAGGTCAGGGAGATCTTAGATCAACTTGAATACCAAGAGGTGATTGAAACATGCACCTCCTCAATGAACAATCCTTTGTTTCCTGTATCCAAACCAGACAATACATATCGTCTAGTTTTGGATTACAGACACTTGAACACTTGTTCCAAAACATTTGCAGTGCAAAATGCACATAGTACAGCAGTAATGAATAACATTGTGCGCAAAAAATATAAAACCACATTGGACATTTCAAATGGTTTCTTTTGTCAAAACATAGCACCTGAAAGCAGGTACTTAACAGCTTTCTCAATAATGGGGACCCAGCGTCAATTTTGTAGACTCCCACAAGGGTTCAAAAACAGCCCAGGGTTATTCTCAGCAAGAGAAACAGAGTTACTACAAATTTATGATAATGAGGCATTATCATATGTCGATGACATCTATCTGACAGACGATGACCTGGATAGGCACTTGAACAGGGTGAGTACCATTATATTGGGCTTCGCCTCTGAAGGCTATAAGTTCAACTTTAAAAAATCCAGAATTGCCCATCTCAATGTCCTTTGCCTAGGATATGAGCTTTCAAGTGAAGGCAAGAGCCTGGCAGCTAACTTTTTAGAAAAGTGCGCGCTGCTCCAACCTCCAAAAACGCTGAAAAACTTACAATCAATCTTGGGTTTCCTAAATTTTGAAGAACTTTCATTCTAAATTACGCAGAAAGGTTTAAACCTCTCTACGAATTAATCAAACCTGATTTTTCAACAAAACATTGGACACAGGAACACACAGAAATCCTGTGTTCACTCCAAGCTAACATGTTAGCAACAAATCACTTACAAATACGCGTAAATATACGCAATTTAGTGATCCGAATAATTTCGGGTCAATGCGGATTCACCTATTTAACATTTAATGAGGGTGAAAAAGTACCAATAGCATACAAATCACATTTGTATACACAAGCAGAAATGCGCTTCACTTCAACAGAAAAAATACTGACAGCAGTTCAAACCGCTGTAGCAAAAGAAAGAGCTCTAGCCCAAGGGAAACGCATTATTGTCGTAACTCCAGTACCAGCCTTAGAGGCGGTCACAAAAGCGAGCATTCCAAATTTAAAAGCTTTACATCCTAGATGGATACAATGGGTTAATTCTCTTGCTGCAACAGATGTTGAATATGTTTTTGATCCTGATTTAAAAACACAAGCGTTCCTGCAATATGAACATGAATGTCCTCTGCCCACTGAAATTCTGCCTCTAGATCAGTATGAATTTATAATTTACACTGACGGATCCACACAACCCGCTACAGGGAGTAAGCAAGCTTACAGTGCAGAATGCGCAAACGTTAAAGGTCGCATGCAAGATGGTAACTTCAGACCAATGGTCACTAAAACTCAATCTCTAGGAGATTGTACAGCTCAGCGAGCTGAACTACAAGCATTCAAACTGGCACTTGAAAATACAGATCACGAATTCCCCACACTCATAGTGTGCGACTCTTTTTACTGTGTTCAGTCGTATAATGAATATATACAAAATTGGCTTGAAAACGGGTTCAAAGATGCAAAAGGTGGCACAATAAAGCATAAAACGCTTTGGGAACAAGTAGTTCAGTTGAAAAACGAACTATCAAAAGCTCACGTGAGTCATCAACGTGATGGCGTTCACGTTGCAGGGAATTCATTGGCTGATGAAACCGCAAAGGGGGCTGTTCAGACGGCTTCCATAGCTGCGATCACTCGTTCAAAAACGAGAATAGACAGTGAGATATTGTTGGCTGTCAATGCTTCAAGCAAAGGCAGTGGTGCAGCGTTACCAAAGAAATTTCCACTCAAGTACTCTTATGTAATTGATGCAAACAACGTTCCTTTTGCTCGAATCCCTGGAGTGGGGGATAGGGTAATTCCAAACATGGAACGTAGAGCAGCTTTGATTTATGAAGCACATCTGGGGGAGGGTCTGTCACATCAAGGGATCTCTAAAACAATATTAACATTAAAAGAGATGTACTGGTGACCTGGAATGAATACACAGATTCACATCTTCATCGATGACTGCATAGACTGCAATAGACAGCGTGGTGCAGAAAGCCATCAGACACCAGACTACGAAGTAGCCTGCCCAGTACAGACACCATTGTTAGACAGCATTAGACTATCTACGCGCAGGCGTCCTTATGGAAAAATGCAATCCCACAAATACTAAGTCAAGGTTCCTATGGATATGGCCTCAGCGCTCGGCTGACGCTCGAACTGTTATAAAAGATTTGCGAGTCTTTATCGGTACATACGCAATTGGCACACTACATTCTGACCAGGGCCCTGCGTTTAGCTCTCGGGCTTACAAAGAAACCATGGCCAGTTTGGGCGTAGCATTGCGGTACTCCTCTCCGTTTCATCCTGAGGGAAATTCTGTTGTGGAAAGGAAAAACCGGGACATAAAGCAGTCTATAACAGCTAGAGTATTAGGTTCGGGTGATGGGTGGGTCAAACATCTTTATGGGTCCAACGCTCATTAAATAATTTGCCAAGAAGTTCTCTAGGGGGTCACTCCATATGAGGTCCTATTTGGGACAAGAATGTGGGTTCCTGATCTCGAATGTAAAGGCACAGTGGTGGAAAATAAACCCTTTGATATCAAAGATCGTTTGGCTGTTTTACAGGATCTAAATGAACTAAGATCGAAACAAAGCAACGTGTTCCTGAAGCCAACCACCACTGGGGAAACACCGGCAGTCCCAGCAAGGCCTGTCTGGATCCCAAAAGTTGGGGATCTAGTCAGAGAGAAGATTGCGGACAAGAAGGAATTTGGACCTTCTTACAGACAACCAGTACCTGTCCTAGCCGTACACGGAACAAGAACAGTACTTCTGCCGCCCCTTGCTGGAAAAAAGGAGAAAAGATTTGTGTCAATCGACCTCATCAAACCACAGTATGTGGCCAATACTAAATAGTAGGCCTCGTGGACTCCGACCTAGTAGCAGACGCACTCCTCTCGCTACTATCCAAGAGGTTCGGACTGAAAGACTCATAACCATCGAGAATTCAGCCGTAAGAGATGAAGGACTAAGCAACAATGCTATGGAACTCGCCCCTCTTGAAACTCAAGTAACAGTTTGTCCAGATACACCTGTCTACACCAATGTAACAAGTGATCAACTGGTTCCAGAGATTTCAACGAATCCTGATGCAATTCCAACAATTGACAGAACTGCTTCTGGCTATTTCATTAACTTTGATACGATTTCTGAGGATCCGAGTGAACCTGAAACGACGCCAGCCCTAAAAACTTTCAAACAACAAGTACAAGACCTTTTTCATTTCCTGAAAGAGACTTATCTGGTTTCACCATGGATTGAACTATGGATTATTTCTGGAATATTTTTCTTTCTGCTTTGGGTAGCTTTGGTTATGACTATCAGCGTGCTTATAAATGGCAGATACATCCATATGGACACTGAAAGTAAAAATGTGAACTTACTTTTGAAACCACACAAATCATCCCATCGTGAAGCAAGAGACTTGTCAGCAGTGAACATCACAGCCGTTCCTATACAGGATGGTATAGTGTGGGACAAAATCGATTTCGATATATTCAGCCCAACAGAACTTTTGAACATTCCACATTTATTTAAAATTTCATTAAATGATTTTATTACCTCCAGTACCTATTCTGATGATTGGGACTTTGAGACTGTAAATGACATGATGTCTGATCTAGAAAGGTCTGCGGCATTCTCTAACAATGAATACTTAGAGGGTTCATCAGACTACGAACAGCTTTATTGTTATAACCACTATGGTCATCATTTCTTGCATAAATCTGCAACACCTAGAAATGTGTTTATGTTTAAACAATGGGAACATTGTCCTACACCACCAAGGGGTAGTTCAAAAACGTTTGCTAAAAAGTTTCCATATTTTTCAGGGTACAATACATCCGATCCAGAAACGTTTTACTATAAAAATGTAAACAAAACAGGACAGAAAATGATGTCAACTAATACAAAACAGATTTATTCTGCAGCCTTTATTACCCAACTGTCTAGACATGGATTTGACTTTTGGAAAGACACAATTGACACAAAATCTGTCTGGGGTTCTAAAGATTGGCAAGTGCAGGGGATAGAAGCTTTGTTTAGAGCATGTATCATCTCACAGCAAATAATGTTTTTGAATGACACTGTGCAACAATGTCTTGCCTTGGTTTAGCCAAGATCAAAGACATGAACACACCTTCTTTACCAACACCTGCAAGTAATAGCACTACACAGGGAGCGGTCACAGTAGACACAATACTACAAAACAACAGAACAGATCCTGATTGGAAAAAATGGTTACTCTGGCCCACAGACACAAACATCTGTCAAGAAAGATTCCTGAATAGAAGACAGGGCTTTACTATCCATAGGCCAGACCCATGTTAGGTTCAACGACAACATCCGGGGGTAGTAACAACATACAGGGGCCGATTCCGATGTCGGACGGACTCAGGTCCGTCCGACATCGGTCAGGAGCCGAAACCGACTGACCTGCTGTCGTCGGTTACGCCCTGCAAGTACGATGTGACCGAACCCTGTTCGGTCGCACTCGTATACTACACAATGGGAGCATGCATTCCGAGCGGAATGCATGCTTGCATTGTGGAAAGCAGGGGTGCAGTTCATCCCTGCACCCTGTGGCCGGCACCCCAAGATGCCTGCCACCGGGTGCAGGGATCAACAGAGGTGCACCATAGGTGCCCCCAGGCCGCCATTCGGCGGCCTCGCACCCATGGGGGCCCTACTGGGGGCCCCCAAAGACAGTTACCAACTGCCTTTTCATGCCGGAAAGACCGGCACGAAAAGGCAGTTAGATCTGCCATCGTACTCCCTCGGTCGTGAAGAGGCGGCCGGGGAGTACTGTAGGATTACCGGACGGCAGACGGGCTCTCCGAGCCCGCCGTAAGCCATCCGGAAATCCGAAGTCGGATTCCTTTCCGACCGAGCCCATCGGAATAGCTCGGTCGGAAAGGAATCCGGCCGGCACGTTCCGATTCAGTCGGAAGGGCTCTGACCATCGTTCGGTGCCCTTCCGGCCGAAATCGGAATCGGCCCCTCAGTGTAGGAAAATTGTGCCTCGACTGGTTACAAAAATCTACACTCGAGGATGTGAAACAACACTTATCTTTACTTAAAGAAGACGCAGACCTTAAGGAATTCTTGCTAGGACCAAGAAAAACGTCAAAAACGTTTCATATATGCCGGCATTTATGCTGCTTATAATGAAGTATGGAAGGTTTCACAGGCAGAGGCCGCAGAACGAATCCGTGAGCTTGATCGTATTAACTTAGAGAAAACTCTCTCTGTGGTCGACAATGGGTTAACAACTTTGTCATCCAGAATTTATTCATTGGACAACATTGTATCCTCTGCTATAGACATACTGGAACAAGATTTAGCCATGTTACAACAAGGCCAATCTCAGTTACGTTCTATTATGTTATTAGGCTGGATGCTGCAATCTTTGCGTGCGGGCTATGTGCCTTGGCGTTTTATCAACACGTCGTCTCTGTTTGCAGAATACAATCTAACAGATAAACAGATTGAACTGGCACAAAGGGGAGCAAAGTATACAGTGCTGAACATTGAAAAACTGAAAAAATTACCCTTTACGGTAGCAGAAAAACCAGCTACAGAATGGCTTATCCATGGCAAAATAACTCTGCCTGTCACTACTTTTCAGTTTCAGTATTGCCTCAAACAAATGCAAGAAGGCAAACATGAAAGTTTGGGTAAAGAATACATTAAGACATCCTGGGATTTACCTTACGAATACAGATGTTGGAGTGGGGATCGTGAAGTGTTTCTAAGCGGCACACCCTTTGAAAATGCACTAAGCGGTTCACTCATATGTCAGGACATTTCTTTACACGGGGCTTGTAATGGTTCTGTGGCAAATTTGTCCTGCCACCAGCAGGGTACACCAGCTACTGTGATTAATCCAACGTTTGGCCAACTTTCTAACGGGAGTTACCTCATGTTGAATGATCAGAGTTGCTGTGGCATGTTGCCAGGCATCCCATATCTGGTAATGGTCGACTCCAGGGTTACTTGTTGTATGCAAGTATTGTTCCCCCCAATAGACACAGTCAGGGAGTCGCCTCTATGGCCTTCATTGAATGTTTCTTTTATACGTTTTGATACTTTAAGCAGAATGAAAGCCATGCTTTTGCAACAGACTGTGCCTTTGACCTCGGCCAAAGAAATCTATGATTTACAAATTGCAAGGACTTCGGCTAATATACAGGCTTTAATTCGTACAAACTGCCCTATACATTTCGTAGAAATGATTGGACGTATCTTAAACATGACCCATACACTGACTTTGATTCGGTTCACAGTGTACCAGGGAAGCAATGAATTTGGCCTCCATATTTTCAAAACAGAACAAAACTTGGAACTCTTCCTAAAAATTGACTTTTTCTTTTTTTCAATTTTTTTGAAAATACATGGCAATTCAATCTGCTTACAGTAGAACTATTCATATAAAACGGACTTCTTTGAATACTTCCAGGGACACATTGTCACCTTATTTACCACAATTTAATTTAGTACCATGATATGCAATGGCTTTAATTTTTGAAAACTTGTCAACCATTTTCATCATATGTATATATTTCTGTTTATTCATTCATGTTGCATTTATTTCCAATTTATGCTTAGAATGAAAAAATGCTTTAAAATGTACAGTACCTATTGCATTACATGTTT
This sequence comes from Calotriton arnoldi, assembly GCA_963921515.1. NCBI lineage: Eukaryota > Metazoa > Chordata > Amphibia > Caudata > Salamandridae > Calotriton > Calotriton arnoldi. Next base: position 1,590,461 of record CAWUFW010003114.1, read on the forward strand.
AGCAACAGTTCTTTTAAAACTTCTTTTAATATGCTTTCAAAAATGTTTTTAGCAACATGTGGTACTCAGTTTAATGTTTAGCATTTAGTATTATCGTTCATTCGAAAGTGGAGTGGGTGTTGTATTCCGCTTTAGGTGTCCGTATATAGGTTTTCCTGAAACATGTCCTTATATAGGCACAATTCGCATTACCCTTATATAGGCATAAGATCCCAGTCCTTATTTAGGCATTAGCCATGCTGTCCAAATACAGTCATGGTCACTTACATCCGTCCACCCTAACGTCACAACGAGTTCTTAGAAACCAGACCCTTAAGCTCTTGGGAGTTCCCCTAGCACAGGACTATTGATTTCTCCAAGAACTCATTTATTATGCATGAACCGCTATACCTTAAGGGTTCATTCCTGACGTCTTCTTCTGCCCGACTTTACGTCAATACTAACATTCCAAGGTACTTACCAGGTATAAATATACCTTCCCTTGCCCAAGCAAGTGGGAGGAGACCTCGACTTTAGAGGAGCCTGTGTCCCGGCCTGACACACTGACAAGAGAAGCTGTCATCCCTGCTCGCAGAGAATCCAGCTCCCAGTAATCTGACTCCCTTCGCGGGGTGTTAGAGTTCGAGATCCGGAAGGAGATTCCCACCTCTCTCATTCTCAAGGTATGGAGCTGACTAGAACCTAGAGGGACTCTTGGCATACTAGACTTGGCATACTAGACTTGGCATACTAGACTATAGCATACCATACTATAGAATATTTCACCTACTTCTTACCTTGCACTACACTTAGGTTAGGTACACTGGGGTAGGACTAGTTAGAGAAGCATCTTATGAGTACTCGCATTTTTAGCTTATGTTATTTATGTATATGAATATATGTGTCATAGCTAAAAGATAATGCTAGCGCAGTATTATTTCTTTCTACTGCTTACACTGTACATTATATATCTCGCATACTGTCTTGTGATCATAACAGCTCATATCTCTTACACGAGAAACAAGACTGTTCAATAAATCCTTTTATTGAAACGCCCGTCTATTCTTTCTGTGTAACTCTGAAGAAACTAAGCATGCACGATTAGCTGAGTGAAACTGTTATCTATTGTTTCCACGATTCTGAGAGTGTTCCGATTCTAAAGGGAAATAAAGTTGTCATGTTTATGCGGTTGCCAGAAACGACTCCCTTCTTGTTTACAAGGAGTTTCTAGTGGCCTCTGAGTTAGCTGGCACAAAGTAATTAAGTTTAATATACTCGATAGGGACATACTGACCTCAGTCCTATGTCGAATCTATAGGGTATATTATTCCAATGCGCAGAGCCTATTAGGGAAATAGGAACTACACTACAAATCCTTTGGTTGGAGGTCTACACTTTCGCCCTTCCTTTTTTTCTGTGGGGGGATCTCTGTCACTGTGGTGGAAATCGCTACACACATAAGTATACTATTTTGTAGTAAGGGCTAAAGGGACCATGCAGAGTTGTGGGAAAATGGAGACTAAATATTCCAAAACAAGTGGGGCTAAGGAAAAACATAAGGATGGGTTTGGAAGAGACATGCTAATACAAAACATACACCTGTAAAAAGTGAAAGACCATTGCAATTCATAAAATGCAAAAATAAGGTTACTACAGCTCTAATCGTGTCACATCAGGCTTAAATGTAGTCCAGCCCAGCAAGGGAGTAAGTCAAGCTCCACACATTGTCAACCGCTGGTACTACAATGCACTCCCTTTGAGAACAATGGGGGCTTGGAATTGAATTAACACCCAAACGAAATTAATGTTAAAATCATTAAACCGGTTTGCAATTAAAATTATGTGTGTGTGCGTGAGTGCATGTGTATGTGTATATATAGTATATATAGTATATATATTCAGTGAAAAAACTAAGATTAAAGTGAAGGTATAGTTAGGGGAAAATATCAGTTAAAATGTAAATAATGTTAATGCAAAAAAAACACTATAATTCACCAATTATAGTTTTGGAGATTTATGAGAGATTTATAGAGCTTTGCTGCCCCCATAGGCTTCCCAGCGATAGCAAAACGGATCAAAGCTTGACCCGGTAGGATTAAAATAGCCAGGTCTTAAGCTGCTTATGGAAACTCTCTGCAGAAGGGCAAAGCCTAAAATAGAGGGGAAGAAAGTTCCATATATCTGGCCCAAGATGTTTAAATGAACACCTCCGTGTCTCACCAGATTGACATTAGCAAGCATGGCTAGATTCTGGTTGCCAGAACGTAAGGATTTGTTAGGATGGTAAGGTCGGACCAGATTTCTTCCGTACTGAGGGCCTGTCTGCGTGATGGCTTCATGAATGTAGCAGATTGCTTTAAATTTAATGCGCTTATCAATAGTGAGCTAATAAAGGTTACAAAGCTAGGCAGAAACAGAAGTGTGCTTAGGAAAATTAACAAAGAAGGCAAGCAGCCACTTTCTGCGTGATCTGTAGTTTCGTCAGAGAGGACTTGGATACACCCAGATAGAGCACATTGCCATAACCAGGTGAGATATGATGAGTGCCTAGACAATGGTCCTTTGGGTGGAAGTAGGAAGGGCCCACAGCAACTTCCTCAGGCATATGAGAAGGCCAAAACATCTAGCTGATACCCTGTTTATTTGATACCACAGCTTGCTGTCCAGCCAGATGCTGAGATCTTCAACTGCCTGCTTCAATATAGGAAGGGCCCCAACTCCTCTGGCCACCATTGTGGACTCCAAAGTTTAGGTTGGTTTCCTATGACTAGGATCTAAATTTTACTGCTCATGAGCTTTTAGGCATTTTTTCCCATCCATTGAACAACTGCGAAGAGGCAAGGCTTAAGTTTGCGCAATCCGTTGTTAGCATCCGTGGATTGAGCGATGGCAATTTGAATGTCATCAGCATATGAAAAGAAGGTGAGACCAAATGCGTCTACAATGTCCTTTGATGGGCGGACACATATATTTTAAAAGGCTTAGGGCTCAAAGAGGAGCCTTGCAGACCTCCAAATGGCATCTGCCACACAGAGGAATAATATGGTTTCTAGGCAAATTGTAAAGAGCATCCATCAAGAAAATAGCATAACCACTAGAGGGCAGTGCCATGAATCCCACTTTCTGCATGTGAGAGTGAGAGATGGTGCCAAAGGTTGCACTCAGATCCAAAACAATAAGGTTGCAGTCTCTCTCCTGTCCAGGGTCATTCTGAGTTTCTATGTGACCCCAAGGAGAGCGGATTCTGTTCTGTGCCAGGGGTGGAAGCCCCAATGAGACACATGGAGGAGATTGTGAGATTCAAGATGGAATTCTGGTTTCACAAAGCTCTGAAGAGACTCAACATTTGCTCCATCAATGGGTTTTTAAGGCCAATAGTGTAGGCTCAGTACTAAAGGTAGGAATAGTAGACGTATTCTCCACAACCAAACCGTCCAAAGAGGCATAGATATATGCCACCTTCCTGAAGAAAAAGCTTGCAAGTTCATTACATCTAACTCACAAGAAGTAGGGGCACAGAGTCATATGTGCCAGATCTCTCAAAGATTTGACTATATGAAAAAGCTGTTTGGATGAGTTATGAGCACTGTCAATTTTGCCAGAGTAGTAGGCTAATTGAGCTTCTCAAATAATCCTATAATATTCAAGGTCGCCTTAAGCTTAGCCTTATCCTCCTGGTCGTTATGTTTGCACCACATATGCTCCAGGTATTGACATCTTTTCTTCTGAATTATAAGCTCTTGACTGAACCAAGGGGCATGTGGACGTGACTTGCCCTTAGTGGTGGATGACGCCAGTATAAGTTTGACTAACATTGACATTATCCACTTATTAACTTTCCCAACACAGTCATTCGTAGATCCATCCATCCCTGTAACATTGTCCTGGAAGAGGTCCCAGAAAATTGCAAGTTTAAATTTAGATCAATATCTGAAGGAGGTGGTGAAAGTCTTATTAGCTAAAAATGTCCCAGAGATATGAAGGCATACAGGAATGGCATGGTGATCGGACCAGGTTAAAGGTATTGGTGGACCAACAATTAGCGAGGACATTTTGGGAAAAATAAATTCAAGTATATGGCCCACTATGTGCGCTGCTGCACTTGCTAGTTGTCATAATTCAAGGGCTTTTAAATCCCCAGTAAGGTTACTGGCCGTTATACAAATGGAGTCTTCCAAATCAATATTCAAATCACCCAAAATATAAAGATTTGGTATTTAATAGCATTGGAGATAAGGCCTCTGCTAACATGGAGCTTCACATATTAGAAGGTCCTGGAGCCATGTAGATAAGGGAGCCTGAAAAAGCAAAGTTCTTCAAAAGCTTTAAGGAAAAAATGATGCCTTCATAGTCAAGGACAGGGAGTTTTCTATAACACAAGTATGAATAGATTTAAAAATAATCACTATCCCACCTCCCTTCTTTTCCTGCCGATGACGCATGACAATGCAATAGTCATCTGGTAAAGCCATGGCAATGCCAGGTGTACAATTTTCCTTTAACCATGTTTCCGTTCACTCAAGTATCTATAACTAGCTCCTTTGCCATGTACAGTGATGTCATCAATTATATATTTTCAGTTGTCATTAGTGATGTTATCAATGATGTCACAGAACATGTCATGAGTGTTATATGTGAGGTCCTATGCAGTGCATTTCAAGGGCTCAAGTTATAGTTGCTTGAGTTTACTATAACAGGTACATTTCAGTGTTTATTATTTTAAAATATCACATTTTAACTGACCTATTCAACTATACATCATATTAACCTTTGTTTTTTTCAGTAAATTTCTAAAATATTTTAAACGTAATGTGTGGTTGGTCACCGGGCCTTGTCTGTGTCACTCACCCCCTGTGGTAGGCCAACCCTCCTCAACGCAAAGAGACACCAACAATCCTCTTTTTAAAAATTGTTTTCCCAATCCCATGGGGCTCCTGCTAGATCAAGGGGTCCGTGCTGACTCTTGTGTGACTCCGACAGGAGCCTAGAGGACAATGCTGCCTTCTGCGGAACTCTTGTGGAATCGCAGCACCACTGAAAAAAAATAGAATTTTAGTTTGACCTCAGGGCGGGTCACTTTGGGACCCCACTTAACAGCGTCCAGGGGGTCAGGAAAAGAAGCACTCTTGGCCAATCGGACCACTCAATTTTTTTTAATTTGCATGCCCCCAACTGTCCAGATAGCTATACATTTTTAACCTTAATTTCTCGAGAAACTACTGAACAGATTTACACCAAATCACAAAAAGCTCAATTTCTGGGTAAAGCTCGAGCTTTCTGCCAAATTTGGGGTAGCACTGTTCAGAAATCCCTATGGAAATTACATGGGCAAATTGTGTTATGGGACCCCCCCATTTTTTCAGCATTCCAGGAAGGAGCTGTCATGGATTAACATTTTTGGGAATGTTTCAAACAGTGCAAAAGTTATTCGCGAAAAAAAATCTATTTTCTATGGTAACTCGGTCATAACTATAACTGTACAGTGGCGACTGCCAAGGTAATTTCCTGTACAGCTACTACTTCACTTCAGATCATGCTTTAGCACAGGGACAACTACCTTACATGTTATAGAGCATGCAGTCTTCACAGATAAAGATGATCCCTGCCTCCTCAAATTTCTGGGCATATAAGCTGCCTTTGATATTACCAACCATCCCACCCTCATCCATACTCTAAGGCTAGAATGGGATTCACTGGTAACGTCCGTCACTGGTTCTCCTCCTATCTTTACAGCCATCACCAATTCTCGCATATGGGAATCTCAGGTAGGGGCACCTTCCTGCATATAAACAATCATCAATGGCAGAATGCAGCACACATAAAACAAGCAAAAACGAGGAAACAAAAGTATTTATCCTCGTTTCCAAATTCTAACGCCTGCTCTTGCATGGCAATAGTTTTTGGCGCTGCCTCAGATTTACACCTCCTTGTAAATCTGGGTCAGCGTCAAAAGCAATGGGTGTTGCGGGTGAACACCCACAGCAATACCCATTGCACGCTCCTTTCACGCTAAGTGATGCTTGTGAAGGGGCCTTATTTACAAGGTGGTGGTAAGTGGCTTAACGCTGCTTTTTAAATATGGAGAAGGGCATATCGTCACCAGAACGTCGTTAAAATGTCTTTCTAGTGGCGATATCCCCTCGTAAATATGCCCCTTAGGGGCATATGTACAAGGGAAGTGGCGGAGTGAGGCATTAGCCTTCCTGGCTTAACGCCTCACTCCACCACTTCAGAAATGCAGGGCTGCACCTTATTTACAAGAATATGGTGCAGCCCTGCGTTTCCTCCTGTGGTGGTGCTACACTTAGCAGCCTAGCGCCAACGCAGGCACCCTTGCACGATAGTGCAAGGGTGTCTGCGTGCAGGGGAAGTTTGTTTATGTGCAGTAAGGTCCCCCTTCCTGCACATAAACAATCTTTAAATGTCGTTTTATAACTTCTATGTGTGCTACCTAATGCAGCATACATAAAAGTTGCAAAACGGCATTTTAAAAAAATGATGGTTTCTGTGCAGGAAGAGGGACCTTCCTGTACGTAAGCAATCATGGGCATTTTGCTGTTTTCATGTGTGCTGCACAACGTGCACACATGAAAACAGCAAAAACGAGGAGAAATTAAACATTTCTCCTCGTTGCACCGGGGTAAGACCAGGTTTTCCCTGGTCTTAATTCTGGAGCCGCCCCATATTTACGCCTCCTTTGAAAATAGGGGGCAGTGTCAGAATCAATGGGTGTTGTGGTGGAACGCCCACAGCAACACCCATTGCCCTCCCCTTTCACGCTAAGCATAGCGTGAAAGGGGGCCTTATTTACAAGGCAGCAATAAGCCACATTAAGTGGCTTAATATTTACAAGGCAGAATTAAGCCACTATCTTGACCCTCACCAGGCAGGCTTCCGACCGGCGCACTCCACAGAGACTGTCATCCTCATGGTCGTGGATGAACTTAGGAGGGGGGCTGATAAGGGCATCACCCAGGCCCTGGTTCTTCTTGATCTCTCGGCGGCTTTCGACATGGTTGACCATAATCTTTTGATCGACCGTGTCAGTAACGCCGGGATCCAGGGCCTGGCTCTTAAGTGGCTCTCATCTTTTCTCAGTAACCGCTCTCAAGCTGTTCGCCTTGCTAATATCTCTTTCCCCAAAATGAAATTGGCCTGCGGAGTACCCCAGGGTTCTTCTCTTTCACCGCTTCTTTTAACGTGTACCTACTGCCCCTGATCCGTTCTCTCGGAGAAAGGAAGGTTGGCACCTTCAACTATGCTGACGACCTCCAATTGATATTTGATATCGATCTATCAGCATCTTCTGTCCTCAATTTCCAATCCACCATGCGATTTATAAGTGAGTGGATTAACAGTAATCATCTAAAATTGAACCCCGATAAAATGGAGCTGATCCTAATTGGTGAGCCAGCTAACCCCTGGAACTCCAACTTCTGGCCACCTGAATTAGGAAACCCCCCACTCCCAGCATGCTCAATCAAAAGTCTGGGTATTATTATCAGCAGTGACCTGTCGGTGAAAGCCCAGTATGGGACAGTGGTTTCCTCCTGTTTCTTCCAGTTGCGAAGGATCAGGAAGATCATTAGATTTCTGACTACAGAAGCCCTGACCCAAGTCATCCTGGCCTTAGTAATCTCCTGCATTGATTATGCCAACTCACTTTATGCGGGTATTCCAGCATATCAACTAAAACGTTTGCAGCTGGTGCAAAACCAAGCGGCCAGATTAATCTACCACCAGCCCAAATGGCACCATGTTACACCATTAATGGAAAGTCTACACTAGCTCCCAGTAGCCAAACGTTGTGCATTTAAGCTGGGGTGTATCACTTTTAAAGCTCTCCATGGCAACAGTCCGGCATTTATATCCTCTCGGATTCAGCGCTACGTCCCTTCTCGGGACCGCAGGTCCTCTCATCTGAATTTTTTGGTCATCCCGTCTTTCAAACGTAAGAAACACGGGGGACTAAGATTTGCGGTCTTGGCCCCTCAATTCTGGAATTCTCTCCCTGTGGAGATTAGATCATTGCCCTCCTGCGCGCAGTTTAGGAAATAGTTAAAGACCTGGCTGTTCCGCCAGGCATATGACTAAACCTCTCACTGCTGCAGCATTTCCTGGACTCCAGCGCCATGAAACCGTTTGGTGTACGTGCGCTTTACAAGCTCATTTAACATAACACGTTAAGTGGCTTAACACTGCCTTCTAAAAAGGGCGAAGCCCCTATCGCCACAGGAAGGGGCTTGTAAATATACCCCTTAGTTTCTTAAATTGGCTGTGTTGCAAAACCTGGGGGTAAGAGTATGCCAGACCTTTTCCCTAGTATTCTTTATGCAAGCACAGCAGTTTGGAGGTGGCCCTACTTACCTGGCAGCTTCAAGTGCATTTGTGATCCAGTCTCTTCACATCCACACATCTTCTGGCTGCCAGGTTCTACATTCTCTATGTGGATATTTCTGGGACAATTTGAGATAGGAAAGTGCTGCAAGTGCATTTTATGTGATAGATCAGATTTATCCCTCCACTGGTGCTGAATGTCACTAATTGTTTTTTGCTTGGTCCCCCAAAACGAACTATAGCATGACTAGAATGGCAGGAAGCTGTAGTCGGGGCACTCAGTATGACAATGGTGAATGATGTCAACAGTTTGGAGTACGTGGCTTCTTCTGAGTGGCAGAATGGATGTAAACCTGTGTGGAAGCGACGTCCTTCACAGGATAGCACTCCTGTACTCTCTTCCCGTTTCATAACTGTCTAAGCACAATCATTGGGGATAACCGGATATGAGATCACGCTTTAGACCTATAAGAACGCGCTTTAAATTCAAGAAGCAGCAAATGATGAAAAGCCTCATGAAAATCGCACAACCAGTTTGAAAGCCTCGCCACCCTTCATATACATTTTTCACAAAAAAAGACGAGTGAATTAGTAACTAATGAGCATATTTTGTAGCAATCCACTTTTTATTTCGCCACTCTCGAAACACATTAGCTCCTCTGAAAATACATCTCCATAGACTGAAGAATGTATCTCACATATCATTGGTAATCAATGCAAGTTAATCAGTGTAAGCTCTTTGGATTTATGTTTGTCACTGTGTCGGAAGGGCCTGGAAAGACGATTATATTTTATAAAAATGTGAATATTCCTTTTTAATTGAAAGCCTTTCTCCCTGGGCTTAAAAGATAATGCATTTAACTTTGAGATTTATCTGTGACCACGGCCAAATAAATTTAATCAACACTTACAATTACATATTAGATACTTTTATTGGTTTTTGGAGCTTCCAAATAATATAATTTTATGCAAATCCCTACAAATATTAATTTGTGCCATTTGTATTATCAGGTCTCTGGTGATAATTTGACTCTTATTAACAGAAATACGTTTCTAAAATAGAAAGACTTGCATTTTAATTTGGTTACTCGGCTATTTGCATTCACATTAGCTCAGTTAAACTAAAAAAAACAGAAAAGCTACACATACATTGGACAGTTTATTTAATTTAATTGTTTGCTGCCCATAGATAAACAGATAGCGTTAAGCATCAAGTACAGAGGTGCAAAAGCAATACGTTATTGGTTAACTTGCAAACACGTAAGCAAAGGCATAGATGTGTTAGAACAGGGGTCGCCAACCTTTTCTGTGGTGAGAACTGCTTCTGGTTGGTAAAAATCACTGCGAGCTACTGAAGGTTAGGCAACTAACGAATTGTTACCAGACGCCCCAACACCCAGCTTAACCCTTTCGCTGCTAGGCCTTTTCCCCCCATGTGCTAAGCCTTTTTTTGGCTATTTGGGGTAGTTTGCGCTTAGGCCCCTGTAACTTTTTGTCCACATAAGGTATTGAGGCCAAATTTGTGTCCTTTTCTTACAACATCATGGGAATTGTAAAGGTACCCAGGGTTTGAGGATTCCCCTGGAGGGGACCCAGAAATTAGCCAAAATACAGCTACATTTTTTTTTTAAATGTGGAAAAAGTGCTGCAGAAGAAAGCAGCCGTTTTTTTCCCTGCAAATGGTATCAACACAGAGTTTCCGGGACAGGCAGACTTTTGTCAGAAAACCAACATTTTCTACACAGTTTTGGCATTTAACTGGGACATAGCCTATTTTTGCAACTTTTTGTGCTTTTAACCTCCTTCCAGTTAGTGGTAGAAATGGGTGTGAAAGCAATAATGGATCCCGGAAAGCTATACATTTCTGAGAAGTAGACAAAATTCTGAAGTCAGCATGGTGGCATTTGTGTAGATCCTTCAAGGTATTTTTTATAGAAACTAACAGTTGAAAGGAGATATTGAAAATGAGTTGACAAAAACAGCCATTTGTGCCAACGTTTTCACCTGTAACTTCTTCTAACTATGGCATATTTTTTAAAGCAATATACTGTTACATCCCCTGGACCCTTCTGGTTGTGGGGATATATAAGACTTGTAGGTTCACGAAGAACCCGAGGAACCCAGAGCCAGTAACTGAGTTGCACCTTGCAATGGTTTTTCATTGTGTAACGGGTATATAGCAATTCATTTGGTAAAATATAGAGTGAAAAATAGGTATCAAGGACACCTATGTATTTCCGAAATGGGAACAAAATATAGAGTTTAGAAGCAGTAGTTATTTGCACATCACGGAAATTGTGGGTACCCATACTAGCATATGAATTATAGGACATTTTTCAAAGTGACTTCTTTTTTACACATTGTCTTACATTTGGAAGGCAGAAATGCATATAAAGTCAATAGGTAATAACAGTTGTTCTCCTCGTTCTCACGATAAAAATGATACCTCACTTGTGTGGGTGTCCAATGCAGAATCACCCAAAAATGTATTTAAAAAGAAATATAGCACTTAGAGTGCACTGTGCTGTCCCCTCAATCCCTATGTTTTTGGCCCTTCCCAGTCGCAGGCCCTTGGTCCACCCACACAAGTGAGGTATCATTTTACTCGGGAGACTGAGTGGTAGGGCATTTGTTCTGGCAGTGTGAGGAAATGTAAGGAAAATGTGATTTTTTTCAGCTAAATTTATGGTTTGCAGGGGATTTTGGGTTGAAAAATGTTGGGGATCCACGGAAGCCATACGTCCCTGGACTCCACCGGGTGTCTAGATTTCAGAAATGTCTGGGTTTGGTAGGTTTCCCTAGATGGCCACCGAGCCCAGGGCCAAAAACCCAGTTGACCCCCCCTTGCAAAACCAGGTTGTCTTGTGATAGGTAATTTTGATATCTCCACAATATGTTTTGGGCCCTTCCCTGCCACGGGCACTTGGCCCACCCACACAAGTGAGGTACCATTTGTATCGGGAGACCTGAGGGAACACCAGGTGGTAGGAAATTTGTGTCAGCCCGGTGATCCCGCAACTTTCCTACACAGAAATGTGAGAAAAATGTGATTTTGTCAGCTAAATTTGATGGGGGTCCACGCAAGCCATATCTCCCTGGACTATCCCGGGTGTCTAGTTTTCAGAAATTTGTGTGTTTGGTAGGTTTCCCTATATGGCCGCTGAGCCCGGGACCAGAAATGCAGGTGACTCCCTCGTAAAACCAGGTATTTTTGCGATTGATAATTTTGAACTCTCCACAGTACGTGTTGGGCCATTTCTTGTTGTGGGCACTATGCCTTCCCCCACAAGTGAGGTACCATTTTTAACGGGAGACCTGAGGAACGCTTAGTGGTAGGAAATTTGTGGTGGCCCAGTGATCCCACAACTTTCCCACACAGAAAAGTGAGGAAAATGTGATTTGTTTAGCTAAATTTAAGGTTTGCAGGGGATTCTGGGTAGGAAAATGTTGGGAGAGCCATGCAAGCCACACCTCCCTGGACTCCCCTGGGTGTCTAGTTTTCAGAAATGTCTGGCTTTGGTAGGTTTCCCTAGATGGCCACCGAGCCCGGTACCAAAAACACAGGTGACCCCCTTGAAAAAACAGGTTATTTTGTGATAGATAGGTGGGCACCTGTGTTTTTGGTCCCGGGTTTGCAGACATCTAGGGGAACCAAAAAAACCCAGACATTTCTGAAAACTAGGCACCTGTGGGAGTCCAGGGAGGTGTGGCTTGCATTGATCCCCTCACATTTTCCTTCCCAGAATTCGCTGCAAACCTCAAATTTAGCTAAAAAGTCAGATTTTCCTCTAATATCTGTGAGGGAAAGTTGTGGGATCATTGCACAGCACAAATTTCCTACCACTCACTGTTCCCCTCAGTCGCCCAATAAAAATGATACCTTACTTGTGTGGATGGGCCAAGTGCCTATAACATGGAAGGGCCAAAAACGTGTAGATATTGAGGGGGGCCCAAAGAGGGTCCAAAAGGGCAGTTTGTTTATACATTTTTAGGCTGACGCTACTTTGGGCACCCACACAAGTGAGGTATCATTTTTCTCGAGAGACCAAGGGGTAGGAAATTTGTGCCTGTGCAGTGATCCTACAGCTTATCCACACAGAAATGTGAGGAAAATGTGACTTTGTAAGAAAATTTGAGGTTTGCAGGGGATTCTGGGTAAGAAAATGCTGAGGGATCCATGCAAGACACACCGCCAGCCAAGAGTCAGTACACACACACCACCATCCATGCACAACACCAGTTAAGAGCCATCCACGCACACTGCCAGCCAAGTGCCATCCACACACACCGCCAGCCAATCGCTATCCATGCACACCGCCAGCCAAGTGCCAGCCACATACACCACTAGCCAAATGCCATCCATGCACACAGTCAGCCAAGCACTATCCATGCACACCACCAGCCAAGCACCACCCAGGCACTCAGCCAGCCAAGCGCCATCCCCGCTCTCCACCAGTCAAGCAGGGCAGACTGGGAACAGCAACCAGCCCTGGGAGATTGCTGCTTGACCAGCCCTGGGAGGGGGGGCATTCAGTAAAAAATCACTGCTACCGCTTTTGTTAATGGGGGCCGATATTGCAGCACTGCTGCAAAACTGGGTACCACAGCCAGAAAACCGACCCCCACCCCTCCGGCCCACCTGGCAAACACCTGGTGCCTGCTACGGCCAGTCCGCCCCTGCAACCAAGCACCATCCATGCACACAGCCAGCCAAGCACCAGTCCACGTACACCGCCAGCCAAGCGCCACTGCACGCACACCACCAGGCAAGCACTAATCTACACACACCGTCATCAAGCGAGTGTCCACCCACACCATTAACAAAGTGCAGGTCCACACACACCGCCAGCAACATGCCAGCCAAAGGTCAGTGCACGCAGACCGTCAGCCAAACTCCAGTTTACACACACACACAAACTCTCCCTGGTTTCTAGTGGTTTTCTGCCGCCGCTTGGGTGCAGGTAAGACTAAAAACATCACTGAAATCGCCAAAATCTGTGCTGAAAAAAAAGGCAGCGAGCCTTGCCTATGGAGCTTCTCACTGGTATGCCCATAAACATATCCCTAGTGCCTAGTGGGCTTTCTGCCCCCCACCAGGGCGGGGGGGCAGATAATGGTCTATTGCCCCTATCTGCTTTCCAGGGGAGCAGAAAGACTTTTTTGGGGGTGGGGACATTAGCATGCCCATTCTCAACAGCCCCCAACCCTACGTATAAAAAAAACAACAAAATCCCTGGTGCCTAGTGGGCTTTCTGCCCCACAGGGGGCAGATCAGGGACTATTGCCCCATCTGGCTCCCGGGGAGGCAGGAAGACTGTGGCTAATTTTTATGGGGGGGTGGGGGTATTGGCATACCCATTCTGGGCAGCCCCCAACCCTATGTATGATAAAAAAACATAATCCCTGGTGTATAATGGGCTTTCTGCCCCCCGGGGGCAGATAAGGTCCTATTGCCCCCATCTGCCTCCTGGGTAGGGCAGACAGACTGTGGCAATTTTTTTGTGGGGGTGGGGGCATTGGCATGCCCATTCTGGGCAGCCCCCACTCCTGCATATAAAGATAAAAAACAATCCCTGGTGCCTAGTGGACTTTCTGCCCCCCTCGGGGGCAAGCCAGGGGCTATTGCCTCCTGGGGGGAGAAAGACTGTGGATTTGTTTTGGGGGGTGGGGGCATTGGCATGCCCATTTTGGGCAGCCCCCACCCCTATTACGTAAAAAAAAAAATCCCTGGTGCCTAGTGTGCTTTCTGCCCCTCCGGGGGCAGATCAGGGGCTATTGCCCCTGTGAGAAGCTGGCCTGGTATGTGAGGTCCACTAATGTAAGTGGGCACCTTGCACCAGTCCAGACAACCCTTATTGTCATTTAAGAGGTCTCAGACAACCTTAGAAAGCTATCCAAGTGGTAGCTGTGGAGAGCAGCCTACAGGCTTAGTCTTGAAGGAGTGTAAAGCAGTTGTTTTACAAGAATGCAATCTTATAGTATAGATTAAATGAAAAAGAACCACACAAAGTATTTATAAAAATATGTATTTATTATATAACCCTATCTAGTACATTACAGTATCTCTTACACGCCGCTAGACACCTTAGCAAAGAAATCACAGTAAATAGCACTAATACATGGTGGGCCCCAGGGGGGACCAAACCATATAGTAAGAAAGTGGTATAAGATCCACGACTCGAGTCAGGACAATGTCGAGAGGACATAGAATTGCTGGAGACCCACAGAACCACCCAAGGTAAGTAGATAGGGACCCCATGGAGAGTGTGTGCAGTGTGTGAACACGACTGCATGCTCCGTTCAAGGCTATGTGCAAGTCGCGGTTGGATTTTTAAAGATTAGGGACCCTTCCCAGTAGACCCTGAAGAAACCCCGTAGAAGACAGAAGGTTGGAGAGCCACCCCACCCGTGGATACTGTGGTACCCAAGTTACCTATCTCAGGGGAGCCGGGTGCATAGGTGTGAATTGGTGTCGGAAACCGCCGTCGAACCCAATGGAGGACTTCAGGAAAGTGCCGCTGCTGGAAGAGGAGAAAGTGTCTGGAGGAATCCAAACGTGGATTCTTAAAGAGGAGTACCTGAAAGCAGAGGGGATAGTGTCTATGTCACTCAGGGGTGACCAGTAGACTTGGAAGACAGATGCCCTCCGATGACGGGTGCTTCAGGTAAGATGACGGTGACCTTGACTCTGCAGTTGCGGGAGCAGGCAATGCTGAGGACAACCAGGACTCAGATATGAGCTGTCCTACAAAGGATGTCAAGTGCTGAGGGGTCGTGTCTGGCAGGAGCACCAACAAGCCTTGGCAAATGCAACCCATGCAGGAAGTCAAGAAGGTGCACGGTTGGGACCAGCAAGGTCCAGGCGACTCACCATAAGCAGGGGAGTCAGGGCAGGGCCCAAGCAATCAGGGAAGCCCAAGGAAAGCAAAGGCGACTCTCAAATGGACCCACAGGCACAGGAGTCACAAGAGGACCTCAAGCAGCTCGCCAAAAGAGGCAGGCCACGTTGCACACAATGTGGTGTGGCCAAAGATTCTGGTCACTGGAGGTGCTCAAAGTTGGGGCTACTTGGAGCCCGAAGATCTGCTTGCAAAGATGTCAACAAGCCTTTGCAACTGCAAAGGGGACGCGGTACCTAGGGGTTCGGTTATTGCAACCCCCACAAAGACTACTGGCCTCAAACTTGGTAAGAGGGTAGAGCAGGCCTCAGGAGCTGAGGAAAGCCACCACCTGTTTTGCAGAGCCCACGGAATCGGAAGGAGATCGGGATCTGCAGAATGGTCGACGTAGTTACGTTGCCTGCGAATGCAGGGGAGTGACTCCTTCACTCCGAGGGAGATTTTCTTCTGTTGTCCTTGATGCTTCACAAGCCTTAGAAGGTTCCTGTATGATGCACAGGCACAGACGATGCAGCAGACTGGAAGGGGGACGAAGTCAGGCCCAAACGAAGTCCAGCAAAGTCCAAAGTGCCCAGACGGTAGAAGTGCAGTGGGTTCAGTTCTGAATCTTATCCCACAATGAATATGGGGACCTAAACCCAGGTAAGCCCTTAAGTACCCTAACGAGAGGGTTGGGAAGATTCAGGGGACCCTCGCAGGGGAGGTTCTGGACAGGGGGGAGGTTAGTCCCATGTCCTTTGTCCAGTTTTGCACCAGAGCGGGAACCAGGACTGGTTTGAACTGGACTATGCACAGGGACACCAAATGTGCCCCTCATTCAGACTTTCAGGAGCTGGCAAGCACACCCACCCAGCCCTAATACACTAAATCCTGTCTGGGAGGTGGTTACACCTCCCTTTGATAGGATGCCTATTGTTCTGCCTTACCCTGTTCGAGCTTTGCTCAGCAGCAGGAGGGCAGAAATGTGTCTCTGGTCAGCAGCAACCATCTTGTGCTGTCTGGGACTAGAAGGCTGGTACCGGGAACACTGAGAGCCTAACGGAGGGCTCTACCAGTGCTTGGAAACAAACCTCCCACGCAGTTTACCATGTGGAGGTATGATTCCAGCATGTTTGATACCAAACATGATAGGATTCGTTGCAGCCGTTTTCGAGATGGTCATCGCGCGATTATTATATAGTATACGGCTGCTTCACTGACAACCGGAGAATGTACTCTGTAGGCTGCAGGGATGTCCTGCTCATGCAGTGGCACCCTCTCACTTAGAACCAAGAACCCTGCCTTCAGGATTGTAAAGGCCTGCTATAGGGATGACTTATATGTTTTAAGTGCAGTGACCCTTAGATATAGTAAACCTATATCTTTAGTTAGTGGTGCCTGCACCAACTTACACTGGCTTTAATGGTAGACTTGTAGTTCCATTTTGAATGGTCTCTCATGGGTGGCAAAATGCATGCTTCAGCCCATGGGAGACCTCTGGGGTACCTATGCCCTGGGTACATGGGTACCATATACTGGGGATTGACAAGGGTGCCCCAGTATCCAATCTGGGATGTACCTAGGTACTGAACACAACAGTTTAGGGAGAAAGCAGATAGACTGGGTCCTGATTAGCAGGATCACAGTCAGACTAGTCAAAAACAGCATGACATCAAGCAAAAAGTGGGGGTAACCATAAGAAGCAGATCCTACTTTCCTACAGCACCCATCAACCTCCCATGGGGGGCAGAAAGACTGTGTAAATTTGTGGGGGGGGCATTGGCATGTCCATCTCAGGCAAACCCCACCCCAAAATGTGCTAAAAAAATTCCCTGGTGCCTAGTGCACTTTCTGCCCCCTCAACCCCCCGGAGGGCAGATTGGTGGCCACTCCCCCTCCCTGTTGTCCAGTGGGTGGATCCCTTCTTGGGGATCTCCCTCCTGCGGAGATCCCCAAGCAGGGATCCACTTGGAAGGGGTACCATTGGAAAGGGAAGATTCTCCCCTTTACAATGATACTGCTCATGTCTTTCTACGTTCTTTGGGGGCTGAGATAGCCCCACGAGCACGTAGAAAGTGAAACTGAAATGAGCCTATTGGCTCATTTGAGTTTCGGTTTCTCTGAAATGACGTCAGTGCGACATGCATGCTGATCGTGATTTCAGAAAAACCAGGGGAACTGCCTCTTCCCCAGCTCCCGAGGCTGTTGGGGGTAAAAGGAAATCCCTCTGGTGCCTTCACCAGAGGGATTTCCAGTGCCATGGCGTCGGACATGCAGGAGCCGTCCGAAGCACATGAGCACTTTTGCGTCGGATGGCTCCTGCGTGTCCGATGCATGGAATGGGTTAATTGGCTCTAAGCCTAATGTACATAGAGGCAGATGCTATGGTTTGAAGAAAATACTTTGACTAGGGGCACTATGACAGGGCTGCCATGTGTGTCAGTGAGAGTGTGTTCTGGGAGTTTGTATGAACATTAGGCATGTGAATGAGATATATGTGTACGGGTGACTGAGAGGCTGTGTCCTATGTACTTGTGGCACAGGACAAACCTTTCGCAATATGTGGCACTGTTACATCTATAACACAAACTGTAGAAATTTAAAGTGAAGAAAAATGTTCTACAAAAATGTTCAGAATATGTAAAAACTTTCAGCACTTTAAATTTCTCCAACTTAAAATAATGGCTGTATTGTTCACTTATAAATATGGCACTGTATCGAGAAAATTAAACTACAGAGTTAACTTTGCTTATATCGTTTCCATAAAACTCGTCATTTAAATTTTTCTTTAATTTCCAAGTGTCACATTTACAAACACCAAGCATCCTGCTCCCAGTGGCCTGTAGACATGGTGCCATATTTATAACAGAAAAGTACATTTGTTTAAATGGGAGGACATTTCTGCGAATATACATGCTTCATAAAAAATGAAAATGTACTTGGCTTAACTGAAAGTGGAGAAAGACAAAAAATACTTAGGGCATATTCTCAAGAATGTGTGATAACCACCGCAAGTTTAGCTTAACGCAACTTCTCACATCGCAGTCCATCGCGGAAAACAACGCCGTGTTAATGCAGCATTCTCAACCTGGCGGCACCATGCGATAGTCCCACGATAACGCACCAAATGACCGCGTAAAAAACAACGCGACGCCCAAAAAATGCGAAACACCAACGCAAATAAAGTTGCGAAGAGGCCAACCTCAAAAAAAAAAACAGCGATAACCAGCAACAGGCCTGCAATTTCCACGCGCCTGGCGGGAAAATGCACCATAAATGCCGAACAAGAAAAACACACCATAAACAAAATAAAATGCGTAGCAACATGGATGCACTCGGAACGAGTGCCCAGGTCAACGCGAACCCCACAAGCCCCACAGACCACCAGCAAGGAACCTCAGGGTCGGGGAAGGCCAAGGAGAAGAGGAAGAGGAAGAGGAAGACGGGGTACAGTCTGCATGACAACCGGATCGTCGTTACGGAGGTGACTGAGCACTAACAACAACTGTCCGTCTCCACCACCGTGTCATTGGCAACACAGACAGAAAAATGGCATTCCACCGTGAATGCAGTCGGACTGCCGAGGAGGCCAAGATGCGCTGGCACAAAGTCAGAAGCCAAACCAAGCAGAAACCCGCCGCCACCCGGAAGGCAGCAACGGCGAATGGAGGTGGGAGTCCTGCGCCACAGGAGGAGCTGGAGCAAATGGCAGACACAGTCATGAGTGTGGAGACGGTGCAAGGAGTCGGGAGTCCGGACACTGCTCGACATGACTTGACAAAACATCAAGAGGGTGAGTAACTAACAGGGACTGGGGGGACGGGCACAATGGCACACATGCACAACGACGTGTAGCACACCGCACACCCACAATGACCCTGGGTCATGTCCCTGATCCCTGTGGCACACTGCAGCACACATACAAACACCAAGTAGGCCCCCGTCCACCATGTGCCCGAAGGGCTCCCACCCCACACAACACAAATTCCACTACACACACATGCACCAGTGTGAAACACAGCAAAGATGCGTATGCGAGAGCCACACTGACAATGCAAGTGACACCACATGACGAGCAGCATGGCCGGAGTACAATCACCATGACACTGTGCACGCCACGAGACTGAGTTGGCTGAGTGTGGACTACATCCGGAAGGAGCAGGTCACACCCTGACACATCCACGTGTACAAACAACCACTGACGTCAACAATACATCTGCAGGCAAACAATGCACACGAGAACAAAATCCGTCCAGGAGCACAAATGACCCCAGTCGCCAACATCACAGCACCTCAAAAGCACAAAAGCCAAAGGCACACCGCCTCCAAGGGATAAGGGGCAGCAAAATCACAGCAGCAGGTGCGACTCTCACACAATGCAGCACACATACATAGAAATCATAGCACATCCGCATGGACGGCAATGTGGGACACAGTGCAACACTTACACCGCAGAACAGAGGACACAACTGGCTCCACCTGTGCGTAGAAAATGGCCAATCACATCTGACATAGCTGGAAACTGTGAGATGAAAATGTACGTGTACAACATCACCTACGTCATGTAGTCCAATTGTCCACTATCCCTCATCAAATAGTCCGCTAATCCAAAACAGTCACAATGTACAATGGCATGCAGTCTGTATGTAAACCCGAACAATGCATCAACATACATGCCAACACAATGTCAACAAGCATCTCCCCTTCACATTGCAGAGGGACAAACAACACCTCCAGCAGAGCAGACCAGACAACCCATCAGTGATGCTGAAGAGGACCTCCACACTTCCGCCACCGACGCCCTACAACAGTCCATGGACATCTCAGGCAATAGAGCTCCAGGAGCAGGGCAGCCCGGCTGCAACAAGGACACACCACCCCCTGCACGGACAACACAGCTGGACGCACCCACCACCCCGGCTGGCTCAAAGCAGCCCACCTAAGCACACATCCCATTACAAGGCCAGCTGTCAGACTGCCAGAAGGGGCTGGCCGAACATGTGCGGGTGGGGTACTACCTCATGGGAGATGAACTAGATCCCATACGTGGGTGTCAAAGTCCCATCATGGACCACCTACACACCCCAACGGAGACCCACACTGCGACAGGGACACATGCCTTTGCACATTTCCAGTACTGAACCACACCCAGAGCCACATGATAATCCCCCACACCCCCACGCCGGACTGGCGTACGCCGGCCAAGTTCACTCCTCCTACGTATTGGGTGGCGGACGACAAAGCTACATGTGCAATGTCCCACCCTCTGCCTGCGGTGACATGGCTGCATCCTCTGCACACGGCACAATGTAAGGTTGTGGGGCCGGGGCCCTAATGCATACATCATGAGCACACCGACACACTCAGATAGTTCGTTGAACTGGCCACGAGCACGTGCGCTTGACACCTTTATTTGCATGGTCACATGTACAGTGACGCATGTGCTGGATATGTGTGGGGTGAGTGTAAGCCAGCCCGCAGGGAGTCATTGGTGCTGGCAACAACTTGAACAGTGATCACAATTGAAGCAGAAACATAAAACATCAGCATAACAGAAAGAACTGTGAAGCATCATGGTGGTTGCCGGAGAGAGTACAGTGTTTACCCTACATGCAAGCAGAATGGTCCTTGATTTGTGGTGCACTGAGTTAGTGGCACCTGAGGAGCTGAGCAGGGTATCAAGCTGATGATGGCACCCATGACTGGTGTGAGCTACTCTGAAAGTCTGGCAGTAAGACACTTCCAACTCTGGCACCTGTTGTCTGGAGTTGGTCCTGGCGGTGGTGGCACGTGCATCCTGCGGTGATGCGATGTCCAGGCAGGTCAGGACTCGATTTGATGTGTGAGCCCAGGTGGACCGCAGTTGAGGGCATAGGCAGCGGACAGCGCAGGGCCACAGACACATGGCATTGATGACCCCCAGGCCATCGACCCAGAGGCCATCCAACATGCCACCAGACTGGGGCCATGATTTGAGCTGCACAGAGTTAGTGGCCCCGGATGCACTGCGGCCGGCACAGGCACACCGCCACGGGACGGTGACTTGCGGTGCAGTGAGATAGGGCCACGCGAGGTGAGAGGGTCCTCGTCGATGTTGAAGGTGAAGGTGAATGTAGCGGAGGTTTGTGGGGGACAGTGGAAGGTGTCCTCCAGGGCATGATGCAGAGGGCAGGAGCCGGCCGGAAGCGGCAAATGGAGGAGTGGAATGCTACTGCCTCGTTTTGGCCACATAGTCAGTATCACCGACTTGATGATGAAGACAACCCCCAGTCCATGGACTCAGTCGCCAACAAATCTCAAGAAGAAAGTGTCCATGGTTGTCGGGGAACAGACTTAGTGGCACCGGAGCTGGAAGGGGATGCAGTCTGCGACGAGGCCAGTACAATGATATCAGGTCTGCCATAAATGAATCGTGACTGAGTTCCCAATGTGTGCCCAACTCGACCGATGTGTAGTCCGGAGGCAGCGGCCAGCGCGGGCCAACCGCTGTTCAGCGAGCTCTTCCTGGAACATTGACACACAGCGTTGAAATGGCATGTGGGGATGACTTGTGGTTGACCGAGGCAGTAGCGACAGAGCTGAGCGGGTGTTTAGCCAGCGATGATGCCGTGTCCTGCCTGGTATGGACTGGCATGGATTTGTGTGGGCCTGTAGGACTGCAGTGTAGTCCGAAGGCGTAGACATCAAGGGCCCACAGACACGTGTGGTTGGGATGCCATGCACATACTTTGTGTCACCACATCGAAGGGAGTATAGTGATATAAACTCAGCCATAAAGTGTGTACTCAGCCATTGTGTAATCAAGACTCAGTTCCAAATGTGTGACCTACTTGACCGCAGTGTGGGCCCGAGGCAGTGGTCAGCAGGGGCCCACAGCCACGTGTCGTTGGCCCGCGATGCACAGAGTTAGTGACACCAGAGCAGTTATCGGCAGTGTTCGATCACCTCCGTAACAATGGTCCTTTTCTCCTCCGGACTGAACTGCGTCTTCCTCTTACTCGTCTCCTTGCGTACATTGATATGAACTCTGCCATGCAGAAAACAAGACTCAGTTCCAGGTGTGTGACCCACTCGACCGCAGTGTGGGGCGAAGGCAGTAGTCAGCAAGGGACCACAGACAGGTGTAGTTCAAATGCCATGCACAGAGTTGGTGGCACCACATCGAAGGGAGTACAGTGATATAAACTCAGCCATAAGGTGTGTACTCTGCCATTGCATAATCAAGACTCAGTTCCAAATGTGCGACCTACTTGACCGTAGTGTAGGCGGGAGGCAGCGGTGGAGTACGTCAACGAGAAAGGAGTAATGCGGGCCTGTGTCGCAGAGGCCGTGATAGTCTGAGGAGGCTGCTAAGGTCGCGGGCTTCGGGCTTGGAGCTTGCGCCGGCACGTGGTGGACCCTCATCAACACACGCCGGTGTCGGCAGGTGAGCAATGAGGCCTGGCTGCACAGGGGCGGGCATGACGGGTTCGGGGACCAGCGGCCCGGGGTGCAGCAGGCGCACAGGATCGCAGGCCACACCGCTCACGGCAACGGCGTCGGCCTCGTGGCGGGGTGGGAGGCGCCGCCCTGGCAGGCACGTTGGGCATTCCGGAAGAGAACCACACCCAGGGCTACGTGCTTTATATTCACACCCCTATGCTGGCCTGGCGTCCTCCGGGCCAGCCCAATCCACACATGCTTACAGGGGGAGACGTCACAAGCTACATTTCTGTGATCTTCCCAACTGGCTGGGGTAACATGGTTGCGTCCACTGTCCACTACACTCCAAACACCAGCAGTGCATGTAGACATGACTATGTCTGTGGTCTGCATACTGCAGTCTGTCCAGCACATCTCCGCAACACTTGGCATTGTGTACATTCTCATTCATGGGTCACTTGCCTCCTTCGCACATTCCTGGTTCCCACCTCTCCCCACATTCTGGTATTGTTTATGTTTATGTTTATATGTTTATATAGCGCTCGATTGCCGTGGCATCTTGGCGCTAGAATGTGTGGACAAGATCAGTGCACTGTGTTAACCGCGGACTTAGACGGAAGTAAACAACCATGTTTTTAAACCTTTCCTAAAAAGCTGCAGGTTGGGTTGAAGTTTCATGGCCGTAGGCATTTTATTCCATAGCTTTGCAGCACATGTGTGGCTGAGGTGCCATGCCGTTGATGGCTCATGTACGTGGCTAACCAAGGTTGCCACAGTAAGTTGTGCTGTCGTGTCTGGTGAGGGGGCATGTTGTTTGGCATGTTGTATGTGATTTTGTGACGTGGGCAGTGCCAGAGTTGTGAGTTGCATGATTGTGGAGTTGAGGTGTGTGGTGTGTTCATTTGTTACTTGCCAACGTGCAGTGTATTTCCATAGGTGCCATCCTGGAAGCGCTGGTTGATGTTGGACTGTCGGAAGATGAAGGGATCATGCGCACTTCCTGGGTAGTTGGCTATGACATTGGTGAGGAGTCCCCTGTGGTCCACTATTGCCTGCACGTTGATGGGATGCGTGTGCTTTCTGTTGGGGTATTGTGTGTGGTGTTGGCAGGGGGCACAAGTGGGACAAGTGTGCAGTCGATTGCCCCCGACACGTGTGGGGATCCAGCTATGGCGTATAGTCCTTGCTTGGTCTCCAGCTGTTCCTGCACATTGTGGGGGACATATGGGTGCTGGGGTCCCTAGCTGGTGAGGGCATCCAGGCCAGGTGTGAGGAACTTGGATGGGGCTGGCTGTGAGACTCCTCCGACTCGGGTGGTTGTTGTTTGGGAGGATACCAGAGGCCAACAGGTGCAGCACAGCCAGCAGCTTTGTCTGCGGAGGGATGTTGGTTGTCTGCTGTGTTGGTACCGTCAGCCTGTGGGCAATGATGTTCAGGATGCGGAGGATGGTTGTCCTTTTGGGCCTGTAGTGGGCATTGGCATTGTCTGGTGTTAGGTCTGTAGGGCTGGTGCACTTCCTGTATGTCCTCTGTCTTCGTCTGCGCTGCCTCTGTGGTGGTCCAGGGGGGGCGGGTGGGTCCGTTAGGGGGGTGGCGGTCCTGGGGGTGGTGGCGGTGGGTGTTGTTGCCCCCTCGGGGCTCCGGGGTGCATGGTAAGTGGCTCCATGGCATCTGTTGTTCTTCCTGTGTGGCTCTGGGCTGGGCTCCCTTTGATGGTGCAGCTTGTCGTCCGACTTTACACCAGGTCAGAGCAGGTGTTAGTTTCCTGCTGCTAACGCGCCTTATCGCCTGTTTTGTGGTCTTATCGCCGATGTGGCTGGTCGTTGAGAATGTTGAGGTGTGGTGTTGTCGCGTGTTTTTGCTCGGGAACGCCTACTCTGCATCTCATTAGCGTTAGTTGCCGGGGTCATCTGTGGCGATGTTTTTTGCGAGTGCTTTCACAGGCAAACTGGTGTTATGGGCTGTTAGCACCAGCTTGTGAATGGGACGGTAAATTTAGCGCGACTTTGGCTGCGATAAAGTGCCGATAACTCGGCGATAGCTCCTTGAGAATATGCCCCTTAATGTTTCACTGAAAACATTTTCTTGACTTTAAATTTCTTCCGTGTGAAAAAAAAATTGCAGTTATAAATATGGCAGTGTCTACTGGCCACTGGGAGCAAAAGGCCTGCTACTTGTAAATGCGGCACATTGAAATGGGACGAAATTAAAATGACGAGTTAGTCAATAAGGTAACTTATCATTTTCATTTTGTCCCGTTTAAAAGAGTTCAGAAACATAATTTTCTTCTTACGCTCCAATAATGAGTGGACAAGGACTTTTAATTAAGAGTTAAATATTTCAGTGATTCAGTTCTTCAGCTCTGTTATCCTGCCTGGCCCATAAATCTGACTGAGCACTGCTCATTATCAGTCTCTGCTATCTGCAGCCTGATTATAATAATGTACGGTAAACACAGCCTTCCCTTAAAGGTAAAAGAAAAATGTGACTGTGTGCTTATTGAAAAATGAACTTAAGGCTGCAAGCTACTTTGAAGGAGTCTGGGAGCTACTGGGAGCTTGCGATCCACTGGTTGGAGACACCTGTGTTAGATGGTTCTTGAGCTCGGTAAAAACCTAGAAAACATGTTCTCTGAAAGAAAAAAAACAATTTTCCTTTCCTAGGAAGATCCAGAATCTGGCTCCCCCTACTGCTGCTGCCCTAGATGTCTCATTATAAATTAAACACCCAAGCCTGCTTTTTTTTATTATATACATACAATTTGTGGCAACAGCGTGGGTCCCAGAAAAGCATGGGGCAAGGGCAAAGAGCCCCGCTGCCTCTCCATTATGACCATTCTCCAAAGGCACAGATGAAAATCACTTTCATATTTCTAGTTGTAAATTGTTAACTCTAGAATTAGAAACTAGTTGAGATATAGTTAAATTATATTAAATTTTAACTAATTAGACACAATAACATTGCGGTCTCCCGATCATCCACAAAGACACCATAACCTGCACAATTGCGACAGGCGAGCCCACCATGCTCATGGAACATATGCACTTCCAACTACATATGAGCCACTCAACGACCATCGCAGTAAACCTCGCATATCGACTTCAGGACCCCACACCACCTTCAGTAACCTCCTCACTGACTTCATCTCTCCCATAGCCATTAGATCCAATGACTTCTTGTTGCATGGTGACCCCAACATTCCTCTCGATGACCCAATGGATCGCAACACAACCGCCCTCCTAGACAGCCTCAACAACATTGGACTCACACAGCTCGTACAAGGCCCAACTCGCATTGCTGGACTCACACTCAACCCAGTCTTCATAGCCAGCAACAAGATTATCTTCAGCCACTTCACCCTGCTCACATGGCTGGACCACTCCATCGTTCACGTCTATGTCAATGCACCCCACTTCAGCAAACCAAAGCCTAGCTGTGGATTTGGGGCCCTAGCTCAGCTGGCACCTAGGGAAATCTAGAAAACCTGTAGATTTTTTAAAACTAGACACCCAGAGGCCCTTGAAAACCTCAAAATCTATCTAAAAAACACTTTTTCCTCACATTTCTATGATGGAAAGTTCTGGAATCAGAGGGAGGTCACAAACTTCCTTCCACCCAGCATTCCCCAAAGTGTACCGATAAAAATGTTACCTCAATTGTGTAGGTAGGCCGAATGCTTAGTGCCTGCGACCCAAAATGCCTAGCTGTGGATTTTTGGGACCTAGTTCAGCTGGCACCTAGGGAAACCTAGCAAACCTGTACATATTTAAAAACTAGGCACCCAGGGGAATCCAGGATGGGGTGACTTGTGTGGCTCTCAGCAGGTTCTGTTACCCTACTCCTTGCAAACCTCAAATGTTGTCTTAAAACACATTTTGCTCACATTTCTGTAATGGAAAGTGCTGGAATCTGCGGGGAGCTACAAAGTTCCACATACCCAGCATTCCCCCAAGTATCCCAATAAAAATGGTGCGTCACTTGCGTGGGAAGGCTGTGGAGTTGAGGGCACGGACATCAGATGAAATAAAGGCTGTTTATTCAAGTTACATCTTTCACCCCAGCCTCCTAAGAACAGCTCAATTCCTTGACAGACTTCTCTCCCTTTTGAATTACAACATTCTACCCAGAGCATCATCATGATGACATACCACCTCAATGGAATATCTAGGGAGGAGAGTTCCGAGGACCCACACAATGCATTAGGGAAACAGTAGGATACCACACATCTTCCTCCCCACAACATTGCTCCAAAAAAACTATGTACAGAAAATGGTCTAATGAACACAACAAAGTAAAATATAACTACAAAGCAACTAAAAAAAATATATTGATAAAATCACACATCATTTTTCAAATAAGTGGGTTTAATCACATGTCTGAGACTTCTCCTTGCACCAGACCCTTCATGATCTACCTTGACATTGTTAGGGGTATTTTTGTACTCTTTGTCCTTAATCAAACCTCTGGTGAGCATGGCCACCCTTTTAAGGTTCCACACCCTATGGTATTCTGTTCTAAGAGCATTCTTCAAAACTTTAATCACTCTCCTGGAATGAAGAAATTTAGAACCTTACATGGACAAACCCTTGCAGGGTGATTTTATCACACACCTCCACCATCAATATTTTGGCAGCCTTACGAACATCAAATCTTTCCTTGTTCTTAATCATTTTCTTCATTCCACTTCATCCATCTCTTTCTTATCCCTTGCACAACCCACACCCCGTGTTTTGTTCAACACCCATAATGGATACAGAAAAGTACCTGCTTTCCTTTTCTTGAAGAGTTCAAACGGGGGTATTCCCTGTCATAGAATTGGGCATGAACATATAGTTCTTTACCCTATTGGAAAAGTATGTTTTCCAACATTTCTGATTGACTAAAGCCATTTGGATGGTTTCCTTCAAAACACGGTTGAATCTCTCAACTATGTCATTGGCTTCTTGGTAATAGACAGATGTTTTCCTGTGTCTCATGCCTCTGTCACCCAAATAAGTCTCCATCTCTTTTGAGATTGACTGGACTCCATTGTCAGATAACAAGACCAAAGGAAAACTCCCTTTCTCAAAGATGTGCTCCAAGAAAGCCACCACATCCTTGGTTTCAATGGAGTTTGTCAACCCAATTTCAGGCCACCTTGAGTACATGTCCAAAAGCACAATCACATATTTTTCCACACTAGATATTTTGATGGGACCCAAAATGTTGATGGCAACCTCCTCTCAAGCTTCTTTAGGAAGTCTTCTTAGGCTCATGGGTTGCACTCTGGGTTTCAAAACTTTGTCGCCCCTGCTACATTCCAAACACATTCCCTCACCGCTCTTTCAATGTGACTGTCTATCCCTGGCCACCAATACACCTGCCTCAAAATGTATTTGGTCTTGGATATCCCTGGGTGACCCTCAAGAGTAAAATCTACTAGACGTTCTCTCAAGAGGGCAGGAGGAATACGTCTTGTGCCTCATTACAGCAACCCACCTTGAATGGCAAGTTCATTTCTTATTTTACTGAAGACTTTCATAGGCTCCTCAATCTTACCACCTTTTTCCCACCCAACATTGATACCTTTGATTACTGCCTGTAGGATTGATTTCATACTCACCCACTTCTCTGGTCCACTCATCCTCTTTAATTGCGCCATCCTTAATGAGACACACCACATAGGCATCTCCTTCGAAGAGCTCCTCCACCTCATCGTCTAGTGTGGTTGGTATGTTTTCCTCTACCAAGCGTGAACAACAATCAGCTAGGCAGTTTTTTTTACCTCAGGAACATACTCCACACTAAAATTGAATTCTTGCAAAGCAACCACCCACTTTCTTATTTGTGAGGAGATGTTATTCAGACCCTTTTTCTCCAAAATCTCTCTGGGAGGTTTGTGATCTATCTTAACATGAAACTCACCTCCTCACACAAATTTCCATAGCTTCCTTTTTGCCCAAAAGATGGCAAGTTCCTCTTTCTCAACAACAGAGTAGTTGAGCTCGGCACTTCTCAGACATCTTGAAATGAATAAACCAGTTCTTTTTCATTATCCTGTATCTGTAACAGAACTGCACCCAGCCCTGTCAAATTTGCATCAGCCATGATTATAGCTTTCTGAGTAGGTTCAAAACTGGCCAAGGAAGATGCATTAGACAACAAATTCTTAAGAACTAAGTATTCTTTTTTGCATTCCTCAATCCATAGAAAACTTGTTCCCTTCTTTAATAATAACCTCGCATGTTGTGTGTTTTGTCAGCAAACTTAGGAATACATTTTCCATAATATTCTGACATTCCCAGAAATTTAACAACCTCCTCCTTGCATTCTGGTGTAGACATATTGACAATGATGTCAACTAATTCTTTCCTAGGTTCAATGCCAGATGCTGTTATTGTGTGTCCCAAATAGTCAATTTCTGACAAGTTGAATATCAATTTCTTTGCCTTCAACATCAGACCCTTGTCTCTCCTTGTGCCTCCTTAACCCTCAAATTATGTTCCTCAACATCTTTACCAAAAACTAATACGTCATCTTGACAAATTTTCATTCCATTCATTCCTCTGAGTATGCCCTCCATCATCCTCTAAAAAACTACAGCTGCTGAAATAAGCCCAAATGGCATTCTTAGAAACTTAAATGTCCCAAACGGGATGACAAAGGATGTCAAGTCCTGCAATTCAGGGTGTAACTTCACCTGATGGTAGGCGGAGGTAAGATAAATAGAGAAGTACCTAGCACCACCCAACAAGGACAGCATTTCTGCAATGGTGGGCAACGGATAGTGGTCCACCACAACACACTTGTTCAAATCCCTCAATTCAATGCATAGTCTTGCCTCTCCATTGGCCTTGTGTGCCATAACCACCAGAGCAAGCCACTCTGTGGCCTCCACCTCCTCAATAGTGCTGCCAACCTTTAACTTCTCCAACTCCTCTTGCATTTTCCCTCTCACATTAATTGGGACACCTCTCACCCTGCTAATAACTGGAACCACATTGTTCTTCAACTTGATCCTGTAGACATACCCTCTATGGCCTTTCCCTGTCGCGAGCACTTGGCCCACCCACACAAGCGAAGTAGCATTTTTATCGAAAGACTTGGGGAAATGCTGGGTGGTAGGAAATTTGGGCCGGCGATCCCACAACTTTTGCACACAGAAATGTGAGGAAACAGTATGTGTTTGTCAATTAATCAAATTTACAAGGGTTTCTGGGTAAGTAAACTTTGTGGGATCCACACAAACCATACCACATATTAATCCCTTATTGACCAGTTTCCAAAAGATGTGACGGTAGAAGGTGTTTACTACAGAGAGAGTATGCACTGATGTTAAAAAGCGAAATAAGCAGCAAAACATTACTACACACCCATCCACTAGTCAATCACAGGCATTCTAGTCGGATCTGGCACAAGGGTAAGGAAATGGTTCATAAAAAACTTTATTAACCAATGACTTTACCGAATACAGCCCGCAAAAGTCATTGTTAATAATTTCAACATTCAATCAAAGAACCGCTGACTTATTCCTTGTGAGCTGTAAAGCCATGTCAAGGCACCAACCACTTTTCAGTCCATTCACACGCATTTACTGTGTCAGACACAGCAAACCATTCACACTGCCAGCTGTGGGCTCAACAAAATACAACACTTACATTTACAAAGCGCGCCATTCAATGATCCATCACTCTCATACGTCAACAGGACTAACACATCAATCTCACCACCGAGCACCCAAACTTCAGACAACTGACAAACACACCTCAAGCAAGTCAATACACATACTGGCTACTGCCGTATAGTTCCAACTAATTTGTAGGATCTGCGCATTTGTTGGACAACATAAACTTTGGGTGAGGTGCCTAGACTGATTCCGAGCACCCCCGCAGGATATGTTGGCCTAGAGACCAGCTAGCTCACAGTGCCACCATAAGCCTGCTTAACCATAACAGGGAGCGAATAGCTTCTGGCAACCACTGAACATGACAACCCTGACCCCTCAGGGATCATGGTAACAGATCAGAACCTTTCGCTCAGTCACTCGTGCTCTGTTGTTCTCAGAGAAATATACAGAGAATACACATTGGGATGTTTTCAATACATTTATTGATTACAAGCACTAAAAAGAGTAAATAGTAGATATAGTTCTACCATGGTGCTAAAGCAGTGTATAAAGGCAGGTATATAAAACAAGGTAGTAATCAGGCGTACTCCTACTATACGAACCCTACTCTGTGTGTGCCTAGATTGTGTGTAGGTGTAAGGCCAAGATTCCCCCAAAGGAAGCTCCAACCCCATTACCTGGTGGGAGAGAATGTCGGACCCTGTCTTGGTCACGAACTGGACGCCCTTCATGAAGATGTCAGACCGCTGCATGATGAAGTCTCAGCATGCAGGGACCCTCGATGTCAGCTGAAGTGCCTCCTCTGCTAATCCTCTGAGATGCTGGTTATTTATAATAAAAAGCATCCTTGCAATGTACGTATAGATTAGCAATGTTATGGATGTGTAGATAGCCCTGTCGCCTCGTGGATGAAGATAGAATTGCATTTGTAAATTCGTGCATAAAGGCCTTGTACTTGGTGTTCGAGGCATCATGATAATGTTATGTAAGGTCTGATGTGTAAACAGAAGTAGTTTCAGAGAAATTAATCCAACATTGTCACGCATGCGAATATGTGCAAAAGGTCACAGCAGTAACGTTACGGTGAAAAAAAGGACAATGTAAGAAATGAGCAGCTTCACTACATGGGCCTAACCCGGGCACATAGCACCCACTCCTCATACTAAGGGTTGATATATAAAAGCTATCTAAAGAGCATGCCATAATGACATTTAAATTAAAAAGGTCTAAAACCATTTTGAAAATCATCTAAAAGCAAGCTTCATAAAAAGCCATTAAACGTCTTTATACTGTTTACAACTCCAAGCACACTCAAAGCCATGGTGCCTAGAAAAAGGAGCAAATATTGTTTTGAATCATTTTGCTTAAAAAACGGACCAAATAGTTCTTATCACATGGAAAAGCAAATTGTTCAAGTGTTCCGAGTAGTAGACGCAACATTGCTGTTGCTGGCAACCACAGACGACGTTCTCAGAGGTGCACCTCGAAGTAGGTTTATGTAGCAAAGTTGATTTCATCCAGTTCCCACAGCAGCCGCTGTGAGGTTTACAGTTGGGAGGAAGAATACGCCAGGAGAAGTCAAAA
Organism: Calotriton arnoldi; assembly: GCA_963921515.1. Lineage (NCBI taxonomy): Eukaryota > Metazoa > Chordata > Amphibia > Caudata > Salamandridae > Calotriton > Calotriton arnoldi. The sequence continues at coordinate 1,622,267 of CAWUFW010003114.1, forward strand.
TAAACCGTATTCACAAAACACCGAAACTTCATCCTCAGAAAGTGATTCCTCTAATGTCCCCAATCAACCACGGAGAACAATCGCTCCACTACAACCACCCTTCGAAATTCCTCAAACTTCTGGTGTCTCTTTTTTAGAGACAGGTCAAGGAGACAGGGACGACCCAGGAGGTCAAAAAGAAAAAGAGAAAGAACATCCACACACACGGAGCATTTCGGCCGTACGGAAGAAGGACAAAGGGAAGAAAACAATAAAAGAAACTTAGTGATAAACATCTCAGATTATCACTTCAGCAACATTGAATTAAGCACGTTGCAGAAGGGAACTTCTTTTGTTCCAACCAGTCACACCAATTGTCTCGAATTAGAGATAAGCTTATTTAAGTTGATGCTTAATCTCAGATTAAGCAAAACCAAAGGGGATGATGGACGGAGTGTTGAACATTGCAAGCACTCACCCCCAGTCAACTGATCTGGGTTTAATCCATCATCATTCTTTAGCTCACTCCGCCACCCCAGTTCAGACATGGCCATATGCAAATCAGTCTGACCCTGTGCCTCATGGGAACAGTCCCGCCCGAACTGCCAAGCCATGTCTTCCCTGGACCGGAAACATTCATCCTGGGACCGGTTTCGGGTTCATAACCCTCATCAGCCAGGCTATCTTGAATCCAGGGGCAAAGTGAGCAAGGGACCCACGTCTGGGCATACCCTGCCAACTTAGGGCGAACTTAGCAAAACCAAAGGGGATGATGGACGGAGTGTTGAACATTGCAAGCACTCACCTCCAGTCAACTGATCTGGGTTTAATCCATCATCATTCTTTAGCTCACTCCGCCACCCCAGTTCAGACATGGCCATATGCAAATCAGTCTGACCCTGTGCCTCATGGGAACAGTCCAGCCCGAACTGCCAAGCCATGTCTTCCCTGGACCAGAAACAAGCATCCTGGGACCGGTTTCGGGTTCATAACCCTCATCAGCCAGGCTATCTTGAATCCAGGGGCAAAGTGAGCAAGGGACCCACGTCTGGGCATACCCTGCCAACTTAGGGCGAACTTAGCAAAACCAAAGAGGATGATGGATGGAGTGTTGAACATTGCAAGCACTCACCCCCAGTCAACTGATCTGGGTTTAATCCATCATCATTCTTTAGCTCACTCCGCCACTCCCAGTTCAGACATGGCCATATGCAAATCAGTCTGACCCTGTGCCTCATGGGAACAGTCCAGCCCGAACTGCCAAGCCATGTCTTCCATGGACCGGAAACAAGCATCCTGGGACCGGTCTCGGGTTCATAACCCTCATCAGCCAGGCTATCTTAAATCCAGGGGCAAAGTGAGCAAGGGACCCACGCCTGGGCATACCCTGCCAACTTAGGGCGAACTTAGCAAAACCAAAGGGGATGATGGACGGAGTGTTGAACATTGCAAGCACTCACCCCCAGTCAACTGATCTGGGTTTAATCCATCATCATTCTTTAGCTCACTCCGCCACTCCCAGTTCAGACATGGCCATATGCAAATCAGTCTGACCCTGTGCCTCATGGGAACAGTCCAGCCCGAACTGCCAAGCCATGTCTTCCTGGACCAGAAACAAGCATCCTGGGACCGGTTTCGGGTTCATAACCCTCATCAGCCAGGCTATCTTGAATCCAGGGGCAAAGTGAGCAAGGGACCCACGTCTGGGCATACCCTGCCAACTTAGGGCGAACTTAGCAAAACCAAAGAGGATGATGGATGGAGTGTTGAACATTGCAAGCACTCACCCCCAGTCAACTGATCTGGGTTTAATCCATCATCATTCTTTAGCTCACTCCGCCACCCCAGTTCAGACATGGCCATATGCAAATCAGTCTGACCCTGTGCCTCATGGGAACAGTCCAGCCCGAACTGCCAAGCCATGTCTTCCATGGACCGGAAACAAGCATCCTGGGACCGGTTTCGGGTTCATAACCCTCATCAGCCAGGCTATCTTAAATCCAGGGGCAAAGTGAGCAAGGGACCCACGTCTGGGCATACCCTGCCAACTTAGGGCGAACTTAGCAAAACCAAAGGGGATGATGGACGGAGTGTTGAACATTGCAAGCACTCACCCCCAGTCAACTGATCTGGGTTTAATCCATCATCATTCTTTAGCTCACTCCGCCACCCCAGTTCAGACATGGCCATACGCAAATCAGTCTGACCCTGTGCCTCATGGGAACAGTCCAGCCCGAACTGCCAAGCCATGTCTTCCCTGGACCGGAAACAAGCATCCTGGGACCGGTTTCGGGTTCTGCTATGTTCGCCCTAAGTTGGCAGGGTATGCCCAGACGTGGGTCCCTTGCTCACTGTGCCACTGGATTCAAGATAGCCTGGCTGATGACGGATGTAAGCCAGAAACCGGTCCCAGGATGCTTGTTTCTGGTCCAGGGAAGACATGGCTTGGCAGTTCGGGCTGGACTGTTCCCATGAGGCACAGGGTCAGACTGATTTGCATATGGACATGTCTGAACTGGGTTGGCGGAGTGAGCTAAAGAATGATGATGGATTAAACCCAGATCAGTTGACTGGGGGTGAGTGCTTGCAATGTTCAACACTCCGTCCATCATCCCCTTTGGTTTTGCTAATCTCAGATTAAGTCACTTCTTTGAAAACGTGATGGAAACACAACCAGATGGTGATGAAGATCTACTACGCAGACTACGACCGAAGAGTTCTTATATGGCACCTATTAGTCATAAGAGCTTAGATATTTTTGAAAACCTCGTTAAGCAGGATATACTCAAGCTCAATTTCTCCAAGAAACCCAAACACAAGAATCTATCCAACAAAGAACTTGGGATATTGAAGAAAATTGCCAATAATCCTCAAATCACATGTCAAAAAGTCGACAAGGGCGGCGCACTAGTCGTCATGAATACCATACATTATGAATCTGAAGTGGAAAAACATGTATCTGATTCCCTCACCTACATTAAACTGGACACTAACCCCACTGAACAATTTTCTAAAACACTGCATGACCTAATCAACAAGGCTTTAGAAAACGGTGTAATTAACGAGAGAGTTAAAAGGTTTCTGATTCAAAGCAACCCCAGAAGCCCTTCAATCTACATGCTACCAAAAATCCATAAAGACCTCCTCAATCCACTGTTTCGACCGATTGTGTCAACCAGAGGTAGCATACATGAACCGATTGGTCAATTCCTTGACCGATACCTCCAACCCAGCGTGGTTAAAATGAATACTTACGTTAAGGACACTACCGATTTTTTGATAAAGTTGAATCAGGTTTCCTTTTCAGATCCAGAATCATTGTTACTATGTACAGTCGATGTCAAGTCGTTATATACATCAATACCACATCAACTTGGCATTGAGGCCATTGAGCAAGCTCTACTTCACACCGATCTGGACCTAGACCTACAACTTTTCCTGATGGAATTATTACAATTCACGCTCTACCACAGCTATTTCAAACGGAGGAACCAGTATTTCCTCCAACTGACCGGCACTTCAATGGGAAATTGTGCAGCACCAGCTTATGCTAACCTTTTTATGAACAAATTTGAGCAGGATAACATCTTATCTAAGGACATCTGGAAAACGCACACAAAACTGTTTTTACGATACATTGATGACATTTTCATTCTATGGAACGCATCACATACACTACTTCACAAGGCTCTAATCGAACTCAACCAAATCGATGGAAGAATCCAATTCACCTCTGACATTCAAACAGAACAAATCACTTTTTTGGATGTTTTAATCAAAAAAACTCCCTGCGGCCTAGAAACTGACATTTTCAGGACAAAAAAAAAAACAGACAGGAACAACACACTTCATTATACCAGTTTTCATCAACAATCTCTTAAACAACATTTACCATATTCACAACTACTGCACGTTTTAAGAATTGTTTCTAATCTTATGAGACTCCATGATCAGACTGAAGATATGTTACTTCGTTTTGCACAACGAGGGTATCCCAAGATCGTTTTAGACCAAGCCATAGTTCGTGGTCAACAAAAAACGTGTGAGAACCTATGATGAGCACAAAGAAACCGACACAAAACCAGATGGTGATAGTCACCAAGTTCTCCACTTCAAGTCAAGCTTTCAAAAAGATTATAAAAAAATACTGGTCTATTTTAACCATGGAGACGGATTTCAAACATTTGTTTTCACAAGATCCAATTTTTGCTTATAAAAGAAGCAAGAACGTAGGAGAAATTCTAAAGTCCAACAAGGAAATCAGTCAATTACCCAGAGCCAAAGGGACTATTCCATGTCACAATTGTAATAACTGTCACAATATCATCCAAGGAACAATCATGACACACCCAAGGAAGGGTACCAAAATCAATTTAAAAGTCACAGCCACCTGCGACTCTATGAATCTCATTTACCTGCTGAAATGTCCGTGCGGCAAAGTATACGTTGGCAAGACCGAAAGAAAAATAAAAGTCAGGATAAACGAGCACAAGAGTAATATTCGAACAAAGAATATGAAGTCTGTTGTAGCTTGTCATTTTATAGAGCACAAACACAACATCAGCCAATTGAAATTCTTGGTCCTAGAAACTGTCACCAAAACAGAGGGGAGAGATAACAACAACTTCCTGCTGCAACGGGAAAACTTCTGGATCAGACACCTTGATGCCCTCAAACCTCATGGGATGAACGACAGAATGGAATTTCAATGTTACCTGTAACTAGCATCTCCGTTGACTGATTGAGCACGCAATTTATTGTATTCATAACCGACATTTCCACCTATGTTATTATTGCTTCTACTATACATTTCACACCATTCCGATACCTGCCATCATCTTATTCACAGTTTCAGACACAGTCTATTTCCCCTCTTTTTATACTTACAGGGTTTTTTCCCTCTTTTTATATTCATGGGCTACGTTTTGTTTACACCTCATTCTATGACTCTACTTGTTTTTTCCTTACTTACTTTGTGTACTTCATCAATTCTTTTTTACCTTCTCATTCATCCAAAACCTGTCATTTTTTTCCGATTTTCTTCGTACTTTGTCCTGCTTTGTCAATTGCGTTTAACTCCTTATGTTCTCAGTATTTCATTGACCCGTCTCCTTATTTACTCCTCTTTTACATTTTGTATTACCATATGCAACATGGCCGTTATCTGTTGTGTTTTTCTGTTATAGCTTTGTGCGTTTATTCTCTTCTTGTACTCTGAGTGAGTTTTCACATACACTCCTTACACATTTATTATGGCACAATTGTATGCAGCGTTTGTTTCATCGCTTTTTTTTTATCAATTTGAAGACAATTCCGGTCGTTCTAACCATGTTTATATTTCTGCTTTGTGATTTTTTCGCCACTGCATGATGGCCACCACTACCCTTTTAGACACCCTGTCGATAGTCCGTTTTCACTTTTTTAGTTGGTTTTTTCTTTCCACCTGGACGCTTGAACTATAAGTAAGCTCCAGTTTGACCGCGTTCACCTACACCGCGGAAACCGTATGCACTCGTCGGAGTGCTTTCAGCAACGAGGAAGTACCCTCGTACACACACCCAAGTAAGTTTGTTTTACCCGATAATTGCCGTAGTCAGCTCAGTCGGACTCAGCATGCTCCAGCATTTCACGTTTTCACGCTTCTAGGTGCCACTGAGTATAGAAGCACTACGTTTTTTCGCCGTGTTGTCACTCTGTTATCTAACATTAGCACTTGTCCTCATGCCGTAGCTGGACCCTCCTCTGAGGTCCGACTCGACGTACCCTGCACCGACTCACTGACGTCGCGTTTCTCTATTCTATTCTAATCCACGCCAGTCAATTCCTGCATTTGCGCTGCCATTCTGGCATGCTCACTGTGCTCACACTTGTTTCGAACTGCATGAGTATTCAACCTGTATTGTTTCCATAAACAGAATTTTCATCACCGTTTTTCTACCAATTGGATATTGCGTATATTCATTTTTTGCAGTTTGGATGTACCTCACATACTGACACGCCGAGCTCATTCATGCATGTTGTGACTCATACTAACTATTGAATGCGTGCCTATATTCACTTTCGAACTTTAGCTGCACCCCTAACACCACCAGAGCACAGTAGTATGCACTGTCTCTGTTTATTGGATGGTTTTCCTCATTGTACTTTATTTTTAATTGTAGAGCTTCTTCCCTGATGAAGGGCTAGATGCCCGAAATGCATCGGATTGCTTTGGAATGTTGAAAACATACAACAGATTGTTTTGTGAATTTCATTGAGATTCAAGTACTATGGATTTAATTTAAATTCATTGTTACTTAAAAATACAACTTTGGAATATATCTTGAAAAGAATTGATGACTGAGGGCCTTCATTACACAAATCAATAAACAGATCAACACACTTACAGGGTTCAGATTGTGCCTAGGGGGATTCACCCCACCGCCTGGGGGGTGAACTAATTTTCAGTATTTCATGCACGCTCATGACCGAAGAGCGATACCCCGGGAGCACATCAAACAGTACAAATTTACTACTCCATCATCACAATTTGGCTGTGCACATGCCAAACTCTTTTTGATTTTCAATCTGTGGTATATCACGGAGACATCGTCAATTTTTCGAATTTAAATTTGTATTTCTGTACTTGTTGACTGTACAGTTGCAGTTGTTTTAACAGGAAGAAGAAATACTTCATTTATGTTTACAGTCTCTCTTTGGAGACGCAAATATTCTTTAGTTATTAAAGGTTACATCTGAACTTCCTGAACGGTAGCAGGAGGCATGCGGCAGTTACCCAGGAGCCCACACGGCCTACTGTTGAGAATCGGCCACATACTGAGCTTTGATCAGATCAATTGAGACAAACATTTTGTCTCAGCGGCCGGCAAGCGGAGGAAGAAGTACAGTTCAGGTACCTTCAACATCCAGGACAGGTACAGCACTCTGTAAGATGGCCCAAATTCTTTCTTGTCCACAATTTGTTCCCTGACCAGATCCCCAATCGGGAACCAGCCAGGTTTTGCCAGGACAACCTCCACTTCCCCATTGGCAGTGCATTTAACTTGGATGTTACTTTGTGCGCCTTGGAATTCATTGAGTTCCTCTAAAACAGCCAAACGTTCATTGATGTCAAATAGTGTATCCGCCACCACTGCGCTGACATTATCGAGGTCTGGGACCCACATTCTCACTCCAAACAGGATTTCATATGGAGTATGACCAACCAGAGATTTTATTGGCATGTTAGTTAGTGCCCTCTGGACCCCATATAGGTTATTGACCCAAATGCGACCGAATCCTAATTAACCCTGGGCGAAGTACTACGCTACGCTCGCGTAGTTTGCGAAGTTTGCGCTTCTTCGCACAACGCGAATTGCACGTAGCACAGTGCAAACACGCGTAGCGTAGCGTAGTGCAGCCGCCATATTTTGCTTGCTCGCGGTCCTCAACGTCAAGTTGGCGACCGCGAGCAAGCAAAATGACATCCCGGCGAGACTTTTCCTGCGTTCGCGATCAGCAACATCAAGTTGCCGATCGCGAGCGTGGAAAATAAACCTCCCGGCGAGATTCTCAACGCGGGGAGGTCAGGTTTCTCACTGCGAGTGGTCGCGTATGCTCGCGACCGCTCGCGATGAGAAACTACCAGTCCGCGTTGAGAAGCTGCCGCCGAGTAAAAATCTACTCGAGCGGCAGTAAAGACAGCTCGCACTGTGCAAGATGCCGTTTTCAATGATTGCACAGTGCGGACAAGCATCCGGCACTGTGCAATCATTGCGAACAGCGCACTACGCAGTTCACGTAGTGCTATGCGTAGCTCGCATAGTGCGAACTGCACTTCACGTAGCTTCGCGTAGCGCTACTTCGCGAACTACGCCCAGGCTTAATCCTAATACCTTTGCTGTTAAGGACTGCTTTAAGTCACATTTTCCTCTCAACTATCAAATTTCCCATGGGGTGATGGGGGAGGAGTATCGCAATGTCACACCCAGACTTCCCATGGCTTCTTTGTAAGGCTGATGGCTCAATGCCAGACCCAGTTCGGAATGTAGAGAGCCAATTGCGTATGTCCCAATTAAAAACACACAAATCCTTTATAACAGTTCAGGAGTCAGCTGACCGCTGTGGCCAAACCCACAGGAATCTGGGGCATGAATCCACTGCCACCATGATGTACTTGTAAGCCCCGTCTGAGTGTAAAGGGCTGCAGTGATCCAAATAGACGACTGCCAGAGGCTTTTCTGAAATCAACAGAGGTGTCTGTGGAGGACGTGCTATGGTGGAACCCTTCATCTGCTGGCAGATGTCACATTTGAGGACAAAATCCTTGTTCTGTTTAGTTAGAATAGGCCACCAATAGCGCTGCTTCAATAATGAAATTGCAGCAGTAACCCTTGTGTGTGCTGAACCAGACTCTCATGTGCTGCTAGTTTTAACCGCAATATGCGTTCAGTGTTTGGTATAACTCTATCCCCCACTCCTCAAATCTGAGAATACGGAATGTTTTGTGCATCTAACTTGTAGAAGTACTTGAGTGGAAAGCCTTTTGGCAGGTGTGTGTCATTGTGAACATCATTGACAGCCACCATGATGTCTCTGTCTAATCTCATACTGGAACAAGTGATTGCAGCAACAGCAGCAGTGCAACCAGTTGCCTTGGAGGCTTAATCAGGCATGGAATTTCCTGCAACCTGAACACCAACACGTTTATGACTTAATGTGTGGATAGCATAAGCCTGTTGCAAGCATTCTTTCAGCTTTGCCACCTGTTCCCAAAGCAGCTTTTGCTTGATTGTGCAACCCTTGATCCATTCTGGTCCCAATAGTGAAAGTATTCATTATAGGACTGGACACAGTAATATGAATCACACAAATAAGTGTTGGGAATTAATGATCCGTATTTTGTAGTGTCAGTATCAGGGCTTTGAGTTCTGCCAGCATTGCCGTACAGTTCCCTAGGGACTGCGTGTGTGTTTTTTCAGGACGAAACCTGCCATCATGCATACGCCCTTTACGATTGAGTGAATCAAACTGAAGAAACTTGCAAATGATACTACATTCACTGGAAATAAAGAAGCATAATTAATTGAGGCTCAAAAATCCTTTTTTTGCACAGGTTGAAAAGCTTACACTGCATAAATTATGTTAATAAAATGTATATAGAAGGGGACAAGGCAGTTAGGATCTGGCTGATCTATATAGAACAGAATCTGCTAGACCAGAGCTAACAGTACAGATAAATAATCACTGCCATCGGATTAATATTCGGCATAGTATAAATAGATTTAGTTAGACTCTGTATACTCAAGCCTGGGTTCCATATCATGAGTCAATGAACATGCATCTAATCGATTTATAGTTGGATTCTCTTTCATGGAGGTAGGTTGATCAATTGGAATTTCTGATTATAGAATAAGAGGTAAGGGAATCTATGAGAGTTAAAGGAAGGAACAAGACACTGGGATATGCAGGTTTACCCCATGTGTTTTATGATACATTTAGCAGTCAAACATGCCCTAAGTTATAGGCAGGCCCACTGGAATTATATGACTCCGTAGCTGCAGAGTTTTCCGTGTAATTATAAATTTGTGGCACTTGCCACATAATCCATAATCTGCTGCACACTTTGCAGATTTCCCCCCAAAATTACTAAAATTGCAGCAACTTGTGTTACAGCACAGTGAAAAGCCCTTTGCTAAAGTTGACTGGTTGACTGGTTGCTGTGTTTGAGTGTTAACTATTAGTAATAAGGTGGAACCTTTGCCAAGACAGTGTTAGCATGTGTAAAAAAGACAAAATAATGTAGTAGTACTGTCACAAAATGTGCCACATTACGACCCATAATTAGCCTTTTATTGCAGCATTACTTAGTCAACCGTGCAACATAATTTGCCCCTCCCCTGCTACATAATTCCAATGTTCCTAGTTACACTATGTCAAGAGATTCCAGGGTGCTCCCACAAACAGCACAGAAGGTTATAATAGTGTTGCTCCCTAAACCAGGAAAGAACTAATGTGAGATGTTAATGACCGCTTTTTATTACTTACCTTGGCCTACAAATTTTAATTAAGATAAATGGAAGTAGAATACTGTGACCAAAATGTGGTTCTCCCTGAATACAGCACAACGCATAAATTTAGATACTTAGTTCATCTACTGGTGTCTGATGTGTGGATAGACCGAGTTCTGGTCATTGCATTCTTAAACATAAAAAAGGCAATTAGCTCCATGGGAGTAGTTCTTTGCCGTATTGGAGATTATGGGTTTTGGACCAGAGTAAGTCCTGGGCTTGGCTTCTGAAAATACAATCCAAAGCCAGAGTATGGACTGTAGGTATTTATTCTGAGGCTTGGAATATAGAGAGACGAGTGATTGAGGAATGCCCCCACTCACTGATATTGTTTGCCATAGCAATGGAGCCCCTGTCATGCTAGGCAGTAGAGCATGGATTGTGGAATAACTATATGGGGGGATGTTGGGCACAGATGATATTTTACTGTGCCTATGGGATCAAGGTATTGGGCCTTCTACTCTCATGGTTATGCTGAACGATTTGGCAATGTGTCAGGTCTAAGAGTAAATAGGAAGTAATCCTGCCTTTTTCTCCGACATCACAATACAGATGTGGTCTTACTTAAACATTGCTCATTTGACCTCAGTAAGAAACAGATTCAAGTACGTAGGAAGCCATGTATATCATGCCAAACAAGACATGGTACCAAGTAACATGAATAGAGCAATCAATGCACTAAGAACATTAAAAATTGGCAACAGTCTCCGCCCTTTAGGCTATGGGTAGTACTGCTCTAAGATGGTGATACCTAGATGTTATATTGCTTTATTACTTTACCAAACAAGTTCCCTAGATCTTTCTTTACTGACTAAGGCAAACTGCTAACAGAATTGATTTGAAATGATGGCAGGCATAAAGTAGAGCTGGATAGGATTCAACTGCCATTGCAAAATGTAGGGCTGGTGGCATCCAGCTATGAATTGTGCTGTTTCTCTGCCTATTTGCAGCAGACAGCTAAGTGTAAGACTCTTGACCCTACACAGGGTTGCTTACTTAAATGCCAATAGGCAGCTGTATATGTTATGGGGAATACCTCTGGGGAAAAAGATAATAAATCTGTTATACCTTGACTACAGACGCTAGCTCATTATTGCTGCTGAAGGTAGATAAGAAAATGAAGAGAAGTGTCACTCTACTCCACTAACTTGTATTTTGTGGTGTCTACCTTAGTTTGTGAAAGAGACCTTTCTAGTGGAAGCTGAGTTATGATCGAGCTGCAGATTTCAAATAGTTTGGGATATGTACAGCAATAGTTTCCTCTGCAGCTTTGAAGACATAAGAAGGGATTATAATATACCAATGAGTCATTTTGTGTTTTATGGCCAGCTGACTTTGGGTGCCAGACCAACATGGAAAATGTGTATGGTACAACTAACAGGTGATAAAGTCTCTGAAGCTCTGGTATCACTGGATTCAGGTCAAAGGCTATTTCAATCCCATATAAATTAATATTCCAGGGTACATCCCAACCTTTAAGTGCAGTTAGGAATTAGTGAGGATAGTATGATGGCAGAAAATTAGAGGAAGAGAAATGAATTAAAGTAGCATGCTTTTTGGGGGATTCATCTAGATGTACACAGTTGTATTTGTCACAGTTTAACTACTTTCATCAAATCTATTTAACCTATAATAAATTGAGTAAGATATTTGCCTCAAGATGTTCCTCCACAGACTGCATATTTAGGTTTCGCCTGCACAGTGCTTGCGCTGTGCTTGTGAAAGCTATTGTATTTAATATAAATCTTAAAAGGGGCTTACATCCCGCCCTTGCTTTTCATTGGTTCCTGTGCTTGCCACTTAGTTTTCCTCCATTTCTATTGATTTTAGCATATTCTTTCCAGTTGTTCCTCCTGTGTTTCTCTTATCAGTGTCCGTGGCCCAAGCACTGTTTTCATAAACTTTGCTGGAACTTCTTTTAAGCATTTTAGCACCTCTGCGTGCTCTGATCGTAACATGCACTCACCAGTCCCCTCGAGGCCAAAGCAGGGACCCACTCTAATGCTCCCTTTTGTTTGCAAACCAAGCAGGGATCTACTCTAGTGCTCCCTTCACAGAGAATTGACTCAAGTGCAGTCGGGCATGCTGCAAGTCTGTCATGGTATATGGGCTTCTACATTTCAGTGCATTCCCTCAGCAGCACCAACTGAATTCTTATAATTTGTTCTTTTTTCCACCTTTTTTCTATTACCATAAATACTTCATTTGTTTACCCTGCCCACCTCATTTAATAGGTTGGGTTTCCTTCGCATCTATTTTTACATTTGATTAAGCTTATTTTTCCAGCAGGTCTAACGCTTGCTAAGTACTGGCATCAATGCCATTTGCCCATTGTCTGAGTCAGTGAAGGAGTTCAGACTGGGGTCCTAGCGTGCTCGGCATGGAACTTCCCTTTGTAAGTGCAATTTTAATGACAAATATTTCCTTCCACGTTGCACTGTGCCTGGGCTCAGTAATTGGAATTTATGGAGACTATATTCTGCCAAGGTAGCTACATTTTTAGACTGTTTGTGAGCATTGGTCTATCAAATGTTATAACTCTAGGAAATAATTCTAAGGTGCAAGTGAAATGTTCCAAATGGAGTGTGGACAGAGTTATTATAGTGGAAGCAGAAAGCATGTTTTTAAATATTGGAGACTGCATAAGCTGGGACAGGTGGCAACGCCGATTGCTACATAGGGGTTTAACAAAAAATACATGAGGGCACAGAGAGCACTTCTCTTAACTTTTAAGTTACAGTTAATTAAAATCAACTCTAACACTTGTGGATTATGTTTTTTAATAGACTCAGATGCTGGGAAGGTTGGGTTTGGGACATACTCCTCTGTGCACATGCATGCTTCTTCTGAGTGATTAAATGACAGGTTTTTTGTCAGGGCTGTGTGTAACAAGGCATGAATTTACACCGAGGCTAGCTACAGAGTTGAAAGCCCATAGAATGATTTCACGCCATCTCCACAGCTCACAGTGAAGATCAGGTTGAAACGTCTGACTCACCAATACCCGGATGAATAATTCTTACTGCATTGACTTCAGTAGAATGAAATGTTGAATCAGCACAACAGATCTTCAAAGATTCCTTGAGTAGGTTGTATGTGTTTTTTATCCACTTAACCTTCTTACTTCCAAAGATATTCCTGATTTCATTTTGAAGTCGTATGCACCATCATATTTCCTGAGCTGAGTGTGAGTGTGTTCTACCATGGACAGCAGGACACAAGGACATGAGCACAAAAGAAGCAGCACAGAAGGATGCACTGTATGCAGCAGCAGTACCCCAGGGCACAAAGGCAGATGCACAGGCGATTGAACTGAAAGCTACACGTGCTAACAGCAGCACAGAAGAATGTACTGCATGGAGCAGACATTGATAGCAGCACCCCGGGGCTCAAAGGCAAATGCACAAGGGATTGAACTAAAAGCTACACATACTCATCGAGCATGCACTCCGTTCTTCTTTGTACTCCACCTCACACACACATACATACGCACACACACATACATACATACGCACACACACATGCACACACACACACACACACACACATGCACACACACTATAGACAATGAATACCATTTTGTGCTGTAAACCTCTTTTAACACATACAGCTGGGACCTGTATCAAAACTGATGAATTCTCCTATGCTACTTCTGCAAGGGTTGAAAGGTTTCAGCAATAAATGCTCTCAACATCCAGACAAACATATAGCATGCTTATTATATTATAGCTGTATACTATTGTTTACTTGTTCTCTGCACTTCACCTAATCTCCCTCTGTTTGTACGCCTTCACTCTGTATTAGTTAACAACTTTCCGGCAGTGTAGCTATTTCATTGGGACTGCATATAATTTGCATGCTTTCGTCTGCATTTTTGGTATGTCCGATACTTTTTCATTCAATCTCCTCATGTCAGCACGCATTTCAAGCGAGCTTGTGAGCTGTATGATTATTTTTCTCCGACACCTTTTAACTCATCTTCTTGTAGTTTCTAGTTGCCCCTTTGCACCCCTAAATCACAACCGTACTAAAACTTGTTTCTCACATTTTTATTTAGAGAAGGTTGTGGGCTGCATTTGATTTTAGTTAAATCCTCTGCCCTTCACCTAATCTCCCCGCTTTATATCACCACCAGTTACTGCACAATATATTGCCTTTCTCAATAGACAAGCCATAACACTTTTACGGAGTTTCAGTAACTTATCTTGCACAACTGCTCACCAAGCTAAAACTTACAACAACAAAAAAAGTATTATTCATCACATAAGCAAAACCTATTGCATTTACAAATGCTTGTTGCTTGTGGTGTGGGACTGCCCTGCACTGACTCCATACTGGAAGCTATGGTGATTGCAAACAAGGAGATGACTGTACACCCCCCATGGTCACCCCAGAGACCTGTTTGCCAGGCGTCTTTATCAGCAGGTACAGTGGAAACAGTAAGTCAGAATGCCTGATTTAGCAGGCACAGTTGCAGGTCAAACGCGGATTTGTAATGTATTCAAAGTGAGACATTCCAGACAATACATACTTAAAGAATGGATGTTATCAAACGAGCAGCTGATGAACTGTCCTTCATATTACTCAATCTTTAAAAACAGGGAAGAGAAAATCTATTGTCACGTGAGAAACGATAATGACAAAATTTACCAGGGGTGATGATTATTTTAATATTAACAGCTAGATGTATGTTGTCCGCCTGTATTGAAACCATTGTAGTTGATAACTGGAATCCTATGAAAAGTGTGGGGATGGTTTCCTTATCTTGCAAACAATGCCTGTATTGTTACCCTTGAATATGCCAAAATGTAATAAAAAATGTTCTTTGATAAAGGGTAGATAATAATGTAGCTCTATTTACAATACAGAGATGCAATAGCAACTGAGTTGTTATGTTGGAGTCACACTTTCAATTGAAAGGGCATTTTTGGACTTGCCGTCAACGTTTCACACCATGAATAAATTTGCACAAAACTAAACAGTCAGTGAACTCATTCAGCTAAGTTTCGCCATGCCATGTTTCGTGAATCAACATAAAAAAGTTATTGGGTGAAAAAATTAGTAATTTCCCACTTTAGCTCTCATAAAAATGTTGCTCTCGTCTGCAGCCTGAATGGTTGAACGGATTTACACCAAATGTGGCATGAAAGAAGACTGTTAGTAAAAAAGCATGCCTGTTTTATTTTACATAAATCCATCTCATAGTCTTTGCGGGAAGCAGCGTTTACATCGCATGCGGTACAACGCATGCGATTACAATGCAGTCGTTACAATGACCCAGTGCTTAATTTGTAAAATATTAA
Source organism: Calotriton arnoldi (assembly GCA_963921515.1). Classification (NCBI taxonomy): domain Eukaryota; kingdom Metazoa; phylum Chordata; class Amphibia; order Caudata; family Salamandridae; genus Calotriton; species Calotriton arnoldi. The sequence continues at coordinate 1,637,598 of CAWUFW010003114.1, forward strand.
GTGCCAGGACTCTGACCAGGAGGCTACTGCGGCTTGCACCACTCATCGCCCCTGTCATCACTGCCAAAACAACTACTAACCATCTCTCTCGCATGTAAATGCGACAGTTCAGATTATTCCAGGTCCCCAAAGCTAAGGAAGGGCTGGGGAAGCAGATATTAGTAATTTTTTAATGTGTATTGCTTTCCTAAACAACTGTTATACTGCTCATCTCTAAATTACATGAGCAGCGCCACCTTGTGGCAGACTGCCCTTAGTGTGGTGTTGACAATTAGGTGCCGGTGCCGAGCACCGGAAACCAATTAAGTGCCGGTGCTCAGCACCGGAAAGCTCCGGCTCAAATTAAACACTGCAATGACCGCGTTGTTACCACACAAGCCGTTTCTACGACTTGCTGTAGGGGGCGCTCTAAACTAAGGAATAGTATAATTTACTATTTCAAACCTTCCCTACTGTTGCGCAGGCTGGAGGCTGTTGCGCAGGCTGGAGACTGTCCAGCGCGCCCCCTACAGCAAGTGGTAGAAACAACTTGCGATGTAATGGTATGCGTTGTAACAACGCGGTCGTTGTAACAACCGTGTTGTAATCGCATGCGTTGTACCGCATGCGATGTAACAGCGCATATTCAGTTTTTGCAATAGTGTTTAAAAAATATGCAGAGTGGAATTTAAAGGGTGAACTCTTTTGCAGACTTCTGCCATTTAAACTCGAAGTCAACACTGTCAATTATTTACATTTTTAAACTGTAACACAATGTGATTTGCTGAATTAAGATTTTTTGGCCACCTTGAAACTCACATGTTGGGGGACTCCATATATGTAAGGACTGTAGGCTCCAGCATTATCAGGAAGCAGAGGTCATCAAATACCTCTGTGAAACAGGACTACTATGTTCCTATCTATTATCTAAGAACTGACCAAGTCAGCAGCAACATCTGCAAAGGTGTTTATTCCTTCAGTGTGTGGTTACACTGGGAAGACACCAGTGCACTTGAGAGATGTAAGTGATCTCTGTGAAATGCAAATCCAACTTAGTAAATGCCTTTCATTTTCATACTTCCCCACCTCACCTTCTACACTATTTGCCTTCCCTTCTTTGTGTTATTACCCCTCATGATCCTACCTTGCTTTACCACTTTGAGTGGATTTTGGGTAAGCCACCAGCTCATGATTTGATGGCTTTCTTATATCAGGTACCTTCTCTTGGTTGGATGGCTTTCCTCTGTATTCTTGTGTTTGTCCTGCCCCTTATAGCATTTCTTCTTTACAGTCACTTTAGACTGGAGGAGATGTGTCCTCCCACTGCTGAAGTGATGGAATCATTTTTTTTCATTTCTCATTTAGCACTGCATGGAGTGCTTGTCCTGCACCTTCCTCTTACTTTCTATGCACACAGAACATGATCTTTACATCGCCCCTCTGCTCTAGATTTACTCCTTTCCTTGTCGTCCCACCCCCACTGTTTCTCTTACACCGCCCCTTTTCCATTCAATGGTTGCAGTTGCTCTTGCGATTGAATTGACATTGCTGTATGCTATTACAATTGCGCCAGTAGAGCCAAAGTCAGTAGTGATGACCGGCCATCTTGGAAGTCTATTTGCTGCCACACAGTGAGAAACATCATGGTATGACACCCATCCTGAAAGAATAAAAATGCTATTTTGATGCTTTCATCATGGACACCAAATGTGTCAAGCCACTTTGCATCATGAAATGTGGAAGCCATCTTGAACGTGCCCAAAATAACATTATTCTTTCAAGATGGGTGCCACATGAAGGAAATACACTTTGAAAGTGGCTGGTTACCACTATTGGCTTTACTAGTGCAATTTTAAGAGCATTCGGAACAGGCAAAACAATAGCATCAACCAGAAAGCATTGGGTCAATTTGCTTTCTAATGATTGTTTACATTATTTCCCTTTTTAAGTACGAAACCTTCCAATTACCTCTGTTTTAAGAAATTGTTTGAATTTTTAGTGTATTTTTTTAGTTTGTAATCATCTTCTGTACCTGGAACTCTGTTTTTCCCATTCCATTTAGCAAATTGTGTTATTCACATAATGGATTTCCTCACAAATATCGTTTGGCTTTTTTTTTTTAAATAAACCAAATCTACAATGCTTAAGGCCTCCCATGAGAAGACTTCAGAACAACAGCTCAAGCCCTAGCCCTCCATTACCTGTATGAATGCAACACCTGCCTGTTGGAAATGGCCCTTTTTGCGGGGTCACCCCTAAACTTTTTGCCTACCTCCTGTATTATTGCTGACCTGTTTCTGTTGGTTTTATGACTCTGGGCACTTTACCACTGCTGTTCAGTGCTAAAGTGCATATGCTCTCCCTTTGTAAATATGTCTATGTGAATTGGTATATCCCTGATTGGCTTATTTGGTTTACCTGTTAGTCCCTAGTAGTGTGGCCTGTGTGTGCCCAGGGCTGGTAAACCAAATGCTGCTGGTGGGCATGCAGCGCTGGTTTGCGCCACCCACAGAAGCAGCTTGTAAAGCGTGTCTCAGACCTGCCACTGCAGTGTCTGTGTGCAGTCCAGAACTGCCATCTTGGCTGTGAAGTGCACCCACTTCCCAGCCCCTGAACCTTCCCTTGGCATCCTGTAAGTCACCCCTATGGTAGGGTGCATTGTATGTGTAAGGTAGGACATGCCTTGGTGTGTGTAGCATGTCCTGGTAGTGAATTACACCCCATTTCGTTTTTCACTACTGTAAGGCTACCTGTTCCTCATAGGCTAGAATGGGCAGTTTGACTATTACATTCTATAGTCCTAACTGACCCCAGGAACATGGTAGAAAAACGAATTTAGTATGCCTGAGCTCAGAATATTAAAATACACCTTTTAGTGAAGTTTATTTTTATATTCTGTGTTTGAAAATACCACTTTTAGAAAGTAGGTATTTTCTTGCCTAAGCCTTCCAGTGTGCTCTGCCGTTGTGTATTGGCTGTCTGGTTTTAGAGGGGCAGGACAGGCTGAGTCAGACCTGGGTTGAATAGAGAGATCTGCATTTAGAGTGTGGGGAGGGGTGGCTCTTTGATCTGAATAGGGATGTGCCTGGCAAAGTGAATGCTGGCTCCACCTCCCACTGTGTGTCTGCTAGCAGACCCCCTCTTTCTGAAAGGAAGGATGCAGCCTGGTAAACAAAGTGCTCCAGGCCTGAGCAGAACTGGTTCTGGCTAGGTTCAGGGACTGGTAGCTTCAAAGATCAAAGGCTTTTGGGGTATAAATATCTGTGCTCAAGCCCCTACATTTTGTATTGCTTTTGGATCTGGAGAGGAAACTCTGTCCGTGCCACTGGAGGAATCTGCAGGAAGTGACTGTCCTTGTGCTTGTGTGTTTTTCTTGCACTGGCCTGCAGCAGTGACCACTGGACCTTGAAGAGAGAAAAGGACTTTTGAGAGAACTTTTATTTTTGTTACAGCAATTACCCAAGGGCTAGGAAAAGAGCTAGCCTCCTGCTGGAGTCTCAGGCACATCAGACTCCACCACCAACCTCCTGCTTCCTCCCTGCGAGGATTGCTATCTGCTGATGAGGCTCCTGTGAGTTCCAGGGCCTCTAGTTTGCTTCAGAGAAGAGAGTGCTGGAAATCGTCGCTAACGCACGTTTGCGAGCCGCTGCAGTCGAGAGCGCTGGAAAAATCATTGCGCTGCTGCCGCTGAGTGCTCGCAACACGAGACCATCGCTAACGCCCCTTTGCGAGCCGCTGCAGCCGAGACGCGCTGGAAAAATCATCGCGCGGCTGTCGCCGAGCGCTCGCAACCCCTACCAGAATCATTGCTTCAAGACATCGCATTGCGGACGCCGTGCGTCCGCCATTTTCATCGCATCGCACCGGATTTCGTCGCTCCCTCGCGGAGCGCCATTTCTTCGCATCGCAACACGATCGCACAACGCAACAGGCTCGTCACATCGAATTCTCCCTCGCGGCAAGAAAGTCATCGCATCGGGCGTGCCTAGCGTGCAGAAGTTTGTCGCATCGCTCTCCGCACACGCAACAGGATCGTCGCATCGCCTTCGCCCTCGCGGCAAGGTCTCAGCGCATCGGCGGCCTAGCGTGCAGAAGTTGGTCGCATCGTCTCCGCACGCATCAGCAGATCGGCGCATCATCCTCCCTTGCGGCAAGGATTTTAACGCATCGCCGGCCTCGCGTGAGGAAAATCATCGCTACCACTTCTTTGCGACATTTTGTTGGTTTTGCTACTAAACCCAGGTACTTTGTGAGAGAAAGGGTCGCAGAGACCACTGCCTTGAATTTGAACCTTATTTTTGCAACCTTTGAACTATTTTTTGACAGTCCTTCAACAGCCATCCTATTTTTGACAGTCTTATGAGAGAAAGGGTCGCAGAGACCACTGCCTTGAATTTGAACCTTATTTTTTGCAACCTCTGAACGAGAAAGGGGCGCAGAGACCCCTGCTTTGAATTTGAACCTTACTCTTGCAACCTTTGAACTATCTTTGACAGTCCTTCAACAGCTATCCTATTTTTGACAGTATTGTGGCTTTTACAGTTATTGGTCTTGTGATATATCTGCCTTTATATAAAGATACTTATTTTTTATAACGACTTGTGTGGTGTCCCTTTGTAGTGTTCCTCACTGTGTTACTGTGTATGGTCATAAATGCTTCACACACTGCCTCTGAGATAAGCCTACCTGCTCGTGCTACGTTACCACAGGGTTGAGCAGGGGTATTAAAGAGGGTAGCCCTCTCACTCTGACTTAGGAAGAAGGGTCCCTACTTGGACAGTGGCCAGCCATTGCCAACTAGAGACCCCCATTTCTAACATTGGTGGTCAGCGGTGGGGATCTGGACTTGCATTTATGATCGCATACAGTAATTATAGTGTACACTACTAGTGAGTGCAGACCATAACGTACCGCATACTTTTTTTGAGAATTTTTTTTTGCTCCTATATTGTGATTGATATTGCCGGTGATTTTTCACCCGCGCACATTTTCTGAGAGTTTTTGGGATCCTATATTGTGATTGATATTGCCGGTGATTCTTCACCCGCGCCCATTTATTGAAAGTTTTTGATCCCCTATTGTAATTGATATTGCCGGTGATTTTTCACCCGCGCACATTTCTGAGAGTTTTTGGGATCCTATATTGTGATTGATATTGCCGGTGATTTTTCACCCGCGCCCATTTATTGAAAGTTTTTTGATCCCCTATTGTGATTGATATTGCTGGTGATTTTTCACCCACGCACATTTCTGAGAGTTTTTAGGATCCTATATTGTGATTGATATTGCCGGTGATTTTTCACCCGCTTACATTTTTGAGAAGTTTTCTTCTATCTTTTATTGATATTGCCCGTGATTGTTACAATGGGCAAGCCTATGTTTTATTGATATTGCCAGGTGATAGTACCCGCATACATTTTTGAGAATTGTTGGATCCTATATTGTAATTGATATTGCCTTTGATCTTTTTACCCGCATACATTTTCTTGAGAAGTTTTCTTCTATCTGTTATTTGATATTGCCCGTGATTGTTACAACGGGCAAGCCTATTTGTTTTATTATTGATATTGCCAGATATTGCTACAATGGGTCTTGCTGAGATGAGACCTACCTTTTATATAGATGATCTGTTAACCTACAGTCTAGAGGAGCTAAGGGGGTTCTGTGAGGAGAAGGGCTTAGCAGTGAGTAGGAAGGAGACTCAGCTATCCCTGCAGACATCCCTGAGACTTTGGCAACAAGACAGATGGAGATTCTTGGAGTCCCAGTACACCTACCAAGAGGGTAGTTGGTCTGAGGGTGGCCCTAGAGAGTCTGAAGAGGAGGAAGAAAGTGTTATGGAATATCTCATAGGTGGGGAGTTCCTTGATGAGCCTAGTGCCTATGGTAGTGCCAGATTCCCCTCATGGTCCCCAGAGGAGTTGGGGGACAGGCGGGAAGGTCCCATAGGTAGGGAGTCCCTTGCTGGATCTAGTGCACAGGGTAGTGCCCAATCCCCTTCATGGTCCCCAGAGGAGTTGGACAGACAGAGGGAGAGGGAGTACCAGCTGGAATTGGAGAGGCTCCAAATAGAGATTGCACAGCTGGAGGCGCACCTAGCGCAGATAGCAGAAAAGGAGAAGTTATCTCAAGAGGGTAGGTTACCCCTGGAGCGCAGTTTTAATTGTCTGGATTCCCCAGAGAGGGTGGGGTCCAGTGGTGGCAGCAAAATTGAAGTATATAGTGATGACAGTGTAGTACACCCACCCAGGGATGTGGCACCTGACTTGAAGGAGGGGTTGATCTACACCAGGGGATTCAAGGACCTGAGATAGCTCCATTGGTGTGCAGTGTCCCTGAGGTGGATTGGGGAACTAGCGCAGGGGCCCATAGTCCTAGTGAAAGGAGGGATACTCTACCGACTCTGGATGAGAGGTGCAGGGAGAGGGGTTCCCCCGTGGTTGAAGTCCTGGTGTATGAGTATGAGGACCGCCCAGAAGAGTGTGGGTTGAGTGATAGAGACAGTCAGTTAATGTCTCGCCCATTTCAAGAGAGTGGTGTGGGGTACGTGTGTGAGGCACTGGATTGTGAGGTAAAGGTTAGCACCTGTGTGGAGCTGTGTAATCCAATTGTGGGAGAGCATATTGTGAGTTCCTATTTTCCAGAGCTAAACCAACATGTATTAGAGTGCGAGTTCTCTGATCCTAGGGAACTTGCGCAGGAGGCAGACCTCGGGGTGAGTACCAGAGGCTCTGTAGAGGCATTAGGGAATGACCCTAAGAGAAGTGGTTCAGAAGTTTTCCAACCCAGAGTGCTGGGAAAGGTTAGGAGTGTTACAGCTGGGTCCCCTTGTTGTGAGGAGGTTGTAGGGCCTCACATCCTGTCTCGTGGGAGCAGGAGTGAGACTGGGATAGGTCCCGAAGTGCCCCAGCCTCAGTCCCCAGGACTGGATGGTTCCATGAGGGAACACCAGGTGGGGAGCCTAGTCTGTCTGGATGGACCGTCCATTGTGGGGGTACCCCAGTGTTAGGTGAGCTGAGAGTGCCTGTAGTCAGGCCTCCATCAGTTCTTGTGCCTGGCAGTGCCACTCCTAGGGGAGGGTACGGAAGTCCAGTCTGAGGGATGAAAGGGGGAAGGAGTCCCCAGTGGAAGAGCCAGTGGGTCAGGGGCCAGTCAGAAGGGCTGAGCCCCCTAGGAGTGACCATGGTGACACCACTTCAGTCCTGGTTGGCCAGGCAGTTGTTCAGCCACAGGGGTTGGTCCCTGGGTTGGTAAGTCAGATCCAGGAGTTGTCTGCCCTGGAGGGAGGGACAACTGTAAGCAGTGTCCCAACCATTTTTTCTAAGAGCACCACTCCAGGTGGGAGGGTGCAGTATGCTGGAAGGGGGTGCAGAGGGAGGGAGTCTCGCCTCTGACCCCGGTGCAACCTGCGGGTTTTTCAGGTTGGTAGGTCAGTTGCAGGGTCCAGGCCCTGAACTGGTGGAGGGGTGTGTTTCCCTTGAGGGGGCCTGTGTGCTCCCCAGGAAGTCCTGGTTGGCCAGGCAGTTGTTCAAGCACAGGGGTTGGTCCCTGGGATGGTAAGTCAGGTCCAGGTGTTGTCTGACCTGGAGGAAGGGACAACTGTAAGCAGTGTCCCGACCATTTTCTTTTCTAAAAGCACCACTCCAGGTGGGAGGGTGCAGTATGCTGGAAGGGGGTGCAGAGGGAGGGAGTCCTCGCCTCTGACCCCAGTACCACCTGAGGGTTTTTCCAGGTTGATGGATCAGTTGCAGGGACAAGGCCCTGAACTAGTGGAAGAGGGTATTTTCCTTGGGGGGAATTGGTGTACGCCCCCAGAAGTCCTGGGTTGCCAGGCACAGGCCCAGCCCAAGGGTACAGACCCTAGGTTGGGGGCCAGGTTCAGGGTGTCCCCCTGATCTGGAGGAAGGGGCAACTGCTAACAGTGCCCCTCCCGGTTTGTGTTATGGAGGCACCTCTCCAGGTGGGAGGGTGCCGGGCCCCAGTAAAGGGGGCGGGAGAGGGCAGCCTCACCCCTGACCTCCGCCCAGTCTAAGGGTACAGACCCTATGCTGGGATACCAGTTGCAGGATAGAACCCCTGAACTGGTGGGTGAATTATGCAGGACACCTGCCTCAGGTGCCCTGACAATTCTGGAAGGGGGTATCGCTCCAGGTGCCCCAAAGAGGAGGACCGGGTGTGGGAGAGCCCACCCCAGTCTCTGGCCCAGCCGCTGGGTACAGGCCCAGGGCTGGTGGGTCAGTGTCCGGGTGCTTTGCCTGACCTGACAGGAGGGAGAGTGTACAAAAGGTGCCAGGCACCTGGGGTTACTGCCCCTCACTCTCTGATGCCACAAAAGTTTGAGAGCCCTGAGAGGTATAGGGCTTGGATTTCATCACTGACTACGGTCAGTGATTACTGGGGCTTGTTGTTTATCTGTTGGGACACACCTGGGGGCCAGTTAAGGTTAGATGCTGCACAGGTGGTGTCCACAGGTAAGGGAAGAGTTCCCCATTGGTTGCCTTAGTGAGCCCTGAGAGGTATAAGGCCTGGGTCTCATCCCTGACTACTGTCAGTGGCTACTGTGGCTTATTGTTTATCTGTTGGGACACACCTGGGGGCCAGTTAAGGTTAGGTGCTGCACAGGTGGTGTCCACAGGTGAGGGCAGAGTTCCCCATTGGTTATCTTAGTGGGCCCTGGGAGTGTGGACAGAGGGATCCACCAGGGTTCAGATTGGAGTAGAGCTGGCATATGCCACTGCAGTTGCGGGCCAGTTCCGTGTTCTATCGCCCGAAGCAGGGAAGCCCATCAAAGTAGTGATTGGTCTACCCTGCGTTTTGGCTGGAAGGGGGTTGTGTTGGAAATGGCCCTTTTTGCGGGGTCACCCCTAAACTTTTTGCCTACCTCCTGTATTATTGCTGACCTGTTTCTGTTGGTTTTATGACTCTGGGCACTTTACCACTGCTGTTCAGTGCTAAAGTGCATATGCTCTCCTTTGTAAATATGTCTATGTGAATTGGTATATCCCTGATTGGCTTATTTGGTTTACCTGTTAGTCCCTAGTAGTGTGGCCTGTGTGTGCCCAGGGCTGGTAAACCAAATGCTGCTGGTGGGCATGCAGCGCTGGTTTGCGCCACCCACAGAAGCAGCTTGTAAAGCGTGTCTCAGACCTGCCACTGCAGTGTCTGTGTGCAGTCCAGAACTGCCATCTTGGCTGTGAAGTGCACCCACTTCCCAGCCCCTGAACCTTCCCTTGGCATCCTGTAAGTCACCCCTATGGTAGGGTGCATTGTATGTGTAAGGTAGGACATGCCTTGGTGTGTGTAGCATGTCCTGGTAGTGAATTACACCCCATTTCGTTTTTCACTACTGTAAGGCTACCTGTTCCTCATAGGCTAGAATGGGCAGTTTGACTATTACATTCTATAGTCCTAACTGACCCCAGGAACATGGTAGAAAAACGAATTTAGTATGCCTGAGCTCAGAATATTAAAATACACCTTTTAGTGAAGTTTATTTTTATATTCTGTGTTTGAAAATACCACTTTTAGAAAGTAGGTATTTTCTTGCCTAAGCCTTCCAGTGTGCTCTGCCGTTGTGTATTGGCTGTCTGGTTTTAGAGGGGCAGGACAGGCTGAGTCAGACCTGGGTTGAATAGAGAGATCTGCATTTAGAGTGTGGGGAGGGGTGGCTCTTTGATCTGAATAGGGCTGTGCCTGGCAAAGTGAATGCTGGCTCCACCTCCCACTGTGTGTCTGCTAGCAGACCCCTCTTTCTGAAAGGAAGGATGCAGCCTGGTAAACAAAGTGCTCCAGGCCTGAGCAGAACTGGTTCTGGCTAGGTTCAGGGACTGGTAGCTTCAAAGATCAAAGGCTTTTGGGGTATAAATATCTGTGCTCAAGCCCCTACATTTTGTATTGCTTTTGGATCTGGAGAGGAAACTCTGTCCGTGCCACTGGAGGAATCTGCAGGAAGTGACTGTCCTTGTGCTTGTGTGTTTTTCTTGCACTGGCCTGCAGCAGTGACCACTGGACCTTGAAGAGAGAAAAGGACTTTTGAGAGAACTTTTATTTTTGTTACAGCAATTACCCAAGGGCTAGGAAAAGAGCTAGCCTCCTGCTGGAGTCTCAGGCACATCAGACTCCACCACCAACCTCCTGCTTCCTCCCTGCGAGGATTGCTATCTGCTGATGAGGCTCCTGTGAGTTCCAGGGCCTCTAGTTTGCTTCAGAGAAGAGAGTGCTGGAAATCGTCGCTAACGCACGTTTGCGAGCCGCTGCAGTCGAGAGCGCTGGAAAAATCATCGCGCTGCTGCCGCTGAGTGCTCGCAACACGAGACCATCGCTAACGCCCCTTTGCGAGCCGCTGCAGCCGAGACGCGCTGGAAAAATCATCGCGCGGCTGTCGCCGAGCGCTCGCAACCCCTACAGAATCATTGCTTCAAGACATCGCATTGCGGACGCCGTGCGTCCGCCATTTTCATCGCATCGCACCGGATTTCGTCGCTCCCTCGCGGAGCGCCATTTCTTCGCATCGCAACACGATCGCACAACGCAACAGGCTCGTCACATCGAATTCTCCCTCGCGGCAAGAAAGTCATCGCATCGGCGGCCTAGCGTGCAGAAGTTTGTCGCATCGTCTCCGCACACGCAACAGGATCGTCGCATCGCCTTCGCCCTCGCGGCAAGGTCTCAGCGCATCGGCGGCCTAGCGTGCAGAAGTTGGTCGCATCGTCTCCGCACGCATCAGCAGATCGGCGCATCATCCTCCCTTGCGGCAAGGATTTTAACGCATCGCCGGCCTCGCGTGAGGAAAATCATCGCTACCACTCCTTTGCGACATTTTGTTGGTTTTGCTACTAAACCCAGGTACTTTGTGAGAGAAAGGGTCGCAGAGACCACTGCCTTGAATTTGAACCTTATTTTTGCAACCTTTGAACTATTTTTTGACAGTCCTTCAACAGCCATCCTATTTTTGACAGTCTTATGAGAGAAAGGGTCGCAGAGACCACTGCCTTGAATTTGAACCTTATTTTTTGCAACCTCTGAACGAGAAAGGGGGCAGAGACCCCTGCTTTGAATTTGAACCTTACTCTTGCAACCTTTGAACTATCTTTGACAGTCCTTCAACAGCTATCCTATTTTTGACAGTATTGTGGCTTTTACAGTTATTGGTCTTGTGATATATCTGCCTTTATATAAAGATACTTATTTTTATAACGACTTGTGTGGTGTCCCTTTGTAGTGTTCCTCACTGTGTTACTGTGTATGGTCATAAATGCTTCACACACTGCCTCTGAGATAAGCCTACCTGCTCGTGCTACGTTACCACAGGGTTGAGCAGGGGTATTAAAGAGGGTAGCCCTCTCACTCTGACTTAGGAAGAAGGGTCCCTACTTGGACAGTGGCCAGCCATTGCCAACTAGAGACCCCCATTTCTAACACTGCCCAACAGCTTCCCAGAAGCCATCCTTGCTCCCCTGAAAGGCATCTTTCATACAGCTGCACAATTCGACAAGGAACTGAAGAAATCCCACTGCATTACCCTCTCACTAGCGGATCTGCACTGGCTCCCCCTCTAAGCCCAGATCATCACCAACATCAGCTTCATCACTTGCACCAAGACCCTATCTAAAGTAAATAATAATATCTGGAGGCCAACACCAGACGAGGAGGTCTGATATCTTCAGATTAGAGACTAAATAAACACTGCAGGAAGGAAAACAAGCCATCTCAGCCTACAACCCCAGGAGCTGGAACAACACCCAGCTTCAATATCAGAACAGCAACAACTCTCTAACAATTCGGGAACAAACTAAAAACTCACCTCTTCAAGGACTGCTACGTCAGATAAGCTGATTCCTCCTTTTCCACTAGCTCTATCTCACCACCTCAGTCCCCTCACCTCTATTTTTGTCCACTGGTTTTGAGCCCCTGTACGGTGCTCCATTGCTAGTCAGCGAGGTTCTCACTTTAGAAATGCCAAAATATAAGTACATACGCAGGCATACTGGAGTCTCAAACTGCAGTCACCCTACTCGTGTTCCTATGCCCATTGAAGGCTAGGTGCAGGGTGCAAATCCAAACAGCGTTGTCTCAACCAAGCTGTAACTCTGGTGTCTCTCGTTTAACCAGAAGGGGCTTGTGTGAGACTTCTAGTCTCATTTTGCCGGGGATCTATCTTCTTCTCCATGCAAGACAAAATTTGCAATTTGTTTTTTACCTTTCCATCCATTTTGAAGCACCCAGGAAATCATTTCATTAAAAAAAATATCTTTTCAAGATTTCCATTTTCATCATGCAGTTCTTGTAAGGACTTTATTAGATGCAACATTCCACGATTTTTAGGTTTATTACAATTTTCCTCAGTGATGTTATTGTTTTTAGTGCTGTACAGCTAAAAACACAAATCCAGAACATTATATTGCAATGCCTTCCCTTTGTAAAAAATATACTGACATTTCAGCAGATGGGAAGCCGGCTGTGGCAGAACTTTCGACCCTACTCCTAACTTGTGAACTTGACAAAAATAAAAGGTGTAGCTGCTCTTTCGTGTTTTAGTGGGAGAATTATGCTTACTCTGCTGCACGTCAGACAATCGCGTTAGCGCACCACGCTGAGCTGGCACATGTCACCTGTCTTCTGCGACAATCGTCTCATCTCCTCACATGCCAACGCGCTCATTACCCATGCTAAGGGCCTTTGGCAGTCTCCAAGGAGCATTTGGCAAGACCTAAAAGGTGCTCCTGTTTCTTTTTTTCATGACAAAGCATGCGTGGTCTTTTTCTGCCTTCATTATGCTGGTTTAGCAAGGTAAAAACACCCAGAATCATCTACGTAGCAGCCTTAAGTGGGATCTACCCATGAAGTGTTTGCCCTTTAGGGAACGGAATGCTGGGTACTGTAATGCTCGCGTTAAGTTCTGCTACAGGTTTATGGTCCGGTGCAATAAACGTGAGTTTTCTTCAGATGCTATTGTCCTGGCTGTGAATAGCCTGTGCGTTGCTTAGGTGGAAACTTTTAGCAAGACTTGCATTTCAAACTCTGCAGGACTCATTACCTGATAGCACTGCTGTTGAAAAGAGTCAAAGATCTGAGCCAAATATACAGACGACCTTTGTGAACCCCCAGGAGGATCACTCCTAATAATGTGGAAAAGCAAAGTGTTCAGCAAGCTAAGAGTTTATATGTCAAGCTCAGCAATTTAGACTTTTATGCATTCGGAATACTTAACTGTGCTTCACTGCACTCCCAGAATTCCACGCAGTGTGTAGCAAAATACATTATATCCCTCTATTTAATGCTCACAGTGATTTCTAAATTTCTTATTTGTTCCCATTAGCTCTTAATTTACAGGCATGCTATGAACATCTATATCCCAGCTAAACCGAAACCATAAATAGGTAAATCATTTCAGGATCGATAACATAGAAGACAAGGTATGACCAGCCCACTTCAGAAGTTGAATGAGGACAAAGCGCCCACAGTAGAGACGCTCATATGTGAAATGCGATCCATAGCCTGTGCCTTCACGTGAAAGGTAAGTAGCGAGCCTGGTGGTGTACTCACCAATATGTTTTTACAAATGAGATGCAATGCGTGAACTTAAGGTCATCACATTTACTTTATACATGTGTGTGTGTGTGTGCGTGTGTGTGTGTGCGTGCGTGCGTGCGTGTGTGTGTGTAAGATGAAAGCTAGGATGCAGCTTACTTAATGGAGATGGGGTTATTATCCACATAGCCTCCATGATGGGTGGGCAGAAGCAAAATAGCACACTATTCACAATATCAAAATGTATTTTCAAATAGGACTAAAGCTTACTTTTTTCCGTGTTATTTATAAATGTCAAGAACCCCTCCCATCTTAAAATGTTGTCAATTTCCCAAAAGTCATAAGACTGCAAACAGAAAACAAGCTTTGGCAAAGTAAGTAGGTATCGACCATGAAACATACCGACTTTGCCAATGTGGTTTTTTTCTCGATGGCCTCTGCGAATGCATGTGCATTGTCATTGCCATTTTCTCAAGCATTTTCTTAATTTTCAAGAAAACCTATTACAAAAATGTCCATCTTTGAATGTATAAGACATAAATAACAGAAAATACATTCACAGATGGCCCTCTGAAAGTGTGCACACACAGGTGGCCATCTTTGAATGAACAAGGCATAAATATAAGAAAATGCTTTCAAAGATGGCCATTGTAGATGCCTGTGTTTCATTTTGTTATATTTTTACAATACCCTGGGGATGTGCACACATCTGTGGTGGCCTTCTTTGAATACATTGTTATATTTTAAGAAAACACAGACAAATATGGCCACCACAGATGCGCACACCTAGGTTTGAAAAACAGAAGAATATGGAGAACAGTCACCAAATCAAATCAGGGAAGTGAGATAAACAACAAATTCATCCAATCATGGGCGACGGGATGATCCAAATCACACTCTACACATATTTAATGTACCGGAAAAAATAGGTCTCCAAAAAGCAGCTCCTGATAAAATGAGAATGCTAAATACTGAAGACCAGCATGTGTCAGAGATTGGAGGACCTAAACCTAATGTTTCACAGTGAAGTCTTTCTACATGCACCAAGAGGCTTATTGAGGTGCTCTCTCAATCCCCATTAATGCAACACAGGAAGCCAACCCTTCCACATCCTCTTTCCCTTCTTAGCCTTAGCCAATCTGCCAATATCCTATGAACTTACAACAGTGACATAAAAGCACATAGTGAGCACTGATCATACCACTTTGAGAAGGATCCAGCTGCCATCCCAATACTTTTGAACTCAACCCACTGATCCATATTTCTCTGCTGAACCATTTCAACAAAAACAACACATTTTATCAACATTCTGCAGGACTATGACCGCTCAGTACAAATACCTCATGCCTCCTCTTAGCTTTAGGGAAATTAAAGAATGAAAGAAGGTGTGTAGCTCCACCCTCTCTCCAATCACCTAGCTCCACTGCCACTTTTCCAGGGTTTGGATCTATATCAACAGAGGCCCTGTACACCCAGTACTTTGAAACACAGGAAACCAGTTCAGCAGTGCAGCAGAACAGAGTTGATAGCTCACATAGACCTCAGTCTTTGTGTGGCTCCCACAATCAGGTCACCGAATGATTATCATTGACAGGTCAGAACCGCAGCAGAAATCTCTGCCCTCATGACAACAGCTTCAATCAGCTACATATTTTGTTCCTCTGTGACCTCAAACGTCAAGGAGATTAGGCCAGAAAGACAAGAAAATTATCAACATTTTGAGTTTTCACTACTTCTTCCTGCTGACCCTCGACAACAAAATCTGTTGACCATAGTCTGGACAGACAACAAAGACATCCCCTTCGATCTTCTGCACACTAGAGCAGCTCACATGGCAGAAAATCTGCAGAACATTTTGAATGTGCTGAACCTCCACATTGGTCCTTTCTGCAGATGTCAGCACCCAACTGCATACAGTTTACGGCACCCTCATCTTCAACCAAGTCACCAGTTTCCTAATACTCTCAAAAAATCAGAGACAGCAAACAAGCAATATAGAGACAAGAGAAGAAATGGTGAAAACTGCAGCTTCAAGAAGACATCGAGGCTCCAAGAACACTCCAAGCAAATCAAGGAAAAATATTTCAGTATCCAAGGTCACTTAATACAATCAACCTAGCTTCTAATTGAGGCAGAGTTATCTTCAAGTACTTCAAGAACTTTTTAAGCACCACCACACTAAATCAACAGACAAATGCACCAAAATCAACAGGTCATTCAAGAAAAAGCTTGCCATAACCAGGAAACACATTAATATTGGCTTCTGTCATTATATGACCATCAAGGAAAAAATGATCACGTCACATGAGCATAGAAAGAGGGGGGGGCATTTTGAATTTAGCAGAGTGGATGGGAACACCACTGTAAATCAGTGATGCTCCCGTTCTACCAAACTTGTGGTTCCCTAACTCTCTTTATACAAGGGAAAGGGATGGGTTTACACTAGCAGAGCCCCACATGACTCACCAGTGAAAATCCTTGAACTGACAGCCCATCTGGCAAAGGGTAGTGCATCCCTTTCAAAGTACTGAATTCCAAAACACCACCCTACTTGGAAGACAAGTTCAAGTACTCTATTGACCAACAAAACACACACAGTAATTACATCATTCAACTCCTAGAAACACCTCACCCACAATTAGCTACTGCCACTTCACACACCTATGGAAGCTATGTGAATAATGTCCCCAGCTCCATTACTCCAGATGCATGTTAACATTCATCCTACATTTTCACAGACTTTGTGATATATATAGTAAATGTGAAGACGCTCCATTCAAGCCAGGTATCTCATGTGTAAGACCACCAACAGGCGAAACTCATTACAACAGCAACGAATAACACAACCTGCCCACATAAGAAGGCAAGTCACAAAAAAAACCTATATTGGTGAACATTTTCTTTTTGCTTTCCTCCTCCTTTTGTGGAATAATTATTTGAGGATGAGAAAGGGAAATACAAAGAGGATATTCTAAGGTGTCTTACTAATGAGATTGTTTAGATGTACTTTAAATCATTTTAGGTGTAATGTGGTAGGGGCAGGTACAGTGTGGCATGAGTAAGGATACACGAGCTAGTTGCGAGGGATGGGTGTTGGATGGGTGTTGAGTTCTTACCTGGTCTCATATTGAGGTTCCCAGGATAAGGTAGACCATATAGCAGATCTGGTGCATGGTGGTGAGGACCCACTCCTTGAGGGGGGATAAGACTGAGACGGGGTCTAGGTCCAACCCTAGGAAGATCATTGGCTACCTGTATCCTGGAGAAGTTCTCCTTCAGAACCTCCTCCAGTCCTGCCACTTTTCTTGAGTCCCTCCAAAGATCTGTGCCTCCATTTCTAATGCATTGGCATTGTCTGCCACCTCCTGGTAAGTGGTCAGGTTCGCCACTCCACTGAAAGTTTATAGAGGCAGAGCATAATGATAATTGTAATTATGAATAAGGATGACTACAAGGTATTTCTCCTCCACAGTGAAGTTCCCCTTGACCTGAGTTGCTTGTGTCTTAGAATCTGTAGGTGTAGTGTGGCATCGTGTTAGGTAGTCCAAGGGGAAGAGAACAAAGACTCTTGTGTATACAGTACTTATGCATTTGTAGTGCTATTGTGCGGCATGTATTAGTGTTTTAGATCAAGTGCATGATGTTTTCCTATTTCCTTCCATTCTGAGTTCTCCATCCTGGTGGCAGAAATCTCTTCTGCCAGGGCAAAAAGCTCTCCAAAATGGGTGTAGTAGAAATACAACTGTACATGTACAGCACGCTTATAATTTCATGGTGGTAGGATTGGTCCACTAGCATAAAGGAGTGGAGGCTCGTATATCCTAGTAATAGGTGCAGATTTCTTCCCGGAAATTCCTTGCAAATCCTGAGGCCCAGGAGGGTCTGCGGAACCCAGAGATGGTCCAGGATTCATCAATTAAGCGCAAGACTTGTGAATCCTGTGATGAAAATATAATTCTTTGCTAAGTATTTTATTTAAAAAGGGTCCCTTTGAGATGCCCCCACCCCACACATGGGTCTAGGGGATAGTTAAGTTCACCCTACCACCTTAGGTCCATTTTCTTTTTCTTAACACGTTGCTCGATGCACTGTGTTAGGTAATGATGCCTGCAGCACAAATCTTTCTGGGTCGGGCAGCCAATCGGAGTGTAGTGGATTCACAAATCCACAGCTGGATTCACAAATCTGCAATGGAAAAAAGGAGAGAAGGATTCATAGTCCAATGGCATGGGTTTATTTTTTAATTGGCTTCGGAATCCTCCATGGATTGGGTAGTTGGAATAGTAGCTTCCAATGGAATGCTGGCTTCCTAGTCCCATTGTTATTATTCATTTTATGAGCATAGCCATCCAGAATGTTGCAGGGAATTATTGAGCAGGAATCAAACAAACAGGGAGTTGCACTTTACAAGGAAATTGTCATACAACTCAAATTACAATACATATATAGTGCATGCATACTATAAAGATTAAAATTGTGTGAAATTTGTCATCCATGAAATTCTCATAATATTACGTATTTCATACAATGTGAAATTCACTAATATATAAACTATTGCATGTGCATTAACAATTTTAAAGAAAGCTTGGTGTCAATATTTAAAGCTGTAGCAATATATCTGAACACATTACTTGTCAACCCAATCTCTAACAGTAATACAAACCAGGGGTATCTTGTGATAATGTTAGTCAATATTTCGTTTTTTTCAGTTTCAGCAATTTGAATACTCTTCAGATTTTTCATGTATATCAACTAACAGCCAAAGATCAACAGACTTATAAACTTAGCCTCACTAATTTACTTTAACATTACAAACGATTTCTGATCGTATCTCATACCCAAACTAAGGAGGGCTCTTTTAACATTTGCTACTTATGAAACAATATTGGTGAACTTCACTTTTGAGTAACAATATTAACAGGTCACTCCTAAATTGGCACCCTTCAAGTTTCACATAAAAACACAATAAGAATAATAATCCCTAGTATGCATAGTGTAGTGTGTTCTTTGTTAGTGTACTTAGGGAAGGAAGGGTGTTTCCTACCTCTCCTTGTGTGAGCTCTAGGAAACCTATTTAGGATTGTGTATTACTTCATGGTCTGGTGGGGGGTGAGACTTTCCTGTCATCACACATTCATCAAGGTACAGAGCCCGCTTTGGTACCTAATTTTCCCTCCATTCCAGCCAACCGAGTTTGAACGTAGTTAACTGGAACAGAGGGAAAGATTAGCACTTTTCAAACTAAGGATCTACTGACAGCCCTGAAGAAAGCTCCTAACAAGCTAACTGGCACATTGAGTGGGCAGACACTTGTCGGCACCTCCCACCGCACTAAAACATAAAATAAATCAGATTTTAATAATACATATGGTCCTACCGAATAAAGGATACCTTTGTGGTATACCTTAAGGTTTTTTTAACCTAACATCTGGATCCCAGTATTATCCATAGAAATACTGCATCTTAAGAACTCCCCCACCAATTGGGGTACAGTCCAGCCCAGTAATATCATCTTACCAGGGTGGGATGAGGTGGACAATGATGAAGCATGGCACATCACATGGATGAGACCACTCATTGAAATCTTTCTCCGACCCAGGAGGGGCTTGGAAACCTAGGGCAAGTAGCTAGGAACACAAGTCTCCCTTTATGGAGACTTATTCACCGCACCTTTTTGCATTTTGCATATTGTGCTGTGGGAGGGAGTGCGGTGGTCGGTGGTCCCTTTTTTCTTGAATTGCTTTATGATCCTCCAAGTTTCATACAGAACTTTGCTTGATCTTTGTTAGACTTGGCCCTTTTTGCAGGGTCATCCCTGAACTTTTTGCCTTCCTCCTGGTATTTTTTCTGACCTGGTGTTGGTGGTTTTAGGACTCTGGGCCCTTTATCACTGCTGTCCAGTGTTAAAGTGCATGTGCTCTCTATGGTAAACGTGGTTAGATTGGTCTACACCTGTTTGGTGTATTTAATTTACCTATCGGTCCCTTGTAAAGTGGTATCTCATATACCCAGGGCCAGTAAATTAAATTCTACTGGTCGGCTTGCAGCACTGCTTGCGCCACCCACCAAAGTAGCCTTTCAAACCTGTCTCAGGCTTCTGCCATTGCAGGGCCTGCGCGCGCAGTTTACTGCCGCTGTGACGTGGCACATAAAATGGGTGCCCCATCTGTGACTCCCCTTTTACTACATATCAGTCACCCCTAATGTAGGCCCTAGCTAGAAATATGGGCAGGGTGCGCTGCAGGTAAAAGATAGGACATGTGCATTTAACTGTGTGGCATGTCCTGGTAGTGAAAAACAGCCATTTTTGGTTTCTCACTACTGTGAGGCTGCCCTCTCAAAGGAATGCATTGGGGATTCCCTGATACGTATTTCAGTGGTAATTCCTGACATGAGAGGAGTGGTCAAGTTTGGTTTGTTTGGAATAATGGTAATAAATGCTGCATAATGGTGTTCGCAGATTTATTATTACTATTTTAGAAATGCCACTTTTTAGAAATGTTATAAAAAACAAGGAGACCTTAAAAGTCTGAAGGGACCAAGGGTGGACGTATGTTAAAGAAAACAATGGTCCCATACAAGTTAAATTAGTACAATACCACAATTTAGCAATCAAAATTGGGATTACGAATGTATCAATGGAAAATTAGGAGTTTTATTGACAATTAAGTTCAACGCAAAGATAATATACGAAAAGGTGAGTGAGCAGGGCGTGACAGGGTAATGGGAAATCAGCCAATTTCCTTACCGCAGGCAAGTGACTTAAAAAGTGACTTTTCAATTTGTGAAAATGTAAGTAAGCAAGAAGTCACAATCAGAGTTACATCTCATACTCCACAATTAGATACAGATTACAGTATAGAGTTGAAGATGTATGTGTCGACGACGCTTCAATCCCAATAGGGTATAGGGATCTCATCAGGACTAACTGATAAAACAAGTGCCTGGGAAGTTGCCTGGATAAGTATAAGGGGAAAAAAAAAGGGGGGGGGGTTTGGGAAAAGGGGTGTGGAGAAAAAACGAGGGGGAAATTAGATTAAAAAGTATAGCAAAGGGCAAGGTCATGTATGGTTATAAGAGTCAATACAGAGTTAACATTTAAGGTACCGGGGTTGGAGTACCAGAAGGAAGAACAATGCTAGGGATAATTAGCCAGAAACAAAACAAGAGGCATGAAAATGTGATATATCGCGCATGGGGCAAAGTAGAAACCATAAAATTAGTACGCGCTAGATGGTGGCAGGATATGGCCTGGTCACCTAATACACGTAAAAATTGGTAAAGGCAATGCTCAGTCATGAGCAAGGTGCGGTGATATGGCAAGCTTGCTACATAATTGAAGACGATAATTAACGCACACGGGTAGCTGGAGCCGTGAAGATCACACAGAACCTGTAAGGACGGGATTAAAAACGGCTATGGCCAAGTGAGGAGTGGAGTGAAATTAAGCTAGGCGTGAACGCGCAGTTAAAATCAAGGCAGGTCAAAACAATAAATAATAATAAGACCGGATATCAGCGTGCAAGGGGGCAATTATGGGTGATGAGGTCAGGTACCCCAGTGCGGTGGAACAGGCAAAGAAAGTGCTGTTGTGAAGGCAAAAATGAACGAGGACTTACTGGAATGGTACGTCGAATACAGCCTCCGGAAATACCAGATGGCTTAGAGGCAGCGAGGGGGCGAGCAGCCTGGGAATAAAGGGAGAAGTAATTATGAAACCTAAGGGGGATCGGATACCCTTAATGGAGGAGCAAATTTAATTCGAAGGTCTTACCGGAGAGAAAATGAAACAGTGGGGGGCCTGTTCCACCCACTAACACAATCATCCCCTTCTTTTAGGCTTGGATACCTCATTGCCTCACTGGCCCCGCGCCCTATGGTTCCCGGACAGGACCATACCTACCCTCCCTCGCCTCCGACTTGCCGTCGGAACAGGCCCCCCACTGTTTCATTTTCTCTCCGGTAAGACCTTGGAATTAAATTTGCTCCTCCATTAAGGGTATCCGATCGGGTATAACTCCCTTGCCCTAACTAGAGTGGTGGTTTGTGCCTGGCTTAGGCGCATGCCCTAGCCAACAAGAAATCCCATTTCTAACATTGGTTGTCAGCGGTGAGGATAGGACTTGCGTTTGCGCAGTACCACAGTGACGCATGGTTGCACTACAAACTCTGTTATGTTAAAGGATCTTGTAAAGCGCACGTACACCAAACGGTTTTATGGCGCTGGGGTCCAAGAGATACTACTGCTTGAGTGGCTTAATCATATGCCTGGCAAAACAGCCAGGTCTTTAAAAGTTTCCTGAACTGGGCGTAAGAGGTCGATAATCTGATGTCTGGAGAGAATTCCAGAATTGGGAAGCCAGGACCGAAAATCTTAGTCCCCCAAATTTCTTGCGTTTGAAGGATGGAATGGCAAGAAGATTCAGATGGGAAGACCTAAGCTCCCGGGAAGGGACAAAATCTGCATTTAGACAATGACATGGTTTGGGGATTTCTCCTGATTTTTTATTTCTCCTCAAAGTGTCATTTTTGAATTGTGTTTTTCTGCTCTTCTAAATTTTGGTGACATCCCTAAAGTGTCAGTCATGTCTCACCGCAGTGATCCAGCAGTTGTTGTGACAGAAAGTGCATTTAGTGTAAGGATGTTGCGTAGGTATAGTGTGAAGGACCTAAAGAGGTTCTGTCAGGATCTTGGGTTTCAAGTGAGTAGGTCTGCCAGGAAGGTGGACCTGCAGGAGGCAGTGTTGGCCTGTTGGATATCCCAAAAAACAGGTGAGGGAGGAGTCTGGGAAGGAGGACCCCGAGATCAGTGAGGCCTCTGAGAGGGAGGGTTCCCGACCAGCACCCCTAGAGGGCAGTGGCCCTGGAGAGTTCGAGCAGGAGGGAGAAAATGACAGGGCAGGGACGCCAGTAGATAGTGAGGACCCCGTAGAGAGGGAGTCACTTGCTAGGTCTGATCCAGCGCAATATTAGCCAACAACATTCATACACCATATACTCACTTGGGCCCATACATTCACACTACACTAATACTTACGCTGGGTGTCAGATGTACTCTTTTATCAAAGTCCCTGCTACCAATTACCTTCTGATTGAAGAGTAATAACTTACCAATGGATCCTTTGCTAATTGGGAAGTTTAAAATGAGTGACATTCATTATAGTACATAATCCTGAAATAACCACTGAGTCAGGAAGTTTTAAAATGTTTATCTAAAGTTTTAGCAGAGTAAAATACAGAAAACACGGTACTTGATTGAAATACCCAAGAAAAAGCATAGAAATGATTTTGCTAATCAATGATGGTGTTTAAGGAAGAGGAGAAGATAGAGACAGCAGCGCAACTAAAGGTTGCAGTATAGTTACCTAAATGCGAGAACCAAGCCCCTTGGCCAAGGAGTTGGAAAAGATAGGACCCAGGAAGGATGAAGAGCAAAGACTTCTTCCAGGATCAGGATCAGGATCAGGACAGGACCGGTGACCTCTCTACAACGACGCCTGTGCCGTTCCCCTCTCTGATACTCGACTTCTCCTCGATTCTCCCATTCTAATGGACTCCGCCGCCCCCTCCTCAGGACCTCTTCTGGACAGGGATTCAGTCAGCAACCGATCAGCATGGCAGTCTGGAGCTAAGAACTCTCTCGCAGCATGGACGCCTGTTCTTCATGAAAAGCATGCTCTCTCTAATTAACTAATGCTATATTCTATTATACCCCTCTACGCCCATGTACCTCCCCTTAATGTTGCTAAAATATGGGACCACTACTTCTGATTGGACAGGGACAGGGGGTGGATTCTCGCACCATATCGATTTGGCCTAAATTGTAAAGCCTATTGTCTTTACGTTCCCGCCCCTTCAAATTAATACATTCGCTTTATTTCCCACCCGTCTCACAACAAATGTTATACATTTTACAGGGGAAAAGTATCATTTTGTCCTCCGGAAACATAAAGTACAGCATCTTCGGCCAATGGGTCATGGCCTTGGAAGACGTCCAAGTTGACTTCACTTGGCAGGCACACAGAACACATGCGCAGAACCATCTGTCTCTCGAGTTTCAAGTCACCAACCCAGGCCCAAGTTTACGAATTACTAAAAGTGCAAGAAGAAAATATTAAAATCACAAATAAAATGTTTCACTGTATGCCCACTTTCCCTACTCTATTCCCCATTAATTATTATACTATCCTGCATTAGTAGCATTAAGAAAACGACAATTTAATAATGACATGAGAGCAAGCTGAAGCATGTGAAAACATTTAGCGGCCATTTTAGTGCACACTGCGCAGAAGCAGAAGTTTCCCACCAAGCAAAGAAAGACGTCACACCATGTGATCAGGTTGCGACATGCGCAATGAAGTTCCCGCACTTTAGCGGACATTTTGGATTACAGACAAGCGTTATTCATTAGTAAAACACATAGGCAAGCTTCTGTCCCTCTTGTGTTTGTGAATGCAAAGGTTAGTTTTGACAATACAAGTTTAATAAATTAATACTATGAGGAGAATTGCATACAAGCAAGTTTCATTTTTGAAACCTTGCTCCATCAATCCCCTCTCTGATGGCGTTTCTGAGCCATCAAAAACACTACCCTCAATCAGATGCCAACTTCTAGCAATTCGTTTCATTCTCATTTTTACATTTTCTGTTTTTCACATCCCCTTTCAACTTTTTGTATAAATCACTTCTCCATTCTTCAAGTTCTATTTCATCTAGTTTTCTCTTCTTGCCTTTTCCTGTCACTTTATATGTTCCATTCTTTCTACAGCATTTGCACCATATTGTTATTGCCAATATTATTATTGCTATCCCTGCTAGGGGTACTAATATTTGACCTATAAGTCCTTTTCCTACATTTGCAAACCAGGTTCCAATTGATACAATACTATTTGTCAATCTTTCCCATACACTATCAACTTCCAGTGGTTTAAGTTCTTTCTCAAGTTTAGTTATGTTCTGAATATACGTTCCAATTTCTGCACTCTTATCAGGAATATAAGTGCAACAATGTTTCGTCTTCAATAATTTACAGACTCCTCCCTCTTTTGCCAATAGAATGTCAAGAGCAAGTCGATTTTGCATCACCATAGATCTAATCGCAACCATCTCCGTATTAATCATTAGAAAACCTCCAGCAGTATCCGTTGATAAACGATCAACCACTGTAGACAATTTACATATTTTCCTTGAGTTCAGAATTATTCCCACTGAAGGTATCAAAGCACCAAATATATCACCTACAATTTCTGAAAAACTAGCTCTTTTACTACGTATTAATTCATTATTGTTTTCATTGCTTCCAGTGTTTCTTTTTACGTGGTATATCTTTGGAAAAACTATTCCAAAATAACAACTTCCATACCACCGTGCAGGAAGCCTAAAGTAAGCCTTATTCCCGCATACATAATGAATTCCAGGAAAGACTGAGGGGCATATTATCAAGGGCTTTATCGCCGCTTTAGCAGCACTTTTTGCCGCTAAAGTGGCGATAATTTTATCGCCCTATTAGCAAGCTGTCGCTAACAGGCGTTAGCGACAGCTTTCAGGCGTTAGAGGCCGCGTTAACCATCGCCTTGCATGTCAGCGATAATTATCGCTAATGACATGCAAGGAAGGCGTTCCCTACTAAAAGCGACATAAAACAGTCGCTAATCCCACTACCCCCTATTAGCAAGGCAGGCGAAGCGATATAATAATTTGCGCTAAGCGCGTTTATCGCTATATTTTATCTCCTGCTAGTGAGGATGACTTACCTGTTTAAGGTATAGGAGGTGGATTCTAATGCTGAATCCACCTTAGCGATAATGCGAGAATATCGCTGCTTTTCCAGCGATATTCTCACATTTTACCGCTATCGCTGGAAATAATATCGCTATGGAGATAAACCTTACTAATAGGGTGTTATCTCAGCGATATTTTCCAGCGATAGGCGGCGTTAACCAAAGTCGCGCTAAGTGCGGTTAGCGATAAATATCGCTATTCCTTGCTAATATGCTCCTGAATCTGTTCCTCCTTTGAGTCCCCAACCTCCAAGAATTAAAAAATTGTGTTCACATTCACTGGTACCGATGAAAACATTGTTATAATCAGTCTTTAACCTATGAAGACAAATTTTCCCTGTCTTTACGAAATCCAGAGCCATTGCAGCTTGAGCTTTACCAGGTGTATAACTCCCTTCTTTCTCCGCCCAAGGTGGCAACTGAGTCTTATGCTCTGAAGCTTTCTTTTGAAAATCATGGGGCATATTAGCAAGACCCACGTTAAAATTATCGCAGTTTTAGCGGCAGGAAACTGCCGCTAAAACGGCGATAATGGGCTTGCTAATATGTGTTATAGAATTCCAATAGAAGCCCAGGTTAGATGTCCTGCACATCTAACCTGGGCTTCTATTGGAATTCCATAACGCATATTAGCAAGCCCATTATCGCCGTTTTAGCGGCAGTTTCCTGCCGCTAAAACGGCGATAATTTTAACGTGGGTCTTGCTAATATGCCCCATGTCTTCTATCTTCTACTAAATTCAAAAATATCTTTTCTTCTTCTAGTAAAGAACATGTTAGATTGTGTCTATGTGCATGTGTTATGTCTATCGATTTCATTGTTAAGAAAAATTCTCCCATAAACTGTGCGTCTTGACTACTAAGCACTGGGTTCATACTCTTGCGAATCGGAACCTCAGAAAATATCACATCTAAGTTTGAATAATAATACTGTAGCCTACCTGTTCTATAAAATAAACTTGTTATTACACTACATGAGATTCCATATGTCAGTGGTAAATGATGGTATGTTAATCCTTCCGCTACTGATTCAGGTAACTTCATACAGACATAACAATTACTAACTTCCATTGTGTCTACATACTGAAACAAAAACTTTGTGAAAACATTTAAACTAGTGTCGTTATCAGCTATTTCATGATGAATTTCTGCCTCATCTTCTGCCATTAATTCTACTCTATTGCCCTTCAGGTTTGCTGTCCTCCCTTTAGTTTCATTATTAATCTTCTTATCTATTATCATAAGGTAAGGAACTGCTACAATCAGGACTAACCATACTATAAGCACCAATACTAGACTGCATATGCAGATTGCACAGCATCTCCTACAACAATTTCGTTTTGGTCTCCCAGTAACTCTATCGTCAGGCATTTTTTGACAAGGAAGATTGTTCTTCTTATCTCTTCTTCTTTTCTTTATAGGATTCTTTTGTTTAGTCAGGGTGGTCTTGTTTCTTCTTCGTATGTTAGTTCTGCACTTGTTCCTTCGCCACCACTGTCACTTGACTCTGAGCTTTCAAAATGTTCAAGAATGATATAAGTCCAGTCAGGACCCTTGAATTTGTTATTCCCAAGTTTCAGTCTTTTGCTTTTTCTTTTCCCTGACTTTTTCTCTTGATCAGTTTGACTTGTTACTTCAGGTACTTGTTCTGGATCTTCACTTCTGGTTGTTATGTGGTACTTTACTCTTTTAATGACACTTGGCCAATGATCTCCTTTTCTTGTTTTCTTTGTTGGCACTGTTTCTTTGTTTTCGTCTTTAGGGATCTCGTTAATTTCACTTTTTAGCACTGTTTCGTTTTCTTCAATTACTGTGTTTCTTGTTTGCTCCTTTTCAGGTCTAATTTGTTTTTCTTCAGTAGCTCCACAATGTCTTTCAAGATGTTGACTTTGTTCTTTTTTTATTTCTTTATGTTTATTTGTATCAACCCCTTTTTCTTTAGTGAATCCTTCTTGATCTAACTTCTTCTGATCAGGGCTTATTGCACTGTGAACTTCTGCAGCCTGACCGGATTCTTCTAAACCTGTCTTTCCCTGTTCAAAGTCTATTAGGTTTTCACTGTTTTGAGTCCAATTTTCTTTCCCTATCTGACCTTGCTCAGGTTCTCTTATTGTCTTTTCTTCTTGTACCTGAGCTGCTTCTTCTTCACCTATCTGATCTTCTTCAATTTCTTCCAATTTAGTTTGATTTCTCGTTCTGTGGTATACTTCAGGAACTTCTACCACTGGTATCCAATCCTGACTTGTGCTCGGTTGTTCTCCGTCAGCTTCTCTCGAACCTCGATCCTGAGATTCCTCTGCTGGGCAACCTTCAGCTTCTTCAGTGATTGGTGTTGTCTGTGAATTCTCTTCTTCAGGGTATGGTACTCTCTTTGTGTGGCTTACGTGAATCCAATTAGGAAATCTTGCACACTTCACTGCTGTATTGGTAGTCAATTTAACTTGACAAGGTCTGCTCCACCTGGGTGATAAACACGTTTCTCTGGTGTGATTCTTCACTACCACTTCATCAGGATTCAGATCATGTTCTAGTTCAGGCTGCCTGGAAACTGCGTCTTCTCCAACCTGATGAGAGACAGAACGCACTAGGTCAGCCAATCCTTTGCAATAATCCAAAACCATATCATCAGATATATTCACCAGTTTGTTTGTGGGAACATGTGTTTGTCTCATTGCTCTTCCCATCATTATTTCATGAGGGCTTAATCCTGTCGTTCTGTCAGGTATACTTCTGAGTCCCATCAAGACAAGTGGCAATGCGTCTGGCCACTCTAATGATGTAGATGCACACATTTTTCCCAATCTTGACTTTATAGTGCCATTTAATTGTTCAACCACTCCAGAAGCCTCTGGGCGATATGCACAGTGCAATTTCTGTTTAATTTGAAATGCTTCACAGATTATCTGGATCACTTCGCTATTAAAGTGTTTTCCTCTATCTGATTCCAAAGATACTGGGAAACCAAACCTAGGTATGAGCTCTCGTAACAACAGTTTTGCAACTGTAATACTGTCATTTCTCCTAGTAGGGTAAGCCTCCACCCACTTTGAAAACAGACATACTATGACTAGTACATATTTTAGTCCTCTGCATGGTGGTAACTGTATGAAGTCGAACTGGAGTCTTATAAATGGGCCCTCTGCCTTTCCAATCTTTCCAAACCCAATTATCGTTTTCCTGCCTGGATTATGCATTTGGCAAGTTAGACATCTCTGGCAAAGACTCTCTGCAACAGCCCTGAAATTGGGATTGTACCAATTTTGTCTGAACAGCCTAATCATTGCATCTCTCCCTATGTGTGTGTCTCCATGGTGCATTCTAGCCATTTGTGAGAGTAAACAGTCTGGCATGACTGGTCTGCCATCTGCACTGATCCACACTTCATCTTCTCCTCTTTGGGAGCAACCCACTTTAATCCACACATTTTTCTCACTTTCATCAACCTCATCTTGCAATTTCTTCACCTCATTCCATGTTTCAGGTGGCATATACAGCATAAGTTGGCAGTTGATTCCCATTCTTTCCACCCTCTTATTGACTGACGTTCTGGTTTTGGCACAATGTTGAGCCACAAGGTCTGCATATCTGTTGCCGACTACCACCCAGTCATCTCCTGACTGGTGTGCGGCACATTTCACCACAGCCAATTCTTTTGGTGATTGTATTGCTTCTAGCAATTCCCTTACAAATTGTCCATTTTTAATGGGGGATCCTGAAGAAGTCATAAAATCCCTCTGCATCCACAGTTGGCCAAAATCATGCACAACCCCGTAACCATATTGACTATCTGTAAATATGGTCACTCTCTGATTCCTCCCAATTTTGCAAGCTTTTATCAAAGCAATCAATTCAGCTACTTGTGCAGATTTTACTCCTGGTAAATAGGATGCTTCGACTATTCCAGTTAATTCACATACCGCATAGGCAGCAGTTAGTTTACCATCTTCATGTCTTTGACATGAACCATCGACAAATAGCTCCCTGTCTGGCTTTTTAAGAGGCTGTTCCTCTATGTCTGGGCGTGGTTTTGTACATAATTCTGTAATTTGTACACAATCATGTTCATCTTCTTCGTCATCTTTATTTGTTTCATGATATGGGTCCGGCAATAAAGTTGCTGGATTTATTATTGTACACCTTACCATGGTCACATTTTCAGCACCCATTATTATCCTTTCATATTTAGTCAGCCGACTAGGAGTAAGATGCTGAGTTCGGGTTCTTGTCAACAGAATCACAACTGCATGTGGAACATATACTTTTACAGGATGTCCCATCACAATTGACTCGCTTTGTTCAATGCTCAAACAAGTTGCTGCCACTGCTTTTAAGCATCCTGGCAACGCGGCTGCTACTGGGTCCAATGTAGCAGAAAAGTACGCTATAGGACGTCTGTCTAGTCCATGTCTCTGAGTTAGGACAGAAAGTGCACAATTTTCTCTCTCTTGACAGAATAATGCGAATTCTCTTTTATAATCAGGCATGCCTAAGGCAGGTGCTGAACAAAGTGCGTTTCTCAATTTTACAAAAGCTTCTACACTTTCATCCTCCCACTCAACAGGGTCCTTTGCTTTCTTTTTCGTCATCTTAATTAAGGGCTTAGCTAACATGGAAAAATGTGGTATCTATTGTCGACAGTAGCCTACTATTCCTAGGAACATTCGCACTTGTCTTTGGGTTACAGGCATTTGCATTCTCTTTATTAATTCTACTCTTTCAGAGGTTATTCTTCTTTTTCCCTCTCAATTTGATGTCCCAGATATTTAACAGCTGCCCTGCAAAACTGTAACTTTTCAGGTGAGACTTTATGCCCTTCCTCAGCCAAAAGATTTAATAATGCTATGGAGTCAACAACACAGTCTTCTCTGGTGGTCGACGCCACCAATAAGTCGTCGATATATTGGACTAAGACTGTGCTTCCTGGCATCACTAGTTTTTCCAGGCACTTTTTCAGTATCTGGTTGAAGATGGAAGGACTTTCTGTGTACCCCTGAGGAACACGATACCACACATAGAACTTGTTCTCAAATTTAAATGAGAAAAGATACTGGCTGTCTGGATGCAATGGTATTGAAAAGAATGCTTGACATAAATCAATTACTGTGAACCATCCTGCATTCCAAGGGATCTGGTATAGAATTACTGCAGGATTTGGTACTATGGGACAACAAGGTTCCACAATCTTGTTTATTTTTCGCAGGTCCTGAACAATCCTATATTTTCCACTAGGTTTCTTTAATCCCATGATTGGTGAATTACATGGGCTACTCATTACTTCTTTTAGGATGTTTTGTTCTACCATTCGATTTATTTCTTCAATGACTCCTGCTTTTACTTCTGCACTCATTTTGTACTGTCTGGTATTTGGGAAAATTGCACCTTCTTTTACCATAATTTGAACTGGATCTATTTTTGCCATAAGTCCTACTTCTTTTCCGGTGAAATCCCATACTATTGGGTTTACTGTACCTTTTAATTCTTCTGGTAACTCATCTCTTGTTATTAACGAAAACATTTCGTCTATTTCTGTACCTTGTTTTGCAACCATAATTTTATATACATGGTCCTCATCTGGTGTCTGAACTGCCACACCATCTGGCGTGCAGAAAATTGTACAGTTCATTTTGCACAATAAATCCCTACCTAATAAATTCACTGGGCTAGAATCGCACACTACAAATTGGTGCATTTCTCTGAAGTTTCCTATTTTGACTTCCATTGGTTCTGTAAGAGGCGTTCTAATTCTTTGATTAGCTACCCCTACTACTTGGATATCTTCACCAGAGAGAGGAAGGTCTGGGATATCTGCTGATCTCACCGTAGACCTGGTAGCACCAGTGTCCAAAAGGAAAGTAATATCATTACCTTTCACATTTCCTTCAACATATGGACCAGACTGATCTACCTGTAAGGATGCGCCAAGTACGCACTCCTTCTTCCCCTCTCCTAGGCACCGTCATGAGTTGAATTCACAGTAATTGTCCTGCAAAAGAAATTGTGATGTCATATAATCATTCTTACCACTCCCTCCTGGGTATCCAATGTCTGTACCATGCTTTGCTCTGCTTACATTACCCTGAACAGGTGGAGGTGGTAATTGACTCTGGGGATTTACACCCTGCTGTGAGTCATTCTGCGTCTGTGGATTTAAGTTTTGATTTGGGCCATTATTATTCCGAATCTTTTTACATTTGTCCTTCCAATGCCCCAATTTTCCGCATCCATGACAAGGAAATTTCTTTTAGCTTCTTCTCTACTCATTCGTCCTCTAAATTTTCCACCATTTCCCGTATCACCACTCGTTCCAGAATCTTTTCCTTGATTTTCACTCGGATTTTCCAAATTAATTCCCTGTTTCTCAGCCATTTTCACCTGTGCCCACATCACTTTTTTCTGCCATTTCTTGTGTCTATCCTCAATATCGTCTCCACAATATTTTGCATACTTCAGAATCTCATCTATGGGCTTTCCCTGCCAACACAGCATGTGTTGTTTAATCATCTGGCAAATCTCTGGATTCAGACCATAAACAAACCGATACACAAACTGACTCATGTTTTTGTCTCCAATGTCCTCAAATCCACTATACTGTTTAAACACCTGCAATAGACGCTCATAATAGGAATGTACTGATTCACTGGCTTCTTGGGTGGTTCGATCTATTTTCACCCAATCTGTTTCTTTCGGTGGTATTTTCCCTTTCAGGTAAGTTATCACCTGCTGATACTTTTTCATCACATCATTTGATGGGGCACCTGTCTTCGGATCTCTAGGATATTCATCACTAGGCCAATCGACTGTAATTTTACAATCTGTCCACAAATCGGCAGGTACCACTATGTCAAACAAACCATCTAAATCCTTCAACAATACCTTTGACACCTTCACAAACCTTTCAACCTGCTTGTACCATTCAATTGGTTTTTCTCTCAATTTTGGAAAATCATTCGTAAATGATAAAATATCCTGTCTGCTCCATGGGACATGTACATATCCTCCTCCCGCAACTTCTCGCATTGGATACATCTGGTCTGCTTTTCCTGCTTCCTTCATCACATATTCTGATGCTGTTCTACTTGTTCGTGCTTCTTCCTTTTTCTTGGCCCACCTAGTTTTCCATTTATCTAGGTCTCCCCATTTTTGCAAAACTAACATTAATTCTCTTATTTGTAATCTTCTTCCAGAGGCATTCATATTTTCTAAGTCTTTGTCTGAAAATTCTGCTCTATAGGGTTTCTGTAATACCTTTGATCTCCCTATTTCTATTCCCATCTGTAATGCTAAATTGGACAATTTTTCATGAAATAACCTTACATTTCTGGTGATACTCCTGCATAGGAACAATAATTCTTCTTCATCATAGGTATTTAAGCGTTCTAGTCCTACATTTCCTGCTATTATTTCTTCTAATTCGACTTTTAATTTATGAATGTCCATTATTTTCGGAGGTGTGCACTGTTTAACTGACCCTTGCACCCATCTTTCTAGATCTTCAGGTGTTACTATGGTAGCACTTTTTGCTCCCGATGAAGTTACTAAACTTACATCTTTTGAACCTCCAGGTACATCTTTTCTTGGAGTACTATTTACAGAACCTCGAATAGGCAAGTCCATAAGTGATATTGTGGATTCACAGTCACTAAATTGATCCTCAATTATAACTGGAGCTTCAGGTCTGGGATTACTCACAGGAGTAGGTGTAAGTATGGGTGGAGGACAGCTTCCCTGAGTACCATATAATGGAACTACTGGACCAATTGTTACAGGTATGGTCAACGAATCAGGATGTACTTTTATCTGAGTTATTTTCTGTATTAATTCTGCTCTGGTTTTCTCTATGGCTTCTTTTTCTTTATCATGTAGTATTCTATTCGGGGTGAATTCATGCATTACCTGTGGCACTAATGGAGTTTTTGGTGGTGCACTTGGGGTGCATCCACTTGTCCCTTCCTGATATGGTGGGGGATTTCTTAACATTTCCTCCATAAATTCGTCTTCTGAATCCTCATTTCTCATTAAATGTTTTGTCTTTTCTGTACATTTGCCTCCTGATTTCTCTCCTTCTGTGAATAATGGATACAGTCCTTCTGTAATCATTGCCCTTCTCCATTGTTTCATCTGACCATCCCTAGACTCACGTAGGTATCTGGGAAAAAATCCTGGATAACTCCTATTACTTCTAGATCTATCCCGCTCAAATGCCTCGGTTTCCCATTCTTCTAGAGCTTCATACTGGGTTAATCTAGGTCTGGGTTCTAAATCATTCATCTTCAATCTCAAGTTTTGAAGAATTCTTCCATTGAAGGTACCATTCTCGGGAAATGCTAATATTCCATCATTTTTGGTGTATTCTATCCAATTATCCATCCATACACAAGCATGATAACCTCTCTCCATCATCATAAATGATGCTGGCGTTTTAGCTGGTGGAATAATAATTCCTTCTCTAGTTTTGAGTGGTTTATCCTTTTTAAAATAGTTCTTAATCTTTTGCAGAAAGGACATTTTTCTCCTTTCTCCGTACATTCTATCTAATCTTCTGTGTACAAAATTATATTCTGCAAAACCTAGGAATCTCCTATCCGGACGAGTTCCTGTTAAAGTCGGATCGCGTTTTAACATGCAATCCTTATCCACTAAGAATTTTGCTCCTAAAATCTCGACCAATCAAATGTCTGCTATTTTTTATTTCCGAGCCAATCCTTGCGCGGCCTTTTGGTGACGTTTATCTGTCAACCCCTCCTTTACAATCTGCTCTTTTCTGTCCTCGCTGGTTTAACCAATCCCAGCGCGGCACCTGTGACGTCAGTACTACTCCTGACTACTGACCCCTCCTTTACAAGTGTCTCTCCACACCCGCTGTTTCAACCTACCACAGCGCGGCGTTTTGTGACATCAGCTCCCTCTCCGGCAGCTGACCCTCCCTTTACAAAAATTTACGCAAACTTATTTTCTCTATAAATCTTAATTAAATTTCAGTAACAGAATAAAACATTCGC
The DNA here is from genome assembly GCA_963921515.1 of Calotriton arnoldi. Classification (NCBI taxonomy): domain Eukaryota; kingdom Metazoa; phylum Chordata; class Amphibia; order Caudata; family Salamandridae; genus Calotriton; species Calotriton arnoldi. The sequence continues at coordinate 1,671,885 of CAWUFW010003114.1, forward strand.
TATCGTGCCAGTTTCTTCTAAATTCGAAAAAGATAGTTTCTTCCACACTTTAGTAAAACCTTTCCGTTTACTAAAACATATACTACGAGTAAAACACTTCCGTCTACTCTTCACACAAGCTCCAGAAAAACCTGTTACTTCTCCAATGTTACCCTTACTAGGTGATATAACATCAAATTTTTATCAGCGTACCCTTTTTGCTATTACTCACACGCATAGAGTCCCTAACGAGTACTGAAAGAGCTGCTTAACTTCTCAGTACTAATTCTGCCTGACAGATAACCTCACTGCAGTATGGCTTCCACTTGCCACCCACTATTCTTTTTACACCGGGGTATTCTGGACAACATATAACAAAACTCAAAATTTAAGCGGATGTTAGTTCATAAAAATACAAATAAAAATTCTCATTACCCAATTAACAAAGAGTAACCATAACCGTCCTCTGCTTACCAGAAAACTGATCCAGCGCAATATTAGCCAACAACATTCATACACCATATACTCACTTGGGCCCATACATTCACACTACACTAATACTTACGCTGGGTGTCAGATGTACTCTTTTATCAAAGTCCCTGCTACCAATTACCTTCTGATTGAAGAGTAATAACTTACCAATGGATCCTTTGCTAATTGGGAAGTTTAAAATGAGTGACATTCATTATAGTACATAATCCTGAAATAACCACTGAGTCAGGAAGTTTTAAAATGTTTATCTAAAGTTTTAGCAGAGTAAAATACAGAAAACACGGTACTTGATTGAAATACCCAAGAAAAAGCATAGAAATGATTTTGCTAATCAATGACGGTGTTTAAGGAAGAGGAGAAGATAGAGACAGCAGCGCAACTAAAGGTTGCAGTATAGTTACCTAAATGCGAGAACCAAGCCCCTTGGCCAAGGAGTTGGAAAAGATAGGACCCAGGAAGGATGAAGAGCAAAGACTTCTTCCAGGATCAGGACAGGACCGGTGACCTCTCTACAACGACGCCTGCATCGTTCCCTCTCTGATACTCGACTTCTCGTCGATTCTCCCGTTCTAATGGACTCCGCCGCCCCCTCCTCAGGACCTCTTCTGGACAGGGATTCAGTCAGCAACCGATCAGCATGGCAGTCTGGAGCTAAGAACTCTCTCGCAGCATGGACGCCTGTTCTTCGTGAAAAGCATGCTCTCTCTAATTAACTAATGCTATATTCTATTATACCCCTCTACGCCCATGTACCTCCCCTTAATGTTGCTAAAATATGGGACCACTACTTCTGATTGGACAGGGACAGGGGGTGGATTCTCGCACCATATCGATTTGGCCTAAATTGTTAAGCCTATTGTCTTTACGTTCCCGCCCCTTCAAATTAATATATTCGCTTTATTTCCCACCCGTCTCACGACAAATGTTATACATTTTACAGGGGAAAAGTATCATTTTGTCCTCCGGAAACATAAAGTACAGCATCTTCGGTCAATGGGTCATGGCCTTGGAAGACGTCCAAGTTGACTTCACTTGGCAGGCACACAGGACACATGCGCAGAACCATCTGTCTCTCGAGTTTCAAGTCACCAACCCAGGCCCAAGTTTACGAATTACTAAAAGTGCAAGAAGAAAATATTAAAATCACAAATAAAATGTTTCACTGTATGCCCACTTTCCCTACTCTATTCCCCATTAATTATTATACTATCCTGCATTAGTAGCATTAAGAAAACGACAATTTAATAATGACATGAGAGCAAGCTGAAGCATGTGAAAACATTTAGCGGCCATTTTAGTGCACACTGCGCAGAAGCAGAAGTTTCCCACCAAGCAAAGAAAGACGTCACACCATGTGATCAGGTTGCGACATGCGCAATGAAGTTCCCGCGCTTTAGCGGACATTTTGGATTACAGACAAGCGTTATTCATTAGTAAAACACATAGGCAAGCTTCTGTCCCTCTTGTGTTTGTGAATGCAAAGGTTAGTTTTGACAATACAAGTTTAATACATTAATACTATGAGGAGAATTGCATACAAGCAAGTTTCAATTTTGAAACCTTGCTCCATCACTAGGTCCAGTGCCGGGGGCAGTGCCCCATCCCTTTCCCTGTCCCCAGAGGAGTTGGTGGATAGAAGGGAAGAAAGGGAGCATCAGCTGGCGTTGGAAAGGCTCAGGTTGGAGCTAGCGCAGCTGGGTGTTGAGGAGAAAAAGCTAGAGACTGAAAGGGTCTTAGCGCAGGAGAGGATGGCAGAGGCAGAGAGGGCCTTCGCCAGGGAAAAGCTAGCTCTTGAGGATATGTCCCCTGAGTGTAGTTTTAGTGGTCTGGATTCAACAGTGAGGACGGGGTCCAGTGGTGGCAGCAAAAGAGAATCCAGTGTAGGAAGTCCCTCTCCCAGATCCCAGAGTATGGTACCTAGTTCCCAGGAAGAGGGTGTCACACCTGAAGGGTATAGGTTGAGGTTCAGGGGCAGTAGGAAACTGTCTCACCAGTCTTGGGGGAAGTTTGTGGATGAATGTTGTGATGCACTGAAAGGTTGGGTGATGGGTAACATGGCAAACAATTTTGAAGGGCTGTTCAATCTGATTGTCAGAGAGCACATGTTCCGTTGTTGTTTTCAAGGATTACGCCAACACCTTTTGGAGTGTGAGTTCTCTGATCCCAGGGAGCTTGCACGGGAGGCAGACCTCTGGGTGAGTGCCAGAGGGTCTGAGGATTTTGTAAAAAACAAGGGGACCCCAATAGTCAGACCAGGGGTAATCTATATAGTAGAGAAGAACAACGGTACTATAGAGGCCACTTAGGTCCTCGGGTAGCCTAGGCTAACATTATTTGAATACGCATAGGTCAAAAGAAAGACACAGCAAAAATAATAAATAAGTCCTTGCTGCGCAGTATATGAAGGGACACAAGGTTGAAATGATCTCACATTTATTAATGGCATAAATGGAGTATCACTTGTTTACAGGGTGTAGTTCAGGTGCTCACACAGATTAGTGCAGGTGCGTGAAGTGAGGGGTTGGTGACATTTAAAAATACATCACATTGACAACAATAAACAAAACTCCAATTAATTCAAAGAAATGAAGGAGTTTTGGTTGTAGGAAGAAGTCGACGGCGTTTCGATCTCATTTGTTAGAGATCATCATCAGGACAACAAGAGTGTGAGCAAGTTGAATTGGGGGCACGCCTGATTGGCGGGAGGAGCGTGGGAGGAGACGGAGACCTTCCTCAACATGGGAACCTAGATTCCGGTACTTCCAGGAAGTGTTCAGACTTACCCTACGCCTCCGACTGAAGAGGAAGTATCCCGACTTATGCAGCGCGCCTCCAGAAGTAAATGCTACGGACCCCAATTATACTGGAATCTTGGTTTCCATGTTGAGGAAGATCTCCGTCTCCTCCCACGCTCCTCCCGCCAATCATGCGTGCCCCCAATTCAACTTGCTCACACTCTTGTTGTCCTGATGATGATCTCTAACAAATGAGATCAAAACGCCGTCGACTTCTTCCTACAACCAAAACTCCTTCATTTCTTTGAATTAATTGGAGTTTTGTTTATTGTTGTCAATGTGATGTATTTTTAAATGTCACCAACCCCTCACTTCACGCACCTGCACTAATCTGTGTGAGCACCTGAACTACACCCTGTAAACAAGTGATACTCCATTTATGCCATTAATAAATGTGAGATCATTTCAACCGTGTGTCCCTTCATATACTGCGCAGCAAGGACTTATTTATTATTTTTGCTGTTTCTTTCTTTTGACCTATGCGTATTCAAATAATGTTAGCCTAGGCTACCTGAGGACCTAAGTGGCCTCTATAGTACAGAGGGTCTGAGGAGGCATTGGGGAGTGACCCTAAGAGGAGTGGCTCAGGCATTTCCCAGCCCAGGGTGGTGGCAAAGGTTCTTAGTAGGCCAGATAGCTCCCGATGTAGTGGGAGGGGTGTAGGGACTCATGTCCTGTCTCCGCAGAGAAGGAGTGAGAATGGGATGCATCCCAAGGTGCCCGAAACCCAGTCTCAGGGCCTTGAGGGTTCCCTAAGGGAACACCAGGTGGGGAGCCTAGGCTGTACTGTTAGGCCATCCGTTGAGGGGTATCTCCTAGTGTCAGGAGAACTTGGAACGTCTGGTGTCTGGCGGTGCCACTCCTAAGTGGAGGGTGCAGAAGTCCAGATGGAGCGGTGAGAGGGGGATGCGGTCCCCAGTGGGAGAACCAGTGGTCAGGGGCCAGCCATAAGGCCTGAGCCTCCTAGGAGTGACCATGGTGACACCACTTCTGTCCTGGGGTCTTCGCGCTCTGTCAGATTGACAGGGGTCGGGAGCTCAGTGCCAGGCAGACTGTTGCACAACACATGAGTTATGTGTTACCCTCGGGGGGCATGCGCGCTCCCCGGGAAGTCCTGGTGTGCCAGTCGGGTGCTCAGCCGTAGGGCGTAGTCCCTGGGTTGGGAGGCCAGGTTCAGGTTCTGCCTGACCCGGAGGGAAGGACATCTGTAACCAGTGTTCCTACCAGTTTGTCTTCTGGGGGTACCACTCCAGGTGGGAGGGTGCAGAACTCTGGAAGGGGGTGCAGAGGGAGGGAGTCCTCACCTCTGACCCCAGTTCAACCTGAGGGTTTAGATCTTAGGTTGGTAGACCAGTTGCAGGAGAGTGGTCCTGAACTGGTGAGAGAATTGTGTGGGGATGGCTGATTCCAGCGTCCTGATAGTTGGGTGGTCTGAGGGTGCCTCTCCTGGGAGGAGAGTGCGGAACCCCAGAAGGAGGGGTAGGGGGAGGAGAGCCGCACCCGTGACTCCTGGTCAGCCTGAGGGTGCAGACCCTGAGTTGGAGGATCAGTGGCAGTTTAGTACTGCACTGATGAGAGGTAGAGTGGAGACTGGATACTATGTACCTAGGGCTACTGTCCCTCACTCTGTGAGATGGCAAGGACACGAGATATCTGGATGGCCTAGGGCCTGGTCCTGGCCGCGGAAAGCTAGGGAGTCCCAGTGGGGTAGCTTAGTTGGTCCTGGGAGGTTTGACAGAGGGAACCACATGGGTTCAGTTTGGCATAGAACTGGAGTGTGCCCCTGCAGTTGCGGGCCCGCGTCTGTTTTCTATCTCCCCAAGCAGGGAAGTCCATCAAGGTATTGATTGTTCTACCCTGGCTTTAGGCTGGAAGGGGGTCGTGTTAGACTTGGCACTTTTTGCAGGGTCATCCCTGAACTTTTTTCTTTCCTCCTGGTAATTTTTCTGACTAGGTGTTGGTGGTTTTAGGACTCTGGGCACTTTATCACTGCTGTCCAGTGTTAAAGTGCATGTGCTCTCTATGGTAAACGTGGTAAGATTGGTCTACACCTGTTTGGCGTATTTAATTCACCTATCAGTCCCTTGTAAAGTAGTATCTCATATACCCAGGGACAGTAAATTAAATGCTACTGGTGGGCTTGCAGCGCTGCTTGCGCCACCCACCAAAGTAGCCTTTCAAACCTGTCTCAGGCCTCTGCCATTGCAGGGCCTGCACGCGCAGTTTACTGCCGCTGTGACGTGGCACATAAAATGGGTGCCCCGTCTGTGACTCCCATTTTACTACATATCAGTAACCCCTAAGGTAGGCCCTAGCTAGCCCTATGGGGCAGGGTGCGCTGTAAGTAAAAGGTAGGACATATGCCTTAACTGTGTGGCATGTCCTGGTAGTGACAAACAGCCATTTTTGGTTTCTCACTACTGTGAGGCTGCCCTCTCATAGGAATGCATTGGGGATTCCCTGATATGTGTTTCAGTGGTAATTCCTGACATGAGAGGAGTAGAGTGGTCAGGTTTGGTATGTTTGGAATAGTGGTAATAAATGCGTAATGGTGTTCGTAGATTTGTTATCACTATTTTATAAATGCCACTGGGTGCTATGTGTCTTTGTGCCTGCCTGTTGTGTATTGGATGTCTGGCTCTGGAGTGACAGGGGCTGGGGAGGTGCAGTGGCTCCAGAGGGTCTGGGTGAGTCAGTGCTAGGCTGAATAGGCCTGAGCTGCATTTGGAGTATTGGGAGGAGTAGCCCCTGACCCTGAATAGGTCTGTGCCTGCCTTACACAATGCTCACTCCACCCCCCTGTGGTGTGTCTGGGGCCAGGACCTACACTGTCAATGGGGACTGTTGTACACTTGTTAAGTGCCCCCCAGAACTGGTTTGGACTGGGTCCCAAGCCCTGTGCCAGCGCAGAACAAAGAAGACTTGTGGTATAAGTGTTGGCTCTGTGAACTCATGAAAGGTGTGCTGCTTGGTGCTTACTTGGGGCCGGCAGACTGCCAGGAGGAACCGCCACCGGGGGACTGACCTGCTGCCCTGCTTGGCAGCTGACGGATCTGCTGTCTGCCCAGGAGACCAGGTGTGCTGGCCTGCCTGTGCACTTTGTGAAGAGAAGCGCTGCCCGTTTCCCCTGATTCCCTGGCCCTGCAGAGGAGAGCGTGTTGCTGGCTCCCTTCGTGGAGAAGACGCAGGGTTGAGGGCCGAGGTCAGCACCGGAGCCCGAGCTCACCAGTTGAGACGTCACAGAGACACCAACGGCGGGAGCCTACCCCGCATTGTTGGTGCAAGGAGAAAGTGCAGTGTCCGCACACCTGAAGCGAGTCGTGAGCGCTTTGCCTGTTGCTGTCCCCAGAGCCCGAGACGTGGGCTCTTGCTGCAGTGCGAAACCGGAAGTCAGGCGCCCGTTGCCTGACCAGGGGCGAGGCTGACCCAAGATGAGGAGCTAATTGTGAAGCAGACGGCCGGAAGACAGGCAAGGTCTGCGCCTGGTTGGAGGCGGGCTCCCGCAGCATCGAGGAGAGCCCCGTGTGCTGAGAAGGTGATTGTGGCAGCAGGATTGGGTCGGAGCCTCGCAGGCTCACCTGACACCCAGAAGGAGGACCGGAGCCTCGCGGGCTCCCTTCTGCCACCAGCCGATCATCTCCCGTGCCGAAGCGGTACAAGGAGAGAAGACCCGGTGAGTGGGGGCCTTCAAGGCACACTGTTGGTGCCTGCGGGTGCCGATTTCACTGCAAAGAGAAGCTCCGGTGAGTGGGGCTTACACGGCACACTGTTGGTGCCTACTTGGGCTGATTTTCCTCCAAAGAGGAGCCCCTGTGAGGGGGGCTCACAAGGCACACTGTTGGTGCCTGCTTGTTCCACAGCTGCGCCGCCGGATTGCGGGCAGCTGCAACATGGGGGTCATTGTGGTGTCTACGAAGAGACACGGGTGAGTTGCACCCTCGCCCCCATTTTGGTACCGGCCTGTTGGGGCCAGTACTCTGCTGCATCGGCAGCCTGGTGGCCAGTTCCAGGGCCACATACTAGTAGATCCCTGACTCTTGGGACAGAGGGCATTGTGGGGGAGCCCAACATAGGCCCCTGAGGTTAAGGCCAGACGGCCTGGAGATCGTCTCCATGTTTTGGTTGGGCGTAAGGCCCTGAGGTGATGTGTGCACCTTGTTAGTGTTACTGTGGTGCACTGATAATTTAGGATGTATGCCTAATATGATTTATGCATAATGTGTTTATGCTAAGTGCCTCTTGCCAGTAGTTACTGGTTGTTTTTATTTTCACTACTTGTGTGTTCTAATGGTGATGACAGTGGCCCGATTGGCCCTGTAATGTATATATTCCCCTGTAAAGTCATACCTAGTGCCAGGTGGCACCGTGTACATATGTGATTAAGCTCTAATGTGTTTTAGGAGTAATACAAAGGCTATTTTTATATAACCTTGTGTGGAGTTTCTTTTGTGGTGTGCTTAGTGTGTCACTGTTGTGTGAGTGTGTTGCGCAAACGCTTTACACATTGCCTCTGGGATAGGCCTGACTGCTCGTGCCAAGCTACAAAGGGGGTGAGCAGGGGTTATCTTCAGTGTGTAACTCCCTTGCCCTAACTAGAGTGGGGGTTTCTGCCTGGCTTAGGCGCATGCCCTAGCCAACCAGAAATCCCATTTCTAACATTGGTTGTCAGCGGTGAAGATAGGACCTGTGTTTGCACAGTACCACAGTGACGCATGGTTGCACTACAAACTCTGTTATGTTAAAGGATCTTGTAAAGCGCATGTACACCAAACGGTTTCATGGCGCTGTGGTCCAAGGGATACTACTACTTGAGTGGCTTAATCATATGCCTGGCGAAACAGCCAGGTCTTTAAGAGATTACTGAACTGGGCATAAGAGGTTGGTAATCTGATGTCCAGAGGGAGAGAATTCCAGAATTGGGAGGCCAGGACCGAAAATCTTAGTCCCCCAACTTTCTTGCGTTTGAAGGATGGAATGACAAGAAGATTCAGACCTATGATCCGGAGAAGAGGCAAATTGCATTTAGACAATCACATGGTTTGGGGATATCTTCAGATTTTTTATTTCTCCTCAAAGTGTCATTTTTGAATTGTGTTTTCCTGCTCTTCTAAATTTTGGTGACATCCCTAAAGTGTCAGTCATGTCTCACCGCAGTGATCCAGCAGTTGTTGTGACAGAAAGTGCATTTAGTGTAAGGATGTTGCTTAGGTATAGTGTGAAGGACCTAAAGAGGTTCTGTCAGGATCTTGGGTTTCAAGTGAATAGGTCTGCCAGGAAGGTGGAACTGCAGGAGGCTGTGTTGGCCTGTTGGATATCCAAAAAACCGGGTGAGGGAGGAGTCTGGGAAGGAGGACCCCGAGATCAGTGAGGCCTCTGAGAAGGAGGGTCCCAGACCAGCACCCCTAGAGGGCCGTGGCCCTGGAGAGTTTGAGCAGGAGGGAGAAAATGACAGGGCAGGGACGCCAGAAGATAGTGAGGACCCCGCAGAGAGGGAGTCCCTTGCTAGGTCCAGTGCCGGGGGCAGTGCCCCATCCCTTTCCCTGTCCCCAGAGGAGTGGGTGGATAGAAGGGAAGAAAGGGAGCATCAGCTGGCATTGGAAAAACTCAGGTTGGAGCTAGCACAGCTGGGTGTGGAGGAGAAAAAGCTAGAGACTGAAAGGGTCTTAGTGCAGGAGAGGATGGCGGAGGCAGAGAGGGCCTTTGCCAGGGAAAAGCTAGCTCTTGAGGATGTGTCCCCTGAGTGTAGTTTTAGTGGTCTGGATTCACCAGTGAGGGTGGGGTCCAGTGGTGGCAGCAAAAGAGAGTCCAGTGTAGGAAGTCCCACTCCCAGATCCCAGAGTATGGTACCTAGTTCCCAGGAAGAGGGTGTCACACCTGAAGGGGATAGGTTGAGGTTCAGGGGCAGTAGGAAACTGTCTCACCAGTCTTGGGGGGGTTTTTGGATGAATGTTGTGATGCACTGAAAGGTTGGGTGATGGGTAGCACGGCAAACAATTTTGAAGGGCTGTTCAATCTGATTGTCAGAGAGCACATGTTCCGTTGTTGTTTTCCAGGGTTACTCCAACACCTTTTGGAGTGTGAGTTCTCTGATCCCAGGGAGCTTGCACGGGAGACAGACCTCTGGGTGAGTGCCAGAGGGTCTGAGGAGGCATTGGGGAGTGACCCTAAGAGTAGTGGCTCAGGTATTTCCCAGCCCAGGGTGGTGGGAAAGGTTCTTAGTAGCCCAGATAGGTCCCGGTGTAGTGGGAGGGGTGTAGGGACTCACGTCCTGTCTCCGCGGAGAAGGAGTGAGAATGGGATGCGTCCCAAGGTGCCCGAAACCCAGTCTCAGGGCCTTGAGGGTTCCCTAAGGGAACACCAGGTGGGGAGCCTAGGCTGTATTGGTAGGCTGTCCGTTGAGGGGTATCTCCTAGTGTCAGGAGAACTTGGAGCGTTTGTAAGCAGAGCTCCATCAGTTCTGGTGTCTGGCAGTGCCACTCCTAAGTGGAGGGTGCAGAAGTCCAGATGGAGGGGTGAGAGGGGGATGCGGTCCACTGTGGGAGAACCAGTGGGTCAGGGGCCAGCCATAAGGCCTAAGCCTCCTAGGAGTGACCATGGTGACACCACTTCTGTCCTGGGGGCTCTTCACGCACTGTCAGATTGACAGGGGTCAGGAGATCAGCGCCAGGCAGACTGTCGCACAACACATGAGTTATGTGTTACCCTCGGGGGCATGCGTGCTCCCCAGGAAGTCCTGGTGTGCCCGGCGGGTGCTCAGCCGCAGGGTGTAGTCCCTTCGGTTGGGAGGCCAGGTTCAGGTTCTGCCTGACCTGGAGGGAAGGACATCTGTAACCAGTGTCCCTACCAGTTTGTCTTCTGGGGGTACCACTCCAGGTGGGAGGGTGCAGAACTCTGGAAGGGGTGCAGAGGGAGGGAGTCCTCGCCTCTGACCCCAGTTCAACCTGAGGGTTTAGATCCTAGATTGGTAGACCAGTTGCAGGAGAGAGGTCCTGAACTGGTGGGAGAATTGTGTGGGGGTGCTGATTCCAGCGTCCTGATAGTTGGGTGTTCTGAGGGTGCCTCTCCTGGGAGAAGAGTGCGCAACCCCAGAAGGTGGGGTAGAGGGAGGAGAGCCTCACCCGTGACTCCTGGTCAGCCTGAGGGTGCAGACCCTGGGTTGGAGGATCAGTGGCAGTTTAGGACTGCACTGATGAGAGGTAGAGTGGAGACTGGATACTATGTACCTAGGGCTACTGTCCCCCACTCTGTGAGATGGCAAGGACTAGAGATATCTGGATGGCCTAGGGCCTGGTCCTGGCCGCGGAAAGCTAGGGAGTCCCGGTGGGGTAGCTTAGTTGGTCCTGGGAGCTTTGACAAAGGGACCCACATGGGTTCAGTTTGGCAAAGAACTGGAGTGTGCCCCTGCAGTTGCGGGCTCGCGTCTGTGTTCTATCGCCTCATGCAGGAAAGTCCATCAAGGTATTGATTGTTCTACCCTGGCTTTAGGCTGGAAGGGGGTCGTGTTAGACTTGGCCCTTTTTGCAGGGTCATCCCTGAACTTTTTGCCTTCCTCCTGGTATTTTTTATGACCTGGTGTTGGTGGTTTTAGGACTCTGGGCACTTTATCACTGCTGTCCAGTGTTAAAGTGTATGTGCTCTCTATGGTAAACGTGGTAAGATTGATCTACACCTGTTTGGAGTATTTAATTTACGTATCAGACCCTTGTAAAGTGGTATCTCATATACCCAGGGCCAGTAAATTAAATGCTACTGGTGGGCTTGCAGCGCTGCTTGCGCCACCCACCAAAGTAGCCTCTCAAACCTGTCTCAGGCCTCTGCCATTGCAGGGCCTGCACGCGCAGTTTACTGCCGCTGTGACGTGGCACATAAACTGGGTGCCCCGTCTGTGACTCCCATTTTACTACATATCTGTAACCCCTAAGGTAGGCCTTAGCTAGCCCTATGGGCAGGGTGCGCTGTAGGTAAAAGGTAGGACATGTGCCTTAACTGTGTGTCATGTCCTGGTAGTGACAAACAGCCATTTTTGGTTTCTCACTACTGTGAGGCTGCCCTCTCATAGGAATGCATTGGGGATTCCCTGATATATGTTTCAGTGGTAATTCCAGACATGAGAGGAGTAGAGTGGTCAGGTTTGGTATGTTTGGAATAGTGGTAATAAATGCTGCGTAATGGTGTTTGCAGATTTGTTATCACTATTTTAGAAATGCCACTTTTTAAAAGTGGGCATTTCTGGGTGCTATGTGTCTTTGTGCCTGCCTGTTGTGTATTGCATGTCTGGCTCTGGAGTGACAGGGGCTGGGGATGTGCAGTGGCTCCAGAGGGGCTGGGTGAGTATGCGCTAGGGTGAATAGGCCTGAACTGCATTTGGAGTAGTGGGAGGAGTAGCCCCTGACCCTGAATAGGTCTGTGCCTGCCTACAATGCTGACTCCGCCCCCCTGTGGTGTGTCTGGGGCCAGGACCTACACTGTCAATGGGGACTGTTGTGCACTCGTTAAGTGCCCCCCAGAACTGGTTTGGACTGGGTCCCAAGCCCTGTGCCAGGGCAGAACAAACAAGACATGTGGTATAAGTATTGGGGCTGTGACCCCATGAAAGGTGTGCTGCTTGGTGCTTACTTGGGGCCGGCAGGCTGCCGGACTGCCAGGAGGAACCGCCACCCGGGGACTGACCTGCTATTCTGCTTGGTAGTTGACGGATCTGCAGTCCGCCCTGGAGACCCGGTGTGCTGGCCTGCCTGTGCACTTTGTGAAGAGAAGCGCTGCCCGTTTCACCTGATTCCCTGGCCCTGCAGAGGAGAACGTGTTGCTGGCTCCCCTCGTGGAGAAGACGCAGGGTTGAGGGCCGAGGTCAGCACCAGAGCCCGAGCTCACCAGTTGAGACGCCGCAGAGACACCGTCGGCGTGAGCCTACCCCGCATTGTTGGTGCCAAGAGAAAGTGCGGAGTCCGCACACCTGAAGTGAGTCGTGGGTGCTTCACCTGTTGTTGTCCCCGGAGCCCGAGACGTGGGCTCTTGCTGCAGCGCGAAACCGGAAGCCAAGCGCCCGTTGCCTGACCAAGGGCGAGGCTGACCCAAGATGAGGAACCAATTGTGAAGCAGACAGCCGGAAGACGGGCAAGGTCTGCGCCTGGTTGGAGGCGGAGCTCCCGTAGCATCGAGGAGAGCCCCACGTGCTGAGAAGGTGATTGTGGCAGCGGCATTGGGTCGGAGCCTCACAGGCTCACTGGACACCCATAAGGAGGACCGGTGCCTCGCGGGCTCCCTTCTGCTACCTGCCGATCATCTCCTGCATTGAAGTGGTACGAGGAGAGAAGCTCCGGTGAGTGGGGGCCTTCAAAGCATACTGTTGGTGCCTGCAGGTGCTGATTTCACTGCAAAGAGAAGCCCCGGTGAGTGGGGCTTACACGGCACACTGTTGGTGCCTGCTTGGGCCGATTTGTCTCCAAAGAGGGGCCCCGGTGAGGGGGGCTCACAAGGCACACTGTTGGTGCCTGCTTGTTCCACAGCTGCGCCGCCGGATTGTGGGCAGCTGCACATGGGGGGCATTTTGGTGTCTACGAAGAGACATGGGTGATTTGCACCCTCGCCCCCATTTTGGTACCGGCCTGTTGGGGCCAGTACTACCGCATCGGCAGCCTGGTGGCTAGTTCCAAGGCCACATACTAGTAGAGCCCTGACTCTTAGGACAGAGGGCATTGCGGGGGAGCCCAAGACGGGCACCCGAGGATAAGGCCAGACGGCCTGGAGATCGTCTCCATGTTTTGGTTGGGCGTAAGGCCCTGAGATGTGTGCACCTTGTTAGTGTTACTTTGGTGCACGGATAATTTTGGATTTATGCCTAATATGACATGCATAATGTGTTTATGCTAAGTGCCTCTTGCCAGTAGTTACTGGTTGTTTCTATTTTCACTACTTGTGTGTTCTAATGGTGATGACAGTGGCCCGATTGGCCCTGTAATGTATATAATCCCCTGTAAAGTCATACCTAGTGCCAGGTGGCACTGTGTACATATGTGATTATGCTCTAATGTGTTGTATGAGTAATACAAAGGCTATTTTTATATAACCTTGTGTGGAGTTTCTTTTGTGGTGTGCCTAGTGTGTCACTGCTGTGTGAGTGTGATGCACAAACGCTTTACACATTGCCTCTGGGATAGGCCTGATTGCTCGTGCCAAGCTACCAAGGGGGTGAGCAGGGGTTATCTTCAGTGTGTAACTCCCTTGCCCTGACTAGAGTGGTGGTTTCTGCCTAACTTAGGTGCATGCCCTAGCCAACCAGAAATTCCATTTCTAACTATCTTCCTTTTTCTAAACACCATAATGTTGGTTTTACCTTTATTGATCTAAAACTGGTTATTTTCTCAGTACATTCTAAATGCGTTCAAAGACAGCTGTAACTGTGTTAGTGTGAGTGCAAATACTGTGGTGTCAGATTTAAAGCATATTCTGGATCTCTTCTAGTCCTAATTTGGGTGTGAAACACCTTGATTGGGCTATATGCTACACAGATAGAAAGCAGGAGAGAGGTGAGGATGTATTCCTGTTTCAAACTATTCTTGGTGAATATCTCCATAGGCAGGGATCTATTCTCCCCCAAATTGATTCTTGTCCAAAAATATTTTAAGCAATCAAGAGTTATTAATATCAAAGCTTTTAGAATTTTCCATGTAATGTTTTCTTCTTTGCACAAAGTGTATCCCTATTAAAAAGGGGGAAAGCTGTGCAAGATCTGCATATCCAACATATCAGGGAAAATATTTCCTCAAGGCATTCTTTATTTGCTAAGAGGAGTAATAAAAGATCCATCAATGATAGAGTGATTTGTTCTGAACCTTATCTGCTACCAAGCTACATTTCTAATTCTATGTACATTCATATGGCACACGTAAAGACTTATGTGTAACAGTTATAATAATGCAATCTTCACACATGGTTTCTTCAGTCTTGTTCTTAACAAGTTGTTTATTGTGATTCCAATGGCTCTCTTGTATAAGTCTGTACAGTAATCGTAGCTAACACGTATTTCGTCGCAATCTTGACTTCATCAGGGCTACAAATATCAAGAAAAAATAACAGAAAAGAATTGTCTAATCTAAAATGAATTGTAATTAATATAAAATAAATAAGGCACTGATAACCACCACCAGTGACTTAGATGTGCAACCTATCTGGCAAGCAAACATGGTGAACAATGTGAAAAGGATGTCAGATCAACATACATATCTTTGGTCAGTAAGCTTTCTCATCACCAAAACAATGGAGGAGGGCAGCATAATGGATAAACGAAAAGTAACTAGTTACAAGAAAGTGGTGAGAACATAATTATTTTTATGGTGCAGAAAGGTAAGGCGAGCAAATAGCAATGAAGTCATTAGGTGTGTAAGTAGATATCACGAGATCAGGGCAATGTTATGGTGTCAATTAAAGCCTGCATGCAGATAAAATACTGTATAACCGAACAAAATTGTGCCTCCTTATTTTAGATTTCTGTTGTACCTGCTGCTCAGCCAGTGTGAGTGTGGTGTGGAATGTTGGGGTGGATAATGCTGTGGAATGTTGGGTGAGTGAGGTTGGCAGTTGGAGGATGGGCTGAGCAGCAGGTAGGCTGCTCCTGGTGCGGCTCTCTCTGTATCTTATCTTGAACCTACAATCTTAATAAATACCATCCTAAGTTTACCAAGGAACAGGACCCTGTCTTCATTGCAACATTTTGGCGACTTTTCCTGGAAATAACCCACGTGTGCCACCTGTATGGATATGTACCATGAAGCCTAAAGTAACTGGAAACCAAAGAAGCGTAACTTGAAGAAGCTCCTCTTGTAATTAAGTTTGGAACAGCAAGCTGGCAGCTCCGAGCCCCACCAGTGACCTCAAGACCGGTCGGCCCCAACCAGGGCATGCCAATTCATGCTGTGTCCTCCTGTGGAGTGGAGCTGTGTTGTGTAATGGAGCTGTGGTGATCAACTACCTGTCTGCCGCAACCTCTAAGTTGGGACATCCTGTTGTGGTTTCTCCAGATGTTTCACTGTCACAATGTGCGTCGTGCCTCCCGCACTATGTGCTAACTCTGTCCTCTGCACTGTGTCCGGTGTGCTGCCTGCTGCAACTGGACAGAGGGTTTCACGGTGTCCGTGTGTTGCGGTTGGGATCTGGAGTCCCCTGTGTCTTTGTCAGAGCACTTGTGACCGTGCCAAGTGGAGCTACAGGCGTGAGGTGTCCCCGTGGTTTGTGACTCAAGCGGTGTTGGGAAGTGGAGTTTAAACCCGCTTGCGTGTTTACACCTACCGGCGGACTGTTGTGGATTACTGCAGTGTCTCCTGTTTCTAAGTCAAGTGGAGCTACACGTAGGGGGAGTCCCCTGAGCCTGTTTTTGAAATGCCGACACCAACATCTGCAAGGAATCTCCACAGTCCTTGTTTGGTGGTGTTACAAGGAGGAGGAGTTCCTTTGTTCACGCTGGGAAGTGTGTCAATGGAGGAGTGTTTCTTTTGACACGCCATTGCCACTACTCTGGTAGGACTTGATACTTTTGATGTTGTGCCTGCGCGCTTACCGTTAAGATCTCTGCGGTGGCGTTTGAATTTGAATTTTTGAATCCGGCACGAGAGCTGTGTTGTTGGCGTGTCTGCAGCTGTGAGGGTGGCGCTCGTGCTCCGTTGCTGTTGTCCCTCACGCGTAGCCTTTGAGGTCACGAAAGCGGTAGCAGGTGCCTGTTCAGTGTTCTGCTTGGCCCCACGTCACCACATCTTCACCAGCAGTACGGCAGCTAGAACGTGACTGGAGCCACCCGGCGCTACGAAAGTCTGCGTGCCGCCATTTTGACATCGTTCTGCGTTCCCTCATCATTTGGAGCCAGCGTTCAGCAACCCGGTTCTGTGTGGTTTCTTGTTGCCGGACAGCGCCAACTCGTTTTGTGAAGTTCCTTGAGCCGTTTTCGAGATCTGCACTGCGTTTTCCTCCGATTTTTGGAGTGACTCCCTGGGAACCTCTGTATATGCAGACATTTGGTGAAAGACGCTTCGTTGCTTTGTTTTTTTTTGTTTCTTTCAATTTCTTTGTTTCTGGTATCTATACATTGTACTTTTGGGGAAATGTATAATTTTGAATGTTGAGACGTTGGGACACTTCTAAAATTGGTGTCATTAACTTCATTGAAGGGTGTCTTTCACCATCAAAGTGTTCATTTATTTTTTAAAGTGGTGTGAAGTGGGCTGTCATTTAGGGGTTTAACCCCTTTGGTCTTCCACATTTTTGTGGGTATGCTTTGTTGGGAATTGGTTACTCTGTGGGTGGTGTGTGTGAGTGACTTTTGAGTGTTTTGGACACTCTGTTACCACCTGTGAATGTTTTCCTGAGCTGATGTTCATGCATGAAATCACTCTGGTTTATCCCCTAGTCGTTATTCTGAGAGTGTGTGTATCTCTCTGTTGGGGGCGTGTGTTTGAGTTGGCTTTTAGGTTTTGAGCCTCTCTAGCCTACCACTATTTTTGTGGTTGTGGGTGACATTGGTGTGTTACCTTTGTGGGCAATGTTTTGTAATTGACCCCTTGTGGTTGTTGTGGGAGTTTGCGTGCCTCTCACTGTTGGGGGTGTGTATGTGAGAAGACTTTGGAGCCTTTCTGGCCTACCACTGTTTTGTGGTTGCGGGTGGACATAGGTGTGTCTCCCTTGTGGGCGTTGGTTAGAGTTGACTATGTTTGAGTCACTCGTGTCTGCCACTTTTGTGTGGTTGGTTGGTAAAGTTCACTTCACCTGTAGCTTTGCGTTTTCGCTGAACATTTTCTGTGTGCTTGTCCTACCTTTCCTTTCTTCCTTAAAGCTCGGGCGTTTTTGTCCTGGTTGAGCTTGTGTGTCCTGTGGTGTGTTTTCTTCTGCACCGTTGTGGTTTGGTCCCCTGGTGTTCACGTTCATTTTCGGCCTGGCCAGCTGATATGTTTGTGTCTCAGGGGTTGGTTGGTTGTGCTTGGTGTAGGAGTTTGTAGGTTTGTTTGGTTTTGTGTGGTAAGGTGGGAGTTTTGAGTGGAAAGGGAGTGGATGTGTGTAAAGGTTGTCTCTCTGCCTTAAGTTTGATTAACTGTCTTGTTTGTTTGTAGGTACTTGGGTGGGCATTGACGTTTTACCGTTGCTTTGCCTTTTGTTGACATTCATGCATATTACCATTTTCTCCTCAGCTTTCTTGCATTTTTGGATGTTAACTTGTAGCCCATAGTACTGTGTTTTCCTTACTTTTCATCCTTTCTGGTTTGCCCTCAACCATTCTCAGGTCTATGCAATGGTACCTTTCCAGATTTTATGTGCATGTTATTATCTCTTTGATGTGCTTTTCACTTGTATCATTGCATTGTATTTTTGTTTAATATGAGGAAGGGAGAAGTGTTGTACCTGCTGCTCAGCCAGTGTGAGTGTGGTGTGGAATGTTGGGGTGGATGATGCTGTGGAATGTTGGGTGAGTGAGGTTGGCAGTTGGAGGATGGGCTGAGCAGCAGGAAGGCTGCTCCTGGTGGGGCTCTCTCTGTATCTTATCTTGAACCTACTATCTTAATAAATACCACCCTAAGTTTACCAAGGAACAGGACCCTGTCTTCATTACAACAATTTCCAAATTGGGTATTGATTCATTAATGGTAATATCCATCACTCTACCTTAGGAGAGAATTTGTTGCGACATAGAAAATATCAAAGGGTAAGGGTAGGTAAAAAATACTAGTAATCTACACCTGGTTCATGGTAATAATAATTATAGAAGTTAATGTAAAAACGTACCCCTGGCACAAAAGGTAACAGAAGATCAGTGGAGATAATAGGTTCCT
This sequence comes from Calotriton arnoldi, assembly GCA_963921515.1. Classification (NCBI taxonomy): domain Eukaryota; kingdom Metazoa; phylum Chordata; class Amphibia; order Caudata; family Salamandridae; genus Calotriton; species Calotriton arnoldi. Next base: position 1,689,961 of record CAWUFW010003114.1, read on the forward strand.
TAATAGGCAATTACATAAAGAATTTCCTGAAATGGACCAAAAATGGGGTTTCAGTTGACGACAAAATATCTAAAGATTGACACGTCAAAAGCACAATCTGTAGGTAAGTCAAAAAACGGATGGTAATTCACCCCGTGGATTCAAGGTTTAATCGTGCGAGTTCGCAATGAACAAATGTTCAGTAATGCCCGATTTCAGGAGAAGCCCTGTAATCTAACCAAGAAGGAGGGCGGGATATCATAAGTAGCATTCTCATGGTGGGTAAAAAAGAATATGCTAACTATTGGATTGAGAAAAACGTGCACTACAGGTTGAGGGGCAGAGTGTTGGGTAATAACTTGTCATCTCAACAGAAAAAAAGGGGGGGAGGTGGGACATAAGGTTATATGCACTACAATTAATAAGGACAGAGTTCTACTAAAAGCAGATTACACTAGCGCTATAAGCGGTTGGTCACGGAAACAAGAATTTACCTGGAGCTTAGAAGAGAACCAACGCTGCGAGTATGCAGACTGTTATGGCGTGCTGTGTATGCGTACTGATTGTATGGTGGTGAATGGGTACAGCCATGTTGGAGTTGTAGATAATAGTATATCTGCCATACCAGCATACTTAACTCTAGCCAATATCGGAGCTACTAGCAATTTATGGAAGTAATTTTAAAGAAGAATATTAACAGCGATCTCCCACAAATGGTGCTTTCGAGGAGAAATATAAGTTACCCATTTTAAAAGGGAGCAAACGACGGACAGCATTCCTGATGCCCATTGGTTTTGTGATAACAAAATATGTACCGCCATGTTGAAGTTGTTAGTAAATGGATTATATGCCATAACAGCGTACTTGACTCTAACCATGTGGCGGAGTTACTAGCAATTCATGGAAATTATAGATATTAGTACCATATTGCCAGGGGTCTCCAACATAAAGTGCTGTAGAGGAGACAGCTAGTGTATTGTTTGTTCTTTGTACGGGAGCCACCATGACATAGGTGGAGCATATAGAGTAAAGACGTGAATTGACAAACTCATGGATAAGGGCATATAGATGCGGATTTGTAAAGGAAACCCTTGTTAATGAATAATTATTATAGGTGGTTGTCAATCCTGATCACAATACTAACCCGGATACTTCAGATATGATGAAAACAAATTCACCACTTAATATATCCAAATAAGTGCACAAGTTAAGGTCCCTCCCTCAGAAATAGCCACTAAATAGTGGCTCATAGTCATCATATCTTATAGTAAATTAGTTAAGTGGTATCCATTAGGTAGGATCAGACCTGGGCGTAGTTCGCGGAGTTTCGCTACGCTACGCGCAGTTTTCTGCACTTCGCGAGCTCCATGGAGCGCGGAGTGCTGAAAACTCCGCAAACTCCATGAACAGAGCGGAGTTCACGGCCCAGGCCTAGTTAGGATCACAGAAAAATCTTGAAAACTAAGAATCATAGTGTGATAAGATACTGTGCAAGAAGAGAATACAATGATGGTGAGTATAAAGATGCTAATTATGGTCTCACCATTTTATTGTATCCAGTTACTTTTCATTTATACAATATGCTGCCCTCCTCCATTGTTTTGGTGATGAGAAAATGTACTGACCAAATATATGTATGGTGATCCTCAATGTTCCCCCCCCCGACTCCCGCCTTCATAGGGTCACAGACCGTCTCAATGGTGGTGCTCCCTAGATTATCCCCCAAAAATAAGTGGATCCATTGTCTCATATGTTCACAATAATCTTCATTTAATAGAAGTGTTCTTTCAAACGTCCATGATCTCACTTTTGAGTTACAATCAGCACCCTCTAATTCTAGCACAAGTGGATTGTGATCTGATAAGATCCATGGCAGTTTCTCTATACTGCACCCATGAATTAATGCATAAGATACAAACACATAGTCTAATCTGGCATGCAGCAGATGGGGGTAGAGAAAAATGTAAAACCGGAATCTAAAGGTTTTAAAAAATGCCATCTATCAACCAAACTGTGATCCTGACACATGCCCCTCAGTGCCTGGAACACTTTTGGTTTTCTTCCGGTATAACACCACCCTCCTCCATGGACCAATCACTTAGCAAATTAATATTTCAATCTCCACAAAAAATGATAGGGAGAGGCCATAAAGTTAGTTCCTTGGAGACAACATCGATCACACCGGGGTCAACAACAATGCTCCTGTACATTGTACATAGTGTAAATTTTCCCCTGAGCTTAACTGACTTTCTGTACTAACCCAACGACCAAACGTATTGGTCCGTCTCGGCGTAAATTGAAACCCACTGCCTCAGACCAGAATAGCCACTCCCAGCATCCTCACACTCTGTGTTGTTGCGCCAATCAAATTATACCCCAACAATTTTAATAAATGCTGTTGCGCCCCTTCAATCTGGGTTTCTTGCAAACAATTGTATCCCAACAGCGACTTTCAGTCTTTTCTTGGCATCATTGAGCCCACAAATATTAATAGTATCTACACGCAATTTACCTATAGTTAAATTGTACTTTGACCCACATTAAAGACACATATTCCATAACCATCCGGAAAACAAAACTAATTTCCAAAAACTTGTGACTAAGGTGATTAAACCATCTTCCTTCCCCACCAGCATATGGGCCTCCACCCCCTCCCTCTTGTCTCCTCCCACCCACCACCAACACCATGGCAATTAGGCTCAGCCATGCGCCTGAATGAGGACATCTGTAGCCACTCCATCCCAACCCTCCACATCCCCCCCTCCTACCCCCCTCCACAAACAATGAAGTTATCCATCAAGCACACTTCCAACAGCCTCGAACTAGCTTGCATTCTACCTTATTTATGACCGAATCCTCCAACTGAAATTTCCTCCAAAAATTTCTGGGCCTCAATCTCTGAGGTAAAACTATGGTTCTGACCCCAAAACGCAACTTTCAATCTAGCCAGATTCTGCAAATACACCACTGCTCCCACTTTCTGAAGAGGGGTGATAAGTTGTCTGAGTCACCATCTCCTCTCCACATTGGCATGAGCAAAATCAGACTTAGAAATGAAGGATATATCCTCATAATTTCTTTTAGCATTGGAATGTGCTAGATCATATACAGCTTGATGTAAAAGATAATTCCCAAAGAACACCAATATTGCATGGGGTTGAGCCGGATCACTAGTCGACTTGTTTGCCAGCATCAGGGGGAACCGATGCACTCATTGGACCTCCTTGTCCCAGTCCCAAGATGATAGTTCAGGGAGGGAGCCTTTTGAAAAAGCTATAACATATTTCCTAATGTAACTGCCTTCGATATTTTCAGGAACCCCCAATAATCTTAAGATGTTACGTCGTTGTCGGTTCTCGTAGTCTTCAAGCTTCCACTTAACGTCGTTCAAAAATCCTTCCTGTGAAGTACTCTGGTCTTCAATGCCGCAACTTCATTTTCCAAGGCCTCCTTCCGAGTCTCAACCATACATAATCTTTCAGAGATATCAGAGCTAATTTTACCAATTTTCCTCACAGACCCTTGAAGCTTTTTCGCAGCCAACCATGCCTGTCGGTTATCATTCTTTATTTCTCTCTGAAAAAGCCTCAATGATTGCAAAATCAGTGATAATGAGGGTTCGTCTGGTTTCCTGTTGCTCAGTGACCCATGTACTCCTTTCGTACCCTTTTGACCAGGGTCGGGTATCTCCCTTTCTCTTATTTCATGCTCTAGGGGTAGCAGTTGAGTAGCGGAATAGTCCCATCCAAGTTCCTCTGGGGTCACTTTTTCATTTGCGTCCAATTTCTTCTTTCGTCCCCTTTTCATTGGCTATCTTTTCTGTTTCAATAAACCAGATGCCCTTCCTGTGTGCTGCTACTGCTTAACTGGGAGGCTCCTGTCTCACTTGTTGCAGAAATACTTGCATCCGACATATCTGATTTCTCTGTCAGGGAGAAAAATGTCTCCAATGAGTCAGGGGTCAGGCATATTCCCTGATAGTTTTCTCTCGCAGTCTTTATTCCTCACAATACAGGGTTCCTTGGTTGTTGCCTCACCCTCAAAACCACTACCCTTCTCAGCAACCACAGTTAAAGGGCTATCACCATCTACCATCTCCGCTGTTGGATTAGTGTTTATTGTAACCAAGGGCACTTCTAGAATGGTTACCTCATTTTTCAGTGACTACTATCTGGCTCTGCTGCATTAACTGACTCTCCACTGGGGGCAAGATGACATAGGAGGGCAAGATGGTGTCTGTGTACGGCCGCTGCTCACCTCTCTCCCCTTGCGACTGCTCCTCCAAAAGATGTAACAGGGAATATGCGGTGTGCTGATTGTCTCGGGACAAGGACCCTGGAAGCAGAACGCTGGGCCTGCTTCGTCACTGGAAAGCTGGAAACCGCTACGGACACTGGGAGGCCCTCGGTTGGCTGCTGCTGACGGTGGCTGGGGCAGCTACGGCCGTATTACACCCACAACACTGGGGCTACCTTTTGGTTGCTAGACTCAGGCAGGTAACCCTGGACCACACGGCGGACAAGGCTATGGCCACTCACGGCAAAGGTGGAAAACAATGTTCGACAGCCCCTGCAGTGATGAAATCCCAGCTGTGACGGGACGCTATGGACAGCAAACCCAGTGGAAAGAAAGAGGAGCTTCAACCCGGTAAGGGGCAAAAAACTGAGCTGGTAAAAAAAACCCTCCTCATGGAACACACGGGAGCCTGGGGGGGCCACAAGCATCCATCACAGGTATATTCTCCCCTTCAGGAGATGGGGGATTACATAAGGATTGTAATCAATGTCAGGCTAGAACCCCGGGCATTTCTGAAAGTGTGAGCCATGTGAGCACTGAGTCGGGGACAGGTAACCAGATCCCTATAAATGAAAAAAAATATATAACTATTTACAATTAAAGAGAGTGTCCTCTCTACGAAGCACAATTCCCAAAGCAGGAGTTTGCCACTAAAAAAACACAAAATAATCAATGGCTGTGTTGCATTGGGAGTGTTCTTTCCTTTTGTTTCGTGTTCAGGGCCACAGGACTTTCCTTGGTGGTATTGAAGAAGAAAATGTAAGTCAGAAGGACCACCCTAAATTGAGTGGATAATCTGACATAAATGTGACTGGCGGCTCACAGACTTAAACTTTGGGGTGAAACTAGAAATTTAAGTGAGGGAATGTTTACAACGTTCTCCGGTACCATTTTGGGAAACTGGAAAATGTGGTCTTGTGGGTTTAACTTAGTCATAATGAATGTGAGTGATTGCTTACTGAAATTTGCCATTCATTGTTGGGTTAGCAGTATAAAATAGTTCTCCTACCACAAAAAACCAGAAAGCATCTGGAGTTCAAGAAGACAAGAAGTTTATGACTGATGTTGAAAAACTGCTGCGTAAGGAAGGAATATGGACTGATTCTGAATCCTTTTAAACTTGTGACTCTAAAAGGTGATGTGAGGACCGTGGCATCTGGTCTCTTTTTACTCCTACAAAGATACAAAAATATAAAGATTTGAAGACTCATACTGGGTGCCTTCTGCTGTGGGCTAACGTATTCTAAATCATCAAAGAGGAGATAGCCCAAGGGGCTAATCATCTTCAATGTCCTGGAGAAAACTTGCAAGACCAATTGAAACTGGACTTTAGGTTGTGAGCCTAACTAAAGTAGGGAACAAGACTTTTCCCACTTGATCATGTGGCATAATAGAAAAAGAAAAGCTTCAAAAGAGAATTTTAGAAAATGGTATCACCTATAAAATGCTCATTTGGGAGGACCAGGACAAAGTGCCTAGGATACCAAGCAAAGACAAAACTACTACAGGACCGCAAAAAGGGTCTTCACTCATGGAGCCATTATTGGCTGAAGCTTCCAGCCTTGCTTCAATAAAACATTTTGAACTCTGAAAAATGTTTTAAGAGCACGGGTGAAACCATACATGAAGTCAAACTGCTCACCATTACCTGTTTCTTGCTTTATCACTGGATAGCCACCATGAGTGCTGAAGTACTGGTTGCCTGTCAATCTTGACCGGTACAAGTCAGTAGCCTCCACTTCATCTTGCTCCATTGCTGGTCAGTTGCTGAGATTGCATAGGACCTGCTGAACTGCACTTTATTGTCTAAATTAGAGTTTGGTCCCTATGCTTCCATTGAGAAGGCTTTTTGAGAAATCAGAACTCCTCATCCCCTTAACCAACTATTATAATTCTGCTTTACTTTTTATAACTAAATTTTACTTTCTCTTACTAATTTACTCTGGAAATGTTAATGTATTTCATTACTGTAATGTTGTTCTTGCTACTGTTTTCTAAACTTCACATACATTTTCTCTGAGAAAGGTCGTGCTGATTGTGTGAAGCTACAAAGGGTGTACTCACGATTAAACAAAGAAGCCAGAATGTCCTTTTAGGTGCTACATTGTTTTAAATGTGTTTGAAGGACCAAGGCCAATGTCCCACATTGATTCGCATTCTGTTGTACCAAACCTTTGTGCTCTTGAGCCTCATATGAATTCTAGTGGTCAGATCTCACAGAACAATTCCACACAATGTTTCCTGTCAAATCCTGGTGCATGTCACACCTACAGTGGAATACAGTATCTACATCGGCGTCAAATCACAAATTTGTGTAACGCAGACTTTGAGCTCTGATAACATTACACTTATTACATGGTTTACCTTTTGCCCCTCCAATGGACTTTGAACAGACCCCTATTCCCAGTTGAGTTGCTAGTGGAATGAAATGAAGGGTATACCATACAAAATAAATAATGTTGGGCCTTAAAGATCTATTTAATTTCTGTTCCCACTGTTGCCTTTATGAGTTGCAAGCTCAGGGGTAGCATGGAAAATAGTTGGTGTAGCAAATGGAAATCCAAGTTTAGCAGCAGCCCCTCAACTACGTCTATTTGATATCCTTCTATGTGCTTCTTCTTTAGCACTGGCTGTGGAACCAATCATTTAAAAGCTGTATTCTCTAGTACTCAGCATACATGTACATATTTAGACCACACATTCCAAATGCAAGCATGTGGCAAAGTATTGTACCTCACATTTGATTATCAAGTACTGCAAGGTGCCATAGAACCTGGGAGAGAGAAGGGCATTGAGAAAGCGGTTGTTTCATGGACACAAATAAAGATAATTTGGTCTAGAGAGTTCACACCTTTAAATCTTTCTCTCTTTTCTATTAAAAGGAATACTTTAGCAGGGTTTAGGATGGGAAGAATAAATTGTGATAGCTTAATTTTGTAAAGGGTTTCTTGGAACAAAACATCTTTTGACCTTTCACATGAGGCTCCAGTTGCTCAGATATGTCTAGTCAACCAAATGCTAAGACATTATGCCTAGCTTTTTGTCTGCAGGGTCACCATTCCATGTGCAAGTTGTCACAAAAACTAGGTGATTACATATTTCAGGCCATCATGGGTAAAAGAACAAGAATCAAGAATTTTTATTTAATTTGATTTAGTCCTCTACTGAGGACAACAAATTATGAGATACATTCTATTAAAACAGTGATAATATAACTACTTCAAAACAGTTTTAAAAAGCTCCTAAAAAACGTATACAAATTATGACAAACAAATTCATCAGGAGGTGATTTAAAAGCAATATAAGACCTTGTATCGTGATTATATTGAATCTGGTACAGAAAGGGTTTAAATACCTGTGTCTAGCCTCTACCATTATCGGATTTGGACATACGAACAGTACATGTGGTAAGTCTTGCACTCCTCCGTAAGGATCCCTCTTCGACATGAAGGAGATTATAAGCCCATCTTATAATGTTAGAGATGGCTCTGGCATGAGAGCTAACTAAGGATAGCTCGAGGGGTAAAGCTTGGGCTGGAACTGCTTGGTTGGCTTTTATCAGTTTACAAAGGATATTCCCTTCTATATTTTTACTGAATGCCAATTGGTAATTGGGATATATTCCAGAGCATATGATATTATAGGAGGAATTTTCAAACTATAAACCTCTAAAAGGGAGTGGAAATGCCTATTCCCGGAGGCGGAATATAAACGTTGCAGTGCGCCAACACGAGCATCTGCTTTGCCCCCAATATGCCGGAAATGGGAGTAGTTTTGTAATGTTTGTGTAAAAAGTTGCCCCAGGTAAGTATATTCCTTGACCACCTCAATGATGTTTCCCCTCCAGTGTCCATTTAAAATTAGTGAATTGCTTTCTTCCTCTAAAAGGAACTACTTTTGTTTTAGATATATATGGTACTAAAAGAATTAACTCTGTGTAACTGGTGAGTGCATGTAGATTTCTTTTTAGGCCGATTGATGTGAGATCTAATATAACCACATTGTCAGCGTACATCAAAATATGAATATTACTGGATGATAATTTTCAGGGAAAATTGTTATTTTTAAGAAACAATCCAGGAGGTCACTTATATAAAGAGAAAATTAAAGGGGGGCCAAAAGACAACCTTGCTTCAGTCCATTTGATGTAGCTATTGGTCGAGTAAGTCCCTTCTCTCTCCCCATTTGTATTCTACACCATGTTGCGGTGTGTAGTGAAATGATTATCGTAAGAAGTTTATCTGGCATTCCTAATTTTTCAAGCTTCTTCCAGAGTGTAGGTCTATTTACTCTGTCAAAAGCTGTTGTGAAGTCAACAAATACACAATAGACAGCCTGCAATTTTGACACTACATATTTGTCGATGATCATCTGCAGAGCAGCGATGTTGTCAGTTACGGAGTGTTTTCGGCGGAAACCAGCTTTAGTCTTAGGGCTCACTCCACTTGAGAAAGCCCATGCCTTCAGAGGTTCCTGGACACTGGCCGTAAAGATCTTCCCAATGGCGTCCAGCAAGGCAATTTGTCAAGTCAGGTCCAATTGCTGTGGTAGATCTAGCGTTTTTTATATGGTGCATTATTTGCCGGGCTGTTGGGGCTAGAATATCTTGGTTATTTTTTTCTTTCATGTGAGTAACTTTGCTCAGTTTTTGCTGGCTCGGATTTGATTTGTATAACTCATGGATGTATTTTTCCCATCCGATGATGGAACTGGAGAAGCTTGCAGGGATTTCCTTGTTCCTGTTTCTTTAGCAATTAAGCTCCAGAACGCCTTGCTATTTTTTTGTTTGACTGTTATTTGGATATTGACCCAGTTTTTATCTTGTAGAACTTGCCGTTTTTTCTCTTTTTCCCTCTGACAGATTTATTTTTAGCTTTTTAATTTCTTTCTGTCTAATCCCTGAAAAGTTTTGAAATTGCAATCAAATTAATTTATTTAACTTGATTGTTTCATGATCTGGACTCTTTCTTTTTCGATATCCCAAGTGCTTTTTTTGACCATTTGGTATTTCATGCAAGATAGCCACTACTGTGGAGATGATATCTTCAAAACATAATTTTGCTGGATCTATTGAGTTATTACACTGAAATAATTGTGAAGCAATGATGGCAGAGTTCATTTTGTTGATTGTTTTTGAATTCCATATTAACTGCACTTTTTCCTGTTCTATTTCAGTGGTACCATACTCCTGCTTTAAGGACCATGGGAATGTAGGCTGCAATATAATTCCAATTTTGAGGTACAGAATTGCGTGATCACTTTCTTGTGTAAATTTAATATTTAGTAAGTGAGCTTTCCTGAATAGATCTTGACTACATATTTATATAGTCTAGAATAGAAAATCTAGAGTTACCCTTTCGCGTAAAAGCAGCGGGGGTATCTCCTTCTACGCTTCCATTTAGTATAACTCCATTCGTTGCTGTTATGGAAGTGAGTAGTATTTTCCCATGTTTGTCTGCTTTTATCTTTGTTGGAAATACTGGTAGTGGAATTGACAAAGCTTCCTCTTGGTCACCAATCTCTCATTTTTCCAGGAGTGCATTTGAAATTTTCCCATTTAAGTCTCCTGTTAGAATGACACAGGGATACCCTTTAGATTCTAGTACTGATTCGATTGCCTCAAATGTTTTTATCGTTAATGAATCCAGTTTGGGTTCTGGGGGATATAGACATTAAAGATTAGCAGATCTTGAGAAGTGTCCAAATTTTCTTTCCAGTGTTTGATCTTAATACATTGTACATTCGTAAGGAGAGTGTTAATTACTTCCAAGTCCCACTGGAATTCTTCTCTTAAGAGGATTGCAAGTCCACCTTTGGCGTGGCCCCTCTTCACGGCTTGCGGCTAGACATCATAGACAAAGCAATCTTTTTGGTCAAAGGTTTTTAGAGCCCAGGTTTCTTGGAGGGTCACTATCGTGGGGGTATTTTCCAGGATTAGAGCTAACTTCTCCAGATTTTTCCCTGCGATTTTCCATGACGCCAATTCTAAACTTCTGCTAAAAAGGGAGTTTGTTTGTCTTTCCCTGTTTCTGAGTATTCAGGTTTCCAGCGATCCAGGACTAGCAATTTTCCTCTGGTGAAATCTCCTCTTTTGTTGGAAATTTGTTCCCGTTTCCGATTTGTTATTCACATTACAAAGGATCCTGGAATCTATATTGACCCTTCTAGAGAATTACATGGAAAACTCAGATTTTGGAAACGCAAATGGGAATACTTCAATACTTAGTGGATAAAAAGAGAAAATGACAACTTCAACAAAATCCTTAGTTTCCAATAAGAAAAGTAGAAGAACATTTAGAAGGAAAAGAACAAAGCCACAAAGTACCTTCAATGTCTGAAGATCATTCTCCAGACAAGAAACAAATGGCGACCCAAACCGGTAGGACCACTCAAAAAGGGAGGAAAAGCAAGAACGTCAAGGATGACAAAATTTACTCTCTCCGCAAATTATTTGAAGATCCTATGAACATCCAAAAAGCACACAACATCATCCCACTCTTTCCAATCTTTAATCAGAGAAGACCCTTAGAACTGGTTAATCACTCAAAATATAAAGAAGAAATAACTAAACCAGGATCTCCAGCTATAAAGAGTCTGAGCTCGTCCCACTGAGAAAGGAAAACAGAAATGATAAAACTAAGGGAAAAGTATTAAGAAAAGAGTAAAATGAAGATTCCAGAAACAAAAGGTACAGAACCTAAAATTTCCACACTTTCTGTCCCCTAAACAGAAAGCTTTAACAACTGCGCAAACCACTATGTCTTCAGAAATCACGCAAAATAAGGGTCAACATCAAACACCAATATGTACAAAAGAAGACTACAAACACCCAAATCCCCCGGCATAAAATTTTTCTATAAACCCGATAAACAACTATCTGTCTATGACTAATTCAGAATCTCCACCACCGGGCCGGAATCTCCACCAAAGGGCCGGAATCTCCACCACAGGGCCGGAATCTCCACCAAAGGGCCGGAAACTCCACCAGCGGGCCGGAATCTCTACCACCGGGCCGGAATCTCCGGCCCAAGGGCGGACATAAAGTTAGTATGAGTAAGTACATTCTGTGAACACCAAAATGAGTAAGTGCATTCTGTGAATACCAAAATGAGTAAGTACCTTCTGTGAATACCAAAATGAGTAAGTGCCTTCTGTGAATACCAAAATGGTAGTAAGTTTAGGATTTTGTAGTAAGTTAGTTCTGTGAATCGGGCCCCATGTACCTGGTGCAAGAAATATCAATGCAGATTGCTTATCAAGATCACCTCTGAACGTTGATACCAGTGTTGAAGAGGATGAATGGACAGTAGCAGACATCATTGAAGTATGTGGAGCTATTGGACAAGATGAGTGGAGGGAAGCTATTTTGGAAGCTCCTGTATTAGTGAAATAGATAGAGGCATTATTGCGTGTGATGGGGTGGATAACATCAGAGGAGTTAGGAGTGTTTAAGAGTGTATGAGAAGAAATGTCAGTTGTAGATGGCATTGTAAGAAGGAGTAAAAGGTTGGTTCTGCCTAGCAAGTCGCAGCAAAGATCATTGATTTTGCTACACGAAGGTCATGGGGGGGATATAGGCTATGAAGAGGAATGGCCTGAATTGGCTTTTGGTGACTGGGTATGGATAGACAAGAATAAGGATTTGTTTGTGATTGCATAACCTACATGTGCAGTGACAATGCTCATGTCTTACACGAAAAGCCTATATACCTGGTGGCCCTACCAAAACGTGCATGAGAAAGGGTCGCAATTGATATATGTGGACCGGTTGATTGTCTGGGTGCGAATGAGAGATTCGCAGTGGTGATGATGGATTACTTTTCAAAGTGGCCAGAAGTACATTTATGAGCAAAGTAAAGGCTGTCAATGTAATTGCGTTTTGTGAGGATATCTTCCAAAGAGAAGGTTGCCCTGGTGTGATGCTAACTGACAATGGTCCACAATTTGTATCAGTAGAGTTTGGGTCTTTTCTCAAAAGGTGTGGAGTCAAACATTGCTCAACCGCAGTATATCATCCCAGGAGAAATGGTTTGATTTAACCATGTGTTGTGGCAAAGTATACAGTTGGCACTGTCAAGTAAAGAGTGCTGAAGAGGACAGGCCAAAAATATGCTGTGGAATTATAGACTCACACCACAATCAGTGACGGCAGAAACACCTTTTTGTTTGTTAACGGGAAGAGTACCATGCACAGTTGTAGTGCCGGCTTGGATGGTGAGGCCAAATCATTAGAGAATTGATTATGATGTGTTAAATAAGAGAGTAGAGAGATATCAAAATCGATATGTGAAGAAACAATGAAAGATAAAAAGAAGTGGCAAAAAGTTTGAAAAAGGAATGTTTGTTAAGATGTGTCAAGGAACTGTGAGTAGAAAAGGTTAGTCCAAGTTGTCTGAACCCAAAATGGTGTTGGAACTTAGCTAAGGGTAATGTAGTGAAATTGTCTGATGACAAGTGGTGGCATGTGAGGAAGGGGGCACTGCACATGCCTACTGACCTTCTAGACTCACCCATTGTTGCTTTTCTTCTTTGTTATCCTGCATTCAAGCGATGAAATAGGGAGTACACATTTTCCCAATGATACCTTTTAACATTAGTGACAGGAGGTCCTGGGAATGAGTGATAGCTTATTGTGCCAGAAATGGAGAAAGGTACATAATATCAACTCAATTTGTGCAGCAAAGAACAAATCTTAGACTGCATTGGAGTCTTTCAAAAATATTGGAAGGTCTTCTTTTTACTTGGGATCGTCACAAAATTGTGAGCTCCGGAAATATCTCTGGCACTCAACTGAAGGAAGAGCAAGTTCACCTTTATGACATCATCAGAGCTAAAATACTTGAAACTGGAATGGACCGGAGCTGGAAGTTTTCTATTTTCTTCAAAGAAAAAGATTCAGTCATTTTATAAATAAACAAGCTTTTTCATAAAGAATTATGGGGCATATTATCAAGGGCTTTATCGCCCTATCAGCAAGCTGTCGCTAACAGGCGTTAGCGACAGCTTTCAGGCGTTAGCGGCCGGGATTTACAGCGCCTTGCATGTCAGCGATAATTATCGCTAATGACATGCAAGGAAGGCGTTCCCTACTAAAAGCGACTGAAAACAGTCGCTAACACCACTACCCCCTATTAGCAAGGCAGGCGAAGCGATAAAATAATTCGCGCTAAGCGCGTTTATCGCTAGATTTTAACACCTGCTAGTGAGGATGACTTACCTGTTTAAAGTATAGGAGGTGGATTCAAATGCTGACTCCACCTTAGCGTTAATGCGAGAATATCGCTGGTTTCCCAGCGATATTCTCGCTATTTTATCGCTATCGCTGGAAATTTTATCGCTATGGAGATAAACCTTACTAATAGGGTGTTATCTCAGCGATAATTTCCAGCGATAGGCGGCGTTAAAAGAAAACGCGCTAAGCGCGGTTAGCGATAAATATCGCACTTCCTTGATAATATGCCCCTATATTTTGTTGTAGGAAACATACCAAGTTTTTTAAAAAAGATCTGGGTGAAGATCTTTAGAGTTACCTGAAGACTGGAATTGTATATAAAATCTGCTGTGACTCCAGAGATATAAATTTGGGATTTTTATCTTTTACTCTAGTTAATTTAATGCATTTTAGAGTTGGATCATTTCACATTTCCCTTGCTTCCTCCCTCACCACTGGCTTTCTCTAACATAATAAGAAACTAATTAGATACTACCCTGAGACTCTCTTAACCACTATCATAACATCAACATCGTTGGATAGGAATGCAGTTACTGAAAAAAAAGAACAAGAACAAAACTGAACAATTGACCACTCTGACTCAACACATTACTTGTATATTAAGCATATGAGTAAAGTACCACATCGTTAAGAGGCCAACTACTAGGAAAACATGCATGTCCTCATGAAATAAACATTTATAGTAAGTAGGTAATAAACATTGCCATAAAAGGATACGTAGTTACATTATGGATGCTGAAAAATGTGCTTTAAGTGTTTGCACATTAGGGTTATAAACAAATCCATTCATATATAAAGTCACTGTCAGGAATGGGGTTAGCAATTTGGGAGAGGGGTGCCCCTAGCAACTTAATACATCCACTCTGGTTAGGTAAAAACACAGCCCTGAAAAATTCTCTCCTCAACTCCTGGTAGGTATGACATATGCAGAAGGCAACCCCCAGAGAAGGGAATCTTAATTTTGAATAGTACCAAGAATTTTAAAATAAAGAACACAACATAATAAAATTACCAAATCAATTTAGAATAGGAGAGAAAACTTCAATGAGTAAAACTATACCAAAACAATTTTAATCGGAAAAGGGAACTGGAGATATGGCTTTATAACGTTTTAAGAAAAAATGATATGTGCATGAAAGACCTTGTAAGACTTAGCTCCCTTCTATCTGTAAGATCTCAGTCCTTTTCACTTGCAAATGCAATTTGTCCCTCTCCTGTGACCATAGTTAAATGTGGGGCTCCCTAGGTCTCTCACTCAGTCCCAGACTATTCTATATAGTGATCATATTCAAGGCAGATGATACATAAATAGTGGTTATCAGTGGTTAGTGGTTATCAGTAAAGAATGCTTCTATGCCTGCGTGTATGCAGAGGCCATCTGAATGAATAGCCACTGCCTCAGAAGTAACAGTAATAAGACAGAAATTCTACAGTTTGGCTGACATTCAACCATCTGGTCCTCCTCATGGTGGCCTGATGAACTGGAGTCCACCCCTACACCAGCGACATCAACAAAAAATCTACTTTGACCTCAATCTTTTGTTTTACTTCCCAACTCAATTGAGTTGCAGCCTCCTGCTTCATCACACTCGGAATGCTAAAAAAGATCATTCATCTTCTCCATTTATCCTCATATAAAACAATCACGTAAGCCCTCATTATCTCACAGTTTGATTGCAGGAACTGACTTTATCTATGCTTACTGGAATACCTTGTCCACTGCTAACAAGTGGTATAAAAGGCAGTTGCTTGCATGATTCTGAAGTTCGCAATTCATCAGGCCATATCCACTTACCTTAAAGATCTTTGCTAGCATCCTGTATGTAAATGCTCAGTTTTCACTAGATTACAGAGCCCTTCATCCATACAGTCTTTCATACCTAAGGTACAGAATACTGCCTTATCTTCTATTTTGCATTCTTCGGTCTGACAATGCCAATCTTCTTCAGATTTCTTGCACTAAGAGGAATCGAGTTGGCAACTGCTCCTTTTCCCATGTAACTGCCAAACTGTGGAATTGCCTCCCATCAACCAAAAGAAGGAGGTGCTCTTCACTTCTCTATTGAAAAAGCAAAAGACTTGTTTTTTCCGCAAAGTTAGTTCTATATGTTTGAAATCCTTTCAGTGCCAGGATACCCCAGAGGGTAGCACAGTGCTATACAAATCTCATTCATTCATTCAAGTCACTGTTCATGATTGACAGAATTCAGACCAACAGCGATGGAGCAGAAGTCAGATACAACAAGCATGTCATCCCGATCCAAGATTTTACTTTCTAACTTAGGGCCTGATTTAGATCTTGGTGGAACTCCCGTCATCCCTCCGTGGCATAGACTACAAGCTGACAGATACCAGCCCACCATATTTAGATGTGGGCTGGCTTATCCACCATCAGCATTGACAGACTGTTTTCCGTCATATAAGCAGCTCACCGCTGTCGATGCACCGGACTCCTCTGCTGGCTAACATTACTCCGTCGCTGTCAGGGTGGTGGGATTGCGCCAAGCCTACTTAGATTTCACAGTTGTACTGGTGCTGTCCTAGCGGCGGATTGATGGAGGGATCCAGTTGCAGGACGTGTTCCGCATTGTACCATTTCTATGACTTTTGGATGGATGCTAGCATCACACACCTGATGTGCTTTGGCTGATTGTTTGCAACTGCATACCGCCCTATAAAACACACTCCATTTCAGGCCATGATCCTTTGCCATTCTACTGCAGCACAACATTGTTCCTGAGCACTTTTTCAGTCAAGTCAGGTTGCATTTTTGCTTTCCCTGTTTATTGTTCATTTTTATTATCTATTATCTTGTGGGTTATTACAATCATTTTCATTTATCATTTCATAGTGGAAGGGAGGAGAAATCGACTTTTTACTGATAGAGAATTGTCAGTCATGGTGGATGAAATTATAAGAGTAAAGCCACAATTGTTTGGAGCCCAAGTCCAAAGTACAACTATAGCTCAGTAAAGGCAAATGTAGGCCAGATTAGTTGACAGAGTGAATGGTGTAGCAAACAACCTGCACACACAGAAAGAAATAAGGAAGAGATGGAAGAACCTGTGGGGGTGAGTGCGTTCCCTGGCCTCCAAGCATCACCTGGAGGCCCAGAGGAATGGTGATGGTTCTCCCACTCCTCCTTACAACTTTTGCCCTGGCAGGAGAAGGTCTAGCTGATCTTACATCCTAAAGGCTTGTCAGGAATCCCTGGTGGACTGGATACTGGTAAGTTATACTTCAGAATGTGTCCCTAAACTTAAATGTCAGTTTTGCTTTTAATTTGGCTGTTGCTAATGTATTTTCACCTTTTTTAAACATATAAACCCATATATAAATGTATTTAGTTTTGGGGGGAATATTGTTGTTTCTCTCGTTTTACTAATTGTTAATATGTGTTGTCAATATGTTTGTTTTTCCTCACGTTTCATTTTTTTGTTTGTGCCTTGGATCTCTGTTTGTTAGAATCTATTTTGTTGTACTGAAGATTACAGGTTTCAATCTCTGTTTAAATTCACTGAAGTTATTTATTTTCACCGAATAACAAATTTCATATATGTGTTTCATATTGCAAATGTCTGTTCATTTACACTGCAAATATTTTACTAGGGATGTTTAACTTACAATTTTGAAAGTTTTGTTATTGTGTAATTGAAATGACTCAACTACCACGATGCCTTGTTTTTGTTTTGTAAGAATAATATTGCAGTGTTATTATGGTCATTCTCTCTTTTCTTTTCACATATGTTAAAGTGTTATGTATTTATCAATCTCTATTTTATGCTATTGTTTTTAAATGTCATTTTTTGTTTAATTTTGTATGTTGTAACTTACTTGTTATTTTATTGAATTGATGTTATTTGTTTCATAAATCAAAGTAGGTTGTCTAAAAAATGTAAATGTATGCTATGTTGTATGCTGTATATAAGTTGTTCTGATAATAAATGTACTTTGTTATGTTTATATGATGACTAATACTATTTATCCTTCTAAGTTGCTTAATATTCAGATTTTGTACCCTGTTAGGCCTTGGAACGGTTTATTTTGCATTTGACCACTCTACTGTGTTGTGTTGAATGTTTGCTACATTTTATGTATGCTTCCTAATTTCTTTTCCAATTCAGTAAAAAAAATTACAGGCTTATTAGAGTAGTTTTGTGTGTAATTTAGACTGTTTTTGTAATTTATTATAATACTATTGAAAGGTGTATTCATAATAATAATTCCCTTTTCCCTTTTAGGTTGCTTCATTTTTTGCTTCTAGATCATTTGATTTATAATCAAGATGTTTAACATATTTGTTATAGTTATTTATAATAGGTCCAACATCTAGAGTTCATGGACAACCATCTGCCATTGCTACTGAGGATACCTCCACTCCAGGCCAGGAACAAGCCTTCAGTGAGGAGTCCACTCCTACAAGTCTGAATGATGACTGGAAAGACAGCTACAGTGAGTCTAACTCAACCCACATCTACACCTCCTACCCTAGCTGTTGCCACAACTCAGCCTTTGGATACCTCCACTTCCTGTGTCCAAAGGGACATCACCCCAATCTTGTGCCCCCCAGTCCTGGCTGCTGTTCATCCAACACCACCACCACCACCAGCTCCAGTTTAGCCAGGAACCAGTGGTATGTGCCACACTGGGTCAAGGGCACAGGGTAATTGGGGTAGGGGTCGTGGTAGGGAATCTGTGGGCCAGCAAAGTGAGGCCACTGGGTTTATTGTCACCCAGGCCACCATTGACCAAGTCTTGGGATCCCTTAATCAGTCCCAAGACATGATGGACCAGGTCCATACAGAGCTCCTGGAGATGAAGCAATTGCAGAGGGAGCACAATGTTCAGATAGATAATCTAAACTCAAATGTGGGCTCCCTGACTGGGGTGCTACAGGATTGTTTTACCCATATGTTCAGAGTTTTTCCAGCAACATCTTCCTCTTTCTGTGGTCCACCAGCATCTGTGCCTACATCTGCCCCAGGCACAGAAAGTGAGACCTGCCACAAGAGGAAACACCTGCACCCACCTTAGTCCCTGCAACTGCGGATCCTGCAGTCCCCCTCAAGAGGAAAAGTTCATCCAGACCACAAGGAGAGAATGGCAAGACCTCTACCACCACCAGCAAGAGGCGCAGAACCTAATTTCCTCCAGTGTGTGAATACCATTCAGTCTGGGGACTATTTTCTGGACACATGTACCTTTTTGATAACAGGTGTATGTTATACATTGGCTTTTAAACAATTTGGGATAATAGTTTCATTCACCATGATAGACTTTTTTTTTTTTTTTTTGTTCCCAACCTGTTTCAGTGTATTTGGTTTTGTTAAAGGAAATCCGCCCAAAAATAATTCAAAGACTGGTGTTGCATGTCTTTTCTCTATTTGTTCACTTTTTTTGGTTCCATCATACATTTTACAAAGTGAAAATTAAAAAGATTGTTTATTCATAAATAAATTCCATGTAGGTAATGGCTTTCACAATTTCCGTTTATTTACAAAAAGAACAAAACCCACTAATCAAAAACAAGTATTTCAGTAAATTTGAATAAAGATTTGTTCTATATATTTTTCTAATACATTAGAACCCATACATAGTTCATAAACTTCTTGCAATGTTTTCATTTACAGTTCCAGACCTTGACACAATGGAAGAACGGGATATGCTCATAAACATCAGATTAAATAGGCAAAATCTCATTGATTTATGTCATCAGCTGGAGCCAACTCTTCTGTTGATCTCACATCAATAACACCACTAGTCAAAGTAATGGCAGTACTCCATTTTGTGGCCACAGGATCACTCCAAAATACTGTTGCAGTATCTTGTGGAATTTCACTATCAACTTTAAGTGGTATGCTACAAGAAGTTTTTTCTTCTATGATGAGACACATCAACAGCTTCATACAGTTAACACAAAGGCCCTGATTATGTTGTCAGTCAGCGGTTCCAAACGCATCATTTGCATGCGACCGCACCCAGTGCGGTTGGAGACATCCATTTTTCTATGGGAGCTTGTGCGGTGGGCGGAATACGCCCGCAGCATAATCTCCCATAGAAAAAATGGATGTTTCCAAATATCCCAGCACTGTGTGGCAGGCACCGTGAGGGATGTTTGGGGGGTAAAATGTGGTTGAGCTTGCCAAAGCCATTTGGCAAGCTCAACCATGCCATGGATCTACTGCTACTGCAACTAGGAGCACCAAGGAGACTGCCACCACTACCAGCACCACCATAGAGGCAGCGCAGGAGAAGGGAGCAGACATACTTCTGGAGGATAACCCTCATTGACTACAGGGAGGAAGATGTAATTGCCCATTTCAGGCTCAGGAGGGAGTCCATTGTCCACCTCCTGCACCAGATTACACCAACGTTGCAGCTAACATCACAGCGCTGCACCAACATCCCTTGGCAGGCCAAACTACTAGCTATACTACACATTCTGGGGTCTGGAGCTTTTGAACCTACCACAGCTAGAGTGGCAGGAGCATCCCAGGCATCCTTTTCCATGTTCCTCCCCACCATCCTAAATGCCATCAGAAGCCTCATGCCCAAGTACCTCTACTTCACCAAAACAGCAACAACAGTACAACAAGCAAGGCTTTGGTGCCATTGCAGGATTCCCACATGTGTCGAGAGCAATGGATTGCACACATGTGCAACTTGTGCCTCCTACGGCTACATCCCATATCTACCGCAACAGAAAGCCCACCTATTCTATCAACATGCAGGCAATCATGGACCATCTGGGCCTTTTCATCAATGTCCTTGCCAAGTACCCGGGCACTGCACATGACTCATTCATCTTCTGGCATTCTACCATTAATGAGCATTTCCAGAATGGGACCTATGGGAATGGCCTGCTTTTTGCAAAGTACATCTCAAGCACATGACAGACCACAAGGCAATCAATCATGTACAAATAAGTTAATATATCAGTCTTGGGGTGGATGAGACAGTGCATACATTGCTGGTGTGACCCAATATACTTGTCCCATACTATATGGCATAATCACAACATATTTTCTAGAAGTGACACATGTCAGCACCGCCTAAGCCACTGCGGCCCACATGAATAAGTCAACTGGGCTGATGGAGTAACATCAATCATGATGCTCTGTTGCAGCAGCTACCCAACTCATGTCAATGTGGCAATGCTAAGTATGTTTGCATGATATTGCAAGGCCTCATAGGTATGCAGTACTGGAAGCCACAACAAAGTTCATCTCTCATTCACCCTACGTTAAGGAGGTCTACCATGGGCCTTGCGGTGGCCTTTCCCATCCAACACCAATGAAGATCACACATGTTTATAAACATCCTATGTACAGGGACCCTGGCACAGTGTGCAAGTAGGGTGCCTCCCAAGGGGAGGTGAAAAGAGGATATATAATCACATGTCTCTATGTCATGTCCAATTACAATGTGTCCAGCATTCCGCATGACACATTGAAGGAGGGAATAGCACAGATTGTATGAAATAGGTTCTGGTATGTGTCCCTTAAAGCATGACGTCATGTCTGGACACTTAGATTTCACACATGCACTATGGTGCAATGGGGGGTGTTGCACTGGTCACTAATATGTGAGTTTGTGAATGTGGGCAAACTGTGGATGTGCTATATGTCAACTGAATGAACATTCCATCACTTCATGTTAGATGCAGGTTAGCTCAGCCTTTTCACGTCCATTGATGTCCAGTGGCTACACATGCAACACGAGGCACTGTGTGCGCAATCAATTGTGTCAAAGACCCTCACATATGTAAACAGCAGTTCAATGCGGCTTCCAAAAACATTTTTGAAGGAAGGCAATCCCTGTCTCAAGTCTGTGTATTACATGTCAATCCCATGGGCAGGAGGTGTGAAGATCTATCTCACATCTGTTAAACTGAGAAATATGGGCATATTTGAACCTCACTCGATCAACTCAACAATGCCACATTACATCACACATCATATACACACATCACATGTATACATTTTGGTGCGGAAACCACTACAGCAGTCATCCAAGGTGCCAGGCTGTGCAGCAAGGTGTCCCCTCATGCACAAACTACATCCCCTATGACAGCCAACAATACAGTTCTCGGGGAAATAATGTGACTGTCATGGAGATATGCTGCACTGCTTCTCCCTGTGCAGACACACAACCATAGACACTGAATCATGTGGAAGAAATACCCCACACTGTCCCCAAGACATGTGGCACTGTAGTGTACTCAGTCTACCTGTTGCACTGTACAGTGCAACATTACCACATATCTAATTAGACTTGTGTACTGTCACCATAGTGGACTCTGTGCACTGCCATGTGTATACTACCATGTCCCATATTTACATAACCCACTATCCTTCCCATGGCTGAAGACAAAGAAAAATATTTGCCAAGATTATCAATACACAATATGTGTGACAGAAATATGACACATCACCAGCTACTGTTACGTTGTGTCCAATCAGACAGGTATCAGTTCAGGATTTGCTATAGTACCCGAAAATTAACACAATAGATGATTGTGAGACATGTGCCTTCTCAATGGGAAAGAGACTAACATCATTGGTGACAAATCATCACCTGCATGGCATTGGCACTCGGCTGAATAACAAATACTAAGTGAATCTCAGAGGACAGCACACTTGTATGAGTAGCTCTGTCGACCATTGCCAATTCCAACTTGCATGTATGCCACACATTGTCATAGCAAGTTCATGACAGTTTGCAAGGTGTCTGAGTCAAGCTGGACACAGACCAGAATGGAAAGTAATGTTGGGCTAGCTCTTATGATGAGTCTTGACTAATACAACACCTCCTTTCTTTGCAGCAGACTAAGGTTACGCTCTGATGCTGTGTGCTATGACTCCTGTTAAGATCCTGCAAACAGAAGCCCAGTGGACCTAAAACCATCCCCTATGCGGCACCAGGTCCATCATTTAGTGGACATTCAGAGTACTGAAATCATGCTTCTGCAGCCTTGACGTATCTGGGAGCAGATTGCTCTACTTCCCCTCCATGGTCTGTAAAATCATCTGGGTCTGCTGCATTTTGCAAAATATATGTGTCAGGACCAATGTGTCATGGCCAGATATGATTGATATGATTGGGGATGAGGAAATGCCAAATGATGATGAGGAGGAAGATGAGAAGCCTCAGCAACCTGGAGCATCAGTTGCAGCAATATGGCAGGGAGACAATATCATCAATACTTTTTTTCTGAAGCATGATCAGGAAACATTGATGAACAATTATACATTGTACATCTATCTGTAAATAAAATGTCAGAGCACTACCACTGTATAGGCATTTGTATTCCATACTCAAACCACTACATTTTCACATTTGATCCACTTCTATTTGTCACACAGATTATGTATGTAGCAATGTGTACTAATAAAATAGTGTGCATGCCAACTACCTGTATCAGATAGTCCTCCGTTGCCAGCTACAATGACCATGGTGTAATAAATAAGATAGTGGGCAATGGCTGTGTGTGTGTCTCTCATGATGCTAGTCATGTGTTAGGCCTCATGCTTGTGGCTGACAGTAGAGGCCACTCTTTGTATGATGACTTTGCAGTGTTCCACATAGGATGTGCATGGGAACACACTCTCAGAACAACAGTCTACATATGCACCAACAACTAACTTACCCACATGTCACATTCATAAAGTTGTCTCATTTTACACAGACAACATCTACATATCATGCTTTGCCAGGACCACAGTGTTGCATGTGTACACCCACTTCAATGCACAAGCAACATCGTCTTGATGCAGAGTGTAGGTATAGAATAATTACGTAGCCTTACTGTCAGAAATATGTTGCAGGACACACCAAGGCATGAATGGTGACCTATCATACCACAATCACCATGGATAAGGGTCATGGTGGCCACAAATGATGACATTGTCCTGTGGGTTATGGCCCTTGGATATGGGTGGCACTAATGCAAATAATTGAATGGCCCCATGCATACATTCCCTTCCAGGTGTGTGCAGTCAGAAGCTGCACACTATCACATTTTAACTACAGCCCGATGCCTCCACTGTGCAACACAGTGCCATTTTGATGTAGGCTGAGTAGTTATAGATGTGGTTTCACTAGCCCCATGGGAGTGGTAGTCTCTGTCACTCCTTGGGGAAGCTGATACAATGTCAATGTGTGACACAGAGCACCTCTGGTAGGTGGCCATTGTACTACCACAGTGTTTGGGCACTATGCATAGTATGATCCATGAACCGGATGATCCCACACATATGTAAACTTAATTACACACATATCACACATGCATACAGTGTAAACAGGTAAATTCTACCCATCGCCCACAAAACTGCATTCACTGTCGATATTTACATGAACTACACATCTCAAAACGTAACAAAAGAAATTGTAGACCTCGCGCGTCAAAAGAAAATGATGCTAGACCATTCAGCGTGAAATATTTCGGCCACCGCGTAAGTGAAAAATGACGCTTCCCTGCAGACGTGCGATAGAAGCACTTTTTACCATTGATAGGCCTTTAGTGAAATAGACGGAGTGAGCTGTAGCGTAAAAAAACATGACGTATAGGCTGAAAACGTGACGCATCCGCCTAGTAAGTGAAGGAATGGATAAAGGGAAGTGATGTAATGGGTCCTGTATGCTGCAAACAAGGAACTGTGAAGTTACTTTCACTTTCACAATAAGTCACAGTTTTACTGTCTGTGCTTGGGAGTGGTGGTGTAGTGATTGTGCTGGAGGGGAGTTTGGAGTTTGTGCGTTGTGTCTACTGTCCCTGTTGTGTCCCTTAAGTCCTATTTGTGTGTTTTTGTGGTATATTGTCGTTTATTTTCCTGTGTGTGGTCGGGTGCTTGTCTCTTGTGGTACATTTGTTATAGGGGTATTCGGGCATTATATTTCATTTTTTTGTAGTGGTGGGATTGTTTATTGTGGGTGGTATCATGCCGGGCCATAGCTGTAGTCACTCAATGAATGCGCAGGAGTTAGGGGCATTTATGTGGCTAGTCTGCCATTATCTACTGAACATGATAGCTCATGGGGGCCGTGTGATCCAGGGCTACCTGGTAAAAATAAGGAAGCAAAGATGAGAGAGCATTCGCTAACAGATGCAGCACATCCATGGAGTGGACCATGACACCCAGCAATTAAAACATCACTGGGCAGATGTGTAAATACACATAATGTGTCTGATCCGTTATGTTTCTCATGTACCCATTAATGATTTGTGGAACCATTAAGTATGGCTCACAAGAATGTTGTGCTCTAATTGATCATGTCCCCATGCAAAAAGGGCAAATTTCATGCATATAGTGCTGGCACAGTATGTGCACCAGCGCCAGTTGTGACACTGTGTGGCCCACACTATCTTAACTGTTACCGTAGGTGACAGAGATGAGTCCCAGGAAAGCATGGAGTTGATGTACATTGCCATAGCCCATCCAGGCAACTCATGTGATGACAGGCCAGGTAGTCCAGATATGCTCCAGAGCTGCTTATTTCTCAGCAGGCATTTTTCACGTACAGTTGTGATGGAACATCACAGAACATGCATCATACATGAAGGGGCTTATTTACAAGGCCCTTGCACTGCTGGCATTTCACTTCTAGCAATGGCAAAATATAGGCAGTGGCTGTGCTACAGCCTTGCAATGAAGCCCGTAGTGATGTGCCAATGATACTCCTTGGCATACCTCCCCTGAGTTGTCTGTCATCAATGAGGCCTGCCATGGCTTGCACTGCTTAGCTCACTTCTGAATGTAGCAGTACACATTACGCTGGTCTTGAACACCATTTTCTACGTGTATTGGGTATAGTATCTTGATGCCCACTACGGCTACGCTGTGCTTTGTACTCATGGAGGGGTTATTGAGGCCAGACCCGTTGGAGCTGTCTCAACACATCTAAAGCACATGGTACATGACTCCAGTATGAGACCCCAAATGTTTGTCAGATGGGAGCCCACTCACATGATACAGTGTTGGAGGGAATGATTGCCGGAATGAGACATATCTCTGCTGATGCCATATGTGCCAATGATCCAATTTGTACTGATCTGCTTAAGGATGCATGGAGCATAAGTGTACAATCTCATGCACTCAGAAGCACTGACAGGTATAGTACTCATATTACTTAGGGGACCAGTATGCATGAATCAAAATGTTTGTAGCTTACTCATTTACTGGTGTCTGCTTTTAAGAGGGCCTCCTGATACCATTACCTTACTGAGTATGGAATGTGAATTCTGTCAGTGCACAGCATCTTCCAAGTCAGCTACCATTGTAGAGTTAGGTAGTGATGCGGGTCAGCACATGGTTATGCAAAATGGCCAACAGGTGCATGTGTAAGGCATTCACATGTATGTTTGACTCAGCCAGCCTTAACAATGTGTGTCATTCATGCATGTCAAGTGTGTCATCTGAACACTTACAACCAGAAGGGCTAGATAGTCAATATCATTGCATATGTACTGTGCTGTTGTTGCTTATCAAAGATGTATAGTAAGTGACGATGTGCTTTATTTGCTATGTCTTGTAGCTGGACCCCCTCATACACGGAACCTGAGATGGCCAACTTCAAGAACCTCAACTTCAGCGGTGAGTGCCTTCATCTGTGCTTTATGTGTACTGCAAGGAGTGAGTGTGATGTCAGATGATGTGGGAATTGCCAGATTTAATGTGCATCCTCATTCCAATTGAACTTTTGGAAGGTGAGAAATAGGCCATGAAAAGTTGTTGTGACATGTTGCATATATATCAGCCTCTGACTATTGTTGAGGAGAACACTTTGCCTATCTGGGATGGACAACATGAAAGTTGATTGAGAGGGGAGCCATGATCCAAGTGTCAGATAATACTATTGTATGTGGTAGTGGATTGACATTAGAAATTGATGTGGCTGTGAATACTACAGAATGCATGTCAGTTGCACATGCCATGATATTGAGAACATGCGTTTAGCGGTGTCATGGTGCACCATGGAGTTGCTACAGGTCAAACAAGAGAAGGTTCATATGCCTCTGTATGATGTGGGGTACTTTCCTGCATCCATTGTTGCAAGTCATACCTACAAAGTTATTTATATAGAGAGCAATCTGTCCTGATATGACCCCTTGCCTTATCAATTATTAAATGTTATCAGGCAAGACGTGCTGTATAGAAATTACAATTCTGAATGTGTTAAATGCATATGGCATAAAGAAAGGGTAGGTAGTTGATGTTTAGGTGTAGTTTCTGTTGTCCTGTGTGAAAATGTGACTTAACAGGAGGTGGGGGTTGATGTTTAACCTGTCGTGCTAATTGTGTAGAGTAAGCTAAGTTAAATTAAGATAGTTTTAAAGAGTAGATAAGCTAAGTTAGTGTAGGATATGTTAGGCTTGGTTTTTAGCACAGAGTAGATAGTTATTCCTATATAAACTTTTATGTTTCCATTAAATATCATAGTTTGCTACATACACATGTGCATCATGATTTACTGTGTGGGAGTGAGCATGTGTGTTCAGGTGAAGTTTTGTACTTGCATTTGTCTTTGCTTGCAGTGTCTGCCAACATGTGTGAGTGGGTTTCTTAGCTATGGACAGGATCTGTCAAGCTGTTTATGACTTAATATGATCTTGCGATCAGACATTGGTGAGCAGTGGATCTGGCATTCATGGATGAATAATGACATACTGTTCATCTTGTGTTGCAAGATCAATGTGTGTGTTGCTAATGCAACATGCCATGGAGGTATGTTGTGCTCTATGACTTTTGAACATTTGCTGCGGTGCCTGCTTTGATGTACATCTGCTGTATGTGCCTCAGTGCATGCAGTTAATACAGGAATGCACCGTATTTTGTAGGAACAGCACATTGCTGCTCTTTCAATTTGAGTTAGGATAGCCCAGCTATCAGGCTTGCGACGTTACCCTATGAGAACATGTGATCAAAATGCCCATGAGCCTTCAATGGATGTCATGTTTGAGCATAGCTGAGCCAGCCTATCATCTGCAGACAGTGAGGCAGAGCGCTGGGACATAGCTGCCTGAACTGCAGGACATTATGTAGTTCCCCCCATTACCCCTTGTTGATACTTACCGTGTTACTGATGTAGTTGGTCATAGTCAGCTATGTCCTGTCCCGCAACTCTAACCACCGACTCCTCAGAGATGACTGCGGACACCTTCTGCTCCAAGGGATCCAGCTCCTCCTGGGGCTCTGGACGACCACCTCCGGTCTGCAATACTGCCTGTAAATTGGTTGTCTGTTTCTCCTTAGTTTTGCACTTGGCATCATGCCAGCGCTTCCTACAGTTCATCACTGTCCTCTTGACTTCAGCTACACAGTTCACCTTGTTCACTATGGACTGCCATATGGTCTTTTTCTTCTCCAATGACACTTTGGAGCTGACAAAGAGCTGGTGTTGGTGCTCCATCCCCTCCGCGATCAAGATCTCATTCTCCTCCTGACTGAACTTGCACTTCCCCTTGGATTCTGGCTGGCCATCCTGGCTGGTGGTGGGGTTTGGGGGCTTGTTGTACTGTGCTATGCTCATTCCTGGCTGCTCCATACCTTTTTCAGGTAAGTGTAACTTTTTTTTGTATTCTTAGCTGGGTTTTTGTGTTTTTTTCCCACTAGGCACAGAAAAGTGATGTTAGGCTGGCTAGCGTGTATTTTCTAGCTGTTAATTGGCTGAACGTTACTTTTAGTTCTGTAGTGTAATTTATTTAACAACGACGCTCGTGTTAGTGTCATTTTTTTCTGCCACTAATCCATCCTAATGCCATGTTGTGCCGTATTGTAAATACGACACTAACATTGCGTTAGGAATTGCTGTACAACAGCAGTAAAAATGTTGATGCTCTGCTGCGTGAAAACAGCTGAGCGCCATTTCTTGTGAATATACCCCTTAATTTTTTATCCTATTTTTAGATCTCTTCTTTGCTTAGAAATATGATCAGGGGAGTAATGCACGCCCCTGCACCCTGTGTGGCGCAGAAGGTGCCTAACCTTTCAGGGGGCCCCCAATCACCCCAAGGGCAATGGCTATCTGTGAAATATGAGAGCCTCAGGGACCCTTTATCACATTCTGCAGGGGGACCCCATCTTTTGTGTTACTCCACTGAATATGATATAGGCTTTATACCCATCATACTGGTAGAGAGGAGGGATTATACTTCATGGAAGACTTGTCACTGAGACTGTAGACCCAGTGCCAGTGGAAGGAAATATAACTCTCAGGTAATGAAAATAATTGCCATGTTCATGACATTTATGCCCCACTTAGCACTTTGAGCGATTGCTCAAAAGGAAGAGTTTTCGAATTCAGAACATTCATTTTTAAATTTTTTTTGGGAGGGAGTTTTATATAGCTTTAACCCGACCCGAAGGTATCAGGTGTCAGAGCGCTTTACATGAGCACCAGTTACTTTACAGATGGATACACTCATTTTGTTAGGCACCGGGAGATTAAGGGGCATATCTACAAGGGCTGGCGATAAAATTATCGCCGCTTTAGCGTCCGTTTTCGGACGAAAAGCGGCGATAATTTTAACGCCCTATTAGCAAGGACACGCTACATCGCCCTTTCCCTATCGCCCAGCTCTGCATCTCTAATGAGATGCAAAGTGGGCGTTCCTACCCAGGATAACGGGAGAAATGTCGCTAAGCAACATTTCTCCTATTATCAAGCCTCAGGCAAAGAATCATAGCGACAAGAAAAGTAGCGATAACCTCTGTTATCGCTACTTTCCTAACGCCTGCTTTGAGACTGACTTAGCCATGATATCCTATGGAAGGTGGATATCATGGCTAAGTATGTCTTGCCCTATCAGCAAGCTATCGCCAAAAGTTGTGCGATTATCGCTGGATTTCCAGCGATAATCGCACAGTTGGCAGCTTGCGCTCTGAATTTTATCGCTTTGGAGATAAGCGTTGCTGATAGCACGCTATCTCCGCGATAAAATTCAGAGTTGGCCGGCGATAATTATCCTCACGCTAAGAGCGCTGAGCGATAATTATCGCCAGCCCTTGTAGATATGCCCCTAAGTGATTTGCCCAGAATCGCAGGATGTTGAGCGTCCTTGCCAAGACTACAGACTGCCGTTAGGCTACACCCTTTCCCCTATTTAAATAATTAGCCTGAAGGGCTTGCTTCAGCTATTGTAGGAGAACGTTGTTGTGTGCATTACTGCAACATCCTCTACAACAAAGAGAAATGGGCCGTTGCAGGACCGAAACACTGAGCTTAACTCATTGGCATTTTCACTCTTAAAATAAAAAAGAGGCCTTTCAGGTCTAGAGAATTAGGATCGCCCAGCTTGACTCTAGCTTGACTTGAAAATGAAGTTATCAGTTATTGCCCCAATATAGCTAAATTAGGCAATCTTTGCATTGGCCAAATATGCTAAGCTATGTTCTATATTATTCGTAGAGCACGCAGCTGCTGCCAGTGTCACATTGGCTTGCGAGGAGCAACTGTAGGCCAGAATATTTGTGGTTAGAGAAGTACATGGGTGTTCTATGTGGGAAAAATTAAGGGCTGCTTGTACAAATATTCAAATTAAGACTTATAACAGTTCGTAATTTGTGATTTCTTATTTGGAATGTAATAAAATGGATTTGGTAGAAGTGGCCTTAATTTGCGCACTGACTTCTACCGAATGCATTGGTTATTTGTGAACCGACCTATGCACTGATAGGTCAGTTCACAAAATGCAGACTCATAGTGGGTTGCAAATTGCGACGCACTACGAATGAGCACAATTACAAGGGTAGTGGCCAGCTGGGGTCAGCAGCCCATGTTTGTGATTGTTTTAAATCTTTTTTTTGATACAGCTTGTTTTCCTTAAAGGAAAATGGGATGTTTACAAAAAAATAAAAAGTTACACAAACCTTTTTTAGATGTAAGCTGTGGCCTCTTACAGGCCTCTGCCTACTCCTAAAAACGTTTTGTCAACATTTACATTTTGCATTACATTTACCTTGTGGATCTATTTTCAAATGGCTTGCCACCTCATTTGAGTTTGTAGTAAAATATTAAAACACACCCCTTTCAAATATTGATTGAAACACTGTTAAGCCCATCCTGGTTTTTTAGGGGCCAGGATGAGACCCAACAATGAAGCATGCCACTACTAGTATAGGGTGAGGGTCTTAATAAAAAAAGAAAAAGATTCCTTTTTCTTTTTTGACTAGTGACATGGCATTCACGTGGGATACTCCATGTTTTTGTGTTGTAACTAGCAAGCTCATCAAATGCTTTGTCTCACATTTTGCTGGAATCACAGGTGGACCAACAAATTATACATTTGAGCTGCAATTGACCCTGCCCCACTTGGGATCCCGTCGTACTTCTTCCACTTCTTGGTAATTAGAACTAGTCTATGCAGTGGCTCCTCCATAGTTACATGCTGAGGTGCATGGTTCCCTCCTACCTCCCCTATCTCTGTAAGCCAGCTGAATTCCATTGTGTGGCTGCTTCGTGCAGTGGGTCAGTCTCAGACAGAGGCAGGTGCCACAGCGGTCACAAGCCAGTGCATAGTGGTTCTCATGTCTTCAGGAGTGAGCAGTCTCCGGAGGCTCCTTTGCCTGAACACAGCTTACATTACCCACTAACCCCACCAATATTGATGCCCATGATGACAGATTGTTGCAAGCTATGATGGTATGGCCCAGGGTAATTTGCTTTGAAGTGAGAATAACACTAATGTTTTTTCTTCCTGGTCTACACACAAAGACCCCAAATTACAAGGTGCCGGATGACGCACTTGGAAGTCTGGGGCAGCAGCATTCAACATGTCCCAGATCTCCATAGTTTGCTTGCTGAGTAAGTGGGTGTTAAGGAGCATGCATGATATTGATGTGTGATGGGTGCGGGTGTGTTTGTTGGTTGGTGTCTGAGTGTGTGTGCGTGGGTGGGGGTTGTAGGTATGTCCTTGGTTGGAGTTCTGGGAACTGTGGTGCATGTGAAGTGGCAGAGGGAGAAGAGTCTACCATGTTGTGAGGTGTGGCATGGTATGGTGTCCCAGCAAAGGGTGGTGGGATGTCCAGATCTCAAGGCGTGAAGGAGAACAGCGGGGTAATGGTGGGTCGGGGGAGGACCAGAGTTTCTGGCATTGAGCGAGGTCCAGGCATGGACGTGCGCAGATGGGCTTGCCTCTGGAATGCCTATAAATAGGTCCTGGGAGGAGGTAAGAGCTCTGAGGGTGTGGGTGGGGCTGAGGAGGAGCACAATGGCTGGAAGGGAGAGACGCAAGGAACAGGTGGGGGAGGTTAGAGGGGGATGTAGAGATGCCAGGAAAGGGGCACTGGAAGGGGGCACAAACAGAAGATGGAGAAATGGCAAAGGTCAGAAAAATAGCAAGAGAAAAAGCACAACTAATGAGTGAAAAGGCACAAAAAACTAGCATGAATAGTGAGAGAAAATGCAAAAATAGAGAGAGAAATGGCACAAAGAGCAAGTGAAAGTCAAAGGAAGTTGCAGAAAGTAAGATAAAAGGCAAAAAGAGTGAGAGAATAGGCACAAGGAGTGAATACAAAGGCACAGAAAGTCACAGAGAGAGAGCAAGAAAAGGCAAAAAAAGTGAGAGAAAAGGCACAAAGCAGGAGACAAAAGACAGAAAATGTTGCATAAAGAGTGAGAGAAAAGGCAGAAAAGACCAAGAGAAAAGGCACAAAGAGCATGAAAAGTGGCACAAAAGTCACGGAGAGAGGGAGCGAGAGAGAGCAAGGTATGAGAGAGAGAGAGAGAGAGAGAGAGAGAGAGAGAGAGAGAGAAAGAGTGAGAGGGGGAGAGGCGAGGCAGGTGCCTCAAAGCACAGAAGCCAGCTAGTCAAGAGCCTTGACCAGCTGGAGGACTGGTCACAGATAAGTCCAGGGGGAGCGGGACCTATGCCGCTGTGTGTCAGATTTCACTACTGGAGCAGGGTTTTATGAAGGGAGATGGAGAGATCTATCATGGGTGCAGGACCCATGCAATCCAGCAGTGCCACACCACCCCTGAAGCCCTAAGTGGCAATCACGGAACTCGCCAACTGCCTGTCTCACCTCTGTACAGCATTCAGGGTGGAATTAAACATATCAGCTCTTTACAAACTCAGAGTACAACAAACTCTCAACTAGTCTGTGCCCATCTTGGCCTGTCCTCTTCTCACCAAAATCGTCAAAGGTGCCAACTGCTGGGGAACAGAAACAGAAGTCTGAACTTGCTTGGTCGTCAACCCCATGAAGCCACCCCTAGAATTAATAGGAAGTTGATGGTGATGATTTTGGAGAATCCAATCCCATCTTCTTTCTTCCAGAGGGGATTCATAATTCTTCTGGCCAACTGTCTACTAGAGTCTTTGACCTTCTAGTTTGTGGAGCACAGTAACTAGCTCTCTCTTCCAGGGAACTAAAGGCTGAATGTCATTAAGGGCTCGTTCAGAGAAATATGCTCTGGTATTTATATGGTAAAATAAACATAAATCTGGATTTTGTGCCCATTAAAATGTATACAAGGCAATGGCTCTGGCACTTGCACCATGCTCTAATCTAAGTGCCAGTTTTAACACAGTTTAAACTTAAAATGACCAAGTGGAAATCTCCACACCTTCTACACTTTACTCAAAAGCAATGATGCATTTCCTTCCAGTGTCCAATTGAACTATAAAAAATATACACTCGGTCCGATCCAGTACAGTGCTACCAGGCTGGAGATGCCAGGCTGAATCAGGCCACAGTCTTCCTCTCTCAGTTGTCACATGTGTATACAGATGTGAACTCTTTCTCACGCAGCTTACGCAGAACCCATATCCACAATACTACTCAGCAGTTGACTTTATTTTAAAAAATGGGCAACAGTGGTTGCAGAGCAATTCTATTTTAACACAACATTACAAGTGATGATGCGGTGGTCATCTTACATGAGTGGATTTGCCTCAGAATTGATTGGAACCCCATTGGACTGTAAAAGGAATTACCTTATGTATGATACCCATATTTCAGCATCATGCCACTGAGCCCATCATTCAAGAGGAAGTTAATAATAATAATAATAATGACATTTATAGAGCGCTTGGTTACACTAGGCTAGTGTGTCCCCGCGCTACGGTACAGACTAGAAAAGACATTGCTTCCAGGCCCCCCATATACGGTCTAGCAACCAGGAAGCTACTCAGTGGGGAAAAGAAAAGTTTTCAGCTTTTTGCGAAAAGTCAACTCCGAGGCCTCCATCCGAAGCCCCCACGGGAGTTTGTTCCATTGCTGAGCTGCCATGAAACTAAAGGAGCGCCCACCCATCCTTGCCCTCCTGACTCTGGGAATAATAACCTGTCCCGTCCCGCTAGACCTTAATTGGCGGGAGGGGACATACGGGGTCAGAAGGTGATGAAGGTATGTGGGCCCCTTCCTTTGTAAAATCCGATGGCTCACACAAAGAGCTTTAA
This sequence comes from Calotriton arnoldi, assembly GCA_963921515.1. Lineage (NCBI taxonomy): Eukaryota > Metazoa > Chordata > Amphibia > Caudata > Salamandridae > Calotriton > Calotriton arnoldi. The sequence continues at coordinate 1,723,869 of CAWUFW010003114.1, forward strand.
ACAGGATTCGCTCCTTGATCGGAAGCCAATGAAGGGCAACCAGAGCCTTTCTGGAAGAGGCTCGCCTAGGTAGCATCAGAACCAGGCGAGCTGCTGCATTCTGGATACATTGAAGCCTCTGTACACAGTTGGCATTAGCCCCCAGGTAAAGCACATTTCCATAGTCCAGCCTCGATGTTACCAAAGCATGGACCTGTAAGTTCACCTTACAATCCAATCATGAGTTATTCTTCTGATGAAGGGAACATCTACCGAAAGGCACTGAACAGCCCATTTGAAAAAAATGTTGATTTTAATGCCCATTTGGATAAAAACTCTTAATTACACTTTGAACATTAAAAACTAAGCGAGTCTGTACAGAAGACTGAATGGTTTATTGAGACCAGTGAATGCTACAATATGCACTCAAGATCGTGGGGATGATACTCTAGACGTACTTTGAATACAAACTATTCTCCACTAGTTTAAGAGGTAATTAAAGGAAACACCAGAGGGATCAATGTTTGAAAAAAGAGTCCATTAGAAGATTTCTTAAACTCCTGTGCATCCCACTGATAACAATGTAAACTTTTTACATATGATAGCTATGACTAGGATCTAGGTGTGATTGCAGGCTGATCGTGATCGACCAGTTTTGACCCGGTCACAGTTTTTGCCATGGGACTTAGAGGCAGAATTACTAATAAGTCACACAAAGCAGCAGGACAACTTGTTGCGCTGCGTTGCGTGACAGGCAGAGAGCAGAAATGTGCAATATCTACTAAGATATGAGGCATTTCTGCTCTCTCCCTGCGCTGGTGCACTGTGGGCTACCTAGCGCCAATATAGACTGCAACACATGTAGAAAGAGGAATTAACAAGAAGATATAAAGATATTTCTCCTTGCTATGCTTCACTTGGGAAGGCATACCATTTTGAAGCAATCCCAGGTTTACTGGCCTTAGTAAATCTGCGATTCCGTCAAAATCCATTGGTGGATACATTGGAACGCCCATGCTCCACCAATGGAATGCCTTCTCAGCACAGACTAACGCAAGGAAGAGAGTAACGCAAGGTAATGATTTGCTCTCCGTTGCGTTACTCTGAATTTACTAAGCCAATCAGAGCCATGCAAGGTAGCTTGCCGTGGCTTAGTAAATCCCATTTAAGGGCTTGCATTGCCTTACATTACCTTGGTGATGCAAACGCAATGTAAGCCCTTAGTAATCTGGGCGTCTGTCTCTTTTTGGAAGTCAAAATCTTTCAGTGGTGCAAGGTAGTAGGCTATATCCAAGGAAGGCCTTACGAAGTCAACTAGGCATTGGACAAGGTGCTGCTGAAGCCATTGGTTTTGGTGAGAAAAGCCCAACACTCCTGCAAATCACACTATAAAACTCACCCCATCCCAGACCATGATCCTTTGCCTCTCCACTACAGCACAGGAAGATAAAGCAGCAATTTTGGTCACATAAGGCTTCTCTGTTTTTTCCATATCCAATTTAACACTCTCCACACACTTTTGTTTGCATTTTTTACTAATATCCCTTGGTGATTTTTGTTAGTCATTGTCACTCACTTTAATTTAGAGTTATGTTACATCAAAACAATTCCCTTTTTCCTGAGGCTGGGTTGTCAGTCATGGCGGATGAAATCATAAGTGTAGAGCCACAATTGTTTGGAGCCCAACTCCAACATACTCCTCTCAGTAGGAAACTGGAAATGTGGTCCAGGATAGTCGACAAAGTGAATGTTGTAGGTGCCATCCTGTGCACAAAGGAGGAAATTAGGAAGAGGTGGCACAACCTGAGGGCCAAAGTGCATTCCCTGGCCTCCAAGCACCACCTGGAGGCCCAGAAGACTGGCGGTGGTCCTCTCAGTGCTGCATTACAACTCTTTCCCTTGTAGAAGAAGGTCTTGGCCAAGTGTGTACCTCAAATATTTGTGAAGCATTAAGGTAAAGCAGCTGATTAGAAGTGGCAGAGGTGACCCATTGACTCTGCACTGCTCACATGATGACTAATTCTAAATATACAACCAAGTTGTGTGTTTGCCTATATTGTACACAACTAGGCCTTGGAATGGTCAAATACACAAGTTACTTCTCCACAGTTTTGCATTAAATGTTTGGAAGATGTCATGTTCATTCCTTAATCCAAAATGCAATATATTAGCACATCTAATGAGCTGCTCAGTTCTAGTACATGTATTGAATGTCTGCAAATGTCTTCTTAACAAGTTGTATACCCCGGAAATGTAACACAACTGTAATATCCACCTATGTTGTTTTTCCTAGGTCTCTACTTACTGTGACACAAAACATTTGGATGTAGATACCACACTTCCACCAGAAACAATGTTCTCTATTTCACAACAGGTCGATCTGGCAGAGCACCTGGGAAGAGCTTGGCCACCGAACAGACTCCCACTCCACCTCTGGATGAAGCCCTCAGTGATGACAACACTCCTGGACATGAGGGCGTGGATGACCGTCCTGGCACATCTGGTCAGCCTGGGCAGACGGCAACAGTGAGTCTCACTGTGCCCACAACAACACCTCCCACCCCAGAGGCAACACCTCAGCCAACTCCTGTCCCCCCAACATGTGTACCTAGTACAGTCAACACCTTCTTGTGCCCCCAGCCCGGGGATCCTGAGATGACACTCACCAACCCAGTCACAGAGGAGCCAGGAACCAGTGGGAGAGTGTACCCTGGGCCAAGGGCACAGGCCCATAGGGGTAGGGTTTGTGTGAGGGTAACTGTGGGCTTGCTGAGTGAGGCCATTGGAGCCACTCACACCCAGGCCGCCATCGACCAAGTCTTGGGAGCCTATCAGGACTCCCAAGACGTGATGGGCCAGGTATTGACAGAAATGCAAGAGATGAAGCAGCTGCAGAGGGACATACACCAGGAGCTGCCCACCTACAACACCAACATGGGCCAGTTCATTGGGGTGCTGCAGGACATCAACACAACCCTCTGCAGGGCTTTTCCACCACCATCTACCTCTTCCTGTGGTCCAACTACATCTGACCCATCTACAACTGAGGCAGTCACAGGAAGGGAGGCCCTGTCAGAGGAAGACTTGTCTGCAGACACCCCTGTCTCAGCAGCAGAGGATCCCCCCCTCCCTTGCAGGAAGGGACGTCCATGCAAAATTCCAAGAGTTATGGATGGCAAGACACCCACCACCGCCAGTAAGAAACCTCAACCTTAATTTCCCCCAGTGTGTGCAACACATTCACTCTGTGGACTATTTCTGGACACTTTTCCCTTCCTGATGGGAGTAGTATTTTGGACTTTGGACTTCCAACAATTTGGCATCTACAACTATGGTTTCAATCACCATGACTAATTTCTTCCCTTTTGGATTTCCTTGTTTGGTTTAGCACAATGTTTATTTTCTCCTTGTTCGCTGCAATAAATACAGTAGTCAGAAACTCATTGCCTGCTGTAGTATAACTCACATCTAACAATGTATATATGTACTCCCATGTGAACCTTACAATGCCAAAACAAGCTACTTGTGTAAGCATAGATATGTTGCATGTCCACAATGTTTAACTCAGGATCTCAACCATGTCGCACTCACACATATATAGAAGTGTCTTGTCTTATAACATTTTTATTCCATTGTTCCAATCATAGGCTGCCATGATATCAGAAACTTAGCATATCATACATGACTCAAACATTCTGTGTCAGTGATCACATTTTCAGGTGCAGACCTTAACAACATGGAAGGAGGGAATATATCAGACAATTTCCTATTGAATAGGCAACATTAAAGTGGTCTAGGTCATCCGCTGGAGCCACATCGCCTACCTCATAAAAGAAATCCTACATCATTTAAAACTATATACCGACACATGGCAGTAAAATAGTTTCTGATCACAGGCTCATTCCAATCCAATGTTCACCATCTGTTGGAATGTCACAAACAAATGTAAGTGATGTGTGACAAACACTTTGGCCAACAATAAGGAGACACATCAACAGCTACATGCAGTTTCTGTACAATGAGGATTGAGTCAATGTGAAGGGAGGCTGGCATGATTTAGCCCCACAACAACATTTTGTTGGAGCACATAATGCTACACAAATTGCATAAGGACCACCACACAACAAGGAACAGGTCCAATGGATTCCTCATTTCTTCCATCCTTTCGCTGGGCAAGCTATCTTGTACAAAATTTGTACACCCAAAGACAGTCATTCCCAGTAACAATTCATGTCCACTTCGGACATCCAAACAACATCATATACCTGCTAATGTCGCAACTCTGAAATGTCCAAATGAAGATGACATGGTGAATGTACCTAAAACAGACAAAAGCACAGAGATTAGCTATGAAACCATACATATGACACAAAACATCTGGAGTACACAGTCCATGACAAAAATCTAAGCTAAAAAAGCAACACCAACAAAGTGAGCATGTGTCAAAATCTTCCTCCACAGACAACTTTCACCAGATTTTGCCAGAGCTTTAGGGCCAGATGTATGACCCACCAATTTGCAACTTGCAAATTGCGTTGCATTTGCAACTTGCAATTTGTAACTCACAAATTGGGATATACAACAGTGTCTCACACACTGTTTGCTATTCCTAATGGGGTTGCAAATTGCATGCCTTATTAATATTAATGAGGCAGGAGCAATTTGCGACCCCATTAGGAATGGCTAGCACTCACAGGGATGGTGGCCTGCTGGGGTCAGCAGACCACCATGTCTGTGACTGCTTTTAAATAAAGCAGTTTTTTTTAAATGCAGCCCGTTTTCCTCAAAGGAAAACGGGATGCATTTAAAAAAAATAAAAATGAAACTTTTCAGTTTCATTTTTTAAGCGCAGGCAGTGGTTCCTGGGACCACTGCCTGCCCTTAAAAATATTTTTTGACCCATTCACAAAGGGGAAGGGGTCCCCTGGTGACCCCTTCCCGTTTGCGAATGGTTTACCACCTGCTTGAAGTAGGTGGTAAATTGTGGTCGCGATACATTCATACATACAAATGCGAGTCGCTATTAGGAAGGGACGCCCTTGACATGCCCTTTCCAAATAGCGAGTCGCAAACCTCCTTTTGTGAATCGGTAAAATTTACCGATTCGCAAAATGAGGTTTGTACATGGCCGTGCCCTAAATTGCGGTCGCAAACGGGCCGATTGCCCATTTTAGGGTCGTACATCTGGCCCTTAGTTTCCTAATATTTTCCCTAAACATACTCCTCACATCATTACAACAAGAGTTGCTCTGATAGTCAAAATCATGACATCTCACAACATACTTCACTCATGAGAAGAAGTTGTAGACAATTTCTTGATGCAAGTCTCCATCCTCTGCGATATAAGGGATGTTCCATCGCAGGGAGATGTTGTGAAGCATGCAATAGGCCACAGTGATTTGACACACCTTCCCGGGTGAGTAGAGGAGGGCTCCCCCAGTCTTGTTCAGACATCTGAATCTGGCCTTCTAGAGCCCTAAAGCCTGCTCTACTGGCCTCTGTGTTCTTCCATGGGCCTCATTGAAGCAGACTACCCCATGAGTAGTTAGATTTCTCAGCAGTGCCAACAGCTATGGACGGTTGGGATACGATGAGTCTCTTAGATGGAAGACAGACATAGGTGCAACAATAAGTTGCACACTTTCTTATTATACAGCTGACATCACTCACACAAATTTAGGCCAGATCATACATACCAACAAGCCAGGCCTTCCCCGGTAGTAGTTGTGAAATCAGCTGGGATATGGTGCTGTTCAGCAGTACGAAGAAATCATTGGCTGGTCCTGGGAACAGGGCACAGACTTTTGAGATGTACAAATCCGGTAAGCAGACAACTTGCACATTGATGGAATGGAAGTGCTTTCTGTTCCTATAAACCTGTTTCCTGGATTGTGGTGGCACGAAAGCAATATGGGGGCCATCAATGGCTCCAACCACATGTGGGATGCAACTAAATACATAGAAATCCCCCTTCACATTGGCTAAATCCTCACGCCTGGGGAACTGGATGTAGCTGTCAATGTGTTTCATTATTGCTGAAAGCACATCTTGTAGTACACCAATGAATGCTGGTTGTGACATACCACCAGATATAGCCACAATGTAATGGAAGGCACCTGTGGCCAGAAAATGGAATACTACCATAACTCTCACAATAGGTGGGATATATGTGGGATTAGTGGTTTGAGGATGGAGATCAGGCTCCAACTGATGACATAAATCCTGTATTGTTTACCTATTTAAGTGAAACTTTTTGATGACATGCCTTTCCTTCATGGTCTGAAGGTCTGGAAATGGGCGGTACGCTGAAGGCCTTTGTCACCTCCATCTACCAGGGTACCTATGTGTGGAGTGGAAACAATTTTGAATATTGATCACAGTGTCCAGAGTAACATATATGTACAGTAAGCCAAAAGTAATGTGAGAAAACATAACTGATTCAGAAAACGTTCACCTATATTCCCCATTATGGTCTTTACACGTGTCTGTAAAAGAAATGCACACATAATACATTTAAAAATGTGTCATGAGCACCTTAATATTGTAACTTTTGAATTGTACTCACAAAATACTGTCTGTGTACAGTGCACTGCGGTAATATAGCGTTCTATGCACAGTAATGCACTACACTGATGTTTGTGTAAAGCAAATGTTAGAAATGGGGATCTCAAGTTGGCAGAGGTAGGTACCTTTGTTCAAGTAGGGAACCTTAGTTTCACTCCTAAAATAACCCATGCTCACCCCCTTTGTAGCTTGGCACGAGCTGTCAGGCTCATCTCAGAGGCAGTGTGTAAAGCATTTGCACATAACCAACAGTAATACAGTGAAAACACTACAAAAGGACACCACACCAGTTTAGAAAAATATCCAATAGTTTTATATATCCAAAACAAGACCAAAACGATAAGAATCCAACATACAGTACTTAAAAATATATACTTTGCAAGCTATCCTTTAAAATTGCAGAAATATCTTAAAAACACAGTTCTTCCGAGTCCGCAGGTCCGTATGGGGCTACTGCGATACTGAAAACAACAGAATCCAACAGGTCCGTCTGACTGCGTCGGTCGGGGGTGTTGGCAGACTCATAAACAGTACCTTTTGTGTTGCAGCCGGCATGTTGGTGCGAGCCGGTCATGGCTGCTGTCGCGATTGCGGTGTGAAGTGAAGCGGTGCAGTGTGCGGAGCCCTCAAGGCACGGTGCAGGCAGCAGCTCGGTGACAGTCGTCCAGTGGCATTGCCGAGACCAGGGCTATGATGCGGAGTGAGGCGGTGCTCGTTGCGTTGCTGGCAGGCAACGGTGCAAGCTACAAGGTCGGTTAGCGGCAGCTTGTGTCGGCCCGCCCAGACTGCGGTGTGGGACGAGGCGGTGCGTCTCGAAACTTATGAGCGGTGCCCCCACCCATGATGCGGTCACAGGTGTCGAAGTCAGCAGGCAGCGATGGCGTCCGTGAGACCAGGGCAGCAAAGTGAAGTAAAGGTGGTGCGGAGTGCAGTGCCCACAGGTCGCGATGCAAGCAGAGGCTCAGTGGCAGTGGAGCAGTCGTCAGTGAGACCAGGGTTGCGTGTGAGATGTGGCGGTGCCCTCTGCGGTGCCTTCAGGACATGGAGCCAGCGACGGAGTCGGTTGCCTTTTCCCTTCTCTGTGGCAGCTGAAACAACGGTTGAAAGTTCAGTCCAGTCCTTTCACTGCCCAAGGCAGAAGCAGCAACTGCAGGCCAACCCAACAAAGCAACAACACAGCAAAAGGGTGTTACAGCTGAAATCCCACGGTAATCTCTCTTTGGAAACTCTAGGAAATGCGTCACCATTACCTCTGATTGCAATTATCCTTGTTTCCGCTTAAGGTCGATAGATCTTTGCCACCGTTTATGACCTGGGAGCTCTTTCTTAAACATGAGCAATTAATAAAATGCAAATAAGCATTTTAGCAAATAATAAGAGTTGTGAGTAGTTTTAAAGGGATTTATTTTCCAATCAAAATGTAAGAATCTCTGACTCTTTATTCAATAGACAGGTATCAATCAGGTTACAGAATTCATCATAGAAAATTAAGTTAGTACAAGCATCCTAATTTGCAATCAACGCGTTCCATAAAGGAAAGAATTCCTATTCTAAGACAATGAGGCACAAATGATGTCAGTCTGAACTCATGAAGAGTTCTAGAAGCAAGAGTAAGCTAAGCATTTAAGCTAAATCAATCATTAATAATTGAAGAATCTCCCATGAAGAGAAATCAAGCATAGAGCAAACAAGCCTTGGCAAAGCCAGTTAGTCAAAGCAAAAGTCAGAATGGAACTAAACCTACATCTAATCTGCCTACGTCTGCCTCCGTTCTGCTCTCCATCAAGGTCTGCCCTCTCCTTCCCTGCATCTGCAAATCACTTCTGCTCTCCTCCCTTCATTTCTGCGTCGGAGTCTGAAACTCCTCTGCAGCCTTCCGTCTCAAAATCTGTGTCTATCTCTCTCAAAGGGCTCTGAAAGAGTTCCTGCATGTGTTCTGAATAGTGTTCTGAATCTCCTAACTAGGAACGCGTTGTCTTCCTCCAACTGGAATCCAGCATTTTCCAAAAGGATGCCTCCACCCATCAGCAGATTTTATACGTCATCTCTCAGACAGGCGAAGATCCTTACCACGGCACATTCTGCATCTTATTTATTACAACTTCATCTCCTAACCTTCCTTTTAAAAAAGACATTTTATTTCTAGCTAAACACATAGCAGGAGCTGCAAAAGAATCTTTTTAATTAAGCAAGAAAGATTAAATGGTAATGCACTTTTAAAATACATGTGTTTTCTAGTCTCACTACGCAAAGAATTAAATGAGGCTTTGTTCAACATTTTCAACAACTACAGAGATAAAAGCTCTGACCAAGGTCACAGCTGTAAATTACGCCAGTTCTTCTGCACAAGGAGAGAGAAAAATTCCTTTGCTTATCTTGAAGGCCAACAGAATCTCACAGAGCAAGAGCTGAATCACGAGCTAGTTCTGTTTTCTACATTATAAAATGTCGTGCTAATTCTAATACAAGTTTTATTCTACTCATGCACATTTTAACACTTTCACAATTTAGAATCACATGTTCATAGTGAGAACAAAATCTAACTAAACACATTTAAATCAAGCTATGAATTAATTGCACATGGATTGCATGAATTGCTAAATGGAAAGCGTCTAACTAAAGTCTGTGAATTTCAAAGCTCATGTTTTCACTTTGTAGCACAAAATACCTGCGTGTCACTTTTTAAAATGCAGTTTCATTTCTGAAGCCCAGGCAGGTTTTCCTTTAGTGGTGCTACATTTTACAACACATGTTTAGGTTCTTTCAGTCCTGCCTCTGATGATTTAAAATCCTCACACCTCTGAGGATTTGTAATCATCACACCAAAGTCATTCCACATGTGAGATCATGAAAGAGCACCCCCATCAATAGTTGAATCAATATATTTTCTCTACCTAAAATATTACTACTCGTCTGTGGTGTGTGTAGATGTGGTAATTTCATTAGTAGATCTAATTTCTATCTGGTATGTGAAAGAACCCTACTAAAACTAGTATGATCGATATAACTTGTTTTTACAAAAATTGAACACATAACAATTTTACATCTATTTCTAAGGCAACACAAGTTTTGTCTGTAATCAGATTATATATAGGCAAGCTCAAAAGTTCAGTGCAGAGTTGGAGTGCGATGGTGCTCTTTACATTTGTAGTAGTCCGCACTCATATATATATTCCTTTGTTGTGATAACATTTGAATACTAGATTGTATTCAGTAATAACATGTGAAAGAGTAATGATAGAGATGTTTTGTGCCATGTCAAGAAACATCATGGCATTTGTGTTCTGAATAACGTAATTATTCGTAGTTGCCTGCACTTACTTAACGAAGTTGTTCACACGTAATGTAATGCGTTTGATTGAAACGTGCACCATGTTAAAGTTTGCATGTAGATATGACTAATTGTGCTTAACGTGTAGGATTTCACAGGTTGCTTGCAATTAAAAATGTATTTACTGTGCTTATGTAACATGATGATGTGAAAGGTCTAAATGAAAATGTTCACTTATGTGTATATTCGAAGGGCCTATGTGCCTTACTTATTCTTATGTTGGCTGATTTCTGTAGGCCTGAAATGTAATTTCCCTGGTGGCACTACCAGAGAGGGTAGGTTGAAATGCATGTGCATGTTGGATTTGTTCTTTCTCACGTTTCTGTTGTAGGTGGAGAAAGTCGTGTTTGTTATTTAGAATAACGCCTTTTGTTTTAGGAGTTAGGCCTAGGGAGGAGAGGATTCTTTTCTATGAGAATGCTGATAATCTGGAGACTGTGTTCTTTCATGCTGGAGGAGGCCTGGGAATCAAGGTCACAGAGCCAGGAGCTGGGAGTATTGAGAATCAACGGAAAATAACCTATGAGAAGTATCCAGGAGGATGAGGTGATCCTGATGTAACAGTGGGCGTGTTCTGTGTTTTTGCATTTTGAATTAGGGTCAGTGCCCCGAGGGTGGAGCTCTCTAATAACACCGAGCGGGACGCCCTTAAGTTTCGGGGCGACCTTGCGGCAGTGGCCGAGTGGATGACTGACAACTGCCTCCAACTGAATTCCAACAAGTCAGAGGTAGTGTTAGTAGGTAGGGACCATGGTCTGTGGAATGATCTCTGGTGGCCAGCCAGCTTGGGCAAGCCCCCCTCTCCCAAACAAGCTGTAAAAAATCTAGGGGTTTGGTTGGACTCATCCTTAACTATCGAGCCCAAACCCAAAAAACAGCAGGGACCTATTTTGGACTTTTACGAGGGCTAAGACCATTGCTGGGCTTCTTTGACGCGTCTACGCGTCAGGTCATCATTTAGGCGACGGTTTTGTCCAGACTTGATTATGCCTGCTCCCTCTATCTAGGGTCCAATAAGGCGGAGGTTGTGAGGTTGCAAAGGACACAGAATGCAGCAGCTAGAACCCTTTTAGGCCTGCGCAAGTCTTGCTCTGTGTCCAACGCCATCCGCCGCCTTCATTGGTTACCGGTGGCCAGGCGTATCGAATTTAAAACCTTATGTACTTCCTTTAAGGTTTTGAAACTGGCCACCCCTTCTATTCTGGCCAATCTCCTTTCGCCATATGCCCCACCACGGCTTCTCCGCTCAAAGGGCCAGCACTTGGTGGTGGTTCCCTGGATACGTAGACCTCGTGCCGGCGGCCGCTCCTTTCGCTACAGAGCTGCCACTCTTTGGAACACACTTCCTGTGCAGATTCGTGGCCTCACTAACTACTTAGAATTTAGGAAGGCCATTAAGACTTTTCTCTTCCCTTCATCTTAGTTTGTGCCTGCTCTGTTGCTATGTCAGTCTTTCCTACATTAGCGCCGGGACGCCCCTTTGCTGGGGCAGCTGTCGCGCTTTATAAGACACAATAACATAACATAACATAACATAACTCTAACAAGCATAAAGTTACATTATGTAGGTTGCGGAGCCCACATAGAGCCGCCTATTATGGAAAAATACTGGTAGCTACCGTAATACAATGGGGGCACAGAACATAAATTTCGATTCCGCAGCCTGGTACAAGCTATCTATTATCCAAGGTCCTCTGGCCTGTCCTCCCTTCTAGACAGGTGGGAGAAGGCCTCTATGTAACAGGAAAGGCATGCGTTAATGACCAAGTTTCAGCATTGGAGAAACGAAACTTACCAGGGACCATTTCTCGTAAATGAGCAAGAAACAGTTTTGTTGGCAATAGAAAATGGAGTCTTCGAGAACTAAAATGGCGACACCGATGTCAACCTAACTAACGCAACATCTGTATTTACTGAGTACGTCTACACACAATATGCAAATATAATGTATTAGCCATATAAATGCTAACATAGTATTAGGTAAAACACGAGTAAGATGACAATATTACGTTTCAACTCTATCAGACCCTCCTTTAGCATTTTATACTAATACGGATAACCTTTATTCTTGCTATCGGGTAAGGGTCTTTACAATTCTAACAGAGGAAAGGAAAATATAGCTATACAAACGATAGTATATCAGATACGAATATGTATATAGACATAGCCAATGTGAAGAAAAATATAGCATTAAACATTAGCAGTATAAGTAGCATCAGGAACAGAACCTGCAAGGGAAGTAGTTGAACCAAAAACTCCCTCGTCCAGCTGCATGATGGTATCAAGCTCTTTCTGAAGCATTATGGTTGCATTTGTATCATGAATCGAGATTCTTTTTGGAGTGAGATAAGTAGTACAATATGAGCAACATAAGGGAAGACACTGAATCAAAACACAGCAGCATATTAAAAGGACAATGAAGTATATCACCTTTTCTAAAATCCAACCCCAACCACCGAACAAAGACCAGCTCCAGTTTCCGCTCTCCATCCCTTTAACATTTTCCAAAATGTCTAAAGTATGCTGTGTAATATTCTTTTCCATATTTGTGATACCGACCACACACTGCTCTCCTATTATTGCTCATGCACCACCATTTTTGGCTAAAATAAAATCGACTGATTATCTCGTTTGTTCGGAGTATATGCGCATACTTTCCAACTGAGTGGTGATGTCCTGTAAAGCCGCTACTGTAGAGTTAGATAAAATTTGCAAATTACACCCAAAATACTCTTTAGCTAGTTCACCCCTGGCCATGGCGGTACCACCAAACTTAATAATAGAGGCAAGGATGTATCCAAAGGTGATACCATTGATGGAGCAAGGTTTCAAAATTGAAACTTGCTTGTATGCAATCCTCCTATAGTATTAATTTATTAAATTTGTACTGTCAATACTAATCCTTGCATTCACAAACACGAAAGGGATAGACGCTTGCCTATGTGTTTTACTAATGAATAACGCTTGTCCATAAACCAAGATGGCCGCTAAAGCGCGGGACTTTATTGCGCATGTCACAACCTGATCACATGGTGTGACGTCTTTCTTTGCTTGGTGGGAAACTTCTGCTTCTGCGCAGTGTGCATTAAAATGGCCGCTAAATGTCTTCACATGCTTAAGCTTGCTCTCATGTCATTATTAATTTGTCGTTTTCTTAACGCTACTAATGCAGGATAGTATTATGATTAAATGGGAATAGAGTTATGGAAAGTGGGTATACAGTGAAACTTTTATTTGTGATTTTAATATTTTCTTCTTGCACTTTTAGTAATTCGTAAACTTGGGCCTGGGTTGGTGTCTTGAAACTCGAGAGACAGAGGGTTCTGCGCATGTGTCCTGTATGCCTGCCAAGTGAAGTCAACTTGGACGTCTCCCAAGGCCACGACCTATTGGCCGAAGATGATGTACCCAATGTTTCCGGCGGAACAAATTGTTACATTTCTCCTGTAAAATATATTACATTTGTCATGAGACGGGTGGGAAATAAAGCGAATGTATTAATTTGAAGGGGAGGGAACGTAAAGACAATAGGCTTTACAATTTAGGCCAAAAATGATATGGTGCGAGAATCCACCCCTGTCCCTGTCCAATCAGAAGTAGTGGTCCCATATTTTAGTAACATTAAGGGAGGTACATAGACGTAGAAGGGTATAATAGAATATAGCATCAGTAAATTAGTCAGAGCATGCATTCACGAAGAACAGGCGTCCATACTGCCAGAGCGCTCTCAACTCCAAACTGCCCAGCTGATCGGTTGCTGACTGAATTCCTGTCCGGAAGAGGTCCTGAGGAGGGGGCGGCGGAGTCCATTAGACGGGAGAATCGAGAGAAGTCGAGTATCAGAGAGGGGAACGGCGCAGGCGTCGTTGTAGAGAGGTCACCGGTCCTGTCCTGATCCTGGAAGAAGTCTTTGCTCTTCATCCTTCCTGGGTCCTATCTTTTCCAACTCCTTGGCTAAGGGGCTTGGTTCTCGCATTTTAGGTAATTATACTGCAACCTTTAGTTGCGCTGCTGTCTCTATCTTCTCCTCTTCCTTAAACACCGTCATTTATTAGCAAAATCATTTCTATGCTTTTTCTTGGGTATTTCAATCAAGTACCGTGTTTTCTGTATTTTACTCTGCTAAAACTTTAGATAAACATTTCAAAACTTCCTCACTCAGTGGTTATTTCAGGATTATGTACTATAATGAATGTCACTCATTTTAAACTTCCCAATTAGCAAAGGATCCATTGGTAAGTTATTACTCTTCAATCAGAAGGTAATTGGTAGCAGGGACTTTGATAAAAGAGTACATCTGACACCCAGCGTAAGTATTAGTGTAGTGTGAATGTATGGGCCCAAGTGAGTATATGGTGTATGAATGTTGTTGGCTAATATTGCGCTGGATCAGTTTTCTGGTAAGCAGAGGACGGTTTTTGTTACTCTTTGTTAATTGGGTAATGAGAATTTTATTTGTATTTTTATGAACTAACATCCGCTTAAATTTTGAGTTTTTGTTATATGTTGTCCAGAATACCCGGGGTAGGGAAAAAGAATAGTGGGTGGCAAGTGGAAGCCATACTGCAGTGAGGTTATCTGTCATGCAGAAATAGTACTGAGAAGTTAAGCAGGACTTCAAGTACTCGCTAGGGACTCTATGCGTGTGAGTAATAGCAAAAAGGGTACGCTGATAAAAATTTGATGTTATATCACCTAGTAAGGGTAACATTGGAGAAGTAACAGGTACTTCTGGAGCTTGTGTGAAGAGTAGACGGAAGTGTTTTACTTGTAGTATATGTTTTAGTAAATGGAAAGGTTTTACTAAGTGTGAGAGAAAACTATCTTTTCTATTTTAGTGGAAACTGGCACGATAGCGAATGTTTTATGTTGTTACTGAAATTTAATTAAGATTTATAGAGAAAATAAGTTTGCGTACATTTTTGTAAAGGGAGGGTCAGTTGCCGGAGAGGGAGCTGACGCCACAAAACGCCGCGCTGTGGTAGGTTGAAACAGCAGGTGTGGAAATACCCTTGTAAAGGAGGGGTCAGTAGTCAGGAGTAGTACTGACGTCAAAGGAGCCGCCCTGGGATTGGTTAAACCAGCGAGGACAGAAAAGAGCAGATTGTAAAGGAGGGGTTGACAGAGAAACGTCACCAAAAGGCCGCGCAAGGATTGGTCCGGAAATAAAAGATAGCAGACATTTGATTGGTCGAAAATATAGAAGCAAAATTCTTAGTGGATAAGGATTGCATGTTAAAACGTGATCCGACTTTAACAGGAACTCGTCCGGATAGGAGATTCCTAGGTTTTGCAGAATATAATTTTGTACACAGAAGATTAGATAGAATGTACGGAGAAAAGAGAAAAATGTCATTCTTACAAAAGATTAAGAATTATTTTAAAAAGGACAAACCAATCAAAACTAGAGAAGGAATTATTATTCCACCAGCTAAAACGCCAGCATCATTTATGATGATGGAGAGAGGTTATCATACTTGTGTATGGATGGAGAATTGGATAGAATGCACCAAAAATGATGGAGTATTAGCATTTCCCGAGAATGGTACCTTCAATGGAAGAATTCTTCAAAACTTGAGATTGAGGATGAATGACTTAGAACCCAGACCTAGATTAACCCAGTACGAAGCTCTAGAAGAATGGGAAACCGAGGCATTTGAGCGGGATAGATCTAGAAGTAATAGGAGTTATCCAGGATTTTACCCCAGATATTTACGTGAGTCGAGAGAGGGTCAGATGAAACAATGGAGAAGGACAATGATTACAGAGGGACTGTATCCATTATTCACAGAAGGAGAAAAATCAGGAGGCAAATGTACAGAAAAGACAAAACATTTAATGAGAAATGAGGATTCAGAAGGCGAATTTATGGAAGAAATGTTAAGAAATCCCCCACCATATCAGGAAGGGACAAGTGGATGCACCCCAAGTGCACCACCAAAAACCCCATTAGTGCCACAGGTAATGCATGAGTTCACCCCGACTAGAATACTTCATGACAAAGAAAAAGAAGCCCTAGAAAAGACCAGAACAGAATTAATACAGAAAATAACTCAGATAAAAGTACATCCTGATTCGTTGACCATACCTGTAACAATTGGTCCAGTAGTTCCATTATATGGTACTCAGGGAAATTGTCCTCAACCCATACTTGCATCTACTCCTGTGAGTAATCTCAGACCTGAAGCTCCAGTTATAATTGAGGATCAATTTAGTGATTGTGAATCCACAATATCACTCATGGATTTACCTATTCGAGGTTCTTTAAATAGTACTCCCAGAAAAGATGTACCTGGAGGTTCAAAAGATGTAAGTTTAGTAACTTCATCAGGAACAAAAAGTGCTACCATAGTAACACCTGAAGATCTAGAAAGATGGGTACAAGGGTCAGTTAAACAGTGCACACCTCCAAAAGTACTGGATATCCATAATTTGAAAGTCGAATTAGAAGAAATAATAGCAGGAAATGTAGGAGTAGAACGCTTAAATACCTATGATGAAGAAGAATTATTATTCTTGTGCAGGAGTATCACTAGAAATGTAAAGATATTCCATGAAAAATTGTCCAATTTAGCACTACAGATGGGAATCGAAATAGGGAGATCAAAAGTATTACAGAAACCATATAGAGCAGAATTTGCGGACAAAGATTTAGAAAATATGAATGCATCTGGAAGAAGATTACAAATAAGAGAATTAATGTTAGTTTTGCAAAAATGGGGAGATCTAGATAAATGGAGATCTAGGTGGGCCAAGAAAAAGGAAGAAGCACGAACAAGTAGAACAGCATCAGAATATGTGATGAATGAAGCAGGAAAAGCAGACCAAATGTATCCAATGCGAGAAGTTGCGGGAGGAGGATATGTACATGTCCCATGGAGCAGACAGGATATTTTATCATTTACGAATGATTTTCCAAAACTGAGGGAAAAGCCAATTGAATGGTACAAGCAGGTTGAAAGGTTTGTGAAGGTGTCAAAGGTATTGTTGAAGGATTTGGATGGTTTGTTTGACATAGTGGTACCTGCTGATTTATGGACAGATTGTAAGATCACAGTCGATTGGCCTAGCGATGAATATCCTAGAGATCCGAAAACAGGTGCCCCGTCAAATGATATAATGAAAAAGTATCAGCAGGTGATAACATACCTGAAAGGGAAAATACCCCCGAAAGAAACAGATTGGGTGAAAATAGATCGAACAACCCAAGAAGCCAGTGAAACAGTGCATTCCTATTATGA
Source organism: Calotriton arnoldi (assembly GCA_963921515.1). NCBI lineage: Eukaryota > Metazoa > Chordata > Amphibia > Caudata > Salamandridae > Calotriton > Calotriton arnoldi. The sequence goes on from CAWUFW010003114.1 coordinate 1,740,984, forward strand.
GCGTTTATTGCAGGTATTTAAACAGTATAGTGGATTCGAGGACATTGGAGACAAAAACATGAGTCAGTTTGTGTATTGATTTGTTTACGGTCTGAAGCCAGAGATTTGCCAGATGATTAAACAACATATGCTGTGTTGGCAGGGAAAGCCCATAGATGAAATTCTGAAGTATGCAAAATATTGTGGAGACGATATTGAGGATAGACACAAGAAATTGCAGGAAAAGGTGATGTGGGCTCAGGTGAAAATGGCAGAGAAGCAGGGAATTAATTTGGAAAATCCGAGTGAAAATCCAGGAAAAGATTCTGGAACGAGTGGTGATACGGGAAATGGTGGAAAATTTAGAGGACGAATGAGTAGAGAAGAAGCTAAAAAGAAATTTCCTTGTCATGGATGCGGAAAATTGGGGTATTGGAAGGATGAATGTAAAAAGATTCGGAATAATAATGGCCCAAATCAAAACTTAAATTCACAGACGCAGAATGACTCACAACAGGGTGTAAATCCCCAGAGTCAATTACCACCTCCCCCTGTTCAGGGTAATGTAAGCGGAGCAAAACATGGTACAGACATTGGTTACCCAGGAGGGAGTGGTAAGAATGATTATATGACATCACAATTTCTTTTGCAGGACAATTATTGTAAATTCGACTCATGACGGTGCCTAGGAGAGGGGAAGAAGGAGTGCATACTTGGCGCATCCTTACAGGTAGATCAGTCTGGTCCATATGTTGAAGGAAATGTGAAAGGTAATGATATTACTTTCCTTTTGGACACTGGTGCTACCAGGTCTACTGTGAGATCAGCAGACATCCCAGACCTTCCTCTCTCTGGTGAAGATATCCAAGTAGTGGGGGTAGCTAATCAAAGAATTAGAACACCTCTTACAGAACCAATGGAAGTCAAAATAGGAAACTTCAGAGAAATGCACCAATTTGTAGTGTGCGATTCTAGCCCAGTGAATTTATTAGGTAGAGATTTATTGTGCAAAATGAACTGTACAATTTTCTGCACGCCAGATGGTGTGGCAGTTCAGACACCAGATGAGGACCATGTATATAAAATTATGGTTGCAAAACAAGGTACAGAAATAGATGAAATGTTTTCATTGATAACAAAAGATGAGTTGCTAGAAGAATTAAAAGGTACAGTAAACCCAATAGTATGGGATTTCACCGGAAAAGAAGTAGGACTTATGGCAAAAATAGATCCAGTTCAAATTACAGTAAAAGAAGGTGCAATTTTCCCAAATTCTAAACAATACAAAATGAGTGCAGAAGTAAAAGCAGGAGTCATTGAAGAAATCAATCGAATGGTAAAACAAAACATCCTAAAAGAAGTAATGAGTAGCCCATGTAATTCACCAATCATGGGACTAAAGAAACCTAGTGGAAAATATAGGATTGTTCAGGACCTGCGTAAAATAAACAAGATTGTGGAACCTTGTTGTCCCATAGTACCAAATCCAGCAGTAATTCTATACCAGATCCCTTGGAATGCAGGATGGTTCACAGTAATTGATTTGTGTCAAGCATTCTTTTCAATACCATTGCATCCAGACAGCCAGTATCTTTTCTCATTTAAATTTGAGAACAAGGTTTATGTGTGGAATCGTGTTCCTCAGGGGTACACAGAAAGTCCTTCCATCTTCAACCAGATACTGAAAAAGTGCCTGGAAAAACTAGTGATGCCAGGAAGCTCAGTTTTAGTTCAATATATCAACGACTTATTAGTAGCGTCGACCACCAGAGAAGACTGTGTTGTTGACTCCATAGCATTATTAAATCTTTTGGCTGAGGAAGGGCATAAAGTCTCACCTGAAAAGTTACAGTTTTGCAGGACAGCTGTTAAATATCTGGGACACCAAATTGAGAGGGGAAAAAGAAGAGTAACCTCTGAAAGAGTAGAATTAATAAAAGAATGCAAATGCCTGTAACCCAAAGACAAGTGAGAATGTTCCTAGGAATAGTAGGCTACTGTCGACAATGGATACCAAATTTTTCCATGTTAGCTAAGCCCTTAATTAACATGACGAAAAAGAAAGCATAGGACCCTGTTGAGTGGGAGGATGGAAGGGTAGAAGCTTTTGTAAAATTGAGAAACGTACTTTGTTCAGCACCTGCCTTAGGCATGCCTGATTATAAAAGAGAATTCGCATTATTCTGTCAAGAAAGAGAAAATTGTGCACTTTCTGTCCTAACTCAGAGACATGGACTAGACAGACGTCCTATAGCATATTTTTCTGCTACATTGGACCCAGTAGCAGCTGCGTTGCCAGGATGCTTAAAAGCAGTGGCAGCAACTTGTTTGAGAATTGAACAAAGCGAGTCAATAGTGATGGGACATCCTGTAAAAGTGTATGTTCCACATGCAGTTGTGATTCTGTTGACAAGAACACGAACTCAGCATCTTACTCCTAGTCGGCTGACTAAATATGAGAGGATAATTATGGGTGCTGAAAATGTGACCATGGTAAGTGTACAATAATAAATCCAGCAACTTTATTGCCGGACCCATATCATGAAACAAATAAAGATGACGAAGAAGATGAACATGATTGTGTACAAATTACAGAATTATGTACAAAACCACGCCCAGACATAGAGGAACAGCCTCTTAAAAAGCCAGACAAGGAGCTATTTGTCGATGGATCATGTCAAAGACATGAAGATGGTAAACTAACTGCTGCCTATGCGGTATGTGAATTGACTGGAATAGTCGAAGCATCCTATTTACCAGGAGTCAAATGTGCACAAGTAGCTGAATTGATTGCTTTGATAAAAGCATGCAAAATTGGGAGGAATCAGAGAGTGACCATATTTACAGATAGTCAATATGGTTACGGGGTCGTGCATGATTTTGGCCAACTGTGGATGCAGAGGGATTTCATAACTTCTTCAGGATCCCCCATTAAAAATGGACAATTTGTAAGGGAACTGCTAGAAGCAATACAATCACCAAAAGAATTGGCTGTGGTGAAATGTGCCGCACATCAGTCAGGAGATGACTGGGTGGTAGTCGGCAACAGATATGCGGATCTGGTGGCTCAACATTGTGCCAAAACCAGAACGTCAGTCAATAAGAGGGTGGAAAGAATGGGAATCAGCTGCCAACTTATGTTGTATATGCCACCAGAAACTTGGGATGAAGTAAAGAAATTGCAAGATGAGGTTGAGGAAAGTGAGAAGAATTTGTGGATCAAAGTGGGTTGCTCCCAAAGAGGAGAAGATGAAGTGTGGATCAGTGCAGATGGCAGACCAGTCATGCCAGACTGTTTACTCTCACAAATGGCTAGAATGCACCATGGAGACCCACACATAGGGAGAGATACAATGATTAGGCTGTTCAGACAAAATTGGTACAATCCCAAATTCAGGGCTGTTGCAGAGAGTCTTTGCCAGAGATGTCTAACTTGCCAAATGCATAATCCAGGCAGGAAAACAATAATTGGGTTTGGAAAGATTGGAAAGGCAGAGGGCCCATTTATAAGACTCCAGTTCGACTTCATACAGTTACCGCCATGCAGAGGACTAAAATATGTACTAGTCATAGTGTGTCTGTTTTCAAAGTGGGTGGAGGCTTACCCTACTAGGAGAAATTACAGTATTACAGTTGCAAAACTGTTGTTACGTGAGCTCATACCTAGATTTGGTTTCCCAGTATCTTTGGAATCAGATAGAGGAAAACATTTTAATAGTGAAGTAATCAAACTAATTTGTGAAGCATTTCAAATTAAACAGAAACTGCACTGTGCATATCGCCCAGAGGCTTCTGGAGTGGTTGAACAATTGAATGGCGCTATAAAGTCAAGATTGGGAAAAATGTGTGCATCAACATCATTAGAGTGGCCAGATGCATTGCCACTTGTCCTGATGGGACTCAGAAGCATACCTGACAGAACAACAGGATTGAGCCCCCACGAAATAATGATGGGAAGAGCAATGAGACAAACACATGTTCCCACAAACAAATTAGTAAATATATCTGATGATATGGTTCTGGAATATTGCAAAGGATTGGCTGACCTAGTGCGTTCTGTCTCTCATAAGGTTGGAGAAGACGCAGTTTCCAGGCAGCCTGAACTAGAACATGATCTGAATCCCGGTGATTGGGTGGTAGTGAAGAATCACACCAGAGAAACGTGTCTATCACCCAGGTGGAGCGGACCTTGTCAAGTCATATTGACCACCAATACAGCAGTGAAGTGTGCAAGATTTCCTAATTGGATTCATGTAAGCCACACAAAGAGAGTACCAGAACCTGAAGAAGAGAATCTACAGACAACGCCAATCACTGAAGAAGCTGAAGGTTGCCCAGCTGAGGAATCTCAGGCTAGAGGTTCGAGAGAAGCTGACGGAGAACAACCGAGCACAAGTCAGGATTGGATACCAGTGGTAGAAGTTCCTGAAGTATACCACAGAACAAGAAGTCAAGCTAAATTGGAAGAAATTGAAGAAGATCAGATAGGTGAAGAAGAAGAAGTTCAGGATCAAGAAGAAAAGATAGTAAAAGATCCTGAACTAAATCAGATAGGGAAAGAAAATTGGACTAAAAATAGTGAAGATTTAATTGATTTTACACAGGGAAAGACAGGTTTAGAAGAATCAGGTCAGGCTGCAGAAGTTCACAGTGCAATAAGCCATGATCAGAAGCAGTTAGATCAAGAAGAATTCACTAAAGAAAAAGGGGTTAATACAAATGAACATAAAGAAATAAAAAGGAACAAAGCCAACCTCTTGAAAGTCATTGTGGAGCTACTGAAAAGAAACCAATCAGACCTGAAAAAGAACAAACAAAAGAAGCAGTAATCAAAGAAAACAAAACAGTATTGAGCAGTGAAAATAAAGAGATCTCTGAAGACGTAAACAGAGAAACAGTGCCAACAAAGAAAACAAGAAAAGGAGATCATTGGCCAAGTGTCATTAAAAGAGTAAAATACCACGTAACAACCAGAAGTGAAGATCCAGAACAAGTACCTGAAGTGACAAGTCAAACTGAACAAGAGAAAAAGTCAGGAAAAAGAAAAAGTAAAAGACTGAGACTTGTGAATAATAAATTCAAGGGTCCTGACTGGACTTATATCATTCTTGAAGATTTTGAAAGCTCAGAGTCAAGTGACAGTGGTGGCGAAGGAACAAGTGCAGAACTAACATACGAAGAAGAAACAAGAACACCCTGACTAAACAAAAGAATCATCTAAAGAAAAGAAGAAGAGATAAGAAGAGAAATCTTCCTTGTCGAAAAATGCCTGATGATAGAGTTACTGGGAGACCAAAACGAAATTGTTGTAGGAGATGCTGTGCAATCTGCATATGTAGTCTAGTATTGGTGCTTATAGTATGGTTAGTCCTGATTGTAGCAATTCCTTACCTTATGATAATAGATAAGAAAATAAATAATGAAACTAAAGGGAGGACAGCAAACATGAAGGGCAATAGAGTAGAATTAATGGCAGAAGATGAGTCAGAAATTCATCATGAAATAGCTGATAACGACACTAGTTTAAATGTTTTCACAAAGTTATTGTTTCAGTATGTAGACACAATGGAAGTTAGTAATTGTTTTGTTTGTATGAAATTACCGGAATCAGTAGCAGAAGGATTAACATACCATCATTTACCACTGACATATGGCATCTCATGTAGTGCATTAACAAGTTTATTTTATAGAACAGGTAGGCTACAGTATTATTATTCAAACTTAGATGTGATATTTTCAGAGGTTCCGATTCGCAAGAGTATGAACCCAGTGCTTACTAGTCAAGACGCACAGTTTATGGGAGAGTTTTTCTTAACAATGAAATCGATAGACATAACACATGCACATAGACACAATCTAACATGTTCTTTAATAGAAGAAGAAAAGATATTTTTGAATTTAGTAGAAGATAGAAGACATGATTTTCAAAAGAAAGCTTCAGAGCATAAGGCTCAGTTGCCACCTTGGGCGGAGAAGGAAGGGAGTTATACACCTGGTAAAGCTCAAGCTGCAATGGCTCTGGATTTCGTAAAGAAAGGGAAAATTTGTCTTCATAGGTTAAAGACTGATTATAACAATGTTTTCATCGGTACCAGTGAATGTGAACTTAGGGGCATATTAGCAAGGAATAGCGATATTTATCGCTAACCGCGCTTAGCGCGACTTTGGTTAACGCCGCCTATCGCTGGAAAATATCGCTGAGATAACACCCTATCAACAAGGTTTATCTCCATAGCGATAATATTTCCAGCAATAGCGGCAAAATGTGAGAATATCGCTGGAAAAGCAGCGATATTCTCGCATTATCGCTAAGGTGGATTCAGCATTAGAATCCACCTCCTATACTTTAAACAGGTAAGTCATCCTCACTAGCAGGAGATAAAATATAGCGATAAACGCGCTTAGCACGAATTATTTTATCGCTTCGCCTGCCTTGCTAATAGGGGGTAGTGGAGTTAGCGACTGTTTCCAGTCGCTTTTAGTAGGGAACGCCTTCCTTGCATGTCATTAACGATAATTATCGCTGACATGCAATGCGATGGTAAACGCGGCCTCTAACGCCTGAAAGCTGTCGCTAACGCCTGTTAGCGACAGCTTGCTAATAGGGCGATAAAATTATCGCCGCTTTAGCGGCAAAAAGTGCAGCTAAAGCGGCGATAAAGCCCTTGATAATATGCCCCATAATTTTCTAATTATTGGAGGTTGGGGACTCAAAGGAGGAACAGATTCAGTTTTTCCTGGAATCTATTATGTATGTGGGAATAAGGCTTACTTTAGGCTTCCTGCAAGGTGGTATGGAAGTTGTTATTTTGGAATCGTTTTTCCAAAGATATACCACGTAAAAAGAAACACTGGAAGCAATGAAAACAATAATGAGTTAGTACGTAGAAAAAGAGCTAGTTTTTCAGAAATTGAAGGGGATATATTTGGTGCATTGATACCTTCAGTGGGAATAATTCTGAACTCAAGGAAAATATGTAAATTGTCTACAGTGGTTGATCGTTTATCAACGGATACTGCTGGAGGTTTTCTAATGATTAATACAGAGATGGTTGCGATTAGATCTATGGTGATGCAAAATCGACTTGCTCTTGACATTCTATTGGCAAAAGAGGGAGGAGTCTGTAAATTATTGAAGACGAAACATTGTTGCACTTATATTCCTGATAAGAGTGCAGAAATTGGAACGTACATTCAGAACATAACTAAACTTGAGAAAGAACTTAAACCACTGGAAGTTGATAGTGTATGGGAAAGATTGACAAATAGTATATCGTCAATTGGAACCTGGTTTGCTAATATAGGGAAAGGACTTATAGGTCAAATATTAGTACCCTTAGCATGGATGGCAATAATAATTTTAGCAATAACAATATGGTGCAAATGCTGTAGAAAGAATGGAACATATAAAGTGACAGGAAAAGGAAAGAAGAGAAAACTAGATGAAATCGAACTGGAAGAATGGAGAAGTGATTTATACAAGAAATTAAAAGGAGACTGTAAGAATAGAAAAAGTAAAAATGAGAATGAAACGAATTGCTAGAAGTTGGCATCTGATTGAGGGTAGTATTTTTGATGGCTCAGAAACGCCATCAGAGAGGGGATTGATGGAGCAAGGTTTCAAAATTGAAACTTGCTTGTATGCAATCCTCCTCATAGTATTAATTTATTAAATTTGTACTGTCAATACTAATCCTTGCATTCACAAACACGAAAGGGATAGACGCTTGCCTATGTGTTTTACTAATGAATAACGCTTGTCCCTAAACCAAAATGGCCGCTAAAAGCGCGGGACTTTATTGCGCATGTCACAACCTGATCACATGGTGTGAAATCTTTCTTTGCTTGGTGGGAAACTTCTGCTTCTGCGCAGTGTGCATTAAAATGGCCGCTAAATGTCTTCACATGCTTAAGCTTGCTCTCATGTCATTATTAAATTGTCGTTTTCTTAAGGCTACTAATGCAGGATAGTATTATGATTAAATGGGAATAGAGTTAGGGAAAGTGGGTATACAGTGAAACTTTTTATTTGTGATTTTAATATTTTCTTCTTGCACTTTTAGTAATTCGTAAACTTGGGCCTGGGTTGGTGTCTTGAAACTCAAGAGACAGAGGGTTCTGCGCATGTGTCCTGTATGCCTGCCAAGTGAAGTCAACTTGGACGTCTCCCAAGGCCACGACCTATTGGCCGAAGATGATGTACCCAATGTTTCCGGCGGAACAAATTGTTACATTTCTCCTGTAAAATATATAACATTTGTCATGAGACGGGTGGGAAATAAAGCGAATGTATTAATTTGAAGGGGAGGGAACGTAAAGACAATAGGCTTTACAATTTAGGCCAAAAACGATATGGTGCGAGAATCCACCCCTGTCCCTGTCCAATCAGAAGTAGTGGTCCCATATTTTAGTAACATTAAGGGGAGGTACATAGACGTAGAAGGGTATAATAGAATATAGCATTAGTAAATTAGTCAGAGCATGCATTCACGAAGAACAGGCGTCCATACTGCCAGAGCGCTCTCAACTCCAAACTGCCCAGCTGATCGGTTGCTGACTGAATTCCTGTCCGGAAGAGGTCCTGAGGAGGGGGCGGCGGAGTCCATTAGACGGGAGAATCGAGAGAAGTCGAGTATCAGAGAGGGGAACGGCGCAGGCGTCATTGTAGAGAGGTCACCGGTCCTGTCCTGATCCTGGAAGAAGTCTTTGCTCTTCATCCTTCCTGGGTCCTATCTTTTCCAACTCCTTGGCTAAGGGGCTTGGTTCTCGCATTTTAGGTAATTATACTGCAACCTTTAGTTGCGCTGCTGTCTCTATCTTCTCCTCTTCCTTAAACACCGTTATTTATTAGCAAAATCATTTCTATGCTTTTTCTTGGGTATTTCAATCAAGTACCGTGTTTTCTGTATTTTACTCTGCTAAAACTTTAGATAAACATTTCAAAACTTCCTGACTCAGTGGTTATTTCAGGATTATGTACTATAATGAATGTCACTCATTTTAAACTTCCCAATTAGCAAAGGATCCATTGGTAAGTTATTACTCTTCAATCAGAAGGTAATTGGTAGCAGGGACTTTGATAAAAGAGTACATCTGACACCCAGCGTAAGTATTAGTGTAGTGTGAATGTATGGGCCCAAGTGAGTATATGGTGTATGAATGTTGTTGGCTAATATTGCGCTGGATCACCATTACTATAATTATTAATTTCCAAATCAGTGACTCCCTCACAGAATTCCTTCGTCAATGTTCTTTTTACCCATCTTATATTTGGCCTACTATACCTACAAGGTACCCCAAGAGGTAGCACCATTCCCAAAGCCACGTCCTCTGTACCATTGTACATATTAGAATGCGTACCATTTGATAAAAAGTAAAAACCTGGATGTGCATAAAGTGGACCTTGATAATCTAATGGAGCATATCTAGTATTCATTCCCTTCATACTAGGATCATCCTTTTTCCCTAAACGCATTACATTTTTATACACTACTTCTCCAGAACAATTTAGATACAAATAAGTGTCAGTACTGTTTATTTCAGGGCAACACGCAGGATAAATACCTGCCTCTTGGGTAAGTCAGATTTTGATAGTGCCAACCTGTCAGGGTGATATTTCTTTTACAAAGGTACAGATCACCACAATACATTCCGGGCAGTAAATTAGTCAGAGCATGCATTCACGAAGAACAGGCGTCCATACTGCCAGAGCGCTCTCAACTCCAAACTGCCCAGCTGATCGGTTGCTGACTGAATTCCTGTCCGGAAGAGGTCCTGAGGAGGGGGCGGCGGAGTCCATTAGACGGGAGAATCGAGAGAAGTCGAGTATCAGAGAGGGGAACGGCGCAGGCGTCATTGTAGAGAGGTCACCGGTCCTGTCCTGATCCTGGAAGAAGTCTTTGCTCTTCATCCTTCCTGGGTCCTATCTTTTCCAACTCCTTGGCTAAGGGGCTTGGTTCTCGCATTTTAGGTAATTATACTGCAACCTTTAGTTGCGCTGCTGTCTCTATCTTCTCCTCTTCCTTAAACACCGTTATTTATTAGCAAAATCATTTCTATGCTTTTTCTTGGGTATTTCAATCAAGTACCGTGTTTTCTGTATTTTACTCTGCTAAAACTTTAGATAAACATTTCAAAACTTCCTGACTCAGTGGTTATTTCAGGATTATGTACTATAATGAATGTCACTCATTTTAAACTTCCCAATTAGCAAAGGATCCATTGGTAAGTTATTACTCTTCAATCAGAAGGTAATTGGTAGCAGGGACTTTGATAAAAGAGTACATCTGACACCCAGCGTAAGTATTAGTGTAGTGTGAATGTATGGGCCCAAGTGAGTATATGGTGTATGAATGTTGTTGGCTAATATTGCGCTGGATCACCATTACTATAATTATTAATTTCCAAATCAGTGACTCCCTCACAGAATTCCTTCGTCAATGTTCTTTTTACCCATCTTATATTTGGCCTACTATACCTACAAGGTACCCCAAGAGGTAGCACCATTCCCAAAGCCACGTCCTCTGTACCATTGTACATATTAGAATGCGTACCATTTGATAAAAAGTAAAAACCTGGATGTGCATAAAGTGGACCTTGATAATCTAATGGAGCATATCTAGTATTCATTCCCTTCATACTAGGATCATCCTTTTTCCCTAAACGCATTACATTTTTATACACTACTTCTCCAGAACAATTTAGATACAAATAAGTGTCAGTACTGTTTATTTCAGGGCAACACGCAGGATAAATACCTGCCTCTTGGGTAAGTCAGATTTTGATAGTGCCAACCTGTCAGGGTGATATTTCTTTTACAAAGGTACAGATCACCACAATACATTCCGGGCATACATCCAGGGTACCCTGTTCCTCTCGGCTTTCTGTAATATAGGCAAGGTCCAGGATATCCCAGGCCGAATTCACCTTTTACCTCTACAAATTGGGGAGGACGAACATATGTGTAATTCACCAATGACAAGGGGTAGGCGGTCCATAAACTTGTAACAGAATCAGTGGGATAACAAGCTGTGTTATCCCTGAAGAATTTTCGATGCGTGTCTAAAAAGACATTACTAAGCAGGGCTCTTTTATTACGATCTGAGGAAACAACTTGATATAAGGCACACGATGATGTTTCAGAGCACTCCAATATCCAGAACAACCCCCCTCCCACCAATAGAAACAACAATGCAACTACAACCCAAAATATTTTCTACCTGGGCAACCATTCAAAACCAACCTGCCCCGGGCGCGGGGCAACAAGAAACTGTTCATCTACTGCAAGAGGGTGACCAAACAGATATATGTTTACCACAATTTTACAAACCAAATCACCAGAGAAAGAGACGTCATATGATGGAGCCAATGATGGAAAGGACACAAAAAAACAAAAGGAAAAACACCAACAAAAAAAGGAATTAAAGAATCAGGGTCCGTTCCAAGCCTCCCTGGCAGTCTTCTATTGTCCAATCCTCGGTGGTGCTATTGAGCACGCCGCGGTGGAGCCACACTGTTGTAGCCCATATGCAAATGTTCAATGTTCTCAGGATAGGGCACTTTCCCTCTTTGGGAAAAACCCTCAGCTTATCTTGTCCTGCGTCACAAGCAATGCACCGAATCTTCCAATCCCTAGTCTAATAGGAAAAATGCAGAAACAAAGGGCATTGGTACTAATCTTATCCAATAAAGTCCATCCCTGTCTACACTCACTTCTCTTTTGGTGCACTACCCTTCCGTCGAGGACGCAAATTGTACCGTTCTACTCCAGGCACTGTCTCATCTCGGAGAAGAATCTGAAATTCAGGGGGTGCCGAAGGCTGAGACTCAGGCTTCTGCGGGTCAGATGAAGTGGAAACCTGAGCATCCCTAATTTCTGGGGGAACTGCCGCATTCAAAACGGCATTGTTTTCTTTCTCTGTTTGCGTCCAAACTAGTTGGGCATCGGAGAACGGAAGAAATATTGGGACTTTCTTGGTCTCATGGTTTCCAATGCCATCACGCACCCAGGCGTCGTAAGGAAGGGGTAGCGGCACCCGTCTGCAGTGGGAAGCATGAATCTAATGCTTGCTTCCGACCTTCCACTCTTACCGCCGTCCTCGTTGTGTTGAGGACCAGATAGGGTCCCTTCCATCTAGGCTCCAAACTGTCTCATTTCTGGAAGCTCTTTACCAATATATAATCACCAGGCTGAATGGTGTGCCCAGGCCCCTCGGGTACTGAAGGTAACACCTCGTGTATCTGTTGGTGAATAGAAAGCAAGCTTTTAGTGAGTTCATACAAATAATCAACCAATAAAGGATAATCTATTTCAGAAAACTTCTTCGGTCTAGGGACACCCCACACATTTGCTGGATGACCAAAGATCACCTCATAGGGTGATAATCCTGTTCTAGAATGGGCTGTCATTCTGGTGGACAATAGGGCAAGAGGTAAGGCATCTGACCATTGTAACCCAGTACTTTCCTTAATTTTTGCCAATTTTAGTTTGAGAGTACCGTTCTACTTCTCAACTAGACCTGCTGAATGAGGGTGATTGGCTGCATGGAATTGTTGCTTGATGTGCAAACCATCGCATACCAGTTGGATCACCCTTGCATTGAAGTGACTTCCATTGTCACTCCAAATCAAACAGGGCAAGCCGTAGCGCTGGAAAAACTCCTTAATAAGAGCCTTTGCCGTTGCCATGGCAGTGTTTTCCTTTGTTGGGTAAGCCTCAATCCATTTACTAAATGCACAAACTACCACTAACACATATTTCAAATTGTTAACTCGCTGTTGCTCTATGTAGTCCACCTGGAGCACCTCAAAAGGGAAAGAAGGGGGTGCAAATTTACCAGAAGGTGTAGGGGTACCCTTCCCAGGATTGTGTTTTAGACAAATCATACAGTGCTTCACTAGATGAGCAGCAACTTTTGGAATATTGTCATTTTGCCACACAGGTTCTAACAGTTTACAAATACCTTTGGCACTAATATGAGCTGGACCATGTGCCATGGTAACTACGGGAAGTACATATGCGTCTGGTAGCATCCATCTCTGTTTCTCGGACATATCAGTCCAGCATCCTTCATCATATAGACGCCCTGTACTCTCCTGCCACACTGCCAACTCCTCTACTGTTGCCTCACTCTGTATCTCTCTAACACTCACCAGTGAATTCTCAAACATACCAACATCTGGTACCCATCTAGCAAGACCTGCCACAAACATTTTCGGCGTTCTCAACCTTGCTGTCTATTTCGCTATCTGATCTGCAAAGGCATTTCCCCTCCCCGCATCATACGTAATTGCTTTATGAGCACTACATTTAACTATTGCCAATTGTTTGGGAAGAGTCAAAGCTGTCAGGAGTCTCTCTATCAACGGACCATGTTGAATTTTGGTCCCATGTGAAGTCAAGAATCCTCTCTCTGCCCAGAGGCGTCCAAAATTATGGGCCACCCCAAAGGCATACTGGCTGTCAGTATAAATATTGACAGCCAGTCCTTTACTTAATTCACATGCTCGCAAAAGAGCTATCAGCTCCGCAGCTTGCGCTGATTGATGAGGAACACGTGACGTCTCAACTACAGTGCACAGCGTGGTAATAGCATACGCCGCTGTAGTGGTGCCATCTGACAATTTAAAACACGAGCCCTCGACATATAGTTCCCCTTGAGGGTCAGATAAGGGACCATCAGTCAAGATTACCCGTCCCTTCGTCTCCTACTCTGTCCGAAACAGGCAATCATGGACGTCCTTGTCCTCTTCTTCCGAAGGGAGGGGTAGTAACGTGGCTAGATTCTTTGTGGCACATCTTTTGATAGTAATATGAGGTGCAAACAATGTTCATTTGTACCCGGTCAGACGAGCACTGGTAAGGTGCTGCGTCTTTGTTTTATTCAAAAGTACATTCACAGCATGCGGTACCATTACTGTGAGATCATGATTGAGAACGAGCCCTGCCGATTGTCAGATAGAGACTGCCGCAGCTGCCGCAACTCTTAAACAGCTCGGGAGGGCTCTGGCGACAGGGTCAAGCGTAGCAGAAAAATAAGCACACAGCCTCTGCTTACCTCCAAATGCTTGTGTTAACACAGAGAGTGCACATCCAGCCGCTTCGTGTACGTACAACACGAAGGGCTTCTTATAATCAGGTGTGCCAAGCACAGGTGCAGAACAAAGCGCAACTTTTAATTTGTTCAAAAGCATGCTGACATTCATGCTTCCAAGGCAAAGGTTCATGCACATCTTTAGTTATCAAGCGAAGCAGAGGCTGTGTTAATAAAGAATAAGCAGGTATCCAGTGCCGACAATACGAGGTGATGCCTATGAAAGCACGCACGTCCCTCTGAGTTACAGGGACAGACATCTTAACAATGGCATCAATTCACTCAGGTGTTAGCCTCTGACCCTCTTTCGACAGCAGGTGACCTAAATAGGTGACCTGCTGTTGACAATATTGGAATTTTGAAAGGGACACTTTATGTCCTGTGTTTGCCAAATGCTTTAACAATTTGACCGTGGCATCTCGACAACCCTCTTCGGTATCAGAGGCTATCAAAATGTCATCCACATACTGCAATAATACATTACCTGCAGGAAGAGAGAGAGAGTCCAATTGACTTTTCAAAGCTTGGTTATAAATACTAGGACTTTCAGTATACACCTGAGGAACCCTACAGAATCGAAAACTTCTACCAGCTAATGCGAAACCGAATAAATATCGGCTGTCTGGATGGACTGGAATGCTGAAAAAAGCATTTTTCAAATCAATAACAGAAAAGAATTTAGCCGTGGAAGGAATCATTGTCAAAAGGACGGTAATATCAGGGACTACCGGAAACTGAGGAACAACTATTTTGTTTATTTCTCACAAATCAATCACAAAATGATAGACATCAGGATGTGCATCAGGGGAATCCACAGGTGTCTTCTTAAGAATAGGGAGAATGGAGCTATTGCACACGTTCGCTACTGTCTCCTCCACCACCCCCGATTTGATCAGGTCCTGTATAATCTGCATCAAAGCCTGTTCCCCAGCCTGTGATATTTTGTATTGAGTAATACGAGGAAGCACAACGTTATCTTTGACCTTTATTGAAACTGGTGGTATCTGTAACAACCCCACATCCGTATCCCCTGTGGCCCACAATGAGGATGGCACATCCTTAAATTCAACAGGAAGCGGTGCATTTTTCGCCAACACTGCTTTGCACTAACCACATTAGGTCCAAATGTCAGATAAACACCATCCGGGGAACAATAAATGGTGGCATGTAACTTCTTTAGCAAATCCAGTCCTACTAAATTTTCCCCACAATTTTCCGTCCACAAAAATGGGGAGTCCACAGTAAAAGGACCAACTGTAAAAGCAAGAGGTCGGGATATGGGGCATACAACCGGTACGCCTGAAAAACCTACCGAGACATTATTACGGCCAGACAGCGAATGAGAAACAGAGCTATTCATTGCACCTGTATCCACCAAAACTTTCTGTGCCGAACCATGCAAATCTGCCGTGACATAAGGATCACGCTGATCTACAGGAATTTGGACTGGTCCCTCACCCTGTCCCTTACTGTCCTAGCTATAGGACATCACTGTAACTTCATCCATATCATAATCGTCATGATAGTACTGCCTCCCTCGGGGGTCATCGAAATAAATTCTGATCTGAACGACCCCCTGAAGATGTACCAACTTGGTCCTCATCCCGATCAACCTGTCCACGGCCCCTTCCACCTGGACCTCGTTCTCTGGGTACTGCAAGTTTCTGTAACAGTTCCGGACACTCACTTCTCCAATGTCCCTCCTTTTTATAATACGCACACTGATTTAGCCCCAAGGGTGCACCACCTCTTCCTGCACCCCATGACCTTTAAAACGGACCAGTGCCTCGACCCCTTCCAGACCCCCTTGCAACCTGCTGTAGCAACACCTTCGTCTTCAAATCCTTACTCTTTTTCTCCACTTTATCCTTTTCCTCATTTCTCAATGCTCATAATATTGAGCCATACTCAATATCACTGAAGGGGAGGAAGTAGTCCAAGTACTCTCAGAAGCTTGCAGCCGAGCCGCAATTTCAGGAAGTAAATTCGTAACAAACCTATTAACAAACAAACAAACACCACCTTCAACTGACAAATCCTGCCCACTTAAATCGAGAAACACCGCTTCAAAATGAGTAACAAATCTGACACACTCTCCTCTTTCTTCTGACGACATGCTGTTAACTTGTCCCAATCCACCCGTCTAGGTGAGATAAGAGAATGCATATAGGTGATAATGCGGCTTGGCAAGGCCAAAATTTCAGCTTTGGGCTTTTCACCAGCCTTTCTCTCCTTATCCCATGCCCGAATCTCATTCCAAGTACCACCCAACTCCGCCGCATGATTCTGTGTATGTACTTGCCGCCAAATGTCTACTGGCACCAAAAGCCCAAAAAACATCTCAATATCTGCTAAGGTCATAACTGACGAGGAGGCAGCCTCTGTTAATTCTTTATAGCATGAGGCAGGATTGTTTCCTAGGGTCCGGTAACTGACTTTTGAGAGCAAGCACCTCACTTCTCCTCCATGGGGTTTAGACCCATTGTTCCCAAAAATGAGCCTCTACCTGCTGCTGAACCACATCTCCATTCTGATTACGCTGTTCTGGAATCTCAGGATAAAAAACAGGGTGCACCTCTCTCATTGGAAATTGGGACACTGTAGTTGGAGTACGATTATGCAATCTTTCTCGATAACCAAAAAGCGTCCCAACATTACTAAAAACTTCTGCAGGGGCCATACCAACTGAGTATACACGATCTCGAATATCATAAATAACTTGAGGAGCTGTGCCTCCAATACACTGTTCCCACAAACTAATCAATGTAGCTGACATATGTTGAAGGGAATGCTGTTGTACAAACGGGTCAAAATCTTTCATTACACCCCATATATCTTCCACACTATAAATCGGACTCCGAGCCCATTGTGCTGCCTGATTTGCAACCATCCTTTTCTCCTCTTCTCCCACATCAGACTGAATCAATGCCCGTCCCATTCGCTCTTGTGCCACCGCCCAGTCCCCTGCATCTGACCCTCGCACTGGTGTCCCAACACTACCCAACACCCCGGATGAAATGCCTGGGAAAGACACAAGAGATACAGACGCAGGTGACAATGTCAGCAATGACTGTCTGGTGGGTGTAAGAGAAGGAGGAGAAACATGAGGGGGAGCAGCAGACACTGTGGGGGTGCCTGCAGTCACCACACTCACATGTTGTGAAACTGGAGGGGAGACAGATAGTACTGGAGCTGAAGATGTAAATTCTTCGGAAATGCTGGAATGGGGCGGTGAGGCAACGGAGGACTGAGGCGATGGAACAACAGGATATATTCTCTGTGGGGCATAGGGAGGTGGGGGACGAGTGTCCAACAGATCCTCCACAAAAGGATCCTCATCCTCTCGAACAACATAAGACTTATTACATTGCAACCAAAACTTCCTATCTGCACACTCAATACCCTTTTCGGTCTGCTCCTTATCATAAGCCACAGCTTTCTGAACAACTGTTTGCATTGCCTTCTTCCTAGACTCCTTCTCGGCATGTATACGCCTCTGCTTAGCTTCCTTCTGCCATACCTGCAAAGTATAAAACATCGACTGCCTACTTCTTCTAGCAAATAATTTGTCCTGTAAATAATTCAGTTTTTGTTCATCAAAGGTACCTTCCAGTGGCCACTGAAGCTCAGTATTGTCCCTCGTATACTTTTGCCACAATGTACGAAACATAATAGGGCCAATACCGTGCTTCACATACATCTCAAAACTCGGAGTGCATTCCGGAGGCGCAGGCTGCCTTTCCTCCAGCCGATGCTCAGCAGAACAACAGCGGCACCCCAAGCACAACACTTTACTCCAACAAGGCATGCTAGCATCAGACACATTCACACTTCACCTAAATCAACACACACACAACAAGAACACACAAACCAAAGAGCTCTCCAAATCAGTCTACAGACTGCACCAAGACAAGATAGACTCTAGCCCCAGGCCTTTTCAATATTTAACCAAATTCAGCAAGTGGCCTGGCAGAACGTTCAAAACGCTCCTTATCACAAGGGTCCGCAGACCCACCAAGTTAATCAAGACGGCGCCGCACTTACCAAAACTCACCCGGTGCACACAGGTCAGACAAGATTATGCTCCACTGCCGACTCTTCGAACCAAAACAGTCAGATCCAAGGGTTTCCCCTTTTCAGGACCCCAGCCGAGATGACCACTAGACGAGGAGCCACCCGATCAAACAGGTGGGACAGCCGCAAGAACCAAGCTCTATCATATGGGGATCCCGATCCGCCCATCCGACCAGACGCAACCCCGGCCCCCTCAACCCGATTACGGGCGGGATGGGTCACCTGGTGGAGTCCCTGTTCGGGCGCCAACTGAAGGAAGTGGCCCAACTAGGGTCACCCGGGTCACTCTCGACCTCCTCTTGCCTTCCAGTAATGAAGAGTCGATGACGCAGTAGAGAATGCAAGCAAACTAGTTTATTCACATGATACACTGCAGTGGAGTCCAGTCTGACCAGCCTCCTATGATGGCTGACGAGGGACTGACTCTAACAAGCATAAAGTTACATTATGTAGGTTGCGGAGCACTGGTCAGCATTGGTCAAAGGCTCAGAATAATAAGACAAAAAGATACAGCAAATATGGAGGTAAGCAGCCAAAAAGTTGGGGGATGCCCACCCTAAAGATGACAGGTCTAATGCTTGGTATAAAAAGTTGTTTACCTACCTGATTCAGATGGCAGCATACAATGGATATGTTGTTTGCTCAGACCACCACAGAAAGACTGATGTTTTTCCTTGACTTTCAGTTGACCGTCATTAAAAGTTTTATTGCTGAATAAACAATAGCCTCCACTTCATCTGCTGTAGAGGACATGGCAAGGCTGCAGGATCAGCACTTTGCAGACCACATTTCTGCAACAGCGAGAAAGACTTGACCACGTCATCATTGCAGAGTGTGCTCTAAGTAAGGAAATAAGCAGAAGACTCACTGTTGCTGTCTCAGTGCCTCTCTCAGCCAGGCTGATGTTTTCCAACTTGGTTTGCATTCTACCATGCAAAAGTGAAGTATTGCGAAATTGTCTGAGGTGGAGTTGCCCATATATATACCTTTCAATGACTGTGCATGAATACATTCCTTCCATGGACCATTACTTCACTACGCAACCAGCCTTCCAAATTGTTTCGTCTACTTGAGGAAATCAATGACTTACTTATGGCCTGCTCGACACATTTATTGACCATTAGAATGTGGTAGGTGTTCTGTTCGCCGTATGACAAGTGCATTACCGTCACCACACTCCACATACCGGTGGACAGAACGTAGTCCATGTTTTCATGGAGTACCCTGTGTGGCAAAACCTAAAGGGGCAGATTTACAAGCCCCTTGCGACACTTTTGAGCCTCCGTTGCATCACTTTTGAGATGCAGCGGCAGCGTAAACAATGCAGCCAATTTACAACGTGACACATCTAGGGAGATGTATCACGTTGTAAAGCCCTGCATCACATTATACCTTCATTTGGTATAATGTATGCAGGGTGGGCATTCCCACGCAGGAAAGCCTCGTAAAAGTGATGTCGTGAAATCTACAAGATTTCACGGCGCCACTTCTAGGATGCTACTGCGTCAAAACCCTATGCCTGCTTGGAGCAGGCATAAGGAGTGACGCAGCACAATAAGTATAGACCTTAACATGCATTGCTGGAGTTACGTCGTGCTTGCGACACGACTCCAGCAATGCGTGACTTTTGGGCCAACAGATGCATCAGAATTTCTGACTCATCTGTCAATCCTTCCGACATGGTGCGCCGTGTTGTAAATACTAACAGGTAAAAGTGCCTACAAGGGATTCACTTAGGTGCACTTAGTAAAACAGTTCATGCAATGCTATATCAAGGTTCCAGCCGGTAGCCTGTAGTTAAACAATTTTTCATTTAGTTTTCAATTACTTCCCAGAAGATCTACAAAAGATACTGATGAAACAGGTGTGAATTCTTCATAAATCAAATTTATGTAATATGAATGTAAAGGGTACAAAAAGATTAAAGCAACACAAAAATGACCGAGGTTTACAAAGAAATTCTGTGCTATTGATACCTCAGAGTCATTGTTGCAAGCATCTATTCCAAACAAAAATGCATCAACAGAACAGTGAATCTGAACAAAACAAATAACACATTCTAAAGAACAATTAAACAATAAGGAAATAGATGAGGTTGTTGACGTTTCGATCTTGTTGGTGTATACATCTGTTAGACCATCTTCAGGACGATGAAATAGGCTGTTATATGATCCTTACGACCATTCCATGAGGAATGCCTAATCATGATTGAATCTGTGTATTGATAAAATCTTCCTGGTCAATTGCACGAAAAATTGGTAACTTTCCAAACGACTTATAAGGCTCTAATGTAGTAACCTTTAGAGATTGGCTGAAGCTTGTGTTCACAATCATCAAGCAAACAACAAGGTGCTCCTCCTTTGACAAGCCGCTGTCACTGCAGTCGGCGCCTTCACCAATTTGCCGGTGCTTGTGCTTGCAAATGTCGAACAAGGCACAGAGTGGAACTCCTCCGATTTGCCGCTATCACTTCAGTCAGCGTCTGTCGACTGCAGTGACTGCGGCTTGTCAAAGGAGGAGCACCTTGTTGTTTGCTTGATGATTGGAGAAAACCTCGAAGGATCTACACAAATGACCCCTTGCTGAATTCATTCATAATTTTGTCTACTTTTCAGAAATCTATAGCTTTTGGGGATCACTCATGGGTTTCACACCTGGTATCTACCAGAAACTGCGGGCCCGATTCACAAAAGTAATCTGAGACAAAATCCTAACTTTACGACTGTTGGTATTCACAAAAGGCATTTAGGATTAGTAAAGTTAGGATTTTGTCTTAAGTTTTTCTTAAATTTTGGTTTGGTTTTAAGACAAAATCCTAACTTAAGTTAAACTTAAGTTGAACTTAAGTTAGGATTTTGTCTTAAGACCAAAACTTAAGACAAACTTAAGACAAAATCCTAACTTAAGTTTAACTTAAGTTTAACTTAAGTTAGGATTTTGTCTTAAGACCAAAACTTAAGACAAAATCCTAACATCCTTAAGACAAAATCCTAACTTAAGTTTAACTCAAGTTTAACTTAAGTTAGGATTTTGTCTTAAGACCAAAACTTAAGACAAACTTTAGACAACATTCTAACTTTACTACTCCTTAATGCCTTTTTGTGAATACCGAAAGTCGTAAAGTTAGGATTTTGTCTCAGATTACTTTTGTGACTCGGGCCCTGAGAAGGCATGATTCACAAAGGTAAAGTTAGATATTTGGTCTAAACTTAGATCAAACGTCTAAGTTTACAACTTTGGGAATTCACAAAGGGCATTTAGGAGTACTATTGTTATGTCCGCACTGGGGGAACAATAAATATAGAAGTTCATTTTTATAATATGGCATTAAATATTATCTCCTTTCCCTTAGTATCCTGAGAAACAAACATCCTGGGTTCCACCTTCTATATTTTCTTAATTACATTTTCTTTGCTTTTCCTAATTATATCTTTCCTCCTCTTCTCTGATGTCTTGACTGGTTAGCCCTAAATTACATGTAAGAGATTAGCTGGCTGTTGGAAATGACCATCGTTCACATGGCATGCCCCATATTTTTGCCTTCTTTAACTGAGCCCAAGTTTGTTCGCTGTAGGACTTTGCACACTTTACTCCTGCTAACCAGTTGTAAAGGGTCTGTTCTCTCCATTTTAAACAGGAGAAAAATTGTATACACCTAGTTGGCATGTTCAGTTTAATAATACATTCCTAATACATGTTACTGCATGTGCCTAGGGCCTGTAAATTAAATGTTACAATTTGCTCATTGTGCCACCCAGTAAAGTAACACTGTAAAACATGTCTCTAGGCCTGCCCGTGCAGCCTGTCTGTACAGTTTTAAACTGCCATTTCGTCCTACCTGTCAAAATAAACCTTTTGCCAGGCCCACACCTTCCTTTTTAGTACTTATTAGACACCCCTAAGGAGGTCCTAAATGCCCATAGGACAGGTTACATGGTAATTATAAAGTAGGACATGTATATGTAGTTTTCTACATAGCATAGCAGTGGCAAACCTCCAAAGTCATGTTTTACTAAAGCAAGGCTGACTCTCTCATAGGAAAATACTGGGTTACATTATAACCACTTATAATAATTTATTTTAATTTGGGAGCAGCTGAGAACAATTATTTAAGGACTCATTTCAATAGTAATTTAAAATCCAACCTAATGATGAAGGCAGATTTTATATTACTATTTTGAAAATGACACTTTTAGAAGACTGTCATTTTCCTACCTAAGTTAAATGTGCCTTTCTGCCAGTATCCAGTGTCACATGCCTGCTGAATGGCTCCCCTGTGGTGAGATGTGGATTGCTTCCAGGCAGTGGGGAAAAGGCTTGGGTGTGGAGAGGTGTTTTCCTCCTTGAGAAGGATGGCCTGAGTGGCTGTACCCAGCCCCTTCCTGGGCTTCAAAGGGTATCTACCCTCTCAGTGGCAGATGTAGCTGACACCTAGGCATGCCTCCCTTTGTCTTCCTAGTCAGCTTGTTTCCAAAACCAGTAGGAGGAGGGAGCTGCCCCAGAATTGGTTTTGAGTTACCGCAAGGGAGGGTTTGTCTGCTATTCTAGCCACACCTCCTGGTGGGCAAAGGGTGCTCTGACCAGGGGAAGAAGGGTTCTGCCATGTTGGATTTAGGTAGAGAGGATTGCCGTGCAATAGCTTACAATAAGACATGCAGGAAGTGCTGCACAAAGTGGGTAGGATCACCCCTTGGAACTTTTACCCCATTGGCCAGGGAGTGGCCAAGAGTTATGCCCACCCACAGGCTGGCACTGGGCATAAGTGTGGTATTCCCAGTACCCTCCTCAGAACACTCCTAGATCTATAAAGATCAAAAGGAGGGCTGTGCTGCTTTCTGAATCCTGAAGGAAGACAGGACCTGCTTGCCTTGAACCCGGGATCCCAGAAGTGACTTCAAGGGTTGGTTGGCTGACCTCTTGTTTGAGCTACAGGAAAACAACAAGCTTTCAGAGGCCTTCTCCTACAACTTCCCAGCTGACCAGTACCAACTAGACCAGTCCTAGACCTTGCTGCTGGCCTCTGTTGGAGTGAGTCCGAATCCCAAAGAGGTGACCCAGGTCCTAGACCTTGGCTGGTGTTACAGTGTACTTCTACTGTCCCCAAACTGCAAGATCTGGGCCTTAGAAACTTTAGCCAATTTCTGCCTGGAGAACTGTCAGAGACTGAGACCATTGCCAAAGTCACAGCTGCCAACGTCAAATCGCCAGTTGGCCTCACCCTGCTGGTGTTCCATGCTGTAGGAGATCTGACTTTCAGAGAAGTTTCTAAGTTCAGACTTACAGGGTTTCATCAGGAGTAGCAACCCATTGATGTTGAGGCCTTCCTGGGCATAGACTTCAGACTTTGCCTGCTCAAAGCTTTCCTGTCATCGTCGATGACTGCACTGGGACCCGCCTTTCAGCAACCTGGTGTCGTCAAGCTCAGTGATACCAAAGGGGATGATGGACGGAGCGCTTGAGCTAATCAAACACTCACCCCCAGTCAACTGATCTGGGTTTAATCCATCATCATTCTTTAGCTCACTCCACCACCCCAGTTCAGACATGGCCATATGCAAATCAGTCTGACCCTGTGCCTCATGGGAACAGTCCAGCCCGAACTGCCAAGCCATGTCTTCCCTGGACCGGAAACAAGCATCCTGGGACTGGTTTCTGGCTATTCAGCCATCATCAGCCAGGCTAGCTTGAATCCAGTGGCAAAGTGAGCAAGGGACCCACGTCTGGGCATACCCTGCCAACTTAGGGCGAACAAAGCGATACCAAAGGGGATGATGGACGGAGCGCTTGAGCTAATCAAACACTCACCCCAGTCAACTGATCTGGGTTTAATCCATCATCATTCTTTAGCTGACTCCACCACCGCAGTTCAGACATGGCCATATGCAAATCAGTCTGACCCTGTGCCTCATGGGAACAGTCCAGCCCGAACTGCCAAGCCATGTTTTCCCTGGACCGGAAACAAGCATCCTGGGACCGGTTTCTGGCTATTCAGCCATCATCAACCAGGCTAGCTTGAATCCAGTGGCAAAGTGAGAAAGGGACCCACGTCTGGGCATACCCTGCCAACTTAGGGCGAACAAAGCGATACCAAAGGGGATGATGGACAGAGCGCTTGAGCTAATCAAACACTCACCCCCAGTCAACTGATCTGGGTTTAATCCATCATCGTTCTTTAGCTCACTCCACCACCCCAGTTCAGACATGGCCATATGCAAATCAGTCTGACCCTGTGCCTCATGGGAACAGTCCAGCCCAAACGCCAAGCCATGTCTTCCCTGGACCGGAAACAAGCATCCTGGGACCGGTTTCTGGCTATTCAGCCATCATCAGCCAGGCTAGCTTGAATCCAGTGGCAAAGTGAGCAAGGGACCCACGTCTGGGCATACCCTGCCAACTTAGGGCGAACAAAGCGATACTAAAGGGGATGATGGACGGAGCACTTGAGCTAATCAAACACTCACCCCCAGTCAACTGATCTGGGTTTAATCCATCATCATTCTTTAGCTCACTCCACCACCCCAGTTCAGACATGGCCATATGCAAATCAGTCTGACCCTGTGCCTCATGGGAACAGTCCAGCCCGAACTGCCAAGCCATGTCTTCCCTGGACCGGAAACAAGCATCCTGGGACCGGTTTTGGCTATTCAGCCATCATCAGCCAGGCTAGCTTGAATCCAGTGGCAAAGTGAGCAAGGGACCCACGTCTGGGCATACCCTGCCAACTTAGGGCGAACAAAGCGATACCAAAGGGGATGATGGACGGAGCGCTTGAGCTAATCAAACACTCACCCCCAGTCAACTGATCTGGGTTTAATCCATCATCATTCTTTAGCTGACTCCACCACCGCAGTTCAGACATGGCCATATGCAAATCAGTCTGACCCTGTGCCTCATGGGAACAGTCCAGCCTGAACTGCCAAGCCATGTCTTCCCTGGACCGGAAACAAGCATCCTGGGACCGGTTTCTGGCTATTCAGCCATCATCAACCAGGCTAGCTTGAATCCAGTGGCAAAGTGAGAAAGGGACCCACGTCTGGGCATACCCTGCCAACTTAGGGCGAACAAAGCGATACCAAAGGGGATGATGGACAGAGCGCTTGAGCTAATCAAACACTCACCCCCAGTCAACTGATCTGGGTTTAATCCATCATCGTTCTTTAGCTCACTCCACCACCCCAGTTCAGACATGGCCATATGCAAATCAGTCTGACCCTGTGCCTCATGGGAACAGTCCAGCCCAAACTGCCAAGCCATGTCTTCCCTGGACCGGAAACAAGCATCCTGGGACCGGTTTCTGGCTATTCAGCCATCATCAGCCAGGCTAGCTTGAATCCAGTGGCAAAGTGAGCAAGGGACCCACGTCTGGGCATACCCTGCCAACTTAGGGCGAACAAAGCGATACTAAAGGGGATGATGGACGGAGCACTTGAGCTAATCAAACACTCACCCCCAGTCAACTGATCTGGGTTTAATCCATCATCATTCTTTAGCTCACTCCACCACCCCAGTTCAGACATGGCCATATGCAAATCAGTCTGACCCTGTGCCTCATGGGAACAGTCCAGCCCGAACTGCCAAGCCATGTCTTCCCTGGACCGGAAACAAGCATCCTGGGACCGGTTTTTGGCTATTCAGCCGTCATCAGCCTGGCTAGCTTGAATCCAGTGGCAAAGTGAGCAAGGGACCCACGTCTGGGCATACCCTGCCAACTTAGGATGAACAAAGCGATACCAAAGGGGATAATGGACGGAGCGCTTGAGCTAATCAAACACTCACCCCCAGTCAACTGATCTGGGTTTAATCCATCATCATTCTTTAGCTCACTCCACCACCCCAGTTCAGACATGGCCATATGCAAATCAGTCTGACCCTGTGCCTCATGGGAACAGTCCAGCCCGAACTGCCAAGCCATGTCCTCCCTGGACCGGAAACAAGCATCCTGGGACCGGTTTCTGGCTATTCAGCCGTCATCAGCAGGGCTAGCTTGAATCCAGTGGCAAAGTGAGCAAGGGACCCACGTCTGGGCATACCCTGCCAACTTAGAGCGAACAAAGCGATACCAAAGGGGATGATGGACGGAGCGCTTGAGCTAATCAAACACTCACCCCAGTCAACTGATCTGGGTTTAATCCATCATCATTCTTTAGCTCACTCCACCACCCCAGTTCAGACATGGCCATATGCAAATCAGTCTGACCCTGTGCCTCATGGGAACAGTCCAGCCCGAACTGCCAAGCCATGTCTTCCCTGGACCGGAAACAAGCATCCTGGGACCGGTTTCTGGCTATTCAGCCGTCATCAGCCAGGCTAGCTTGAATCCAGTGGCAAAGTGAGCAAGGGACCCACGTCTGGGCATACCCTGCCAAACTTAGGGCTAACAAAGCGATACCAAAGGGGATGATGGACGGAGCGCTTGAGCTAATCAAACACTCACCCCCAGTCAACTGATCTGGGTTTAATCCATCATCATTCTTTAGCTCACTCCACCACCCCAGTTCAGACATGGCCATATGCAAATCAGTCTGACCCTGTGCCTCATGGGAACAGTCCAGCCCGAACTGCCAAGCCATGTCTTCCCTGGACCGGAAACAAGCATCCTGGGACCGGTTTCTGGCTATTCAGCCATCATCAGCCAGGCTAGCTTGAATCCAGTGGCAAAGTGAGCAAGGGACCCACGTCTGGGCATACCCTGCCAACTTAGGGCGAACAAAGCGATACTAAAGGGGATGATGGACGGAGCACTTGAGCTAATCAAACACTCACCCCCAGTCAACTGATCTGGGTTTAATCCATCATCATTCTTTAGCTCACTCCACCACCCCAGTTCAGACATGGCCATATGCAAATCAGTCTGACCCTGTGCCTCATGGGAACAGTCCAGCCCGAACTGCCAAGCCATGTCTTCCCTGGACCGGAAACAAGCATCCTGGGACCGGTTTTTGGCTATTCAGCCGTCATCAGCCAGGCTAGCTTGAATCCAGTGGCAAAGTGAGCAAGGGACCCACGTCTGGGCATACCCTGCCAACTTAGGATGAACAAAGCGATACCAAAGGGGATAATGGACGGAGCGCTTGAGCTAATCAAACACTCACCCCCAGTCAACTGATCTGGGTTTAATCCATCATCATTCTTTAGCTCACTCCACCACCCCAGTTCAGACATGGCCATATGCAAATCAGTCTGACCCTGTGCCTCATGGGAACAGTCCAGCCCGAACTGCCAAGCCATGTCTTTCCTGGACCGGAAACAAGCATCCTGGGACCGATTTCTGGCTATTCAGCCGTCATCAGCCAGGCTAGCTTGAATCCAGTGGCAAAGTGAGCAAGGGACCCACGTCTGGGCATACCCTGCCAACTTAGAGCGAACAAAGCGATACCAAAGGGGATGATGGACGGAGCGCTTGAGCTAATCAAACACTCACCCCCAGTCAACTGATCTGGGTTTAATCCATCATCATTCTTTAGCTCACTCCACCACCCCAGTTCAGACATGGCCATATGCAAATCAGTCTGACCCTGTGCCTCATGGGAACAGTCCAGCCCGAACTGCCAAGCCATGTCCTCCCTGGACCGGAAACAAGCATCCTGGGACCGGTTTCTGGCTATTCAGCCGTCATCAGCAGGGCTAGCTTGAATCCAGTGGCAAAGTGAGCAAGGGACCCACGTCTGGGCATACCCTGCCAACTTAGAGCGAACAAAGCGATACCAAAGGGGATGATGGACGGAGCGCTTGAGCTAATCAAACACTCACCCCAGTCAACTGATCTGGGTTTAATCCATCATCATTCTTTAGCTCACTCCACCACCCCAGTTCAGACATGGCCATATGCAAATCAGTCTGACCCTGTGCCTCATGGGAACAGTCCAGCCCGAACTGCCAAGCCATGTCTTCCCTGGACCGGAAACAAGCATCCTGGGACCGGTTTCTGGCTATTCAGCCGTCATCAGCCAGGCTAGCTTGAATCCAGTGGCAAAGTGAGCAAGGGACCCACGTCTGGGCATACCCTGCCAAACTTAGGGCTAACAAAGCGATACCAAAGGGGATGATGGACGGAGCGCTTGAGCTAATCAAACACTCACCCCCAGTCAACTGATCTGGGTTTAATCCATCATCATTCTTTAGCTCACTCCACCACCCCAGTTCAGACATGGCCATATGCAAATCAGTCTGACCCTGTGCCTCATGGGAACAGTCCAGCCCGAACTGCCAAGCCATGTCTTCCCTGGACCGGAAACAAGCATCCTGGGACCGGTTTCTGGCTATTCAGCCATCATCAGCCAGGCTAGCTTGAATCCAGTGGCAAAGTGAGCAAGGGACCCACGTCTGGGCATACCCTGCCAACTTAGGGCGAACAAAGCGATACCAAAGGGGTGATGGACGGAGCGCTTGAGCTAATCAAACACTCACCCCCAGTCAACTGATCTGGGTTTAATCCATCATCATTCTTTAGCTCACTCCACCACCCCAGTTCAGACATGGCCATATGCAAATCAGTCTGACCCTGTGCCTCATGGGAACAGTCCAGCCCGAACTGCCAAGCCATGTCTTCCCTGGACCGGAAACAAGCATCCTGGGACCGGTTTCTGGCTATTCAGCCGTCATCAGCCAGGCTAGCTTGAATCCAGTGGCAAAGTGAGCAAGGGACCCACGTCTGGGCATACCCTGCCAACTTAGGGCAAACAAAGCGATACCAAAGGGGATGATGGACGGAGCGCTTGAGCTAATCAAACACTCACCCCCAGTCAACTGATCTGGGTTTAATCCATCATCATTCTTTAGCTCACTCCACCACCCCAGTTCAGACATGGCCATATGCAAATCAGTCTGACCCAGTGCCTCATGGGAACAGTCCAGCCCGAACTGCCAAGCCATGTCTTCCCTGGACCGGAAACAAGCATCCTGGGACCGGTTTCTGGCTATTCAGCCATCATCAGCCAGGCTAGCTTGAATCCAGTGGCAAAGTGAGCAAGGGACCCACGTCTGGGCATACCCTGCCAACTTAGGGCGAACAAAGCGATACCAAAGGGCAGTTCGGGCTGTCCGTCCATCATCCCCTTTGGTATCGCGTCGTCAAGCTCAGTTTCGGATGCAGCTTGCAATTTGCCTCACTGTTGACTCGTCGATGACCATTTTTTCACCAGAAATCTTTTTAAGTCAGAAGGTAAACTATCCCCGGGATGAACCTTGTCCCTGCATCTCGACTTGACTTTGACCTAATCTAGCACGACCAGATTACAGCAGTTGGCACATTTTGCTTTTTGGTTCTATTTTTAAATTTGAACTTTAAAAATTCCTTCTATGATTCTTCTGATTGTATTTTTGCCATTTATGTTTAATTTATTTATTAAAATGTAAAAATAAAATTCTAAATTGGTTTGGGAATTTTCTTTTGTTGTGTTTTCACTCTATTACTGTTTGAGTGCCACATAAATACTTTGCACATTGTTTCTAAGTTAAGTCTGACTGCTTTTATGACAAGCTACCAGAGGGGTAAGCACAGGTTTATTTAATGATTTTTGTGGCTCACGGTCGCAAGGATTGTGATTTTTATTTGAGGTGGGTTTTCTTTCCCATCAACTAATACTCTAAGGGCCCGATTCACAGAACTAACTTAAGACAAAATCCTAAACTTACTACCATTTTGGTATTCACAGAAGGCACTTACTCATTTTGGTATTCACAGAAGGCATTACTTACTCATTTTGAGTAACTTACTCATTTTGAGTAACTTACTCATTTTGAGTAACTTACTCATTTTGTGTAACTTACTCATTTTGGTATTCACAGAAGGCACTTACTCATTGATGAGTACGTGCCTTCTGTGAATACCAAAATGAGTAAGTTACACAAAATGAGTAAGTTACTCAAAATGAGTGAATTAATCATTTTGGTATTCACAGAAGGCACTTACTCATTTATGAGTAAGTGCCTTCTGTGAATACCAAAATGAGTAAGTTACACAAAATGAGTAAGTTACACAAAATGAGTAAGTTACTCAAAAAGTAAGTGCCTTCTGTGAATACCAAAATGAGTAAGTGCCTTCTGTGAATACCAAAATGGTAGTAAGATTAGGATTTTGTCTTAAGTTAGTTCTGTGAATCGGGCCCTAATTTCTTACATTGGCAAAAGTGTCAGGGGATGATGTATTGTTTGTCTGGCTGAAATGTATTCAGCCGTTGTGGCAGAGCGTCTAGGGCTGACACATATCTGTTTGTTTTTGTAGGGTTTACCAGGACATGACCCTTCTATACAATGTTGCATAGCATGCAGTTGTACTGTACGCCAAGGTCAACACCTTCGTAAGTATGTTCAGTGGCATCATGTATGAGTTCGGTGTTGATCCCCATCATGCTGGAGGACATACTTAAAAGTTTCTTCTTTGCATTTGTCAACCCCCCAACAATTCCATTTTTTATATGCTTATAAACTCGTTATTTTTCTTTCTACAATTTCAGAGAAGTGCGATATTTGTAATAAAAACCATAAATCGGGACCTCAGTCACAGAATAATCTAAAATAACAAACAAAGACTGACAGCACACAGTCTTGACCGTAGCATCGCATTTGACAGAGTGTGCACAGAAACACTGTGATGATTGATTGAAAGCAGGAAAATGAACACAGATGTCCTGGAACTCAAACAAGCAATTGGTGATAGGTCCTCGTTTATTGTCAAACAGAGAGCGAAATAACTTAGGGATTATTATTGCATTCTGGCAGTTAGTTTAATTCATCCTTATGTGGCAAATCTCAGTTAAACCAAGCAATTCAAATGCGTATTCGAGTTTTGAATAAACTTTCGTACTGCAATCTAATGTGTGTGGGTGATGCAATCATGCTGGGCAGGGCATGCGAACTCAGCACAGCAGAACGCCTTTTTAGGTTGAGCGTAAGCATACCTCTTGTATACTTTAGTATACATATATCTCTGTGGTCCAAATGCCATTCCTTGCTTTTCATTTGTTTGTTTCAATGTCCTTTAAAAATCCTTGCTTACTTGTGGCCAGTCCTGCCTCTTTGTCCCTCCTTTTTCCTCCAAGGAGCAGGGACTTAGTACAATATCATTACGCTTTATTCTGTTGATCTGCTTGTGGGGGGACTATTAGATGTTTTCAACCTCGTGTTACACTGTGGCTGCTCAGACCCATAGCTGCTTACATTTTATTGCAGCATTAAACCTCTCAGTTCCTTCAATGTGGCTGGCATTCTTTTGTATTCTTCCCGAAGACAGCTCCCAGGCTGGCTTGGAATGCAAGCAATTAATTATTGTGGTTTTAAGTCTAAGTCTGCCTCCTTTAATTTCCTCCAGAAACAGGCACAAAAACACTGCAACAGCATGCCATCTAGCTACTGCAGCTCTAAATCATGTAAAAAAGTTAAACCACTACTTAAAAACAGCCATTGTTTCAGTTCCATTAAATCAATGCTTCAAATGATACTTTAATATGCATGCTGCTTGTGTTCTTTCCTCCCCTCCAGGACCTGTGCTTGGCTGCTGGCTGAGGGGTCGGAAGTCTCTGCTCTTGGTTTAGCGCTGAGGCCAAAATGTTTCTTTCTGGAAGAATGTCCCCTGTAAATGTGCATTTGAATGTAGTACATTAAAAAAAAGCAGAACAAGAACACAGGGCCGGCACAAGGGTGGTGCCATCCCACTGGATACTGACTTCAGAGCAGAGGGGCCCTGTTTCCAAGTTTATTTTGCTTTTGAAGGCACTCGCTGACACATTCCTGGCCTCAAGCAATTCCAGAGAATAAAAATGTCAAGATAACTCCAATGATTAATGTTCTTGCTGGAGAGATGGAGTTGTCCAGAAGAAGAAGTTTTGACTCATTGCAAGGTAGCAGGGTGTTAATATGCCGGCTGCAAAGAAAGTGTACCATGCAGAACACAAAGTGCATAACGTAGGTCAGTGGGTTACTGCTTTTCTGTTACTTGCAGCTTATAAGTTAAAATCCTAACATAGAACAGTGAATTTATAACTGTCATCAAAGAACTGCATGCACTACAAAGTATAGATTTGAGCAGATATTAATGTTGCAAAAAGGGTTTGTCTGGGTAGATATCGGTTCTGTTTATTTAAGAGAACCCCCAACTATGGTGTTCTGTTTTCAATTCTGAGTTTGGGCTTCTGGGGCCCAAGCACTCTTTAGCAATGCTGCCTACCATTATGCATGACTTGTGACTCCTACACCCTGTATTCCTCTGTCTTATGCAACATTTCCTTTACGCTAATTTATACACGTATGATTCATTGTCTGTGTGTAATTTGTGTGATGCAAAGTGCTTTGACACCGTACACTGGTATGAGTGGCGCTTTATAACTAATTAAATGCATCTGAACGTTAGTGGTTATGGAGCCTTAAGGGACACTGTTAAAGGGTGGTGGTGATGAAGGCATCCGCAACACTCAGCCTTACCTCAAAAGCACCTCAGCATCAGCGCAGCACCACCTCCTCATCAGTGCAACACCACCAGTGCAGCACCAACTCAGCATCAGCGCAGTACCAGATCAGCACCAGCGCAGCACCACCTTAACATCAGCACTGCACCATTTTAGCTTTAGCACAGCACTATCTCAGCATCAGTGCACCACCACCAACGCAGCCCTACCTCAGCAGCAACTCAGCACCAACGCAGCACCACTTTAGCATCAGCGCACCACCACCTCAGCACAGCACCAACTCAACACCACTCAGCACCAGCTGAGCACCAGCTGAGCACCACCTCAGAACCAGTGCACCACCACCACCTCAGCATCACACAGCATTACCAAAGCATCACTCAGCACCACCTCAGCATCAGCACAGCACCACCTCCTCATCAGTGAGCCACCACCAGTGCAGCACCAACTCAGCATCAGTGCAGCACCACCTCAGCATCAGTGCAGCACCAGTGTAGCACCATCTTCGCATTAGGACAGCACCACCTGAACACCACCACCTCAGCATAAGCACAGCCCCATCTCAGCATCAGCACAGCTCTACCTCATCAGTGCTACACCACCTGAGCACCAGTGCAGCAGCACCACCTCAGCATGACTCAGGTCCATCTCAGCATGACTCAGCACCAGCACCGCATCACCTCAGCATTAGCACAGCACCACCTCTGCATCAGTGCACAACCACCAGCACATCACCACCTCAGCACCAAAGCAGCCCCACCTCAGCAGCAACTCAGCACCAATACCGTACCACTTCAACATCAGCGCAGCATCACCTTAGCACAGCACCAACTCAACATCACTCAGCACCACCTGAGCACCAGTGCAGCACCACCACCTTAGCATGAACCAGCACCTCAGCATCACTCAGCACGACCTCATCATCACCTCATCATCACCTCCTCATCAGTTCACCACCAACTCAGCATCAGCGCAGAACCAATACAGCACAAGATAAACATCAGCACAGCAGCATTACCGCATCAGTGCACCACCACCAACACAGCACCACCTCAGCATCAGCAGAGCATCACCTCAACCCAGCGCAAACTCAGCATCACTTCAGCACTAGTGCAGCACCACCACCTCAGCATAACTCAGTGCCACACCGTCACTCAGTGCCTCCTCTGCATCACTCAGCACCACCTCTGCATCAGTCAGCACCCCCTCAGCATCACTCAGCACCACCTCAGTTCCATACCACACAATTCATCTCCACACATTTCAAGTCCACACTACATAATTTAACACCAAATCACATAATACAACTCAACAACACAATTACACAACACATCACAATACATCCAATCCACACCACACAATTCCACATCGTGCCACAAAATTCAACAGCACAACACATAATTAAACGGAACTACTTACCACTCCACAACACACAATCCCACTCCACATAATGCCACTACACTGAGTGCCACATAATTGCTAACCATATATTTCCACAGCACACCATGCCACATAATGCCCCTTCACAAATCCACTCCACACCACACAATTCCACAGCTGACTAATCCAATCGAACCCATATAGTTCCACTACACACCCCATACATACACTCCATAACACATAAGACGAATACATTGCCATTTACAATGCCAATCGCTCCAACTCAAACAAATGCGAGACCGATTGCATTTCCAATGCTTGTTAATTATACTTGGAAAGGGTTTTCTACTTTAAAACCTATTAAAACAAGGATTGAAAAAGCCAAAATATGAATTCGGATACCAAATTGGGTGTTAAATATTGTTTACAAACCTATCGTCCTTTTGGAGTAATAGGAAATCTACATCCAAGAGGACAACACTTTTTTTAAATGACATTTAGGAGGCTATATTTGTGTCAGACAATATTTGTTAACAATATATTCTGAAAGGTAACCAATAATTAAGTCTTATTTTTGGTGTTTGTGTTATTTGTTTTATTAGCTGTTTGTTATTATGTAATGTTTTGATGCAATAACAAAAATCACAGAGGCACTCCTAAACATGCAGACAATACCCAGACACACAAGTGCACGCACACAAACACACACATGCAGCCAAACAACATACGTATGGGTAAATGCATAAACAGGAGGATAGCGGTTGATGTCAGATCCTGTCTTGGTGGCCAGTGGCAAGGAGGGGCTACTGGGCAACAGCCATGAGGGCTGGCGTCATTTTGCCTCCGATGTCCTGGCGTCCATCTTACTATGACTCTGCAAAGTGGCTAAGTATAACCCCTTCAGCATGTGACTCTCAATGGTAATACTAGCGAGCAGTCACAATCATCTCAGAGAGGCTAGTGACAGATACAGCAGGGTCAGTACTCAACATACACACAACAGTTTAAAGTATGGGATTGTCCAGCCCAATGCTTATCTTTATAAAAGAGAAGTGCTTTAATATATGATATACTTTCAGGTACTTAGAGTCTCTGGTGCAGGACTACTGCCTCCTGGCGAGGATGCCCCTTCAGCCCCCTTCCACCTCCAGTTGTCTAAGGTACACCTGTGTAGGCTTCAGCACAGGTGCAGCACTCCCACCTTTGATCTTGTAGGTAGTAGGAGGCACTCAGTCTCTTGATTTTTGTCTTACCCTCAGTTCTAGTCTGTGATAGGCATCACTCTAGCCTTCTGTTCTTCAGTCCTGGTCCTCCTATTGTTCTGGAAGACACACTGGCTGCAGGTGTGTAAAGCGGCTGCTCTACTACTTTTGAGCAGATGCGGGCCATGCAGTAGAGTCTGGAGGAAGGAGCAGGTGTGCGTCTGCCTTCAGTTGGCAGCCCTCTTCCAGACTCACGGCTTCAGTAAGGGATTGGTCTGCAGGTCAATGAAGGATCTCTTTACTCCAGGACTGGGTGAGTTATCAGTTCAGCAGCTTGGTCCTCCCTTGCTCAAGGTGGCAATGCAGGCTGCTTCTGGTTGCAGGTCTGGTGACAGCAGCTGAGTTGCTTAAAGGAACTTTAGTGCAGCAGTGGTGGTTTGGTCTGATCAGGCACCATTCTTGTCAGCTGCAGGACAGCCGCAAAACATAGTCCAGATGAAAACAGGCTGTGCATATGCTATGCGCCTAGCCATGATAAATATATACACAAACCTTGCCTGCCAAGCAGAACGTGAACAGTGGATGGATACCTTGCTGCAGCCCATTAAACTATTGGAGCGAGAATATAGAGACCCGACCTTCCACAAACATTTTGCAGAAGCGGCCTCTCGCGCTGCATGTAACATTGAACTCCAGTGGTCTCCCCTGCAGCAACTATATTAAATAATGCAAGATTCAGGCTTCCTGTGATCAGGACCAATTAAATTTCTACTGAGTTGAGATACAACTCATGTACAGAGGGAAGGAAGATATCGTTTATGGGAAGATTGTTTTAATGTGGCGCATGATGAAGCTGAACATAAGAGATAAACATATCATTCTAGTAGGACACTGGCCCAGCTGTGAAATAAAAGTGAATACTTAAAACCACAGTAACCGACCTATCTCAGGAGACTGCAAATACAGATGGCTTAGTACTGATGAGACCCTTGGGAATAATAGGGGGTTGAAAGATTGAGCTACCACTGGGGTGGTCTTAATCTGGAGAACTGAAAAAGATATCCTAGAGGAAACTGGTTGTACAACCCTTAATGTCCTTGTGATTTATGGTCATATGTAAATATATGGGTACCACTATGCGCACTGTGCTGTCTGCACTTTGATGATTTATCTGTAATATCCTATGACTACAACAAGCATTGGTATAAAAATAGTTTGTTGACCTATTGACTGCTGAACTTTTCACAAAGTATTTATTTACAGGCACAATCACTGTGTGACATCATGCCTGCTTCTGCTTAGAACCTTATCTAGGGTTCTGTGTGGAATTTTCCTATGCTGTGTTCTTAATGTGACAGTTAGACGCCTGCTGTTGATGGCTGAGGTGATTAAACCGAACCTATCCTCTTACTTGGTGTTGTACCATTATTTATTAATGTGGTAGACACCACATTAATTTGGCGACGAGCTTGGTACTCACCTCAACATCCAGCGAAGACTGCCTGTCATCTTCATCGTCCTCCCACGAGAATGTCGTGATTTTGCCTCCTCCAGCGGCAGAACTTGAAGAAGACGAGAAGGAGCGTGTTCTCTTCTCCAGCGGCTGTGAGCGGGATTTACGATCCTCAAGGAAATAGCTGGTGAGGAGGTCGGCGGGTGCAGTGAGAGGTGAAACGCATTTGCGTTCCACCGGCATCGTGGATCACAGGCCTAAAGGAGTGTTGGAACGCATCAGCGTACATCGTATTGTGGGGTGTTCGGTGTGCCTATGTGCGACGTCACGCACGGGCGCCATTTTGCCTCATTGGGATAAGTTTGAGGTGTGTTTTCCAGCAGCTTCTTGACGTGCGTCGTCACGCACGGTGGCCATTTTGAGTCTTTGGGAAGGATTTAACAAGGAAAGGTTGTCATCGTGATCAGTTTCGTCTCAGCATTTTGTGGAAGATTACCGGCAGTTTGCAAGTCCTCATGTAAGTTTCGTGACTGTCTT
The DNA here is from genome assembly GCA_963921515.1 of Calotriton arnoldi. NCBI lineage: Eukaryota > Metazoa > Chordata > Amphibia > Caudata > Salamandridae > Calotriton > Calotriton arnoldi. The sequence goes on from CAWUFW010003114.1 coordinate 1,778,104, forward strand.
TCTATCGCGCTGTGGACTGCAAAATAATTAGCAGAGTTCAACGGTGAGTGTCATCGTCGGAATTTTGAGAGATATTTTAGCGTTTAACGGAGCATCATCTCTACTTTGTTTTTGGACATTGTTGGTGACTGGCACACCTCCGGGTAGCTTCTGATTTAATTGTGCCTCTGGAAAAGTACAAAGGAGTTTGGCACATCCTGAAGAGATTGACTAGTACATTTTTAATTGGTCGACAAGTGAACATTTTAAAAGAAAGCCTGTGAGATCCGACACTTGTTCTATGTAATTTGAAGTTAATATTCATTATATAAAGGAATTCAGCATGTTGTGGTAACCTTTAGTGTACAGGTTGAAAAGAAAAAAAAATCTGAGCTACAGGTACTCACTATTGTGTTACAAAAGTGTTACTTTGGACAATTTTACTGGGTGTGATATTTTAAGGTTAGTATATTACTGTACGTTAAATTAACCTTTACTTAAGTTGTTGTAGTACTGATACAGGATGCAGAACGTAACCCAGCCACCATTTTTCTTGCAAAGTCCAGGAGAACCGACCATAAAGTGGCAAAAGTGGAAGAAGATCTTTGTGAATTATGCGAGAGTTTGTGGGACGAACTTAAGTGCAGAACAGAAACTTTCTTTGCTGTTACATTGTCTAGGGGGAGAGGGACAGGAGGTTCTTGAGCATTTGCCTGAACTCAGTGCTGCTGACCAGAGAGCACTAAATGAGTATGAGATTTGCATTCTACAGTTAGATCGACATTATCTTCCTCGACTAAGCACTATAATGTAGAGATATCATTTTGGGTTACGTGAGCAGAAGAGGAGGAGTATGTCTCTGCTTTAAGAAAGCTTTCTTCTACATGCAAGTTTGGAGGTGCTGTGGAGGAAAAGATTAGAGACCAGTTTGTTTTGAAATGTGCTCATGACAAAATTAGAGAGGAATTGTTGTTGAAAGATGAGCCACCCTTAGATGAAGTTCTGGCAATTGCTAAACGTGTGGAACACATGATGAAATGTGTAGAAGAGTTGAGTACTGTAAAGAACAAATCTAATGCTTTGAGTACTAATGTTGAAGATAGTGTGTGTCTGGTTAAAGGGAAAACATCTGTTGACAGTGACAAGGATAAATCTTGTAGTGTTGCAGAGGGTTTCTCTTCACTGGACAATAGATCTATCTGTTACAGGTGTGGCAGAACAGTTCATCGAGCTAATGCTTCATTCTGTCCAGCTCTTCGGGTCAATTGCAGTGCCTGTGGTAGGAAGGGTCACTTTGCTAAATGTTGTAATAGCAAGGTGAAAAGGAGGGAACAACCTCATGTTAGAGATCAACCACAGATAAAAGAAATTATGTATCAGGTTGATGAGCAAAATGCTAAACATCCCTCTCATGTGGCCTCTATTGAAGGTGTTGAGCTTGAATTTAAGTTCGATTCTTGCTCACATCTCACCATGATTAACAAGGACATTTTTGAACAACACTTTAGGGACAAAGTCACACTCATGAAAAATGATGTCTCACCCGTTGGTTATGGGGGATTACCCATAAAAATGATTGGTTATTTTTTAGTTTGTATTGAACTGAGTGGACGTCTGACTGATGGGAAAATTTATGTGGCCAAGCGAGGGGACGCATTACTTGGGTGGCCTCATCAACGTTTGCTTGGGGTTCTTCTCAACCCTAATGCTGTGCCACAAGTCCAAGTTCAAGTGGTTGATGATTTTGTTGCTGTTTTGGCTGAACGTTTTGCTGATGTTTTTGATGAGAAACTAGGGTGTCTGAAGGGGTACAAACATCACATTAACTTGAGAGAAGGTGCTGTGCCTGTTGTGGCTAAGGTCAGGAGAGTTCCTTTGAATGAACAAGCAGGTGTTCAGAAAGAGATTGAGCGTTTGGTCGACTTGGGAGTCATCGAGCCTGCGGAAGCAACGGAGTGGTTGGCTCCCATAGTCGTTGCTACGAAGGCCAGTGGCGAGTTACGCCTCTGCATTGATTTACGCACACTCAACAAAGAGGTAGTTGTGGATAGATTTCCCCTGCCCAACATCGACGAGCTGGTTAGCACTTTGGTACGTGCTAAGTTCTTCACCATCCTAGGTCTTGCGTCGGCGTTTCATCAAGTGGAGTTAGACAAACCCTCACAGGACTTGACAGCCTTTGTGACGCCTATGGGAAGCTTTAAATTCTGTAGGATGCCATTTGGGCTTGTCTCCGCAGCGTCTGTTTTTCAACGGATTATGTCTAATGTACTTAAGGGGCTTTCAGGCGTGAGGTATTATCAAGATGATTTGTTGATTTTCGGGAGCACTAAAGCAGAACATTTCTCTAGAGTTTGTGCAGTTTTTGAACGTTTGAGAAAAGCTGGTTTGACTCTCAAAAAAGAAAAATGCAAGTTTGCTGTGGAGGAAGTGAATTATTTAGGACATTGCATCTCTGGGCAGGGTGTCTTTCCTAAGAAAGAGCTTGTAGAATCTATTGTGAAGATAAGTGAGCCAACTAATAAGGAGGAGTTGCTGTCTTTTCTAGGCATGGTAGAGTTTTACTGTAAGTTCATTCATGGGTATTCTGACAAGACACAAAGTCTTAGGAGACTTACTGCTAAGAGTGTGGTTTTTGATTCGAGTTCTGAGTGTGCCAGAGAGTTTGTCGCTATTAAGGAAGAATTAACTAAAGCGCCCTCTTTGCAAGCTTTTGTGCTTGGTGATGAGACCCTCATTTTGACTGATGTGAGTGCAAAGGGCTTGGGGGCTGTGTTGCTGCAAAAGAACTGTGGTGTAGAACGATTGATAGTTTGTGCGTCCAGGTGTGTGAGAGGTTCTGAACTTAACTATTCAGTAATAGAGAAGGAGGCTTTAGCTATATTTTGGGCTCTTAGGAAGTTCAGAAATTTGATTTGGGGTACTAAGGTGAAGATTCTGTCAGACCATAAACCCCTGAAAGAAGTATTTTCGAAAATGGGTTTGGATTCCATTTCTTCGAGAATCAAGAAGTGGTTCATTTCTCTTCAGGAGTTTGATTTTGATGTGGACTATATTCCAAGGATTATCAACAAATCTGCAGATTGTCTTTCTAGGTTGGTTGATGTCAAAGCAAGTGACATGGACGATGTGAGTCTGGTTGATGATGTGGTTAATGTTTGTGAAGTCACTTTGGGTGTTGTGGAGGAGTCTGAGTGGAAAACTGAAATTGGGACTGATAAAGAAGTCTCAAAAGTTATGGAGTTGCTCTTGTTGGGTAAGGACAAACTTTTAGAGAAACCATGGTCTTTGGTTTGTGAGGAATTGTCAGTGGTGGATGGTGTACTCGTTAGAGGTACCAAACTTGTTCCGCCGTTGGGAGTGCGCAAGAAGCTTCTATGTCTTGCACACTCAGGTCATCTTGGCATTGTTAAGACTAAAGAGTATTTGAGATTGCAATTCTGGTGGCCAGGGATGGACAAAGAGATTGAGCAGATGGTGCGTGATTGTATGGAGTCTTGTTCTAGTGACAAAATTCTTAAAACCAAGCAGATGCCAATGGTCTGCCGGAAGTTACCTGATCATCCATGGGATGAGTTAGCCATTGACATTGTTGGACCTTTGCATGGAGTGTGAGATACTCCTTATTTGATTGTTGTTCTGGATCTGTATTCCAGATGGATTAAAGTGAGTTCAGTCAGAGATATCTCATCTGCTAATGTCATTAAGTTCCTAGACGAGGTATTCAAGAGGGAAAGCTTTCCCAATAGCATTCTCTCTGATAATGGTCCTCAGTTTTGTTCATCTGAATTCCAGTCCTACTTGAGAAATTGTGGGATTAGTCATAAACGAAGTTCAGTTTACCATCCAGAAACCAATGGTGCTGTGGAAAGAGTCAACAAGACTCTCAAAGAGAGCATACAACTGGCCAGGGCAAGTAATTTGAACTGGAAAGTTGTTCTGCAAGACAGAATTACTGCTTATAGCATGTCTCCCCACACGTCCACAGGAAGATCTCCCTTTGAATTATTCAAGGGGAGAGCTCCAAATTCTAAGCTATGTCCTGGGTGGATGAGTCTTAACAAAGGCATGAAAGACAATCGGTTAGGTGAGTGGAGACGGAGAGAGTATGATAAGCAGTTGTCAAGAAAAGTGTATTTTGATGATAAAAAATGTGTTCAAACCAGTGATGTGAATGTGGGTGACCAGGTGAAAATTAGAGCACCTGTTGGGTGTCAACCCTGGTCTAAGTTTTCTAAAGTAAGAAAAGTTGTTAAGATTTTTAAAAATGCTGTGAAAACGGAAGATGGTAGGATTTGGAACAAGAGCCGTGTAGTCTTGGTTGATTCCAAGAATAAATCTGATGTTAGTCCTTCGGGTTGTACCCATACAGATTCCTCAACTAATTATGCTGATTCCTCTCTGACACGGTCTCGTTCTTTCTCCTCTGATGTGAGAGAGAGGAGTCGGAGAGTGTGCAAATTACCATCGTTTTTGAAGGACTATGTTTGCTGAGTTTTTCATTTCAGTATCTTCTATGTCTTCTGATTTTGTGATTTTTTATCGTTTGTTATCTACATATAGTATGTTTACCTTCTTCATATTTTGTTATGTTTTCTTTTGGTTGTAAAGAGGGAAGATGTGTGACATCATGCCTGCTTCTGCTTAGAACCTTATCTAGGTTTCTGTGTGGAATTTTCCTATGCTGTGTTCTTAATGTGACAGTTAGACGACTGCTGTTGATGGCTGAGGAGATTAAACCGAACCTATCCTCTTACTTGGTGTTGTACCATTATTTATTAATGTGGTAGACACCACACACTGCATGTGAACTTTTGAATGAATCACACAGCATATTTGTTTATGTATTTATCAGGAGTAGTACCCCAGTCCTAGTTGGGTTTAAGGGGTTGCTTCATGTTTATAAGTATCTGTGGTTGGCTTGCCATGGTAGAAGTTTATTCTGGCACACTTGGGACAAGTGCCAAGGCTCCGAAAACAAAGTCAATTTGGCCACATGTGGCGAGTTCCCTAATTTAGCAATAGTGTCTTCTTCAGCAGTGCAGACCACTCTGGCACTGCTGGAGAAAGTGTCACTGTTGTAACAACAGGATCGTCAGGGCAATTCTCTCGGGCGCAGGTCGTCAGGGTTGCAAATTCTCAAATAAAGTACTATGCATTGCAAATATTTAGTGCATTCAGTCCTCAACACAAAGCTAGTACAGTTTGTGGCACTATTAGCCAAACGAAACGAGCCACTACAAATATCATTAACCTAGCTTCTATCTCATTCCTAAGTTGCTGTCTTTCTCACACCCACCTTAGCTTCACTGGGAGCAGAGGACATGCTCTAATCCATCACTACTGGCAGTTGACAACGCTCACACGCCTTGCATTTAGTGCACCCTTACCAGTGGCGGCTCCTCCGCTAAGGCGGAGGAGCATCGCCCCACTGCCTTCATGCAACAAAAGAAAGGAAAAAATAAAATGATAATAACTAACGTCATTATCATTTTATTTTGTCCTCCTGCTGCGGCAGCTGGCATGAGGGGACGGGGCTGAAGAGCAGGGGAGGAAGGTACAACCCTCCTAAGTGCGCAATGACTGTTTGGTGGGCCCTCTCCGGCCACCCAAACCAGTCATGCGCACTTTCCCCCTTCTCCATGCAAGCTGCATTACAGCCTGCATGGAGAACATGCCCACCCCTACAGCCCATGGCTGAGCGCCGTGTCACGGAGCTCAGACCATTCACAACGCTACATTGCAGCGTTGTGATTGGCTGCAGGGAGCGTGGGAGCCCTGGCGCATCCTGGTTCCTGCTTCTCCAAAGAAGGAAGCAGACGCATAAGAGGCGGCGGTGGCCAGCCTGCCAAGAGATACATGACTTAAAAATGTTTCTTTTTACCCGATTACCCCCTCTCTCCCCAAAACACCCCGAACCCACCACCCGCCCTACTGCGGGTGGGAGGTAGCAGCCGCGACTGGCCCTCACACAAATGGCAAGAGGGCACAGCTCTATGCTGCACCGTGAGAGGATTGAGAAAAGTATCTCTGCAACTCATTCAGGGTACTCGCCAAATGAGAGCTTAGACAATAGAGCTTTCTTGGCAGTAGCCGACCTGCATCTCCTGCACTATACTCCACAATATGCAGTCAAAAGAACAACACCAGTGGGCCAATTCACATAGGCATTTATGGGTATGTGAAGTAGTAGTACTAGTGCAGGAGTACTACTTCATATACTCATAAATGCCTTTGTAAATTGACTCTAAAATATGAATTTTCCCAGAATATTCATGTGGATTTAGTATAAATAGAAAAGACTGTGCTTTGTTTGAACTTTTGCTAATAGAGAGTTGGACACTTAGGGCCAATTCACAAAGACTTTTAAGAGTTTGTGAAGTAGTACTCCTACAGTACTACTTCATATACTCAAAAATGCCTTTGTGAATGTGTCCCAATTTTTATATGTGTTCGGTACTCATCACCAAGTCAGCATCATACATGATACTCAGCAAATGGAAGAAAAATATACAAACACTACCACATCCAATAAGTCTCAACCGCAAAGGGCCAGGATATTAGCATTGTGAAAGCTTTTTTTATTGCACCTGACATGTCAAAATGTTCACAAGTGTGTCAAAATGCATGCAAACGCATTACATCTTCAGAGAAGCTGCAGAAACAAAATGTGGTAAGACATGCACCAGTTTAAAGAGGCTCACTGTGCTAAATAGAAAATAACCACCATTAAAAGCTTATTTTGTTGCATTTCAGCCACTGTTCCTAGTGCCAAATTATCAGTTCTCTGTGGGTGTTCTGCCAGAATATAGTTTCAAAAATAACATGAGACTCAAATAACATGTCAAAAATATTGTGATGTTAAAATATCGCAGGAGACAATATAGAAAGTCTTCTGTAACTTGTTTTAAATATAGTTGTGCATAATATTGTTTCTTGAATATGTAGATGAGTTTTTTTAGTTTTTGTGTTATATGTTGTTATTAATTTAATTTTAAGTATTTTGTCATTATTTTTAATCTATTTTTTTGGTAAAAGATTTTAGGGATTATTTTTATTTTATGTCAATTTTCTTGGCGGTTGTTGGGTTTTTAGGGAAATAGGGTGGAAGGTTTTTTATTTTTATAAATTGTTTATAATTTTTTATGCTTTAATTTTTTAATTAAATAATTATTTGTGTGACTTCTTTTAGTTATTTTATAGATAATTTAAAGAAAGTCACTCATAGTGTTTTTATTTGTTATTTGTTTACTTAGCTGATTGTGTCAATTATTATTTTTAATAACTTGGATATTAATTCATTATATTATATTTAAGGTTTTTTGTACAATAATTAATTTTATAGTGTTATTATTTTTTTAATGATGTGAAAATTATTTTTTTGTGTCTGTTTTAATTTTAGGGTAATAGGTCAGTAAGTATTTTAAATCTATTTTTTTGCTTTTTATGGTGATACATTTTTTTTATATGATTTTATGTTTTTAGTTTCCAATAATTTATAGAAAGTATACAATGTCAAACATATTTTTACATGTTTATGGAAATATATTTTATGTTTATTATTTTATATATAATTGGAATTTATTTTGAATTAGTATAGGAACTTGTACACTTTCCCTACTGTGGGAGTAATGCATTTGACTCCTACATGTCTCTCAATTTATTCAAATTTTGTAAAATTCTTTTAATAGATATTTTTGCTTTAATTTTAAAAGTTATTTTCATGTAAATTATTTTTCAATATTCTTTTTTTGTAGTAATATTGTGTATTTTTTATTTTACTGTTGTTATTGTATCATTTTCATTTTCTAATATTAAGGGGCCGATTCCGATTCAGGCCGGAAAACGTACCGACCGACTCGGTACGGGAATGTAGTCCGACCGACACATACTGCCGCTGTTCGATCCGCGTAGTACGATGCTATGTATGTAAATTACGACCGACTAGTACGGAACACAAGCCGAACGACCGAACCGCATGGAAACCAGCTATTCGGCCGGAAAATGTACGCGAATCGAACCGACCGACACGCACCAGGAATGAACCCGACAGATACGTACCCGCGAACTCCGACCCGCGCAGTACGATGCAATGCGTGTAAAACCAGACCGACTCGCACGGAGCTCAAGCCGTACGACCGGCACGCATAGAAAACAGGGAGCCGAAGCAACCGAATACTCCGCGACCGACGCGTACGCCGCACATGAAACCCAGCAGAAAGACAGCATGAAAGACTCGGAGAAGCTCGCACGAGCCAACTGCAGCGTCCTACTCGGTCAGAAGAACGTCTCCTACATGCCCAAAAAATACAAAGGAAAAAATACAAAAAAAAAGGACCAAACAAGCAATGACAAAGTCAATAAATACTGGGGGAAAAAAACATGGAACAAAGACACACCCACAACTCCACCCATATAAAGGCCACAAATCCCTACCATGATCCTTTGCAAATTCAACTGACCTGCCAGCACAGAACACCATCACACAGCAACCACAGACACACTCACAACTCATCCATCACACAAGCCACACACCATTATCACCTCCCTAATAGCACCCTCACATACACCCAGCAAAACTGACACTCACCCACCCTCACTTGCACACTCACACACACATCAATCCCCACCACCACCAATGTTCCCTCTAATTTTTTTCCTCTGTGTGCGGCAGTGTAAGGTCTCTGTGCCCTGCAGCCAAGGCTATGTGCGCCAGGAACCAGACCGTGTGTGTGGCTGAGGCGTCTAAAGAAAGGGGCGCGGCCAACATTAAAGTGAAAGTGCCTATGGGGTGCTTTTACACAAAGTGTAATAAAAAGAAAGAAAGAAAGAAAGATTTGTAGCGTGGCTGCTAGAGTGAAAGTGGTCACGCTGCGAATTAAATAAATAAATAAGCGCAGAGGCTATAGTCAAAGCGGACCGTGCTGGAAATGAAAAAATACATGAGTAAATGACATGATATAAAAGGTGGCGGAGTGCTGCAACGTCGTGGGTGGAATAGGGAAGATCATTAAAGAAAACAGTGCTCACCCACTAGATAAAGCAGACCGTGTAAGAACACAAGTAAAAAGTCCAGTCCTCATGGGAGGTTACAAATGTAGACAAGGCGGTACTAAGGAGGGACTACTAAGCCTATTCATGAATAAAAAGCAACCATTTAGAAAGGACAGTAACTGCAGCCAATTGAAAAGATGGACAGGAAATGGACGGAACTTCTATGCCATACCTCAATACAGCATGCCTCGCAGAGCAGCGCATGCGCTGCCCAGGCTCGACCTAAAAACAAACAGGCGCTTGGCCTAAAATGATGTAGCGCTGTGTGAAGAAAATGGGTACATGCGCCAGTTGGGTCCCCAGGGCACTGTATCTATTTTGACCCCCAGGGGCGGTTCCTTTTAAAGAGAGAGGAGGAGCGTCGCCCCGGCTGCTGCAACTCTCCCCCACCCTTTAAACCATACCATTGTTACTACTTTATAATTATCACAGGCCAGTAACTGCAGCCAATTGAAAAGATGGACAGGAAATGGACGGAACTTCTATGCCATACCTCAATACAGCATGACTAAGCTGGAACTTCAAGACAGGTAAGCGCTAATAAAGAAACAGCTGTGCGCTTGCTTTTATTCTGCTCTGAACTTTTCCGAGGAAGGTGGGTGTTGCACTGGGGGGCTGTTGATATCAATGCTCCGAGGTGCGTGATCACTGTGTCTTGTCGCATTAAGCAGTCGACGTTCCCCTGGGGCACGTCCTCACTGAACAGCAGTTAACAAATAATTACGTTTTCCTTTTAATTGACTTCAGTGTTTGCAGTGCGAGTTTCTGTACTTCTACCTTTGGGAATCGTTATTAGTGATTCCCCACCTGACAAAAAATGTTTTCTTCTTTTCTAGCAGCAATCTTTATTCTTGGACATTTAGTTTCTCATTTCCCAGTAAGGGACTCAAAGTCCCAGAATGCAATACACAGGCTGCTCAAAAGCTAGGTATAGATGATGGTGTTAGATCGGGTCACTTGGCCGCTATGCATGTAATATCTCTACACGTTATCAGTCAGAGGCGCTCTAAAATGACTGCTTACCCACCTACCCCTGAGATTAATGCAGCGCTCTTTGTATTACACAGGTGTGACCTTCTTGCAGACTCTGCAGCACATGCTCGCCTAGTGCCCTGCTATGTGTGAGATTTCTTTGCCATGGGAAATTCCCCTTCATCGCCCATCTGCTTGGCAGGCAGCAGGAGGGGGTCCTGTCAAACAGCCTGGCACAGCACTAGGCGTGTGCTCCTGCAAAACTTGAAGACCCTGTCACGTCGAATACTCGAGAACGAACTTGCACAAAACTAAGCTTAGAAAAAACCAGATGAAAAAAACGGGCTATGTTTTACAAAAAGAATTCAGGTTAAACTGTTTACATTAAAGAATTTTCTTTCTACAAAGATGTGCTTTATGATTGGTTGAGCACAGAATTAACTTTTCTTGGTGGTCCAGCTACATCAGTTTAATAAATCTTTTCTTAATCCAAGCATCATTATAACAGATAAGATGTCACCTCACCTGGATCAGACACAGAAACATATAGGCTTTCAAGCTGTTCCACCTGTGGCTGCTATTTCAGCTATTCTAGTGCTACGTGGCAATGGTTTTGGCGCTGCGTGCCAGGGGTCTTGGTCTTGGTGAGCGCCTCTCCATGGATAATTATTGGCATACTCACTTCACCTGCATTTTTCTGCCTGTACATCCATATTTCAGAATTCAGACCTTGGGACTGTGTGGCTGCCTTGCTTGTGTCATGAACGTTGAAAGACCTTTAACGACTCACCACTTTCAAACGTCACCAGCCACCACTGATGACCCCAGGACCTAATTTTCATCATTCGAATTTGACCCAGAGTAAGAGACAGAAACGTGGGAAGGGGCAAGAGAAAAAGGACAAGACAGTGACAAAGGCAAAAACCAGGGACGATAAAGAACCTGCAAGAGTGAGAAAAAGAGACAGAAAGTTTAGGGTGGTGGAAGAAAGAGGCATGAAGTGGAATCAAGACCAGGGAACTTGTAAATTATGTAACTCAAGCATGCAGCAGTGCCAGCGACGGGTTCACAGAAACACTTTGTACCCCTGCACTTACTGTGTTTTTTACAGATTACTTTAGTTTTGATATCAGGGAAATATAGAATGCACTTTTGTTTGTCTAAATGGCTAGAAAGAGTTATACATAGAATTCACTTTAAGCAGATTCAAGGGCTCTGGGAGACACTGCCAAAATGATGTAGGCAAAATATAGTCTTTAAAATGTGATTTAAATAGCCAAAGTGAAGTTTAATAAAGTAGGAGGATCTATGGATGTCTGACTGTTAAAAAACTCGGTGCAATCTAAAACTGTCCCAAGAACCCCCCAGCTGCCCCAAGAGAACAATGCTCACTGCCCTTAAAACACATTCAGGCTGATAGAAATAAGATAAAAAGGCACGAGGGAGCCGCAGAATGAAAGCAATTCAAGATTCCACAAAGAAGAGGGCTGCTGCTGGCTGATTGTGGGGCTTTGTGAAAGTATTCCTGTTAATCGCAGCACCGTCATGCGCTGCAATTAACATAAATATTTCCACAATGGCCCACAATCAACCCGCAGCCTCACTTCATTAAGAAAAGACATGCATCAAGTTCAAAAGCACGACGTGTAAAGCACACGTCGTGCTTTTGGGCTTGCTTCATTTCTTTTCTTAATAGAGGGCTGCTGCGGGCTGATTGTGGGGCTTTGTGAAAGTATTCCTGTTAATCGCAGCACTGTCATGCGCTGCAATTAACATAAATATTTTCACAATGGCCCACAATCATCCCGCAACAGCGCTCCATTAGGAAATTAAATGCAGCAAGTGCAGAAGCCACTTGCTGCTGTATGCGTGCACAGGCCTGTAAAAGGGCAACTTACCTGCCACTCCCGGCTTCGGGAAGGCTCTCGAGGGATGTGCTGTGTGCGCACTTCACACAGAACAGTGCGCGCTCGGGATGCTAAAGGTGCGCGGGCGCGCATGTGCGCACCTTCCTGGGAACACTGACCACCACCCATCACCATGCCCCCAAAGAAGAATCCAAAGTTCCTAGACAGTGAATTGGAATTCCTGGTAGATGAAACCCTCAGAGTAGAGCCACAGTTGTTTGGTACATTGGTCCAACAGTCCCCCATGTCGCAGAAAACCAAGATGTGGGAGAGGATCGTCGACAGGGTGAACGCACAATCACCATGTTTGCGCACAAAGGAAGACATCCAGAACAGGTGGTATGATGTGCACAGGAGGGTCAAGGACCTACTCAAGAAGGAACACGCCTTAAGTCAGCGCACCGGCAGTGGCCCTCCTGCCAAACCAGTATACCTCAGGTCCTGGGAGGAGAAGGTGCGGGCCATCCTACCACCAGAGAGCGTACATGGACTATCAGACATCCCAGAGCCTTGTGAGTACACAACCAATATACCCAATATTGTGTGACAATACACACACATCACTGTCAAGGGGATAGTGAAACCATGCACCATTAGCAAAGCCACAGTAACCAAAAGATAATCATCCCAAGATGTGTATGCTAGTCAGACAAACACAATACCTGCCATCTCATAGTGATATGTAACTGTGTCATGACATGTACAAACCTACCAACAAATAGAGCAAGGCAGTGGCACAAATCTAACCAACAAACACTGTCAGACATTTTGCCACCACTAGAACACCACCTCACAGGGAAGCTGACTGAAAGGAAGGAATTGTGTGTATGCTGGTGAAGTGAGTGTAGCCAATAGCATGATGGGAGTTGTAGTCACAGATATTGGTCACCCTCACAATTGGCCCATCAACACCACTCTGAACCATGCTCACATCACAGGGAGAGGAAAAGAACTGACAAGATGGCTGACACTGGGTACTGCTGTGGGGAGAACAAGCCCCTGCTGGGGGTTGTGCTCAAAACAACAGCAGGACACCACTGCCTGACATCCTGAAAGCCAACTTGCACTCCCTGCAATGGAAGCATGTTCCATGGTGGGATATCTGGCTGGGTGGGAAGGAGGACTGACAGCTTTGACCATAGTTACCAGCAGCTTTTCTCACACACACCCTTAACACAAACTCCACACAACTCACCTGGGAGAATGCATTGCCTCACACTCTAATTAAATATCCCACAAAGATCTACCACACTGGGTTATGCTGTGTGAAGCACAGGGACACTTTTGGGACTTGTAGCCAAACAAACGCCAGGACAACACTGTCAGCCATCCTGTCAGCACAGGTACACTACCCTACAGGGAAGCAGAGTCAAAAGGAAGGAAGTATGGGCATGCTGCGAAGGGGACATCCTGACAACCAACTTGCACTCCCTGCAATGGAAGCACGTTTCATGGTGGGATGTCTGGCCTGGGGGGAGGAGGAGTGCCAGCTCCGACTACATCTACCAGCAGGCCCTTACACACACACCACTTCCACTAACTCCAAACAACACACCTGGGACCGTGCTCTACAAGAGAGTGAGTGAAAAGCCACTTCCAAGATGTCTGACACTGGCCTCAGCTGTGGGGAGCACAAGGCCCTGCTGGGAACTGTGCACCAACAAACAACAGGACCACACTGTCAGCCATCTTGCCATTGCTGTCACACTCACACACAGTGAAGTCGACTCAAAAGGAAGGAAGTGTGGGCATGCTGGGAAGGGGGGTGTAGGCAATAGCATGATGGGAGTGGTAGTCAGAGCTCAACATCCCCCACCCACATGGCCCAGCAAGCTCCCACTGAAGCATGCACACCTCACAGGGAGTGAAAAGCCACTTCAAAGATGTCTGACAATGGTGCTCTGTTGTGGGGAGCACAAGACCCTGCTGGGAACTGTGCACCAACCAACAGCAGGACACCACTGACTGACATCCTGAGAGTTAACCTGCACCCACTGCAAGGGTGGCATGCTTCATGGTGGGATAACTGGGCTGGGGGAGAAGGAGGTCCGGATGTCAACCAAATACCACCAATGCTGGCCATACACACACCTACTCTGCAAAAACACATTGCACATGTGGGACCAGTCACTCCCAAAGTAAAAGCCCTGGCAAGATGGCTGACACATGGGCCTGAGAAATGATGTGCCTGCAATTCACACCCATGCACTGGCCAACATAAACACGTACACACTCACAGCCATTGCAACTCTATGTTTACACACACTGTCAGGGGATGCAGTGTCCAGGGGTGCCCCCTGGCCTGGCTGTGAAGGTGTGTCTTGCAGATGACAACTGTGGAGAATCAGACATACTACATAGCACAAAACACCGGCAGGAAGTCACAGAGACATCATTGACAGGGGACACCTGACAGTGAATGGAATGGACACACCAATATACCTGACACTGTAGCATGGTGTCAGTCACACAAGTTGCGGTTGTGAGCTGCATTCCACTCCCACATCGTTCGGCAACATATGCATCCTTCACACAACACACCACTCACTGTCATAGACACTGTAGACACAAGCACCAACCTGGACTGCATTTGAGGAGACATGCTACTCACAGCAGCAGAACTGCAACACACACCACTGGCCATCACTGTCATGAGAATGGAAAAGCCAGAGAGCTGCCGTGCCCAATCCTTATCACCATGGAGGACATTGACAAGATTAATCACGTTTGCACGTACAAAACTCAGCAACAACATCATTAGCTACGTTAACAACATCACTTGTATGAAATGAGACGTGAACTAGGAACCCAGACAACAACACAGATACTCCCAAGAAATCCCAGGCATACCGGACTGTGACCATGTTGTCCAGACACACCAATGTGATGCACAAAGACTGGCAAAAACTGCCACCACACATGGCCCAATCTTGAAAGATATCCTAAGTGGAATTGCACGTATGTCCCTGTTAAAGGACAAATGTGGACAAGGATGACACACCTGTGTCAGGCACGTGATGGCCCTTGAGTAGCAATGGCCATGTACAGCCAATCAATACATGAGCTGGTCATGCACACACCTCAACATTCACATTG
Source organism: Calotriton arnoldi (assembly GCA_963921515.1). NCBI lineage: Eukaryota > Metazoa > Chordata > Amphibia > Caudata > Salamandridae > Calotriton > Calotriton arnoldi. Next base: position 1,793,112 of record CAWUFW010003114.1, read on the forward strand.
AAATGCTTCAGGTTGGCAGGACAATGTGCTACACCAATATCAACCTCTGGCTGTGACAACTTAGGACAATGCAATGTACAGGCACGCATCCAGATGTACAGTCACAACTGTCATGTGTTTGAACCATTGATGCCTGTAGAAACATAACATACATTGTGTGTCTCTTCCAAACACAGGTGATGATGGGGACACAGCAGCAGATGATGAGGAGTCCCTGTCCCAGGCTCCGGTGGCCCCTGAGCTCTCTGGTGTGGAACAGCCTTTGCCCTCCTCGGATGGCGAAGACCTACCTGGCCCCTCCGGTGTGAGTCATCATGCAGCACCAGCAGGATTACCATCTGCACCCCCTGCACCCACTCCTCCAACATCTGCCAACACACAGACCACCCCCGCCGACACGGACAGACCAAGGACACTGAATGACAACAGCACAGGGACCCCGGCCCCCCGGGAAGCAACGGACAACAACCCCAGTACCAACCCCCAAGGGGGCCTAGGGTCACCTGTGCGTGCCACCGCAGGTCCCACCCATGTGGCCAGGGGTGGTGGGAGGGGTGGTAGGCAGAGGTCGCTGTTTGCAGAGGGGTCTGGACTGCATGATGACCCACAACTGGTACGCATCGCAGATGCGTTCCAGAATAGCACCGGAGAGGTCAGCCAGGTAGTGAGGATCCTCAAGGACATTCAACAGCAGCAGGCTGCCCATCATGCCCGCTTGGACTCCCACATGTTTCGTGTGGAGACACACATGTCTCGCATGGAGTCCAAGTGGGACACATTGGAAGAACTGACAGCGGTGCAGAGGGACATATTGACATGCCTCCGCCAGATTAGCACCAACATGTCCACACCTCCCTGTGTGCCCACAACATCTGGTGCCGCAACATCTGCAACTGCCACAGGGAGGGAGGATGACTCTGGTGGAGAGTCCTCTGCACCGCAGCGGCCTGCACGTGAGGGTCCCCCCAGAAAGAAGAAGAGGGGTCGTCCGAGGAAGGACAACTGAGAGGCAGATGGCCATGCACATCCCCCAGGAACCCAACACCTGTTCTGGAAATTCTCCTTTGTGTGCAAACTGTTCACCCTGTCGAATGCAACCCAACTCTCCCACATGACATGGGGAGTTTAAGTTGGACTAATGTATCAGATGACTGTGGACTTTACTCTGGACATTTCTGCTACCAACACTTCCAACTCATCTGGGAACTTTGGATTCCAATCCCAATGTACAGCACCCACCATCCTGTGCACTATCCTCACACATGTATGTAAATAAACTCACTAATACACCATACTTGCCTCTGTTGTGATTCCAACGTGGTTTGTGTCATGGAGATTCTGACCTACTAAATGACACTGTGCATGCTAACTGCTACAGCAATTTCAACACCGTTATGTGAGTCATGGCGACGTGACACATATGAGGGAGACACACCACTAGGGCAACAAAACACATACACACCAGGGCCATCTGACTCATCGCCTACACTGATGTTGCCAGGAAATACAGTGGAATGCACAGACACCACACCTATTCAGAGTCTGTCTTAACTAGCCCACATGTGCAGTAAGCAAATGTCAGTCAGATGTGTGACCACAGACAACGCACATCCCAAAGTGAAGCACAGGTTTATTACAGATTTGCAACATGTTGTTTCCACTACAGATGCAAGGTAATCCCACGTGGCAGTGGCCACACAGTCACCAAGTGTTGAAGACATAAAGTCCAGGGGTGTGTGGCACATCACCTGTAGGGAAACGACTGCTTCCACCCTGGAAGTTGAATCATGGTGTCGGGGGATCAGAGTTGACCAAACAACTCTGAAAGTACCCTGTGAAGGACAGACATGACACACAGTTAAAAGCACAGAAGAACAGGACAGAACTGCAATACTGATGCCCAATACATGTCACAAGATACCTACACAAAACCAAGTTAGCATGTCAACACTGTTGGGGAGTACAGACTACCTGTAAGGACACATCGCTGCACGCATCCAGTCAAGTAGCACATAGCCACACTCAAACAGCAACAGAGCACCACCAACACATATCATGCAAACTCAAATCATTGACATAACATCTCTGTATACTCACATTCAGCTGAAGAAGTTGTTGATGAGCTGTGTGCGGACATCACCCTCATCATCATCATCATCACTGGCATCGTGGCCCAGGCCAGGATCCTCCACAGGTGGCGGATGTTGGTCATTGTCATCCAGGATGAGAGGCAACTTCTTCCGCACTGCCAGGTTGTGTAGCATGCAGCAGACGATGAAAATCTTGCACACCTTTGCAGGGGCATATGGGAGGGCCCCTCCTGTCTTGTCCAGGCAGCGAAAGCGGCTCTTCAGGAGACCAAATGTCCGCTCGATCACTCTCCTGGTCCGACCATGTGCCTCCTTGTAGCGCATCTGGGCTGGTGTCACATGGTTCCTGAGGGGTGTCAGCAACCACGGCATGTTGGGTTATCCGGAGTCACCTACATACAGACAATTGCACATTAGCTGAGTTGGAAAAGAGGGTGGAATACAACATTGCAGAACACACACAATGGTAAAAAGTCAGTACACACCGACAAGCCAGGCACGCAGGTTCTGCATCTGTGACATCATCCTCGGGATGCGACTACTCCTCATTATGTAGGCATCGTGTGCAGAACCGTGGAAACGTGCACACAGATGTGAGATGCTCATATCTGCAAGACATACCACCAGAGCATTGATAGAATGGAAATGTTTCCTGTTCCTGTATGTCTGCTCATGTGCCTGTGGTGGTACCAAAGCCACATGTGTCCCATCAATGGAGCCGATGACATGTGGCATCCTCCCCAGGGCATAGAAGTCACTCTTGACGTCAGTGAGTTGTTGACGTTTAGGGAAATAGATGTACTGGTTCAAGTATGTTAACATTGCCTCCAAAACATCGCGTAGCACACGGCTGAACATGGTCTGTGACATCCCACCAGCAGACGCCAAAGTGCTGAAAGGTACCGGTGGCAAAGAAGTGTAGGGCTGCCATCACCTTCACCTTGGGGGTCAGCGCTGTAGGGTATGGCCGGCCAGCTAGCAAATGTGGGGCCAACCGCCCCGCCAATTCCTCAATCAGTGGCCTGTTGAAGCGGTACCGTCGGATGCAGTCACGTTCCACCATGGTTGCAAGGTCAGGGAATGGTCTATGGCAGCTGTTGTCCTGCAGCACATAGGTGAACAAAGAAAGATTGTCAGTCACCCCACATATGTGGCATTGACCATACTCAATATCACATGATACATCATTACAAGACACAAGTACTTGATGTGTGTGCCGTTCTGTATGGACATATATGGCACCTACATGGCCATCATCTAACATCTCAGTTCAACATGTGTTGACAACAAGTTCCAGGTTGTGCTATGGGAAATCATTAGGCTGTGTCACAGAACCCATGTACTGCTGTCACGTTACAAACACACATCACAGTGACAAGTGAGGACAGATGTGCCCCAGGCATCACAGCTCTTTGACAGGTAGATTCCCAGGGACCCTGTATTGCCACATGGACACTGGCATGACATGGCGTATCATGTACACGCCAGCAAAACAACCATGACTCCCACAGGTAGTGGCCCCTGTTGCCTCTGCAGGACATACATGGACGTCTGTGACACACAAACGCACAACATCAATGTCGATGCACAAACAACGTGGATGTGGAGACTGTCTCCCATTGTGCACATGGAATCAGAGACATCTGAAACACAACATGCACACAGACTGTGGAGGGCCATCACAATTGGAGCAATGGCTCACCCTGTGACGTACATACCATCCCACATGGGACTCAGGGTGTATGTGACATAACATACACATATACAACCTGGAAATGTGACCATGCCACATGCTCTGAACTGAACAGTTGCACATCACATCACAGTGGTCATGTGCACAACACACAAAGTATTCTGTCCCCATGAACACGTGCACAGCCTGGGAGTGGTTGACCCGAAGTGCCACCCAACAAACCACATGTTGACCCCCATACAAACACAGGTAATGCAGCCGTATCATGCCTTAGGATACAGTGTGGACAGGCTGTGGTGTTGTAGGTGTGCCCCTGAGTCCCTGGCAAGTAATTGTGGCTGGCATACGTTCACCAGTGACAACCATGGTGACATATGCGAGTGACTTGTACAGGGACGCGTCGTACAGCAATGGACCGATCCGTGCGCACGCATTGGCCATTGCATCTGATGTTGACGGATGCGTGTTGTTTTTCGAAATACGCGTCGTACAGCAATGGACCGATCCGTGCGCACGCATTGGCCATTGCATCTGATGTTGACGGATGCGTGTTGTATTTCGAAATACGCGTCGTACAGCAATGGACCGATCCGTGCGCACGCATTGGCCATTGCATCTGATGTTGACGGATGCGTGTTGTTTTTCGAAATACGCGTCGTACAGCAATGGACCGATCCGTGCGCACGCATTGGCTATGGACTGACATGGTAACGGACGCGTATTCGAAGCTTGTACGAGTCAGATGCAGTGAATTCACTTGGCCACCCACAACAATGTTGCAAATTCATGGGTGTCATCAAGTTGAAATTTTGAAGGATGCTGTAGGCGTGTATAAGTCGTGCAATTCCATGGATTGGCCAGATTCAGAAGATGCAAACGACTTGGACCTATCACTTTGGACACATGGGACAGAATCTGCCTCTGCAGCACATATATAAGGCTGGCTGTTCCCCTGAGAGCTCACTTGCCTGCACTACATGCTCCAGGACGACATCTGCCACTACCACTGCTGCTGTCTCTGAATCCTCTGGCTACTACAATGGCACGCACTGTGGATAGAGCCCCAGCCTTCAGCACTGAGGAGAACCAGGCCCTGCTGGACAGCCTCCTTGGGAAACGAGGGGAGCAGGTGAGTGTGCTGTCCACTGCATTACTAATTGTGCATGTTGTCTGACTAGCAGTACTTACAGTGTGTACACCAGTGGCTAGCATGCTCACTGAGTAGTTGTCACCCCCCAAAGTGTGTAGTTACATGCACTGAACAGGTATAGTGCAGTAACAGTGCATTCCAACAAGGTTTTACTTCCCAGGCAATGATACCATTTAGTAACTGCTGGACAACTGTTCATAGCCATAGTTGCACTACCTGTGTACATCATATGCCCCTGTGATTGAGACATGTATATCCAACTGTGTGATGCACGGATATGTTGCATGTGTAGTAATGGCCTTTTCACTTTGTCATCCTCACAGGTTGATGCCCACCAGAAGCAGGAGATCTGGCTGATCATCGCCCGGGCAGTACGATCTGTGGGGGTCTACAAGCGCCGGATCCGTAACTGCCAGAAGAGGTGGCAGGACCTTCGTGGCTGGACCCGGAGGATCGCAAGGGTCCAGCTGAAGCTGTCGCCTCCTCGCAGGAGGGGTGGACACCGGACCATGACCCCCCACATGCTCCATATTCTGGCGGTGGTCTTCCCTGACCTGGATGGGCAGCTGAAGGCCAGACAGCAGCAAGGAGGGGGTAAGTGCTAGCCTTTTCTGGGTACTATGACTAACATGCTCTATGTACTCCTTTAGCCTGGTTACACTTCCACAGTACGACTGTCTTGTCGTCCTGGACTCATGTCCCTCACTTGTGTCATGCCCCCTCCTCATCTGATACACAGGTGTGGCCCTTACAGTATGTGACTTAGGTCACTTGGGTACTGTGTACTTGCAGTTATCTGTGGTTCAAGTTGGGGACAGCATCAGTTACAGGAACTTTGTTGTGGGCTGCATGGGTGGTACAATTGCTCACACAATGCCTGTGATCTGACATGTACTCTGGGTATGGCTTTAATATGTGTTCCAATTGCTGCTCTGACTCACCACATGTCTGGGGTATGTGCTACACACCCATGCTGCAGCTGAGACCAATGTAGGAGCCTCAGAAGTATGTACATCATGTGTGTGACACATGCATAGCCACCTGCCTAGTGTTCAGGGTAATACCATGTTGCACATGGACCAGGACTGTAATGCCTACTCCGGACATCGAAGGCACTCTTTTCTCCCACTCCCGTGTGTCAGCATACATATTGGGCATTGTGAAGAGTGCACTCAGGTGTCTGCCTCTGTGTCACTGTGGTGTGGCCTTGCTTTTTGGACTCCTGGAGTGTTTAACAGTTTGGGGTGGCCAGCCATCTGAGTTGTGACTATAGGATCTGCACATTGGTTAATGCATAGGTCTCTAATCCCTTGACTGTGCACAATGGTGTATGCAACATTGAGGTGCAGGCAGCTTTGGTTCATTCTCATCAGATGGTGAAGTGCTCATGTGTATGGATTTGTGTTTGCAGTCACTCAAATGTCTCATTTGAATGACGTGGGATCATCTTAGTCCTCATGATGTGGGTGGCCAGGGGTGCACATGTGCACCTGTCAGCTACAGGGCTTGCATTCCTAAAACTTCCATGATTGTGACACAGTGCAGACTGGTGTTGTGTGGATGCACTGCCCCTGTGACAGGAGACAGTTATGACTGACTTGCCAGACAGGCCTGTGCCATGACATTCAACTTGCAAAGGGTGATCCGGCAGTAGTGTGATATGTCCTGCATGCACACCATTGTCGCATTGACTATCAGGACATGAGGACATCATTGTGTCTGGTGATGGAAGCAAAACCCGCATATCGACAGAGACTCTGCCCATCACTTTTCCTGACACATGTACTGAGTCAGTGGCAGGAGATGGCATGTGTTTGGAGTGACACATTTCCATATGTTCTCTTGGATGTCCAACAACTGTGTATGTGGTGCATGTGTGCACATATGATTAGTGGCATCCAACAGGCACCAGACAGATGGGTGCATGGACAGGTAGGATATGAGTGGCATGAATGACTGTCAGGCAGACAATGGGCTTCTTCAAATCAGTGTCAGCACTTATTGCAATGTCTAGCAAATGATGGCAGGGCTTGCTCTGTGATGTGCTGTACTGACTGTGGTGTGTGTAGTCAGTACAGGTGACTAATGTTGCTCTGTTTATCCTGATTGTTTGCAGATACATCCACGGCCACAGGAGGAGACAGCTCCACAGACCAAGAGGAGCAGCAGAGCCAGACTGGGTCCACTGCAGAGGAGACCGAGGGACCCAGTGGCACGGAGGGTGAGAGGAGCCACACTGAGGAGACCTCAGCTACGACCACCTCGGCTGAGGAACACAGCGCTTCCAGTGAGGACTCCCTTGTGGAGGCGGGTGTCAGCAGACCACAGACAAAATCAAGCAAGTCTGTCCCCGCCACCACCACCATCTCCACCCTCCCATCTGCTCCCATCCCACATGTCCATGGAGGCTCTTGTGTAGGGAAGCGTGTCTCCTTCGTGCCAGGCACCGCACCCCCTGCCTCTGTCTCCCCTGCTGCCCTGAGTGTGGAGTCTGTGGACTTGCTGAAACAGATCCATATAGGGCAGACATCAATGCTGAGTGTCCTCCATGCACACACGGGTCTGTTGACACAACTGGTGTCATTCATGGAGGGCATCTCATCTGGCATGTCTGCCCTACAGCGGACCAATCAGCCCATGGCCTCCTCACTGATGGCAGCAGTGTCCCTCCTGCAACAGTCCCTCATCCCTCCTACCTCTGCCCCATCCACAATCCCCAGCACCCTACCTGTCCCAAGCACACACACACCGGCACAGGCACGCACCAGCACAGACCCAAGCAGCACACAGACACACAAGCCAAAATCCAGATGCACACGCATGCACAGTCAGGGGACTGATACCTCACTCACAGGGGATGGGGCCCAGACACACACACACACATCCACGAGCACTCCGCAGTCCTCAGATGCCTCTCCCTCCAAAACCCCTTCCCTTGCCTCACCTGCAACCCCCCCCTCCCAGAAGCTCTTCCTCTGTGAGCTTGGCCTCTTCCCCACAGATCCATCTGACCCAACGTACAGGCGGAAGAGGCCACCACCACACACAGAGGGTAGTGCCCCTCACACTCGGACACCCTCCCCCAGGCACAGGCAGACTGAGGACCCCATTAGGAAGTCCCCCGGACCAGGAAGGGCAAGACCCCACCACCACCACCACGCAGCTCCACCACACAGTCTCTCTCCTCCATCCCCCAGGCCACCACTCCACAGGTTCCCCCACCACACCCTGCCCCAGGTTCCCCCACACACCAATACTGCATCCCCAAACTGCTTAGGCCCTCCCCCCTACCACTTGCTCTTCCACCCCCAACCCAGACGCTCAGCCTGTTTGTGCCACTGGTGTGGAGACCGGGTCCCCCCCCTCTGTCCTGCCCACCTCATCTGCCCCCCTTCCACTCCCTTGGAGTTATGCACTGCAGTGGAGTCCACAACCACCCCGTCTGACTTGGGCACTGCAGTGGGGACCCAGTCCACTCCATCTGACCGGCCCACTGCAGTGGTGCCGGCACCCACACCATCTGACTTGTGCCCTACAGTGGTGCCGGCCCCCACTGAGTCAGACACCTCCACTGCAGTTGCCGGTGACACTCCTGCACCCACCACCCCTTCACTGCCTCCTTCTGGCATCCCCATATCCTGTCCCTGCGGTGCCTGGCCTGCCCCTTGTATGCCCCTCCGAGGGGGATGTCCCCTGTCCGTACCAGTGCAGGCAAGCAATGGGTGACAAGTTGTCACATGTCACCCTGTTCGGACTGTGAATATGGACTGGCCATTGGCCTTAGTTTCTTTTGGACTTCCAATTTTTCATTCACATTTGCTGAATAAAGCCTCTTTTTGTTTACTAGTGGTTTTTCTTTTGATGTACATGATGTAGATGAGTATCATCATGCATTTGCTGTTGTAATAGTGTTCAGATCAGGAAAATGAAGTGTTGCTGTGATGGACTCCATGTGGTCCATGGGATATGTGTCCTAATCTAGTCTGGATCCATAGCATCCTTTGCTGCAGTCTGAGGGTGTAATGTTCAGCATTTGACACAGGGATGTACGTTTTGCATTTGTTGGGCTTACCACTGTTCAATGTTTCTATTTCCCTGACTGTGGGCCCATCTCCACTGGACATGCAGTTTAGCACATCAATGTTGAAGGACTCATCTGTGTATACAGTGCAACTTGCTTGACACGTGTTTTGGGTATATGCAGATGACTGAAGTGACACTCCCGTACCCAGGCTGATGTGAGCAGAGCCTTCAGTGTGTTGTAATTGTTGACTCACTAACCGAGTGTTCTGCTGACATGTTTGAGTCGTGCACAGACAAGGTTTGGCACAGCGGACCTTCCACAGGAGTGGAGTGCCCTCATGGCAGTGTGTAATCCCGTGACATTGCCTGGGCCCGTGTTGTGTGTTGTGTAAGCATGTCTGTGTGTGTTCCCTTCCCTTTTCCTACACAGGCTGTGTCCCTACAGATGTTCCTGTTTGTGATGCTTGCTAAGTTGTCCTGTGTTCATCCAGCATCTTGGACCTGGTTTCTCCGGGATGTGGGTGCATGGCAAACTAATGTTCATCAGGTTGTCATCCCTAGTTGTCTTTGTTGTCAGGGCTGGGGATGTGGGCAAACGCAGATGGGACACAGTCAGGATTCCCTTGGCACTTGTTGGTTACCCACGTCATGTAATTTACAGTTTGTGGTAGCTTTCAGTGATTGTGACATGTTGTGTGTGTGACTGCTGCCACTCCTCAGGGTCAGAGCTGCAATGTTGGAAGTTGTCAACGTGTGTTCTTTGTGGGTCACCTTGGCTTCTTCATTGGTGTGTGACTGTGGCCAGGATCCCATTGATTGGGGTGGATTTCACGTCATGCCCATGTACCGCGTACTGTGCAGTGTGTCAGACATTCACAAGGCTTGTTGACTGGCCATGTGTGATGGGTTTCTGCACCTTAGTTCCCCCCACCACCCCTGGGATTGTCATGGGTGCATGTGCAATGTCACCAGTCCATGTGAGCTTCACTGCTGCACATTGGTGGAGATCAAGGTGTGTGGTGTTGAGTGTGTGCAAATGTGAGTTGTTACACGGCTAGACCCCTGCCTCCATATTGGCCTTGGATGACAGGCCGTGCTGATTGATTTGTGCTTGTGTAGGTGTGATGGTAGTTTGTTGCTCAGGACACATGGCTGTGGTTCACAGTGTGAACGACATCTACCTTTGTCATCACAGTGGGATTATCATGCAGGATAGTGTCACCACAATGTGGGGTCCCTGGGGGTAGTGCTGTGGTGGGTCTGTCTCTTGCTGTGTTAGTTGCTGTTCCTACAAGCTTGTGTGACATGTGTAATTTGGGCTCCCTCTCATCTAACAATGCCTGATTGCCCACATAGGGGAATCCGATCCATGAGTTACTTTTGTATGGCACTGTATACACATCTGTGTAATTGGAATTCAGGCCTCCTCATGTGTTGTGTGGATGCCTGGGGACACTGGCACACACCCCCATCACCTGTTGTGTTTGATATGCAGTGTGAGGCTGCCTGTTTGTGTTTGTGCATCTGCACCACTGCATTGGCATATCTTTAGTGTGCCATTGCCTGTATGTTGTTTGGAGGATTTCCCCTGCTGTCCCTGGGACTCCTAGGTCATCAGTCAGCACAATAATCATGGTTTGTATGTCCCATTGCTGCCAGGGTATGGTATTTGTTCACCTCACATCTACAGTCTCCACAGGATATCTACATTTGTGTGTCCATTAGTGCAGATATGTGTGTCTGCATTATGATGGTCACTTCTGACATTGTGAAATTGATAAATAGAGACAATGTCAGCCCCCATGGGTGATGTTTGTCTGCACATGGCCAAAGGTATGTTTTATTTGCACTGCACTGTTTGCCTCACCCAATCTATGTTGCTATGGGACACAACCACTACTTTGCCACTGATGTGTTTGTTGTTCTGTGACCAGGAATAATCCATGCTGTTTGGCAGTTGCAGCTTTTTCCATGACAACACTAACCTTTTGGTCACTGTGATGATGGGGGTTTAGACCCCATTGCCACAATGTTCAAAATGTGCTTCAGCTATGGACCCCACACTTACCTTTTGGTCACTGTGATGATGGGGGTTTAGATCCCATTGCCACAATGTTCAAAATGTGCTTCAGCTATGGACCCCACACTTACCTTTTGGTCACTGTGATGATGGGGGTTTAGACCCCATTGCCACAATGTTCAAAACTGTGCTTCAGCTATGGACCCCACACTTACCTTTTGGTCACTGTGATGATGGGGGTTTAGACCCCATTACCACAGTGGTCATGGTCTGCTTGCATTGTGAAGGCCACACACATTTTTGTGTGACACATGTGATAGGGGTCACATTGTATGTTCAATGTCATATTCAGTGTTGTAGGCATTTGACACAGACTACACACTCTTGTCATGATGTTGAGGGGATGTCTTTTGCTGACATTCCTTATGTTGGAGTATGCTGGTTGTGTCATGCATTACCCGTCCTATGAGTGGGGATGGTGCTAGTGCTAGGCATCCATCTCTCTATGAGTGGGGATGTTAGTGACAGGCATCCAGCCACCCATGAGTAGGGGTAGTGGTAGTGCTAGGCATCCATCCCTCTATGAGTGGGGATGGTATAAGTGACAGGCATCCAGGCCCCCATGAGTAGGGGTAGTGGTAGTGCTAGGCATCCATCCCCCTATGAGTGGGGATGGTAGTAGTGACAGGCATCCAGCCCCCCATGAGTAGGGGTAGTGGTAGTGGTAGTGGTAGGCATCCATCCCCCTATGAGTAGGGATAGTGGTAGTGCTAGGCATCCATCCCTCTATGAGTGGGGATGGTAGTAGTGACAGGCATCCAGCCCCCCATGAGTAGGGGTAGTGGTAGTGGTAGGCATCCATCCCCCTATGAGTAGGGGTAGTGGTAGTGCTAGGCATCCATCTCTCTATGAGTGGGGATGGTAGTAGTGACAGGCATCCAGCCCCCCATGAGTAGGGGTAGTGGTAGTGCTAGGCATCCATCCCTCTATGAGTGGGGATGGTAGTAGTGACAGGCATCCAGGCCCCCATGAGTAGGGGTAGTGGTAGTGTTAGGCATCCATCCCCCTATGAGTGGGGATGGTAGTAGTGACAGGCATCCAGGCCCCCATGAGTAGGGGTAGTGGTAGTGCTAGGCATCCATCCCCCTATGAGTGGGGATGGTAGTAGTGACAGGCATCCAGGCCCCCATGAGTAGGGGTAGTGGTAGTGCTAGGCATCCATCCCCCTATGAGTGGGGATGGTAGTAGTGACAGGCATCCAGGCCCCCATGAGTAGGGGTAGTGGTAGTGCTAGGCATCCATCCCCCTATGAGTGGGGATGGTAGTAGTGACAGGCATCGAGCTCCCCATGAGTAGGGGTAGTGGTAGTGCTAGGAATCCATCCCTCTATGAGTGGGGATGGTAGTAGTGACAGGCATCCAGGCCCCCATGAGTAGGGGTGGTGGTAGTGCTAGGCATCCAGCCCCCCATGAGTAGGGGTGGTGGTAGTGGTAGCCATCAGGCCCCTATGGGTGTGTATGGCATTGGTGATGGCCATCCTGCCCCTATGGTTTGGCTGTTGCTAGTGTACGTCATTTCTGCATCCCTATGTGTGTGTGACATATGTCGGGTACGTGTCGTTTGTTTGTGTAGTGGGTGTCTGACTTACCGTCTGCGCCGTACGCGTCCATACCGGTTCCGGTAATAGATGTACAGTATTGGTAGGACCTGCGCGATGGGATTCATGGTTGGTTCGTCTCGTTCGGGTTTATCGTGGCTTCGACTCGTACTTGTAGCTGGCTTGTTCATCTCGTAGCCGTGGATCGTCTTGTGGCGCGAATCGGAACTTATGTGCAGCTCTCCCGGATGCTCTGACGTGCCGGACGTAGCGACCAGTTCAGCGCGTACGGAGTGCGCATCGTACTAGTCCGGCCGAAAGGTGCTGTGTATTTACTTCCGTGCGACTCGAATCGGCGTTTACGGATCCGGCTCGGTCGGGGAACTGGAGCTGGAATCGGAGCGTATGGCTCGGTCGCAATTTTAGCAGTAATGCGCATCGTACCTGCTCGCTCGGACGACTGTTCGATTCGGTCGGGAAAACTGCGTTCGGCTCGTATTTTTTCCGGACGAATCGTATTCGGTGCGCTTCCGGCCGAGATCGGAATCGACCCCTAAGTGTTTCTTTTTTCATTTTAAACTATATCCTTTTATTTTATGGTCTTAAGTTATACATGTTTAATATACTTTTTATAATATAAATATATATTTTTTATTTAGTACTATTTTTAAAGTTAATATATGTTTTAAAGGTCATATACTGTAAAATAGTTATGATTTGAAATGCATACCTATTTGTGAAGACATTGTACTCATACAAAATAGGTAAAGTCGATATCTGTGTCCTCAATATTTTTGGGGGGATATTTTTTTGCCAATACTTGTGTTGTGTTTCATCATACAGACAGTGCAAGTAGGGCAAGGGAGAGACATCAACACCACAGATGGCAGGGGGAGCAAGCAACACCACGGTCAGTGGGAAGAAGGTCGGAGGGAGCAAGCAGCATGACAAACAGTGGGAGGAGCATCACAATACAGAGGTGGGAGTGATGGAAGAAGGACCACAACGCAGTAGGGTGGGAGGGAAGGGTGAAGCAAAACAATGCAGGAGTGGTGTTGGAGGAACGTTAGACGCAACACAGTGTAGTAGGGGGTGGAAGTGTTGGGGCAACAGCAACAACTGAGCAGAGGCGGGGCAAGCAACAAAAGTGGAGCAAGAAAAAGTATGGGGCAAACAACAACAACAGAGTAAGCAATGATAAAGGAGAAAGCAACAAAAAAAAATACCTCAAAACTTTGAGCAGTGAAAGGACACATACTGGAAGAAACAGTATTTGGGCCAGGATTTAGAGGAGGGAAAAACAACAAAGAACAAGTGGAGCTAGCATGCGCTGACCAAAGAAAAGCAAGGAAATGAGAGTGATGATGAAGCCTAGCAATGGTAAGCAACAAGCGGCATCTAAGCCCCCTGAAAGCTAACAACATTTATTTCAAAAGCAGCTCATGTTCTGTCCTAGGTGAGACTAGAAAAATGGCTAAATGTTTAGTTTGAACAAAGTGCAGATGCAAAAAGGCTCTCCGCTCAGACCCCACAAAGCCTTCATCACTAACGAGCTAGCAGAGTGCTGCCGGCCATCAAAATAAATTTCACATAGAACTTCATGCCATACTTGTGCCCTAAGCATCAGCATTGTTTGTAGTGCCTATGAAGATAAAAGTGAACCATGAAGCACCAGGTAAAATATATACCCAATCAATCACCCATTATAGCAGTAGACAAACCACAGACCCTCCCCCCAGACTCTAAAAAGCTTTTGTGCACAGAACTAGAAATGTTCTGCTGGTCACTGTGCCCCCATAACTAAACAGCCTTGGCCCATAAGTACAACCCCTTTCCTACTGGCCCTGCCCTTATTATCAATGTGCATTTTATACAGCACCACATGCAGCACATATTATTATGAGTTTGGGCTGTGTAATCTTGAAACTTTAAAAGTGCTTTTTCTTCTACCAGTGACTGTCTAAATGTAGCTCTTGGTTTCTGTGCTTTGTACTTTAAAACTGCTGTTTTTCCCAGCCTGACACTGTTTCAATTTACCTCTTGGTTTCTGTGCTTTGTACTTTAAAACTGCTGTTTTTTTTCCTGCCTGTGACTGTTTAAATTGCTCTCCTAGTTTCCCCTATACTGTGCTAAGGCCTGTTGAAGGCAATCCACCTCCACCTTCCTTTTGTTTCAACAAGGTAAAAATGAAAAATACAGCTCAAAGGCTAACCAGAGTGTGCTTAAGAAACTGCTTAAACTGCTTTTAGGGTTTAAACTGTTTTGGAAAGTGTATGTAGCACTCGTTTTGGCTAGAAAAGTGATTTGTTTAAATCTGTGTAAAGCAGTATTTTTAGTGGCTTTAGATTTGGGCCTTACCTGTAGAGTTGAACAGGAACTACAGAGTGCGGATTGAGCCTGTCTTCCTCCAAGGATATTCTGACTTCAGGAGCAGCTCCCTGCCACCTGGCGACCAGTGTGTACTTAAGGTCACATGCCCCTTATATAACTTTCCTACTGGTTGTTACATCTTCGTTCTGATTGGTTGCTATGTCTAGGGTTTTTATTGGATTTAGGAGTAGGATTAGAGTTCTGATTGGCTGATAGGTTTGAGCTTCTGATTGGCTCCTGTGGTGAAGGTTTCTACTGGACTTAGGGCTTAGGGTTAGAGTTCTGACTGGCTGATAGGCCAGAGGTTCTAATTGGCTCCTGGGGCTATGGTTTCTAGTAGACTTAGGGCTAGAGTTCTGATTGACTAATAGGTCTGGGGTTCTGATTGGCTCTTAAGGCTAGGGTTTCTAATGGACTCAGGGTCTTTTTACAACTTTTGCAGTGTGGGAGTGGGCCCCCACGCCAGCACCCTGCTCCCACACCACCAAAGCCGTACTGACACCGCCCACAAGATTACGAGTTCCCTTATGTCTGGCGGACAGTGCTTTTGCAGTCCCACAGTTGTGCACATTAAAAAGGCACCGCAATGGGAGTGCCAAAGGTTGTTCCTGCACTGCATGGACTGTGCAGTCCATGGCATGCAGCATAGGGGGTGAATGCACACAGGGGGGCACACCATGTGCCCCCTTCCAGACACCCCATGGCCCTAAGGAAACAGAGGCCCAGCAGGGCTCCCTTTGTTTCCTCACTGCCACTGTTTTCATGGCGGGCTCACTACCATGAAATTATGGCAGTGAGGAAACTCCTAATATGCTCGGAGGTGCTACAGCAGCACTGCCAGGATATTAGGGCCTCTCACTGCCACGCCACTGCAGTGGGATCCATGATCCTCGGCGGTTGTGGTGGGCCTGTGGCGGTCCCACGCCGTACTTGTAATACGGCTGTGCACCGCCAGTCTGGTGGTCTAGGGACTGCCACCATGGGTTCGGCAGTCCGATGGACTGCCAAATTCGCAATCAGCCCCTTAGTGTTTATGGTTTAGCTTTTGATTGCTTTCTGCGGCTAGAACTGTGATTGGTTGAAAGTGCATGGTTTCCTATTGGTCCTAGGGCTTAGGGATATGGTTCTGATTCGTTAGGGTTAGGGCTAGAGTTCTTACTGAGCAAAGGTCACCTGACCCAGGGCTATTTAAGCTTAGGGCTCAGGCACATCAGCCCGGGCATTGAGTCTAAGGGCAAAGAGGACAAGGGAAGTTGCCTGTTTAGGCCTATCTGGACCTACACCCTTGTACTCAAACTACCACGAAATGGCACCTTCAGTCTCACCCAAGACACCACTCGGTCCTTTACCACTACCAAATCCACACATCACCAGCACAACACAAAGTCACGCTATATATAACTTTAATCCATCCAGACACATACTTCCTGTTCATACAAAAAACCAGCTTTACCCTCTACTTGTTCCTAACAGAGCACTTTCTGCCACCACCAAACCCATACTCAGCCCTCCATCAGCTCATCCTACAACACCATCCTCCTCTTTTTACCAAAAACACATAACCAGACAATCCTTACTCACCACTCCACCACACATGCTACCTCTTCTAAAACTAACACTCATAACGCTTGTCCATCCCCTCTCACATACCCCATACACTATTTTCCAAACACTCACCACCACCTTTACTATTCAACTTCCACTCCCCAACAGTACTTTACATACAAATCCTTCTCAGAAAACCGCTACATCATTATCTCCTCTCACTACTCCACAAAAAACAAACATAGCACACACACCAGCACAACAAAATCTCACACAGATGCATTTTCATAATGCATTCCATACAAAATTGGAAACATACACCCATCCTTTCCCTCATGACTACACAAATAATACAAATCCCAAACCACTGTTACTCTAAAATTCTCTATCTTCACCAACACCTACCATAAATACTCCAACACAGCAACTCTTATTCACCCGCCTCTGATCCATTGCACAATATAGAACCTTAAAACATGACACATGTTCCATCACCACTCCAATTCATACACCTTCCACCCTACACAGATGCAAACAAAATAAACAACATGCCACTCTTCACAACTTCCCATCTCTATGTCTTTTGCACAACAAGGCTACTCTACAAAAACAGCAAAGCTCATCTACTCACTCTCAACCACCATCTCTACCACCTACACATGCAGACTCAACAAAGTGCCTTCTAAGCGTATTGGGTGAGGAATACAATTTAGAAAGATAACATTATTGCTATCCTCATACAGTTAATACCAGCACTAATGACATACCTGCTACAAGTCAAAAAAATACTGCTCATTCTTCTAGTTAACAAAGTCACACCACCACCAAAACACAATCTCTAAACTGCTTACTAGTATATGCTCGATCACTGTCTAAAAACAAGCATCACATCTAATACCTACTCACTGACACTCAACCTGACTTACTCTTCATAACTGAAAACTGAATAACTGAATCATGGTTGGGAGATAACATGGCTCCAGTGTTGCATTAAGCCATTCCTGCAGGCTAACAAACTATCACACAAAATTGTATACACAGAAGAGGAGCTAGACTAGTTATTATATTCAACCAAACAATAAATCTCACCAAAGCTGATGACATTTCTATACAAGGTTGTGAGACCTTCATCGCCAGATGCAACCCTACACCAACTTCCTCTTGTAACTTCCTTCCATTCCCAGACACGTTTCTAGACACAGTTTCAAACCTTTTAACACTACAATCCAACCTATGCATTCTTGGTGACCTAAACATTTGGCTTGACAAACCCAATAAGCCCCAACCCTAGGTTATTATCACTGACCTTGTCACACTGAACCTACATCAGATCATACATAAACCCACACACATCGCTAGACATATTCTTGATATAATTTTTTGCAAATTGGGAACTCGTTACCTTTCAAACGATTACTCCAGTCACATTGTCAGACCACCATTTGGTAGCTTTCCAACATGAAACACCACAAATCAACACATCTAAGACCACCTTACATGCATCCACCTATCGACCGTGGAACAAACTCAATTTTGTTGATGGGGAGCCATCTGAAAATCTTACGAAGCATGCGGAGAGTGTGGAGGCAGGAGGAGGTTACTAAGTTGACCTGGCGCTTCATGGAGAGATCGCAGGTTGATGCCGAGGTTGTGGGCATGACTGGTAGGGGTAGGTGAGGTTCCGGGTGCAGTGGGCCACAAAGTACCCACAAATACTGATTGATTGATTGATGCTCCTGGGTTCTAAGGAGAAAGGCAGTAGGCAGATTTTCTGTGTGCATCCTGTGAGGAAGGAGATGGTCCACTTGAGGGTGTTTCCTCTAATGTTGATTTGGTGGAGTCTGGTAATGAGGGTGTGGTGGGAGACTGTGTCGAAGGGCCCTGAGAGGTCAAGGAGGATCAGGGCTGCAATCTCGCCATGGTCGAGGATGGATCTGATGTCATCGGTTGCGGCTATTAAGGTGGTCTCAGTGCTGTGGTTGGAGTGGAAGCCGGACTGGGTGACATCGAGAAGGCTGTGTCTTTCCAGGTGGTCTGTGAGCTGATGGTTGATGGCTTTCTCCAGGACCTTGGCTGGAAAGGGGATCAGCGAGATGGGGCGGTAATGTTTGAGCTCGTTCGGGATGGTGGAGGGTTTTTTCAGGAAGGGTTTCACCTCTGCGTGTTTCCAGGCATCAGGGAATGTGGATGTGGTGATGGATAAGTTGAGGATGTCGGTGAGAGTGCTGCTGATTTCCTTCTGTCCCAGGATGAATACAAGGACTCTAAGAAGTCAGCATAGAGGGCACTGCTCTCGACTGGATCACATCCTACCTTCAAAACAGATTAAATGTCATCCATACTTCCCTTTCTCATCCAAACCATATATGACAAAAGCAGGGGTTCCTCAAGGCTCTATCATCTCATGCATGATTTTCAACATCTACATGAAGTCATTACCAGGAATGATCAATGAATTTCAACCCACATGCTATAACTATGCAGATGACACACAAATACTCCATAAACTGAAAAGCCCCAACAACATTGAAAACTCACAAATCTTAATTTACCTCAGAGCCATTGATCAGTGGATGATATGGAACCGTCTCAAATTGAATGCTTCCAAAACTGAAATACTCAGATGTGGAGATTGGAAAAATTATGACCCACTCTGTACCTGGCCTGACAATCTGGGACCACCTCCTAAAGTATCTATGGAAGTAAGAAACCTTGGAATTACCATGGACTTCAAGTTATCAATGCATGCCCAAATGGACAAATTAGGAAGATGAACCTTCATTATCATGATATCTCTGAGACGCATCTTCCCCCACCTGGGATTTCTACACAAGGTCCAGTCTATTATCCCTCCTGCACTGTCTAAACTTGATTACGCCAATGGCCTCTACCACGGTTCATCTTTATCAACTATGAAAAGACTACAATTGCTTCAGAACTCTGCTGCAAGACTACTCCTATGTGTAAAGCCACAGGCCCACATCTCCCCTTCCTTGAGGGCCTTACTTTGGTTACCGGTTGCCAAAAGATCCACCTTAAAACTGCTTTGTATCACTCACAAAGCAATACATGGAACAGGACCACTTTTCATCAGGAAATAAAATCACCAAATACATTCAACAAAGAAACCTCTGCTCAAGATTGGCACCTCACCTCAGAACCCCACCATACAAGAAAAAAAAACATAGGTGGTACATCTTTCTCTGTTCAAGTAGCAAACTTTTTAATTCATTACCCTAAACATAAGATCCATAGATAACTATCTTACCTTCAGAAGCCTACTCAAGAATTGGCTCTTTCCTACATAACCACAATACTCAAACTTAATGTACAGCATATCCTGGGGTGTTAATAAACATTTATAATTTGATTATATGTATGTATCTAGATATACGTATTTCCTTGTACAAATACGTATTATAACTATGGTTTTAAAATATACAGATATTCTTTAGGTCTGCTTAATAAAAGTATGTATTACTTATAATCATATATATATATATGTATATATTGAAATGTACTGCCACAGTCAAATGCTTTTGAAAATGATACACTAGTGTCTTTTCAATAATCTGTTTATGTTTGACAGTACTGTATTCCAACAGCTGCGTGGAGTTGCGATGGGGGCATGCTTCTCCCCCAGCTACGCCCACCTCCATGTGGGCTGGTGGGAGGAGCATGTCCTCAGGATGCAATATTCCCATGAATGGTCATCACATATAATCAAATGGTGGCGCTATATTGACGATATTTTTGTCATATGGAAGGGGACCAAAGAACAAGCAGAAAAGTTTGTCAATATGATTAATGTCAACAATCTTAATTTACAATTTACGGCCCACATTGATGCGACAACTGCCAATTTTCTGGATATTACTGTGTATGTGGAACAGGGTAAATTAGAGACATGCCTGTTTAGAAAACCTACGTCAGGGAACACAGTTTTGCATGCTGGTAGTTTCCATCCACAACACACAATCACCAGCATTCCATATGGTGAGTTTCTTCGGATCCATAGGGCATGCAGTACACCAGAGGCCCGTGAACATCACCAAGGTGAAGCAAAGAAGAGACTAACAGCTAGGGGGTACAATATCTGGAAACTTGACATAGCTTTGAGAAAAGCTAATAAGAAAAATCGACTAGAATTGCTCAATCCCGAACGGCATGAGACTAGGGAAGTTGTTGCCACAATCAGCAGTCCAGCAGTGGTAGGTACAGAAATTAGACTGATTACAACATTCAGTAAGCAGGCGAATGACATTAGAGCCATAGTGAATAAGCAGTGGCCCATTATCCTTACGGACACCTGCTTAAAAATGTTCTGCCCAATAAGCCGATTATTACCTTCCGTAAAGCCCATGCTATGAAAAATGATTTGGTGAAAAATAGTCCAGAAACCACTAATAAAGGGAAGTTGGCTTACTCCAAGAAAGGGCTTTTTCAAGTGTAGCTCATGTCGAGCTTGTAAATTCGGCATAAACACCACCAAATATAAGACTGCATTTTCTGAAAAACAGATTGACTTACGAGATCACTATACTTGCAGAACAGACCACGCAGTTCATGTTTTACGTTGCAGCTGTGGTCTGTCCTATATCGGGAGAACAAAATTGCAAGTGCACGTTCGCATTTTGCAACACTTACGTACGATTGTCAATAATGATCCTGCCTATCCTGTCGCCAGACATTTTAAAGCAATCAATGGTAATAATCTGGATTGTTTACAATATTTTGTTATTGATGCAGTACAGCCAGACAAACGAGGTGGAAACCGTGAAAAGAGGTTAGCCAACTCGAAACTAGATATATAATCGAGTTGGATACGAAGTCCCCGTCAGGCCTGAATATTGGGGACGATCTGCACAACTTTTTATAAACTAGGGCTCAGGATCACCGGACCCAGTACTGCTATTGATATAGTTCCTAGTTTCAGTATGGCAGTATTTAGATGATCTCAATATAAACAATGGTCTGCCTGTTTTACCCTAACTGCCACCTAGATATTTTCGTAATTTCTGTGTTATTAATACCTTGTACAATGAAGACTTTAGCTGTGGTTAGCCTTGTGGGGCTCTTTGACATCAGGTATCGAATCAGGGGATGAGCATATATATACTAGTATTTGCACTTTCTAATATATGCATCCTATCCATGTGAACCTAAGAGCTGATGGGTCCCACAAGTAATGGCCGCTACCTCCCACATTTTTAAGGAATTTGGTTTTCATTATATCTTTGCACACTTGCACATTAGATTTCATCTTTGCACTTTATATGCTTCAGCACTTTATAGGCACTGACAGAGTACACATATTAGTACACAGGTAACAAAACTAGGTAGTACCTGCTACCATTTATATTGCACATTGTGCAATTTAATACCATAGAAAAGGATTTGTTGTGGTTTTATGTATACATTTATCAAATATATGGATAGGTTGATATGGTTCTATATAAATGACGATATTTTAGCATGATTTTTTGCAATAATAGTAAGCATTGAGTTTTTTCAAATTTTTGATGTGATGTTGAACATCAAAATGCACTATGCACTTTATGTAGAAAAATGTAAACATCGGACGTTGATGATGCTACTGAATGAAATTAGTTCACATCGCCCAGATGTTGGGATAGCGTAGTAACATTCTATACCGAATGGCATATTTTAGTCTGTTTTATATGTTTTTAATATTTGACAGTACTGTATGCACTATGCACTTTATATATGCACACTTGTGTCATAATAATGGACATTACGATGAATTACGCATGATACTTATCCCATGAGGGGTTGCTTGTTAAATCAAATATGCTTGCCATTATGACCATTTATAAATATGCCTTCAAGTTTTATAAATGATGGCTATATAGACCCCAATATATTCCTCACCACTAACGCTATTTGATCTTTGCTTAAACATCTAGAGTACAGCACCATGCACTTTAGAAATGATAAGAAATATTATGTTTTTGCTTATAATGATGAGCATTAATTAAGCTATGCAGAAACATCAGACTGTATATATGTATAATATAGCAAACAAAATGCTATTAGTAGATTTTGCGATAAAAAAATATTGTGTTTATATATATACGCTGAGAACAAAGTTCTTGTCACTGATGTATGGTAGTATTTTGTCCATGTTTGTCAATGCCATATTACGTCACAGGAAGCTTCCTTTTTTCCTTTAAATCCCTGTTTCCGATCAGCGCAAGTCATGTGATCAAGGCCACCATCTGTGGCCGAAACGCGTCTGAGACAGCACTCGCAATGAAATAAATGGTTTATTTTTTGGCACCAGCGATATTTTGTTGTCCGGGTCCACATTTGTGCGTGACCGCACTGGGGACTGTTTTAGATTCAATATATATATATATATATATATACATATATATATATATATATATTTTATATATATATATATATATATATATATATATTCACTGAAAAAACCATAGGTTTTAGGGACAGTTATAGTTAGTTGGACATTTCACTCGTACAAAACCATAGAAATTCCCCCGTTATAGTTAGTTCAGCTAACTATAACTCGCGCCCCCGCAATGCACTGCTGATGACGTCACATATTACATCACTCATGACATGGTCAGTGACATCACTGATGACATCACTGATGACATCTCAAATGACATCACTGATGACATCACTGATGACATCATCCAGTGACTGTGTGTTTCTGTAAAGTTTAAATATGTTTAATATATATAGGGAAAGGTGTATTGAAGAATGAGTGGGTGTATAAGTGTCTGAATGGATGATTTAGTACGTGAGTGACTGACTCTACAAGTGAGTGATTAAATGTATCTTACTGAATGCATGGGTTAGTGACTAAACTGTGTGAATGTCTGTATCCGTCTGTCTGTTGGTTTGTAAGCGGCTGCACGGCTTTCGGAATAGCTACATGAGTGTCTACATGGGTTATTGATTGATTGTCTGAGTATCTGTATGGGTGCCTGAGTGTTTGTGTGGGTGGGGTGTGTGTGACTCTGTGCATAGATGTGTGAGTTGGTGATTCACTGGGTGCATGGTTTCAAGAGTGCATCTGTGATGGACTGTATGGGTGGGTGAGTGTGTGTATGGGTGTGTTAGTGATTGAATGTATATCTCAGTGGTACATGTGTGAGTAACTACATATGTGAAAGGCAGTATATATGTGTGTTGGAGTATATAAATGGCTATAAGTGAGAGTGTGTGATTGTGAGAGTGGCTGTATGGATGAGTGTGTACTTGTATCAGTGATTGTATAAGAGCGTAAGAATGTGCTAGTATTTGTATGAGTAAGTGAGCTGGTGTGTGTATAACTGTATAGGTGAGTAAATGGGTGTATGATTAAGTTTTTTGCATGACTGACTAGGTGTGTGAGTACCTCTATGGATGAGTGGCGGTGTGTGAGTGTTTATATAGGTGTATGAGTGCATATGATAGTCCTGTACTGAGTGACTAAGTATGAGTGACTGTACGGGTGAGTGAGTGGATGTGTGTGTAGACCTAAGAATCAGTGAGTGGGTATGTAGTTTTTGGTGTTGGAGTGTCTATGGTTTTGAGAATGGCAGTCTGTAATTTAGAGTGGGTGTATCAAAAGTTATATTAGGGTGTGAGAAGATGCATGAAATTATCACATGGATGATGTCATCAGTGATGTCATTTGAGATGTCATCAGTGATGTCATCAGTGATGTCACTGACCATGTCATGAGTGATGTAATATGTGACGTCATCAGCAGTGCATTGCGGGGGCGCGAGTTATAGTTAGCTGAATTAACTATAACGAGGGAATTTCTATGGTTTTGTACGAGTGAAATGTCCAACTAACTATAACTGTCCCTAAAACCTATGGTTTTTCAGTGAATTTCAAAGGTTTTTTAAATGCTAATTTCTAACTATAACGTGTCTGAAACCTATGGTTTTTTCAGTGAATTTCAAAGGTTTTTTAAATGCTAATTTCTAACTATAACGTGCCTGAAACCTATGATTTTTTAAGTGAATTTCAAAGGTTTTTTAAATGCTAATTTCTAACTATAACGTGCCTGAAACCTATGATTTTTTAAGTGAATTTCAAAGGTTTTTTTAAATGCTAGTTTCTAACTATGCCTACAGAGGTAGGACATGTGAAGAAAGAAGAAAAAACGCACAGAAAGAAGCAAAGATGTGCAGAAAGAACCAACAGAGGAGCAGAAAGAGGCCTTGTTGCAAAATCATCCTGTGCCCACAACTTTTTCAGACGGGTACTGGTGGTAACTGACTCTGACTAACCAGAGCCAGTGCTATGCTAAAAGACACTTAGAATACAGTGAAAACACCTACATACACTAGGGAACACTATGCGTTGGGGTACCCCTGTGATTAGCATGACCTCCTCTGCAAGTCCCTAGTACATAATAGGGCAGGGGGATTAAAACTACCTCTTAAAACGCGCTACAGGGCGCGTTTGCACAGTGGTGAAGGGAGGGGGCCTGAGGTGACATGTGTGCAAACGCACCCCGTGGCGCGTTTTAAGTTGCGGGATTAAGTCCCTTGAATTCTGAGGGTCCCTGGGGCCCAACTAACCCCCAGGTACCTACAGTTAGGACCACAGAGCTGGGTTGCAGAGAGGCGTTCCGAGGCCACGCACCTTTTTTCACCTCTCTGCAACGCAACTCTGTTGTGCTTACTGAAGGTACCTGGTGGGCTAGTTGGCCCCCAGGGTCCCTCAGGATTCAAAGGGAATTAATTCCCCAACTTAAAACGCACCACAGGGCGTGTTTGCGCACATGTCACCTGAGGCCCCGCCCCCTCCCTTCACCACTGTGCAAACGCGCCCCGTGGTGCGTTTTAAGTTGGGGGATTAGGTCACCTTGAATCCTGAGGGTCCCTGGGGCCCAACTAGCCCACTAGGTACTTCCAGTAAGCACCACAGGCCTGCGTTGCAACGCCTGTAACAAATTGTGCAGTTGTGTTTAGGTAGTGAAGAGGGTCGTGCTGGGGGTAGTGTTTTAGGGTTTAGGGTAGTGCAGTGGTGTTTGTGTAGTGTAGGGGGTCATGCTGGGGGTAGATTTAGGGTTTAGGGTAGTGCAGTGGTGTTTGGGTAGTGTAGGGAGTCGTGCTGGGGGAGTGTTTTAGGGTTTAGGGTAGTGCAGTGGTGTTTGGGTAGTGTAGGGGGTCGTGCTGGGGGTAGTGTTTTAGGGTTTAGGGTAGTGCAGTGGTGTTTGGGTAGTGTAGGGGGTCGTGCTGGGGGTAGTGATTTAGGGTAGTGCAGTGGTGTTTGGGTAGTGTAGGGGGTACTGCTGGGGATAGTGTTTTAGGGTTTAGGTTAGTGCAGTGGTGTTTGGGTAGTGTAGGGGTACTGCTGGGGGTAGTGTTTTAGGGTTTAGGGTAGTGCAGTGGTGTTTGTGTAGTGTAGGGGGTAGTGTTTTAGGGTTTAGGGTAGTGCAGTGGTGTTTGTGTAGTGTAGGAGGTCATGTTTTAGGGTTTAGGGTAGTGCAGTGGTCTTTGGGTAGTGTAGGGAGTCGTGCGGGGGTAGTGTTTTAGGGTCTAGGGTAGTGTAGGGGGTCAGGCGGGGGTAGTGTTTTAGGGATTAGGGAAGTGCATTGGTGTTTGGGTAGTGTAGGGGGTCATGCACGGGGTAGTGTTTTAGGGTTTAGGGCAGTGCAGTGGTGTTTGGGTAGTGTAGGGGGTCGTGCTGGGGGAGTGTTTTAGGGTTTAGGGCAGTGCAGTGGTGTTCGGGTAGTGTAGGGGGTCGTGCTGGGGGAGTGTTTTAGGGTTTAGGGCAGTGCAGTCGTGTTCGGGTAGTGTAGGGGGTTGTGCTGGGGGTAGTATTTTAGGGTTTAGGGCAGTGCAGTGGTGTTTGGGCAGTGTAGGGGGTAATGCTGGGGGTGGTGTTTTAGGGTTTAGGGCAGTGCAGTGGTGTTCGGGCAGTGTACGGGGTCGTGCTGGGGGTGGTGTTTCAGGGTTTAGGGCAGTGCAGTGGTGTTCAGGCAGTGTAGGGGGTGGTGTTTCAGGGTTTAGGGCAGTGCAGTGATGTTTGGGCAGTGTAGGGGGTCATGCAGGGGGTGGTGTTTCAGGGTTTAGGGCAGTGGTGTTCGGGCAGTGTAGGGGGTCGTGCTGGGGGTGGTGTTTCAGGGTTTGGGGCAGTGCAGTGGTTTTCGAGCAGTAAAGGGGGTCGTGCTGGGGGTGGTGTTTCAGGGTTTAGGGCAGTGCAGTGGTGTTCGGGCAGTGTAGGGGCGGTGCAGTGGGTGGTGTTTCAGGGTAGTGCAGTGGTGTTCGGGCAGTGTAGGGTGTGCTGCAGGGGGTGGTGTTTCAGAGTTTAGGGCAGTGCAGTGGTGTTCGGGCAGTGTAGGGGGTCGTGCTGGGGCTGGTGTTTCAGGGTTTAGGGCAGTATAGTGGTGTTCGGGCAGTGTAGGGGGTCGTGCTGGGGCTGGTGTTTCAGGGTTTAGGGCAGTGCAGTGGTGTTCGGGCAGTGTAGGGGGTCATGCTGGGGCTGGTGTTTCAGGGTTTAGGGCAGTGCAGTGGTGTTCGGGCAGTGTAGGTGGTCGTGCTGGGGCTGGTGTTTCAGGGTTTAGGGCAGTGCAGTGGTGTTCGGGCAGTGTAGGGGGTCATGCTGGGGCTGGTGTTTCAGGGTTTAGGGCAGTGCAGTGGTGTTCGGGGCAGTGTAGGGGGTCTTGCTGGGGCTGGTGTTTCAGGGTTTAGGGCAGTGCAGTGGTGTTCGGGCAGTGTAGGGGGTCGTGCTGGGGGTGGTGTTTCAGGGTTTACGGCAGTGCAGTGGTGTTTGGGCAGTGTAAGGGGTCATGCTGGGGCTAGTGTTTCAGGATTTAGGGCAGAGCATTGGTGTTCAGGCAGTGTAGGGGGTTTTGCTGGAGGTGGTGTTTCAGGGTTTAGGGCAGTGCAGTGGTGTTCGTGCAGTGTAGGGGGTGGTGTTTCAGGGTTAAGGGCAGTGGTGTTCAGGCAGTGTAGGGGGTCTTGCTGGGGTTGATGTTTCAGGGTTTAGGGCAGTGCAGTGGTGTTCGGGCAGTGTAGGGGGTCGTGCTGGGGGTGGTGTTTCAGGGTTTAGGGCAGTGCAGTGGTGTTCCGGCAGTGTAGGAGGTCGTGCAGGGGGTGGTGTTTCAGGGTTTAGGGCAGTGCAGTGGTGTTCGGGCAGTGTAGGGGGTCATGCTGGGGGTGGTGTTTCAGGGTTTAGGGCAGTGCAGTGGTGTTCGGGCAGTGTAGGGTGTCGTGCTGAGGGGTGGTGTTTTAGGGTTTAGGGCAGTGCAGTGGTGTTCGGGCAGTGTAGGGGGTCGTGCAGGGGGTGGTGTTTCAGGGTTTAGGGCAGTGCAGTGGTGTTTGGGCAGTGTAGGGGGTCGTGCAGGGGGTGGTGTTTCAGGGATTAGGGCAGTGCAATGGTGTTCGGCCAGTGTAGGTGGTCTTGCTGGGGGAGGTGTTTCAGGCTTTAGTGCAGTGGTGTTCGGGCAGTGTAGGGGGTGTTGCTGGGGGTAGTGTTTCAGGGTTTAGGGCAGTGCAGTGGTGTTCGGGCAGTGTAGGAGGTCTTGCTGGGGCTGGTGTTTCAGGGTTTAGGGCAGTGCAGTGGTGTTCGGGCAGTGTAGGGGGTCGTGCTGGGGCTGGTGTTTGAGGGTTTAGGGTAGTGCCGTGGTGTTTGGGCAGTGTAGGGGGTCGTGCTGGGGCTGGTGTTTCAGGGTTTAGGGCAGTGCAGTGGTTTTCGGGCAGTGTAGGAGGTCGTGCTGGGGCTGGTGTTTCAGGGTTTAGGGCAGTGCAGTGGTGTTCGGGCAGTGTACAGGGTTGTGCTGGGGCTGGTGTTTCAGGGTTTAGGGCAGTGCAGTGGTGTTCGGGCAGTGTAGGGGGTCGTGCTGGGGGTGGTGTTTCAGGGTTTAGGGCAGTGCAGTGGTGTTCGGGCAGTGTAGGGGGTCGTGCTAGGGCTGGTGTTTCATGGTTTAGGGCAGTGCAGTGGTGTTCGGGCAGTGTAGGGGTCGTGCTGGGGGTGGTGTTTCAGGGTTTAGGGCAGTGCAGTGGTGTTCGGGCAGTGTAGGGGGTCATGCTGGGGGTGGTGTTTCAGGGTTTAGGGCAGTGCAGTTGTGTACGGGCAGTGTAGGGGATCTTGCTGGGGGTGGTGTTTCAGGGTTTAGGGCAGTGGTGTTCGGGCAGTGTAGGGGGTCTTGCTGGGGGTAGTGTTTCGGGGTTTAGGGCAGTGCAGTGGTGTTCGTGCAGTGTAGGGGGTCGTGCTGGGGGTGGTGTTTCAGGGTTTAGGGCAGTGCAGTAGTGTTCGGGCAGTGTAGGGGATCGTGCAGGGGGTGGTGTTTTAGGGTTTAGGGCAGTGCAGTGGTGTTCGGGCAGTGTAGGGGGTCGTGCTGGGGGTGGTGTTTCAGGGTTTAGGGCAGTGCAGTGGTGTTCGGGCAGTGTAGGGGGTCGTGCAGGGGGTGGTGTTTCAGGGTTTAGGGCAGTGCAGTGGTGTTCGGGCAGTGTAGGGGTCGTGCTGGGGCTGGTGTTTCAGGGTTTAGGGCAGTGCAGTGGTGTTCGGGAAGTGTAGGTGGTCTTGCTGGGGGTGGTGTTTCAGGGTTTAGGGCATTGGTGTTCGGGCAGTGTAGGGGGTCTTGCTGGGGGTGGTGTTTCAGGGTTTAGGGCAGTGCAGTTGTGTTCGGGCAGTGTAGGGGGTCTTGCTGGGGGTAGTGTTTCAGGGTTTAGGGCAGTGCAGTGGTGTTCGTGCAGTGTAGGGGGTCGTGCTGGGGATGGTGTTTCAGGGTTTAGGGCAGTGCAGTAGTGTTCGGGCAGTGTAGGGGGTCATGCAGGGGTGGTATTTCAGGGTTTAGGGCAGTGCAGTGGTGTTCGGGCAGTGTAGGGGGTCGTGCTGGGGGTGGTGTTTCAGGGTTTAGGGCAGTGCAGTGGTGTTCGGGCAGTGTAGGGGGTCGTGCTGGGGGTGGTGTTTCAGGGTTTAGGGCAGTGGTGTTCGGGCAGTGTAGGGGGTCTTGCTGGGGGTGATGTTTCAGGGTTTAGGGCAGTGCAGTGGTGTTCGGGCAGTGTAGGAGGTCTTGCTGGGGGTAGTGTTTCAGGGTTTAGGGCAGTGCAGTGGTGTTCGGGCTGTGTAGGGGTCATGCTGGGGGTGGTGTTTCAGGGTTTAGGGCAGTGCAGTTGTGTTCGGGCAGTGTAGGGGGTCGTTTAGGGGGTGGTGTTTCAGGGTTTGGGGCAGTGCAGTGGTGTTTGGGCAGTGTAGGGGGTCGTGCTAGGGTATGTGTTTCAGGGTTTAGGGCAGTGCAGTGGTGTTCAGGCAGTGTAGGGGGTCATGCAGGGGCTGGTGTTTCAGGGTTTAGGGCAGTGCAGTGGTGTTCGGGCAGTGTAGGGGGTCGTGCTGGGGGTAGTGTTTTAGGGTTTAGGGTAGTGCAGTGGTGCTTGTGTAGTGTAGGGGTCGTACTGGGGGTAGTGTTTTAGAGTTTAGGGTAGTGCAGTGGTGTTTGTGTAGTGTAGGGGGTCATGTTTTAGGGTAGTGCAGTGGTGTTTGGGTAGTGTAGGGGGTCGTGCTGGGGGTAGTGTTTTAGGATTTAGGTTAGTGCAGTGGTGTTTGGGTAGTGTAGGGGGTCGTGCTGGGGGTAGTGTTTTGGGGTTTAAGGTAGTGCAGTGGTGTTTGTGTAGTGTAGGGGGTCGTGCTGGGGGTAGTGTTTTAGGGTTTAGGGTAGTGCAGTGGTGCTTGTGTAGTGTAGGGGGTCGTGCTGGGGGTAGTGTTTTAGGGTTTAGGGTAGTGCAGTGGTGTTTGTGTAGTGTAGGGGGTCATGTTTTAGGGTAGTGCAGTGGTGTTTGGGTAGTGTAGGGGGTCGTGCTGGGGGTAGTGTTTTAGGATTTAGGTTAGTGCAGTGGTGTTGGGGTAGTGTTTTAGGGTTTAGGGTAGTGCAGTGGTGTTTGTGTAGTGTAGGGGGTCATACTGGGGGTAGTGTTTTAGGGTTTAGGATAGTGCAGTGGTGCTTGTGTAGTGTAGGGGGTCGTGCTGGGGTAGTGTTTTAGGGTTTAGGGTAGTGCAGTGGTGTTTTTGTAGTGTAGGGGGTCATGTTTTAAGATGCAGCGCTCCAATACCTGACCAGTCTGCACTACATAAAACTGCAAAAAAACTAAAAATAAAAAGTGTTTTGCACACTTTTGTCATTGGGCTATATTTGGGCTACATCTCGGTAATATGTGTGCTACATTTGGGCTCTTTTTCACTGGTGGCCATCTTGGAAGACTTCTTTGTTATGAAGTTTCCTAATTTCCTCATTTACTGCAGTCTCCTCAGTAGGAAATGCTTTCAGTTTTTTACTTTGATTCCATCAAGAAGGCATTCAGATGTGTCACACATTTGCCATAAATTCAGAATGTTATTACTCTAGTTGTTCATTAGATCACTGTAGTAAAGCTACTGCTCACCAAGGATTTAACTGGAAGTCTACTGCTGGTATTGAAAGTGATTGTTTCAGTCTGCATGTCAGAATTTTCTAATGAAATAGAAGAGGATTTAAGATCTCACTTAAAACATGCACTAAATTTCTTTTTGCAGCACTAACCATAATTTCTATGGCAAAATGAACCCCCTCATTTTGTTCCTTTTTAAATTAAATGTTTTAAGTGTTACCAGTTTATTCCAATCAAGATGGCTTCAGGTGTGCCATACTTTTGTCATAAGTAAGGCTGTTAGCACTCTAGTTGTTCTTTAGAACACTCTGGGAAGCTGCAGTAGAACACAAAGGCATCAACTGACAGGCTGCTCCTGTTGAAATATAACAGGAAGATATTTGAGATCACACTTGAAACATGTCCTAATTTTTCTTTCCAGAGCACTAACCATAATTTCTATGACAAGATGAACCCCATCATTTTGTTCCTTTTTAAATTAAATGTTTTAAGTGTTACCAGTTTATTCCAATCAAGATGGCTTCAGGTGTGCCATACGTTTGTCATAAGTAAGGCTGTTAGCACTCTAGTTGTTCTTTAGAACACTCTGGGAAGCTGCAGTAGAACACGAAGGAATCAACTGACAGTCTCTGCCCTTGTTGGATGTACATGTTTTACTGAGAATGTCAGACTTCATTCTCACATGACTGAGAAAGATAATGTGAATTTACAGAAAATATGCTCTCATTTTAGCTTCTGGGGCACCTTCCAAAACTGTATGGGACAAGCATGTGAAAATAGTTTTCTCTCAAACATGATTCATGATATCCCAGCAGAAGGTTTTTCACAGGGTAAAATCACCTTAGAACACACCACAATTCCTGAAATTAGTATGGTACCATCAACAAATGAATTCTAATGTAACTAAAGTCTGTTATCACCCTTTATAGTTCTCCTTTTGGTAACCCTCAAAATCTTCGATTCACTACAATGCATTTCAAAAGGGTACTATCATTTATATTGGTCCCAAGATGGCTGCCAGCAATTCCAGGATGAAGTGCTGACAGCCAATCAGATCTCACGATGACATGTGTGGTTAGGCTCCGCCCAGATATATATGTGTTTTTACTTTTGATTTTCTCAACAACTACTGAACGGATTTACACCATTTAACAAAAAGGGTTCTTTTTGAACCAAGAACTACCTCTTTGCCAAATTTGGTGTAATTCCGTTCAGCAGTTCGGGCTGTAGCCTTGCATAAAGTTTCCTATGGGAAATTGATTTTTTGACTCTTATTTTTTAATTTCTCCGTAACTACTGAACGGATTTACACCATTTAACAAAAGGGTTCTTTCTGAACCAAGAACTACCTCTTTGCCAAATTTGGTGTAATTCCGTTCAGCAGTTCGGGCTGTAGCCGTGTCTAAAGTTTCCTATGGGAAAATGAATGGGGAAAACACGTTTTGGGACCCCCGTTTTTCTCGGCCCCGCTTGACGAATCACCCTGAGACTTTCAGGGTAGGAGTGGACCGGAGCGGGCCATAAAGTTTGAAAATTTCGCGAAGATTCGTCAACCGACGCAAGAGTTATTTCAAATAGAATGTCGCGGATTTCCTATGGAAAATAGGTCCTAACTATAACTATCTACTGGCGACCGCCAGTAGATAATATATATATATATATATATATATATATATATATATATATATATATATATATATATATATATACGTATTAATCTATATGTGTTTGTGTGTATATATATATATATATATGTATATTATTCTATGCATAACATGTTTATAGATCACTGCATGGTTTCATATAAGTTATTTGATTAGATGCTTATGGGTCTCTGTTTTATTCATCTATAACAGTATGTAAATATTATCATAGCAATTTTATCTACAAGTGCTTCACTATTGAAATATTGAAGTAAAGATTTAAAAAAACAATAAATTAGCTTCAAATACAGAAACACTTGAAAGTCTGAGTTTCTACAATACAACTTAAAATCTCAATATTTCATCTTCCTTACACATGTATACCCTTTAAATGTACTTATGTATCAGTATATTTATTACTTTACTCCTGCGGTAGAAGAAACAAAAAAAATATACATGAATACCCTTTCTATGTAGGTATGTTTCTATATATTTATTACTTTACTCGTACTGTAGGAGAAGAAAAAAACACCTTTGACTCTCTCCAATGCACTACTCTGCCTCACCCTATACCTCTCTCAATATATCCTCTACGTCCACTCTCTGACTCATCCCAAACCTCATTCTATTACTATGATCTCCAAAATACACCTTTCCAGACTCTTTCCCTTCTATCTCTCCTTGGCTCACCTGAAACATAATTTTACTACTATGATCTCCCAAGCAACCCTTTCTAAAATCTTTGCTTATGTATCCCTCTTTTGACTCTTCCCACACCTCATTTTACTGCTATGATTTCCATAATCCCTTTCTAGAGACTCTTCCCTCTTCCATCTCTCCTTTTACTCATCCCAAGCCTCATACTACTACTATGACCTCTAAATAACATTTTCTAGACTGTTCCCTCTTCTATCCCGCAATTCTCCTTTTCAATCCAACTAACAGACTCGCATGTCTACCGCTCAAATTAATACATATTTCCCTATACTAATCCACAACTAATCCTTTTTGGGTTCTGGAGTAGTTTTCTACTCACCGAAAAGAACTTCAGCTCCTCGTCAGGGGTAGCAAGCATATATAATTTCAATTAGAATTGCAATTGCAATTAAGCCTTTACTGGAAAAAGTGAGGTATGAATTGCTAGTTAAAATAATTGTAGCATTTCCGAATGAATCATGGGACACGTCTGGGGAGAGTGAGACAGGCTGAGAACTATTGAGGGATGGAAGGTGGGCAGAAGAACGGGTCACACACAGCCTGTTGTAAGTGGGATTAAGTAGAATGGGACACTGATTGTGGGTGGGGGGGACATGTGACCAAGTATCATGGAGGTCAGAATGGGACACTGACATGGGAGAAAGGGATAGGAGTGGGAACACACAGGATGATGGTGCGCTGATCTTGATTAAGGAATAATTGTAACATGAAGCGCTATGTAAAATATGCATTGATAGTAGTGAGACCCTTGCTTTTATCAGTGTATATTTTACTGGGTGCTTCATGCCACACTTATGTCCCAGTCATGAGCTGTTGTCTACAGTGCCTAGAATGGAAAGGTAAGCATGAAGCGCTATTTTAAATCATTGCAGCACTTTCTGATACTTTTTTGTGTTGCAAATATATTATGAATTTTTTTAAGAATAAAGGAAACAGTAGTCAAATGAACAATGAGAACATACCTAAGGCCCAACATAATACAAATGTGACAGATAAAATATCTATTATCTTTATATGTCTTGACACATGGGGGAGAGAATGAACAAGAGCTGCCGTATGGCATTTGGTGAGAAACATATGGTAATAATTTCATAATAACATAGGGGCTGATTACGACTTTGGCGCAGTTGCAACGGCTCTCTGTCGGCACAGCTGCACCAAAGCCGTGCAAGGACTGCCGACCTGATTACGAGTTCAACTCGTGCAGGCAGATGGTCCTTTTGCCTTTCTCATGGCCAGAAAAACAGGCACTACAATGGCACTGTTAAGTTCATGCAGTGCTGGAACTGGGGAGCAAGCAGACAGTTGGGCACATGCTGTGCCCCCCAGAATGCATCCCTATGGTGGGGAGGCTTTGTTTCCCCACTGGCAAATTTTTCATGGTACACTCATGCCCATGAAAAGGTTGGAGGTGGGGAAACTCATAATATGCTGGGCGCAACAGCGCCAGTCCCGTTCAGCTTATTGCATTGCCCCTCCGCCGCTCCACCACCAGAGAACAGAGGTTCCCTAGTGCAGCTGACTGTTCACTGCCGGAATGACTCAGAGAGTCGTAATCTGGCGGAAGGTGGACAGCCACTAGTGCGACACCGCGAGCGCGGTGGTCTTAAGACCGCCACACAGCGTAATCAGACCCATAGTATTATAGTAACATATTATAGTATTGTGTGCACCAATGTGGAATGATCCAGATTGTGTAAGGGAGGAGAGAGGTGGGATAAAAGGCCGTTAAATGTTGGAAAGGAATCTGTCAGGTGTGTGCCAAATCGATTGGGTAGGGACGGTGTTTCTGGATGAGAGAGTCAAGTTTTCATGTGCGCTTCAGAGATAAGTGACCCATGCCCACCACGTGTGAGAAAAAACATTATTTACCGCTTTCCATTCAAATAAGATGACCTTGATGGCCACCGTCAAAAATAGGTCCAATAGTGCTAGGTCTTTATCAGGTAAGTCCAGTGGGGGGGTTGAGTGCATGCGGGCCCAAAATTACAAGAGTCAAGTTTAGAGGAAAGTTCACATTGAAAACAGTATTGAGCCACTTATGGACCTCTTCTTCATTATGACGACAGGTACTTGCACATCAAAAACATGTGTTCAGGGTTACCAGCTGCTTCTTTGCAAGGATAGTAGAGATCAGATTCAATCAATTTCAGTTTCAACAGTCTAGATGGTGTCAAATATAGGACATGTACAGCATAGAACCGCGTCTAGGTCAATGACGGGATAAATTTATTTTTTAGAAGATTGTTGGTTATTTTGGGCCAGCTGGAGTCCGGAATGGGAGGGGTTTTTGAGGTTTGAAGATGCTTAGACCAACACTTCTGGATGGATGGATGGGGTAGGGGTGACTTGTGAGTTGTGTAATAATTTGTAGATTTTTAACCCTAAGTGGCTACCTTTGGTGTTTGGACAAAATATCAAGTTAGAAATATCGGATGCAAAAATATCAGAGAAAAAAATATCGTGACACAACAATATCGTGGTGCAGAAATATTGTTGTCAAGAATATCGATTTTTTAGGTTAGTAATGTTGTTCAAGAATATTGTTGTTGTAAATATAGTTTTTAAATTATCTTTATGTGTGTTAGTTTATATATTAATGTTTTGGGTTATTGTTTGTACAATTGTTAATAATATTTTTACATGTAGCTTGTTATGTTAAGTGATTTATCATTTTTAATTTAATTATAAAAGTAAGTTATATTGTCGTAGAGGGTTTGTAGGGGTGTAGGGTGCTAAGTTAATTAAGTGTAATTAATTTATAATTAATTTATATTTATTTATTTAATAGATTAATAATTATGCAAATTGTGTAATAATTATATTTTAAAGTTATTTGTTATGTCTGGGTTGCTGGGTTTGTATGGGTATAGCATGGGAAATTAATTAAGTAATAATTAATTAAGAATTAATTAATAATTATTTAATTGATTTCTTAACTTTGTAAATTTTGTAATAATTATATTTTAGGGTTTATTTGTTACGTGTGGTTTGGTGGGTTTGTAGGGGTATACGGTGAGAAGTTCATTATTAATTAAATTCATTAATAAATCATTATTAACTAATTAATTAAGTAATATTTAATATTTATTGAATAATTAATGACTAATTATTAATGTATTAATTAATATTTGATTTGTTATTAATTATGTTAATTGTGTTACATTTATTTAGTTTAGTTATATTTTAAGTGTGGGCTGGTAGGTTTGTGAGGGTATAGTTTGGTAAGTTAATTAAGTAATAAATAATGGCCAATTTTTTATATTCATAATTAATTAATAAATTGGTTAATAATTATGTTAATTGTTTAGTAGTTTTTATATAAATATATTTTTTGGGGTTAATTAATGAAGTTTATATTAAGAGGGTTATATCTTTCTTAAATTAAGAGGGTTATGTTCCATATTTGTTATATGTTTGAAGTGAAGTGCTTTCCCTACTGGAGCGGGAATAGTACATTTTACCCCTCCAGAGTCCAACACTTTCCCTACTGTTGCACAGACTGAAGTGGGATTAGGAAATGTTACCTCTCCGAAGGCTGGCGCTTTCCCTACTGTTGCTCGGACTGGCGTGAGAATAGTAAATGTAACCCCTCTGAAGTCCAGTTATTTCCATATTATTGCTAAGACTGGAGTCGGAATAGTAAATTTTAATTTTCCAAAGTCCATAGCATTCCCTACTGTTGCACAGACTAGATTTGTGGGGGAGTAGTGTGGTAAGTTAATTAAGAAATAAATATTGGCCAGTTTGCTTAAATTGATAATTAAATTGGTTAATAATTATGTTAATTGGTTAATTGTTTTTTTATATATAATGTATTCTTTAGTTAATAAATAAAGTTTATATGTTATGTGTTTGAAGTCAAGAACCTTCCCTACTGTTGCATTGACTGGAGTGGGAATACTAAATGTTCCCTCTCCGAAGTAGAACACTTTCCCTGTTGCTGCACAGATTGTAGTGGGAATATTAAAGATTACCCCTCTGGAGTCCAACACTTTCCCTACTGTTGCACAGATTGGAGTGGAAATAGTAAATTTTACCCCTCCAAATTCCAACGTTTACCCTACTGTTGCAGAGTCTGGGGTGAGAATAGTACATTTTACCCCTCTGAAGTGTAACGCTTGCCCTTCTGTTGCACAGACTGGAATGGGAATAGTAAATGTTACTTCTCTGAAGTCCACGCTTTCTCTACTGTTGCACAGATTGGAGTGGGAATAGTAAATTTCACCCTTCTGAAGTCCAACGCTTTTCCTACTGTTTCATAGACTGGAGTGGGTATAATATATCTATCATTCTGAGATTTCAATACTTTTCTTAATATTCTTTAAATATATGTGATATTATTATTTGTTTAATTTTACATTATTTACTTGTATAGAAAAAATGTATATCATTTTTTGTAAAATATTGTTAGTAATTTTTTTTGTTTTTTAAATGTAATTATTTATGTAATTTATTACATGTTTTGCATTTGATGTGTTGCCATTTTTAATGTATATCTGTGTAGTAGTAGTAAAAAATGTAAAAAATGCAAACATTGTAGAAGACAATGTTAAAAAAATGTGTGTGTCCTTTTAAATCTAGGTGGTGATTTTGGAGGGAGTTTTCCCTTTAAAAATATTGTCGACACACTGAAACTCTATGACCCTGTTGAAGGCTCCGGCCGAAACGCGTTGGTCTCCTCTCTACACTGCTGGTGGATGATATATAGATGAAAAAATAAGGACTTACAAGCCTGTTGGTGCCTGGCTGTGCTGCTTTTCCTTATCCTCGAATCGCGGGGAAGTCTATTTGGAAAGTTGTTGGATATATCTATATATAAGTGTGAGCAAGGCAGGGGATCCTGCCGAAACGCGTTATAGCCCTTAATGAATAAATAATCATTGGAAACTGACCTACGGTTTGCTGTGTCGTTTTTCTGGCCGAGAAAAGTTGGAGACCGGAAGTGGTAGAGGATATATATATAGATATATACATATATATATATATATATGGCCTCCAATGTGATCCTTTAGTTTGGCGCGCTCACCAGCTGGTGCTCTGCAAAGGGGCCGGATCCTGGCCCAAAGTAATTTTTGCAACAAAGGACGTGGCACTCCAGAACTGATTTTCTGCACAATTTATTCTTGGCAACTTCTCAAACTTTGAGAAGTTGCCAAGAATAAATTGTGCAGAAAATCAGTTCTGGAGCGCCGCGTCCTTTGTTGCAAAAAAAAAAATATATATATATATATGCGAGTCAGTCAGTCAAGTCAAGAATAACTTTATTTCGGCTCAAAGAACCAAAAAAAGATTTACAAAATTAAGAAGGTTAAAATACAATACATACAAGATTCTCAATACCACATTAAAATCGCCACACAGATTTTACTCATAATGCTTTCTGATCACTATATAGGCTCTTACATAATTAGCTACTGCAATACAAATTTCATCTGAGGCCAAAGACTGTACGATATTAAAACCATCAACATACGAACAAGGACAGGCTTTCCTTACTAGTGGGAGCGTAAATCTAGTTCTCTCTGATTTGTACAATGTGTAAAATAATATAAAGTGCATAGTGATTTGAACAGAGACATTATTGCATGGGAAGGGAATAAGATTGTTTGACCACCGTCCTTGGTGGGGAAATGCCAACAAAAAGTGTACTGTGCCTAAACGAAACCTAGTTAAGTAAAATTGAAGTTGAGTCTAAGTAGAAAAAGATAAGCAAAATTGTGCTGGGGCAGGAGGCAAACAACGGTCTTCCATATCGTCATGTTGATGGCTAATAACCCTATTGTCCCTGGAACGGTATGCCTCCTTGATGATACCTTTAGCATTCAAGGGAATACCTTTCGGGTTTTCAAAAATGTGTTCAAGACCAATCTCATAATATTTCCTCCTTAAATATTGAAACCATGAAATCTTTAAAACATTGACTGATTTTAAGCAGTCTCTAATAACATCACATGAGAACGTTAAGTCCTCAGAGGTCCATATCTTGGCCCATACGATCTTCAATATATTCAAGGCCAAGTTCCGTATGGCAGAATAGGGTAAGAGCACTTTTCGGGAGCATCAATAGCTTTTTCATGAATTTTTTTTCAATTACTACAAGCCGTTGACTTTTTGCATAGCCCCAAACCCCAGCTCCATCCGAGGCAATAGAAGAACATTTGGCTCTATAGAGGGTAATTAGTTCCTTCACAGGCTTATGCACCCAATTTGCAGGCAAAGCGAAATAGAGCGTCCATTGCCTTACTTGGCTGCTGTGCCCTTAAGTTTAAAAGTGGTTCCCAGCACAACTGATTATTGAAAAGATTACCCAAGTATAAAAAATTGCTAACCTTTTCAATATTCTTCCCCTGCACAATAAACATTTTGGTTTTGGTGGTTTTGGGTCCACATACCATTGAATATGATTTTATAAAATGTAATTTTAAAGCAAGCAAATTCATAAAATCAGTAAAAGCATCAAGGAATTTCTGCAAACTCATAGCTGTCCTTGCTAATAAAACCGTATCATCAAGATAAAAGCGGGACAGGTTTATTACCAATTTTGAGAAAATCAAGTTCCTTACTTAATAAGAAAGCCTCCAACCCATTTTTGTAAATTAAAAACAGGAAGGGGGCTAAAATGCACCCTTGCCTGACTCCCTTCGTAGAAATGATTGCGTGCTTTTTTCCCCTTTACTGCCATATCTTACGTTAACTGTGGTACCGGAGTGAAGCCTACGGAGTAGAGTTACCAGCGCTTTTTCCACACCCATACCTTCCAACATGCCCCATAATTTGTCTCGGTTAATCGTGTCAAAGGCACTGGATAGGTCCATGAAGGCCAGATGGATAGAGCTCTTCACAGACCTTACGTGCTTATTAACAATTAGAGATAAATTGAGACATTGTTCGGTTGTTCCCCGCCCTCTCCTGAAGATATATTGCGTGTTGGTCATGATCTCATTTTCAGATGCCCAGTCTTCCAAACGAGCAGGGAGGACCCTGCCCAAAACCTTAGCTGTGGCATTTATCAATGAAATGGGTCTATAACACGCCGGGTCACTTCTTGCTCCTTTCTTAAAAACCGGGACTACACACAGACGCAATGGTACTCCTCCTACCCGTCCCTATTTACAGGCTTACTGAATATCTACTTTATAATGCCACAAGCGAGAAAAATGTGTTGAGCTCTGAATTTGAGAGTAGTGCTTGGAAAAAGCAGCAGTTGCAGGAGGACACTCTGAATCTGAACATTAATGAAGAGCTAAATAATACTTGCAAATATTATATAATATGATGTCATGCTGCAATGCAAAATACAAATAATAATGAAAGTGCTACCTTAACTCATCACAACTGCAAGCTGCAGATATGGAAAAAATATACACAACACAGACACGCTTTGGGATGACGGGCAACCCTCAAAGCCAATACCTGAGGGGAGCCCGCCCAAGAAGCCCAATGGCAGAAAGTGACTGACCCAAACCACCTTTCCATTTATTGTATGTTGTAAATTGTATGTTGTGTACTGTTTGTTGTGTGTAGTGGTGACACGAGGTCTTGCCAGGCAGCTATAGCTGTCTGTGGCACCCAAAAATGAATTACTTTGCCAGACACTATATAAAAACAGCAAACAGAAACATTTAATACAGATTAGAACATTGGAATGTTGGGAGCTCCATTGAAGACAATGGAGTTGCTCTGGGCTTATTATGACTAGTATAAGCCCAGCGCTCCAACATTCCAATGATTGTCTTTTTGTTTCTCCATTTTTAATTTAGAACATTCTACTCTTAGTGGGTGGAATGTTCTAATAGCCTTATAGCCCTTCTGCCTCAGGCTATACTGGTTGTTAAAGGCCCTCTCCCTCATTATAGGCCACTCAGGATCAGGGCCTTTAACAGCTGGTATAGCCCTCGGCAGCGGGCTATAAGGCTATAATATATTAGGTGATTCTCTCATCATTCTACTACATTGGTTCAAGTGTTTCTCAGCTTCCACACCTAAACATGAACTGTTACATCGTATGTTATTCAGTCTGGGACAGTTAACTTGTCCTTGGAAAGGTGCATTTCGTCCAATTTTGCTGGGAAAGTCTGTTTCTCATGTTAGCAACGCCTGAATGTTCTTTGTTATAACAAAGAATAAACAGTAGAATACAGTTGGTGTATTACAGTGTCACATCTAGGATGGATAACAGAAGCTAAGTTGGCTAAAGAGCATTTTCGTGTTCTACTCATTAAAATTTCGACAATATATTTCCACAATAGCCACAAAGTGCATATGGGCTTGTGCAAGTTACACTGCATGTGCGTAAATTAAGCTGCACCAAGCAAGCCTCCTTGAAGGGTTATGGGCAGGGGGTTGGCTGCACAAAGCTGTCCCATATTTACCAAGGTGTTCCTCTGTTTCTGTGCTCTTCTTGAACACTTTTCCCTTGAAGTAAGTCACGATGTTGTACATGACTGTCGTAGGGAAATAAACAAGACAAATAGTAGAAATAGTCCCCTGATTGATGTTTCTACCCCTATGCCAAGTCTGATGAGGGGCATGTGACGTGAGGTACATTTCCTTTCTATTACTTAACAAGAGGTACAAATCACACAGGGGCATATTTACAAGCCCCTTGCGCCACTTATGCGCCGCCGTTGCGTCACTCATGTGACGCAGCGGCATCGCAAACCATGCGCCACGTTGCGCAATATTTACAACGTGACACATCTAGGGAGATGCGTCACGCTGTAAACCCCTGCACCACATGAAACCTGCGTCAGGTTTCATGTGGGCGTTCCAGCGAAGGGTGGGCGTTCCCTCACAGGTACGCCACGTAAAAGTGACGCAGTGAAATCTACAAGATTTCACTGAGTCACTTTACGCCCATGCTGCGTCAAAATCCTGCGCCTGCTTGAAGCAGGCGTAAGGATTGACGCACCATGTTAGGGATAGGGCACCCCCGAGCATTGCTGGAGCTGCGTCGCTCTTGCGACGCGACTCCAGCAATGCGCCGCCTTTCCGTCGGGGGATGCGACACGCATCTGCCAATCTGTGCGCCACGGCGCGCCGCATTGTAAATGCGGCGCATCGGCGGTGGCGCAAGGGCAAACTTGCATGTCGCATCTTTCCTGGCGCATCCCTGCTGATTTGCAGGGATGCGCCAAGGAACGTAAATATGCCCCACTGAACTTTAGGGCACACTTTAGGCATCACACGCATATATACAAAAATATCTGTGGAAATTCCAAAGGAACGTTCACGTAAGAGCACATGGACATTTCTGATCCATTTCCTCGACACAGGGCAGAAGCCCGATTCACCAAAGGACCATCTGTAGAGTTGACAGCTGGGTTAGCATCACAAATACTGTCCGCTCCATTAATTCATGGATGCATAGTACAACGCCGGGTACTCTCTTTTATGTGTATAGATCCAATGAAACATTTGAAGGTTGTGGCAGAGGTCGGCCTACAACATCAGTCCCTAGATCAGATGATGATTTTATGGGAATAAATTAAGTGTAGTAATGAAATGAAACTCAGTTGCCTGGCTATGAGGTTAAGGCTCATTCCAGTGAAATGCACACCTGCTTTCACTCTGGTGCCACACCATTCCTTCCATAGAACATGAAACAATTGTGAATCGGACCTGCATGTTTGGGAAGCATGCACACACATACACAAACTTGTGATGAACATGTTGTTCATCACAGACACACGCATGCACGCACACACACACACACACACACACACATGCACATCTCTAAAAGGGGCATGGCCTAAGAAGCAAGTCTAGAAATCCTTTCCAAGAGGGGTGGTTTATGCCATTAAGGTGTCATGTAGTTCCAATAAAACCTTTACAGGATCTGCGCGTTCGGACAGCATACACTGTAGGATTGGTGTTGGACTGATTCTGAACACCCCCACCGGGTATGTAAGCCTTTTGTACCAGCTAGCTCACAGTGCCAGTAAATTCTCCTCTTACCAAGGAGAGAATAGTTCTTGGCAACCATCAAACATGACAACCCTGATCCCTCAGGATAGTGGAAACAATATTCTACTTTTCGCTCAGTCACTCGTGCTTACTTAGTCTGTCTTAGAGAGGTACAGAGAATAAACAGGCTGGGCGTATTCAGTATTTATTGAACAGTTGTTATTCTGGTGTGAAATAGATGAGCTGCAACAGCCGTTAGACAGTGGCAGATATATAGGATTAGAAGCACTATGAAAGTAAACGGATGGTAAAGCTCTACCATCTTGCAGTATTCATGAATACATACAAGTACATAAAATACATGATAATAAAAAGATGCGTACTCCTATGATGTCTCCCTATCTAGATGTACCTAAGTGTACCTAGCACGTGTGTAGGTGTTAAGCCAAGAAACCCTCTAGGATAAAGTCAACCCAATTACCTGAAGTGAGAGACTGTGGGACACCGTCTTGGTCTCGAGTTGGACACCCCACAGGGGATGTTAGACCACTGCGAGCTGGAGTGTCTGCATGCAGGAACCTCAGCGTCTCTGCTCAGTGTGTCGGCGGGAAGTCCTGATCTCCTCTGTTCTATATTAGCAAGATGTGATGTATATATACCCATAGGTCTCCCCAGGGGTCCTACCTTGCTGTATTACTGTGTTGGACTAAGGATGACGTCGGGCATGAACTTAAAGATAGATATTATACAGGAGATTGTAGTCCTGCTGTGCTTCCGAGAATCCTCATGCATAATGTATGAGATTTCGAACTAGGGAAAACCCGCGTTCTGAATGCAGTGTCGAATCTATGTAAAAGGTCAGTCCCTGTAAACCATTATAAGTGTAATGTAGGGAAGAATATAGGTGAAGGGTTATGAAGTTGCCTGGGCCTATATTGCGGTACCTATATGGAATATAACAAAGGGCATCCTGTTATTACATTCAAACATATTAAACAATAACAGACACGCATTTAAATAATCCAGCCTATTGGCTTTGTCAATGGTTGTTAGCAGTATCATATAAATAAGTGTTAAAAATGAGGGTATCTAGTTGGCAATGGTTTGCACCTTTGTCCAAATATGGACCCTTCTTCCTAGTCAGGTTAAGGGGGATACACTTCTAAAATAACCCCTGCTGACACCCTATGTAGCTTGGCACAAGCGGACAGGCTTATCTCAGAGGCACTGGGTAAAGCATTAGT
Source organism: Calotriton arnoldi (assembly GCA_963921515.1). Taxonomy (NCBI): domain Eukaryota; kingdom Metazoa; phylum Chordata; class Amphibia; order Caudata; family Salamandridae; genus Calotriton; species Calotriton arnoldi. The sequence continues at coordinate 1,837,473 of CAWUFW010003114.1, forward strand.
GTACACATAGAGTAATACAGTGAAAATACTACAAATGGACACCACACTAGTTTAGAAAAATAAGTAATCTTTATCTAAGCCAAACAAGATCAAAAATTACAAAAATCCACAATACAGTAATAAAAATATGACTTTCACAAGGTAGAAACAGGTCTGTTCAAAGCAAATTGCAGATGCAAGACTTTTCACACAAAGTACCTTGGATGCGTCACACGTACAAACTACAACTGTCATAGGTAAGGTGATGCGTCAGTTCCTTACGCCCAGGGAAGGTGATGCTTTGGTTCCCTAATTCAGGGGAGGTGATGCATCTATGTCTTACTGCCACTTAGGGGCGGTGATGCGTCGGTTCCTTACTGATGGGGAGGTGATGCATCGGTTTCTTACTGTGTGGGGAGGTGATGCATCGGTTTCTTACTGCAGCCCCGGCATTCTTGCAGGTGTGGCACCCAGATGCGATGCGTGAGGATCGAGGATGCGTCGGTTCTTGTAGCCGCGGTCCCACAATGCATTGGTTCTTGCAGCCACACAGCAGGGCCTGCGTCGGAATCAGTGCAGTGATCTCGGCCTTCGTAGATCGGTGCACTCGATGTGGCGTGCAGCGATTTCCCCAGCCGTGGGCAAGTGCTGCGTCGGTTTCTTGGCGATGCATCGGAAACAGGTGCAGATGCGTTGCGCTTCTCGTCGTTGCATTGCTTTTCCAGCTCCCAACAGCAGGCACAATCTCTAGATGTCCAGAACAGCAGCAGGCAACTCTTGGCAGGTCAGAACTCAAAGCAGGGGACCTGGGGGTGAAATCTTTGTGTCCCTGAGACTTTAGAACAGGAGGCAAGCTCTACTTCAAGCCCTGGAGATCTTCCTCAAGCAGGGGACACAGCACGCAGCAAAGTCCTTGTCCTTTCCTTGGCAGAAGCAGCCACTGCAGGCCAACCCCAGACAGTACACAGCAAAGGGGCAGTACTTCTTCTCAGTTTCTCCAGCTCTTCTCCTTGGCAAAGGTTCCTCTTGAATCCCAGAAGTAATCTCTGAAGTCTTTTCCATCCCTGAGACTTTCAACAGGAGGCAATCTCAACTTCAAGCCCTTGGAGAAAACTCTAACAGCAGTTATGATGAAAGCACAGTCCAGTCCCTTCCCTGCCCAAGACGGAAGAAACCACAGCAGGCCAACCCCAACACCACACAGCACAGGGGCAGTACACTTCCTTCAGCTTTCCCGGTTCTTCTTCCTGGCAGGTTCCTTAGTTCAGCAGTAATCTAAAGTTCAGGGGTCTGGGTTCCACTTTCTATAGCACAAATTCCTTTGTTCTCTGGTGGCAGAGAATCTCTTTGCCCAGCCAGAACCAGTTCTGTCCTCTCTGGTGCAGCTTCCTTTCAGGAGATGAAGACAGCATTGTCTAAGGCAGACCAGGCCCTTTCAGGTGAAAGGAAATCTCCTCCCCCTACTCTAAATGCAGCCCAGGTCTAGTCAGGCAAGCCCTGACTCATTTAGGAAAGGCAAGACACACATCACCCTCCCAGGTGGCCGTCTGAGAGAACGCACATCCCGGCCCCTGTCATTCAAAAGCCAGACTGTCAATCCACAAACCAGGAGAGGCACACAGGATGGCTAAGCAAGAAAATACCCACTTTCTAAAAATGGTATTTTCATACACACAATATAAAAATAATCTTTACTAAAAGAGGCATTTTTACATTCTGAGTTTAGGCATACTAAACTCTATCTTTCCATCTTGTCCCAATGAGAAGTTATGCTTATAAGATGTCATAAATAAACTCCCATTCTATCCTATGGGACAGATAGCCTTACAATAGTGAAAAAACAAAATACAATGTATTTCAGTAACAGGACATGTCACACACCTCAGTACATGTCCTACCTTTCACATACACTGCACCCTGCCCATGGGGCTACCTTGGGCAACCTTAGGGGTGTCTTACATGTAAGAAAAGGGAAGGTTAGGGCCTAAGAAGTGGGTGCACTTACCAGGTCAACATGGTAGTACCAAACTGCGCACAGACACTGCAGTGGCAGGTCTGAGCTATATTTACAGGCTGCTCATGTGGGTGGCACAATCAGTGCTGCAGGCCCACTAGAAGCATTTGATTTACAGGCCCTGGGCACACAGAGTGCACTGTACTAGGTAGAGACTTACCAGTAACTCAAATATGCCAATCATGGAATCACCAATCCATATTAACAATTTACAGGGAGAGCATATGCACTTTAGCACTGATCAGCAGTGGTAAAGTGCCCAGAGTCATAAAAACCAACAAAAACAGGTCAGAAACAGAAGGCCAAAAAGCAAAAAGTCTGGGGATAAACTCGCTGGACAAGCCAGGGCTAAAAATGAGGAACACCAATGATTTTTTATCAATTCTGAAAATATGAGACTGTGAACATTTCCTGAGGTCTGTGGAAAGGGTAGTGGTCTTTAGAGTGTCACAATCACTCCTGTTCTCCCCATCACAGGCCTGTTATTGCTCGATCTCGTGTGGCTAAACACCACTTGTCCCTCTAAGAAGTCGGATGCCGACCGCTGGGGGTCGCGTAACTAGTTAGCATGGAGGAGTCTCGCTCATTATCGAAATTAACCAGACAAATTGCTCCACCATCTAAGAACGACCATGCACCACTACCCACGGAATCAAGAAAGAGCTATCAATCTGTCAACCTTTTCCATGTCTGGGCAGGGTGAGGTTTTCCATGTTGAGTCAAATTAAGCCACAGCCTCCACTCCTGGTGGTGCCCTTCGTCAATTTCTTTACGTTTTAGCTTTGCAACCATACTCCCCCCAGAGCCCAAAGACTTTGGTTTCTCAGGAACTCCATGTCGGGTCATGGGAATAATGCAGCTGAATCGCTAGTCGGCATCGTTTATGGTTGGAACTACAATGGTATCTGATCGTCTTTGAACCTCTGACTTTCGTTCTTGATTAATGAAAACATTCTTGGCAAAGGCTTCCACTTTAGTTCGTCTTGCGCTAGTCCAAAAATGTCACCTCTAGCGGCACAATCCGAATGCCCCGGCTGTCCCTCCTAATCATGGCCCCAGTTCCAAAAAACAACAAAATGGAGCCAGAATCCTATTCCGTTATTTCTAGTTGAAGTATTCAGGCGACCTGCCTGCTTTGAACTCTCTCATTTTTTCAAAGTAAACACATCGGACACCCAGGACACTCATTCAAGGGCATCAAGGGGGTGCCGAGAGGCAGGGGCTGGAACAGGAGGTTGCTCGTCTCACGGTGGACCGCAATCTTGATTCCAAGATCCAACTAAGAGCTTTTAAACTGCAGCGGATTAAATATTCGCTATTGGAGCTGGAATTACAACAGGTGCTGGCACCAGACTTGCTCTCCAATGAATCCTCGTTAAAGGATTTAAAGTGTACTCATTCCAATTACAGGGCCTGTATTGTTATTTTTCGTCACTACCTCCCTGAGTCAGAAGTGGGTAATTTGCACGCCTGCTATCTTCGTTGGATGTGATAGCAGTTTCTCAGGCTTCCTCTCCAGAATCGAACCCTCATTCTCCATTACCAATGTGACCTTGGTAGGCACAGAAAGTACCATCGAAAGTGGCCGGGCGAGCCCGTATTGGTCTTGGTTTGCATGCATCCTGGGAGGTCCCAGGACCCAAGACCCAGAACCAGGACCTAGGCTCAGGACCTAGGCCCAGGACCCAGACCCCAGGACCCAGGTCCTAGGGCCTAGGACCCCAGGACCCCAGGATCCAGGCCCCCAGGGCCCCAGGACCCTGGCCCCAGCAACCAGGCTCTGAGCCCCAGGCCCCAGGACCCATGACCCAGGAGCCAGGACCCAGGCCCCAGGACCAAGGTCTCAGGCCCAAGAACCCAGGCCACAGTCACACGGCAGTCTGCTGGCTGACAAGAGTAGCTGTGCACTCTGAGACCGGCACTTGTGTGGCTTCTTCAAGGGGCTAATTGCCTCCCAGTGACTCGAGCGGGGTAGGGATCCCTCTCCGATCATCTGGTCACCCTGCTGGATTGGTCTTGGTCTGAGAAATGCATGCATTCTGGGAGGTCAGCGCTCATTGACACGTATTAGCTCTAGAATTTCCACATTTATCAAGATAACAGATGGAGCGATCAAAGGAACCATTACTGATTTAATGAGCCATTCTCAATTTCACTAAAGCAGCCATGTGCACTTACACGTGCATGGCTTAATCTTTGAGACAAGCATATGCTACTAGCAGAGTCAACCAGGTAGCATACCTGCTGGACAATGTTGGGAGCCATGTGCCCATCCCTGTTCGACCTTCACACCCCTCGCAAATCTGCTGGGATAACACACCCACCTGGAGGGACAAGTGTAGTCGCACAGGAATCGTCTGGCCCAGCCGTCTCCACGGAAGGCAGAGGTGGGCAAAGGCACAGCTTGAGTGAGACGCAGGGGTACCGGCCTGGTCCGGAAGGGACACCCCATAGAACTACTCTTCCGAGCTGCTGCTGAAATGCACTGGGCAGAGAAGGGTAGCTGTGTGGCACGCGAGGGCCCAGATGGCCAGGCAGCGTCCAAGACCTGGCACCACCCAACCCGTTTCACTCTGGTCAGAATACTGGGCAGACCCCACAGGATTTTGTGGCTTTAGGTGGCAAATTTTGCACTCAAAAATAGCAAAATTTGTGTCCCAAACCTCAAAATCTGCAGTATTTTTGCAGTGGCCCAAAAATGTTCCTACCACAAAAATATTGCAAGGCCTGCGCAATCCCTACTGGAGCCTGTGCTGTGTCACAATCTGTAACCTCTCAGAGTCTCTGCCATCACAGCGCCTCAAACTGGAGGTCGTCTGATGCCAAATAGAGCAGGTTACAATGTAAAACCTGCTCTTTGTGTCATCAGAAAACCTGCGATCCTGGCTGTGTGCAGGGCAGCAGGCACTTGGAGGAGGGGGGCGGCAGGGGGGTATATAAAAAGCATCCCAGGCGGCGTGCTTATAGTCAGCTTGGGTCAGGTTCCAGTTGCCAAAACACCTTGCTAGAACTGGTATTTTTACCCTCCTAACCCACCCTTAATTTATCTAGAAAGCCCCACAGATCCCTTGGATACAAGATCCTTTTTAATTGCCTTTGCTTCTCTCTTCCTGCTCAAGGTGTTGGAATGTAAATCTGAGAAAAACAACTTGCAATGCAATACACTGTTTAAGGTATTTCTTTTTTGTTGTTTGTTGCCCTAAGATTGTGCCCAGTGTCACACTATAGACTGTTTTCTATGTTGTACACTATTTTAGGTGTGGGCCGATTGATTTGAGTGCAGAGAAGGGTGAGGGACAGGAGAGCCTTTTAATGGCCTGCAGAACCTGCAGGGGGCACACAAATGTGTGACGCGGGCTGCAGCTATTTCCACAGCAGGAGGGGGCTTTATGCATTTGAAAGGCAGGCAACAGAGGAAATTAACACCTATGATACCTACTAGCATGTTGCTCACACTTCCTTTACTGGCACAGTGTAGAGCCAGTAAAGAAGAGAAGGTCAACCTCATGTAATTCTTTTGGGCACAAATTTTGAGAGCACTTTCGCACTTTTTTTTTCAAATCGTGAAATTGCGAGATCCTGGGCGGTCTGACTGGGGGGTGCATGCTGCTAAGGCTTTTTGGCCTCTGCTCTGCTGGGTAGGGGAAGGGCCCTAGCAAACAGCAGGCCCTCGAATCGGACAGAATTTCTTTACTTTAAACGACAGCCGAGGCTGGCCAAGCAGTCCATTCCTAATGGGACTAAGCATGTCCAATCGATTGTAGTATATGGCGCAGGCCGGATCCTCCACGGACATTCTGCCATGCATGGGGATGAAAGCTTTGCGTCCCTGTCTGCTCTCGGGGAAGGAAGGTTACGAAGGAAAGGCCCATCGGGCAAGGCTGGGAGGCAGATGTAGACCAGGGGACCTGTGGAGCAGGCCCAGGCCCTGGTAGCACCTGGCTGAGAACCGCTGGACCTCAAGGGGTTCAGGAGTACCCTGTCCCTAATAATCCGGAGGAATCTCATCCTCCCTTCCTTGTAATCCGTGTGCACCGAGTGAGAGAGGGGAGTGACGGTGCAAACGCACCTGACCTCCTGAAGCCCTGCCTGGGCTCAAGGAAGCAAAGTAACCCTCATCTGGACTTCCAAAGTAGCCTGCCATCTGGCCGGCCCATTGGAAAGCATGGCATGCGACCAGATGGCCAGACTCAAAGGACGGCCATCTGAACGCACTGTGCCTCAACAAAGGGGTTTCTACTTGTCCTTGAAGGGGAATGGGACCCTGCGGCCCAGGTCCTTGGAGCCCCAACTGGGCCTCTGGCATGGGGCTTTCGATGGGGGCCATGACGGAGCTCTGACCCAGGGCCCACAGGCACCTTAACATGCAGGCAAAGTGGGAGAGGCTTCCTAGGGCCCAAGAGACCCCTGTCGCTGGTCCTTGGTGGTGAGGCAGGCCAGAAGACAGAGTCCAGCCCCAGTGCCCAGTCAGAGCTCCTGGACCTGGCTGCACAGTGGAGCAGGGACGGCTCCTCTGTAAAGACGGAGGAGCGTCGCCCCACCACTTTAAGAGCAGTGCAGAGGAAAAATAAAATAATAATGAGAAACGTTATTGTCATTTTTTTTATATTTTCCTAGGTGCGGGGAGGGGCTGTGCTGGCTAGAGCAGGGGCCAGGGGGAGGATTGGTGAGTACACTCAAATTGCACATAAATGTTTGACCAGCCGTCTTGGGCCAGCTAAACATTCATGTGCACCTTGCATGTTCCCCACCAGGCTCCATTACACAGCTTGCTGGGGAATATACACAGGCTCCCTGTTCCCTTCTGAGCAGACCAATCACAACGCTGCAATGCAGCGTTGTGATTGGCTTAGAGGAAGCACTCACAATGCTGCATTGCAGCGTTGTTATTGGCTTAGGGAGCCCAGGTGCTTCCTGAGAGGAGAGGCGGTGGCTGGTGACGCGACCAGCCGGGAGACACGACCAGCAGGTAGGTTTTCTTAATTTTTTTAATTTTCTAAACCCCACCTCTCCCTGCTCCCCCGCATGGGATCTGTCCCGGGCGATTTGCCATATGGCAGGCTCGAGGACAGAACCCAGGATGGAGGGCCCCCCACACCAGGGCCCACTGTGGCCCAGGTCAGAGCTTCTGAACCCGGCCAAGCAGTGGAAGTCTCCTTCGGCCCAATGGACCCCCATCCTGGGCCCTTGGTGGACTGGCAGCCCAGAGGACGGAGCCCAGGATGGGAACACACCACCACAGGGCCTGGTCTGAGCTTCTGGACCCTGCCGCACAGGTTAGGCCTCGACGGGCCTGCGGGACCCCATACCAGGCACATTGCCACGCAACTGGCCCAAGGACGGAGCTCAGGATGGGAGGCCCCCACCCCAGGGCTCACCGAGGCCCCGATCAGAGCTTCTGAGCCCAGCCAAGCAGGGGACACATTTCCAGGCCTGATGAACCCCTGTTCTGGGCCCTTGGTGGTGGGGTAGGCCGGAGGACGGAACCCAGGGCGGGAGCACCCACCCCATGACCTGGCGGGTCTGGTTGGAGCTTCATAACCCAGTCACTCAAGGGAGGCCTCCCTGGGCCCACAGGGCCCCATCCTGTGGGTTTGGCCATGCAGCTCCTGGATGACAGAGCCCAGGATGGGGGCTTCCACCCCCAGGGCCTGCAGTGGGGCCCGATCAGAGCTTCTGAACCCTGCCAAGCATGGAAAGCCTCCTCAGGCCCAATGGACCCCCATACCGGGCCCTTTGCAGTATGGCCGGCTGGAGGACAGGGCCTAAGACTGGGGCTCCCACCCCTGGGCCCACCAGAGGCCCAGTCAGAGCTTCTGAACCCAGCCAAGCAGGGGAAGCCTCCCCAAGCCCAGACAATTGGTAATCACAAGTATTCTACTATTCTGTGTTTCCTTAGATTTTGGACCCTAGTAAAGCCGGCACCTGGGGAAACCTAGCCAACCTGTGGGCTGATGTGCATGTCTGGCATCACTTTTTATTACCCAGAATCCCTTGCAAACTTCAAACTTTGAATAAAAAACAAATTGTCCTCACATTTCTGTGATGGAAAGTTCTGGAATTTGAAGGGAGACACAAATTTCCTTCCACCTGGCATTCCGCCAAGTCTCCCAATAAAAACGGAATCTCACTTTTGTGAGTAGATCTAGTGCCTGCGACAGGAAATGGCTCAAAATGCAATATGGACGCTGCACATTTTTCCACTGAAAACAGACCCTTTTTTCCAATAAGCCTATCGGCTCATTTCACTTTCACTTTCAATGTAATGACATCAGCGCGCCATGGGCACTGATCATCAATACACAAAAAAAAATGGCTCGGGCGGCAAGGGAAGCTCTTCCCCTGCTCCCTAGGCTGAAAAATAAAAATAAAATCCCTTTCCTGGATGTGTGCAGAAGACGGAACATTTCTGTCCTCCACACACGCCCACCATGGTGGAGGATGGAAACTTTCTGTCCTAGGCACAGAAGGGGTAAAAACTCTCTTCACGCTCACAGACACATCCACAAAAACACCCACACTTGCAATCGTATGCACAAATGCACGTAAACACATGCACGCACACACACACACACACACAGTTGTGATGAGCATGCTGTGCATCGTGCTCGCGCGCACACACACACACACACAGTTGTGATGAACATACTGTTCATCGCACATTTGTATGTGCCCTTTCGTATGGCACCTTTTGTATGTGCCATGGGGAAACTTTGGAAAGTTTCCCTATGGCTAGTCTCAGTGCCGGCTTTGGGGGTGTGGCAATCGGTGCAGCTGCACCTGGCGCAGACCTCGGGGCGCTGTATTTATAAAAAACTTTTCATTGTGTGTCCATCAATTTTCAGGCCAGCAAGGATGCGATTTTCATACAACAATAAAAATGTCATGATGACTCTGGATTTCCTGCTGGAAAGAGATTGAGATTTGTCTAATGGCAGTTTTGACTCCTAAAGTATCGCAGATGATTAATATGCCTGCTGCAAAGAATGTGTACCATGCAGATCACAGAACTGTATTTTATGCGGATAGCTCAGTGGGTTACTGATTTTGTCACAGAAATCCTTTTGCTACTTGTATTTCATTAGTTGCAATCCTAATATAGCACAGTGATCTATGCACTCAGCAAAGAGCTGCATGGTATAGGTTACAACGTTATACTTTTTTCCTCCTATCTTTCATTATCCTAATTTTGCTAAAAAGGATTTGCTTGTGTAAAAATACATTCTTTTTAGTAAACCCAACCACTGTTGTACGTTTTAAATCCTGTCCTTGTGCTTCTCTAGACCAATCACTCTTAAAATATTCCACCTGTTAGTATGAATGACGTGATTCCGACGCCTTGAAATCCTCATTGTCGTAGGTAACGTATTGTAGGAAATTTGGTTACTGGCTTAGGGGGGTGAAACCCTACTCAAGCAGCAACCACAATTCTTGTCAGGGTGAAACTCAAGCAAACCCCAAATTAACCTGTGCGTATCCCTAAACCCCTTAAAATATAATTTGAGACCAAAATGACAGGAATCCAATCAGTAGAACCAGAGATATGAAAGTTTAAAGATCTGGCTTCTGCTAATGAGACGTTGCTATCAAAACTGCAGGTGGTGCAGAACACTGTGGCTCGCCTTATTTGTAATCTGCCGGCTTTGACCGCCTCTGCGCCTCTCCTTCAAACCCTTCATTGGCTTCCAGTTCGGAAGAGAATTATCTTCAAACTGTGCTGCCTTACACACAAAGCCTTAACTGGTTGTAGCTCTGTTTACTTAGCTACCAAACTTAGACAGTGCCACCCGCCTAGACTGTTGAGATCAAGTGACAAATCACTGTTAAGTATCCCGCTTATCGAGAGGGCCCGCTTGGGCGGCAGGACCTTTTCCTATTTGGCTCCTTTATATTGGAAGAAGCTGCCACACCATATATTAGGACTTGTACTTTTTGCTTTAGGAAATTACTGAGGACAGTTTTGTTCTGAGCTGGTTGCGTTATGCTGCTTGGCTGCCTGGTCGCGCCGAGATACCCCTATGGGTGATTCGAGCATGTTATAAATGGCATTAACATTAACATTAAGTGAAAACAGTGCTTAGAAGCACAAAGTGCCAACTGTGGCTATCTGGATGTGCGGGACTGGGACAAAGTCACAAATAGTTCAGACTGACCATAATGGAGCGCGGACTGAATACAGAGACCAAGTTAGGCCAGCTGAACAAAGTACCATAAATCCTGGTTGCGGAGTGTTTTGCGATCCTGCTTCGAAAAGGCATTGCACAGTGGAGGGTCCAAAGAAGCTGATGGCTGCGATGCAAGGTCGTGTGCCAAAGGTGCATTGTGCAGCCGCATTTCCATTGAAACCCTCAATGAGGCTTGAGATGCTAGGTCCTGCGTCATCATCGTGGATGCCATCGGTGAAGGCTTGCAATGCAAAGTCCTATGTCCAGTATGCTTAGTTCAGTGGTGATTACAAGGAGCTTCAATGCGAGGTCCTCCATTGGAGATGTGTTGCACAGAGGTAGTTTTGATGTGTCTTTTATGCCCTAGAGACAACAGCTGGGCTTGTAGAGCAGCTTCAGACCCACTTCCAAGGGTCCAGGACTGGGGTGGCACTACTTGGGGGGCAAGACACACAACAAACAGAGTCCAGGTGCTGGATGCAAGGTCAATGGAAACTTCTCTGTTCCTGAGGCTCTGATCAGGAGGCCAGCCAACTAGAGCTTGTAATCACTCTGGTGGTCATGATTTCAAGATGCAGGTCCAGTCCTTTTCACTCAGCCAGCACGGAGGCAGGGCAGCAGGACTGGAGAGTAGCAGTCCTTCTTACAGCAGAGTAGTACAGCAGTACTTCTGAGTCTTTCACAGGTCCAGATGTGTACTGAAGAGTTAAGTCTGTGGGTCCAACATTTATACTTGGTGCCAGCTTGAAGTAGGAGAACCTTCTGGTGCTTTCCACCATCTGAGGTGTTTGGAATTTCCTATCTTCCTGTCCTGGCCCCAGTTTCTCTGGGGCACAAAAGACTTGTGTGAATTCCTGGGTGAGTGTGCTGAGGCTGAGCCTTTGTGATGCGCAAGTGTGGTAGGAGAGAGCTCCTCCCCCCACCAAGTCAGGCATGGCCCGTCCTGCCAACACCTATTCACCATTTGTCTCACTGTCTGGTAGCAATACACGAAGACCAAGTGCCAGCTCTACCTAGTCATGTAACCCAGGATACATGCCTGCAGGCACCAAATGGTTAGGACAAGAAAATGCTAAATTTCTAGAAAAGGCATCTTCAGAATTGGGACTTAAAATCCAACATTACAATTAAAGAAGGTTTTCAATTACAATTATTTAGACACCAAACTCAAAATTCCTACTTGCTCCAAGTTGAAAGTTATCTCTTATTAAATGTAATAAGGTCATCCAATGATATCCTATGGAAGCGGCAGCCCTTGCAGTAGTGAAGAACTAATTTGTCACTGCCAGGTCAGATAAAAGTTTAAAGTACATGTCCAACATTTAAATACACTGCACCCTGCCAAATGGGCTGCTTAAGTCCTACCCTAGGGATGACATATGTTCTAAAAAGGAAGGTTTGGGCCTGGCAAAGGGTTATTTTGCTAGGTCAAGATGACAAACTGCACACACAGGCAGCAATGGCAGGCTTGAGACATGTTTGACAGGCTACTTAAGTGGGTGGCACAATTAGTGATGAAAGTCCACTAGTAGCAATTAATGTACAGGCCCAGGGTATATATACTTACTTTACTAGGGACTTATAGGTAAATTAAATGTGGCGAAGGGGTGTAAGCCAATGTACCTTGCTTTAGGGAGTGAGCACATGCACTTTCGCACTGGCTAGTAATAAAGTGCACAGATTACTAAGGCCAACAAAAATGAGATCAGTAAAGATGGAGAAGTAAGGCAAAAAAGCTGGGGGAAGACCCCCCTAAGGCTGACAAGTCCAACATATATCCTATAGACTGATTTACACAGGTATGATTTATTACCTCTATATAATGTGTGTGTGATGTAAAGTTCTCTGAGAACCTATCGTGGTATGAGTAGCGCTATAAAACAAATGAAATGCATGTGAGAGAGGGGCTATGGAGAGATGAGGCACACTTTTTAAGGGTGATAGTGAGGGAATCCATGGAGATGGAGGTTGCTGGGGGGAGGGGCAGGTGCCAAAAAAGATTGTTGCACTGTGCGCCACCAGAGCTAAAGCCGGCACTGGCAAATCTTGGAACAGACAAGGTAAATTAACTGTAAGGACAGGAGGCTCACACATGCACCTGACGAAGCTGGCATTTAAGTATTTCATATTGCTGCTTGCAGTGTCATCAGAAGTTGATGTTCATAGTGATAATTTCATAGCCCAGTGACATGCTTGCAAATTGAGGCAGCAGCATTACGAGAGGCCATTTACTTATAGAACCAGTTTCAATGGCATATTAGAACATTGATTGCAAGGAGGCCGAATATAAATCAAGAGCATGGCTTGTAACTGCAGAAATGTTAGTTGAAAAATGTGCAAATTGAATTGTATCCCTGTTTAGGAAGAAATCAAAAACAAATTCAAAGAGCAATTACACAGTGATGTGGGCTACACAAGTTGTTCAACAATCAAAGATTGTTTGAGACATGTCTTGAATACATTGGACCTTTTATTATTTTACACTCGTTTGCAAAGCTTTCAACCAGAAAATTGTTTAATCTAGTTAAAGTGAAAGTGAATCATTGGTAAACACACCCCATTTTCTCATGGAGTAAAACAACCTCCATAAGAGGAAATGCCTAAGAGTTCACAGTGTGGTGCTCTTGAGAACTGATTGGCAGTATTACATATAGTGGTGAAATATTGCCCATTATGCCTTAGGCCCAGAGATGGTTCGTTGTGAATTGTCTACAGTAGATATATGTTCTGTTCAACCAGCATGTGTTCACAGCTTGGAAACGGTGCGAACCAGAAAGTGTACATCTGACATCCAGAGTGAGGAACTTGAAGAGTAACTTTTGATTTTGGCCTTGATCATTTTACCTTTTTGAACCTCCCCTCCTGGTAGGTTAGCAGTGCCTAATGTTGAAGTGTGTTTTTTCATGCACTGTAAGCTCTGCCTCCTTGGTCTCTCCCTCATACTGCTCTTTTTATGGCCTGGCTTGACAGCACAGCTGTCACCAGAAAATTAAGTGAGCATCACTAGAGAGGGCTTTGGCTCTGTTCACTTGTTGAGAGACCGGAGTACATGTTTTAATTGGGCAGAAGCTGTGTGCTTCCATAAAAAAAGTGCTTGCACTCCACACAACTATGATCATTTGGTATATTTATCCAGCTGCCTGAGCTTGAAATGTCATGGGCACACACATGACATTGCTAATTAAGTGTCTAACTAGACAATGTATATTGTTTTTCTTTGGCAGCAGCACAGATGGGAAGAGGGCAGTGATTAACCTTCATGAATGGTTAGGTCTGGCTTGAAAGTGCAACTGTCACCTGAATTTTTAACCTACACCAATATTAGTAGACAGTTATTTGCTTCTAGACAAATACATATCCATTTCCATGCTGTTTTCATGTAATGCTTCATATTACATGAAAATAACATTCCTTTAAAGACGGACCTATTGGGATTGCCAATGCTTGTTTTTTGCTGTTTTAATGTAGCGCAAACTTGGCCTATGGGTCATTAGTGTGCTTTGGATATGTACCAGATTATTTTACACAACGTAAGATTTTGTAGCACAGGGCGATTAAGTGATTTGTCCAGAATCACAAGATGTATTCTCTGTTTCGCTCACTTTGTCTTCCCTATGTATTTCCTCCATCCCCCAACTCTCCCATTGCCACTTCCTTGCCTCTTCTCTGCCTCTGTCTCCTCTCTCTTCAGTTTGTCTCACTTTCTCTTCTACTCTCTCTTTCTTTCGTCCTCCTTTCTCTGTCCTCCCTCTGACTTTCTCTCCCTTTTCTTCTTTTTCAACCTCTCTCTCTTCCTCTCGTTTCCTCTAGGTTTCTGTCTCTCACTTGCTCTCACTCAGGGCCTCATTTACAAAGGTAAACTTACACTTGTGTGTAAGTTTACCATTGTTTGCTATTCGGCAGGCTTTTCTTATGCAGAATGATGATCTGTTTTAGAGTAGTTAATGGATGAAATAGAGCCTAGTAATGCAAGAAAACTTTATCTTCAATTTAGATATGAGACCCTTCCCCTTTCATCGTACACCGCCAGGTGGGGTCGACCGGTAAATCAAACACATTGCCACTGTCTATTCTGTAACTCTTGGCAAAAAACTATTGAACACGTTCAATTATTCTGCCCTACTTATCATAGCACTAGGATGAAATGGGTTGTCCCACTATGTTGTAGTTTTAGGGTAAGAGGATTTAAAGAAGCCTTGAGAATAATGCAATCCGATACTAGGCAATTTGTTGATTTTTGTCAGTAGTAAGATTTCTGATGGCAATGTGGAGGATTAGGCAAAGAGCACTTTAATGGAAAAACTGTAATGCACTTTATATGAATATGGCTCGTTACATCGCGATGTATTACATCGCGTGCTTTTACAACACGGTTGTTACAACGACCGCGTTGTTAGTACGCGATGCATTTACATCGCAAGTCATTACAACGACTTGCACTAGGGGCCGCGCTGGACTTAGGAATAGTATTAATTACTATTCCTACTCCAGTTTGCGCAACAGTAGGGAAGGTGTTGGAATTCATTTCCAATACCTCAGCGCCCCCTAGTGCAAGTCGTTGTAATGACTTGCGATGTAAATGCATCGCGTAATATCAACGAGGTTGTTGTAACGACCGCGTTCTAATATTAGCGCTATGTAATGACAGCGTTGTAAACGCTGTTTCCCACGTTATATGGCACCATTTAGCTAACAATACCTGGTTTTAACTTTCTTACTTATATAATGCCGTTTTATTTTTATAGCATGTTTTAATACATTTATCACATGTAGCATGTTACAAAGTTTTATTCTTCTCTTTTGACTTTTAACTTGTGCATGCACATGTTTGCTTTTTATGATTATTGATGGTGAGAATCGAGGAATAAAGTCTGAATTGAATTGCTATTCACTAAGATTTTTTACTTGTAGTATCGTTGCGACTGCGGAGTCGCCACACATAAAAAGATTCTGGGCCCGATTCACAGAACTAACTTAAGACAAAATCCTTAACTTACTACCATTTTGGTATTCACAAAAGGCACTTACTCATTTTGGTATTCACAGAAGGCACTTACTCATTTTGGTATTCACAGAAGGCCCTTACTCATTGATAAGTAAGTGCCTTCTGTGAATACCAAAATGAGTAACTTACTCATTTTGAGTAACTTACTCATTTTGAGTAACTTACTCATTTTGGTATTCACAGAAGGCAATGAGTAAGTGCCTTCTGTGAATACCAAAATGAGTAAGTGCCTTCTGTGAATACCAAAATGGTAGTAAGTTTAGGATTTTGTCTTAAGTTAGTTCTGTGAATCGGGCCCTCTATCTTTTTATGTGCGGAGACTCTGCAGTTGTAAAGATAATACTAATAAAACCTTTGTCAATAGCAAACAATCGTAAACTTGCACAAAAGTCTAAGTTTACCTTTGTGAATCAGGCCCTCAGTCTTAGGGGCATACAGTCTTAGGGGCATATTTAAAAGGGCATTATGCCAACGGAACATCACTTTTTCCGACATTCCGGTGGCGCAATGCCCTGCTCCATATTTACAAAGCAGCGTTAAGCCACCTTGCATGGCTTAATGGTGCTTTGTAAATATTGTCCCCTTTCACACAGCTATCTGCATAAAAGGGGCGTGCTATGGGTGTTGCTGTAGGTGTTCCACCACAACAGCCATTGCTTTTTGATGCTGCCCTAGATTTACTAGGATCTGTATATCTGAGGCAGCGCTAAAAGCTAATGCCACTGAATAGCAGGCGTTAGATTGGCGCAACTAGGAGAAATACTTTTATTTCTCCTTGTTTTTGCTCTCTCTAGAGCGAATTGCCTTTATAGATTGTTTATGTGCAGGAAGGTGTCCTTTCCTGCACATAAACAATCATCCGTGGAATACAGACACACTTGCACCATGGTGCAAGAGTGTTTGTTTTGGCGCTAAGCAGCTTTTTCTAGTTTCTGCGCAAGGGAAAGCACAGAGGTGCTCTGTGTTCTTGTAAATACAGCGCATCCCTGCGTTTTTTAAATGACCCAGCATGGCGCTGCTAAATTGCTTGCCGCACTGCGCAATTTCCTATTAAATACACCCCATAGTCTCTCCATCTCTCCCAACTACTGAACCACTCCCTCTCTCTCTCCGCTCTCTCTTTACCTATCTCTTTCTCATACTCACCCTATCGTTTCTTCTCGTCTCCCCTTCTCTCTCTCATTCAGTGTCCCCACCCACCTCACAATGTCTCCCTCATTCTGTTCCTGAGTGTGCCTTAGAACCATTGCTACATCTCACTGGTTCACAAACAAGAAAGAGTCTGACTCACAGCTTAAGCTCACCAACATCAGCACCCCACGGAGTGATAAGAAAACCAATTTGATCAATCTATTACAATACCTATTTATGAAGAAAAGATGGGAGCGTGTAAGGGAATGCGGCAATTAGCCTTCTGCTGCGTCCGCCTGCCTCCTTATGCATGTGTGCCATTGTTACTGTTATCTCTGCTAATTAAGGACTAATCCTCCTGCTGCCGCATGCTGAACACTCCAGAGTGAACTAATAACAAGATGTCCCTGCTTTACACATGGGCATGTGGTTAAGCACACATTTTGCTGCACTGTCTACACTAAGCAAACATAAGTTATGCTCCACATGTACCAGGATATAAATGACTATCTGTGCACAGGCGGCTGCTCGGCGGCCATTTTCGGTGAAGCACAGCATATGTAAGCACGTCCGAGTCCATTGGCGAAGCATCACTCACAGACAGCATTAGCAGAGGATTTGCTGCCTGTAACGCACACATATTACAACATTAAGCTGTCTTGGTGATAATTAAGACACCGCTGATTAAACCAACAAGCCTGAGAGGTGCAAGTTCCTTTATTTCAGATCTACACTGTGAAACCTGCACCGTCAGGTCCCAGTAGAGGAGGCAACCAGGAAAGCCATTTAGAACAACCCATGAAATACACGGAATGAAGGATATTTTTGCTGTAAATTAGTTTATCCACATATACAAAATAACACAACACAATGAATTAACAGGAGGAAACAGATTGTGCCGGTGTCATGTTAGTGAAGAACGCCTCCGTGCTGCCTTGGATCCGCAGTTTTGTGCTGTGCCAGGTGTTCTGTGTTTTAAAAGATGCAAGCAATAAAAGCACTGGTAGTTACTGACGTCCATTCAGTACCTCTTGAGGGCCATCTTATAAACAGACAGTGATTGTATTCTGTTAAAGCTCTTGTTAGGCCGCTGTTGTGAAAGAACTAGACTGGTGACCCAGTGTCACCCTCTTTTCCTCACGCCTCCAGGTCAGACAGGGACGCTATGCTAAATGTAAGAGACCTTTGCTTCTTGTACTTCACCAGGCAGACATCCTCCTGAGATTCGGAAAGTTCCACGTAGACATTTTTCACTTTCATTATCAGTAGAGATTGACAGTAGGAGGTAAAAAGAAACAATGTGTATGATTATACTGTTTTTATCGATGTTATATGATTTTATATATAAAAATACATGATATAAATTGCATTAAATAAATCTATTGATTCTCAAACTCAGAGGGAGTGCCTATCCGGCATCAAGTCTATATTCTCACCTGTCCCCAATAAAAGAGGTTAAATATCTTGCCAACTGACTAGATAATCATCTTTCAATGACTTCCACATGGCACACACTGCTTCGGCTTCCAGGGAAACACTGCTATCGCTTAAATATAGATGCCCCCCTTCAGCCACTAGACTTCAGACTCACCTTCGAGCCATGGTTGTTCTCCTTGCTGATTTCTGAAACTCAGCATTCATGGGAGTTGCTGCTAACACTGTATTCACGGACTGCGCACCAATTACTGAATACAGTATTGTTGGAAAATCATCCTTTTTGCCCTGATCACCCCCATTTTTTGACTGATTCTGGTGGTTACTGAGCCTGAAAGTGCCCTGGACTTTTCTAACCAGACCCAGGACCAGTGCTCTGTCCTCTAAGGGTATATGGTAATTGGTATAGTTCTGATTGGCAACGGTAACCTACCTGCAAACCCCAACTATATGGTGGGACATGTAGGTTTGCAGACTCCGGTGGACTTAATGCACTTAAGCGTGCACTGATGTGGTGTCTGGCGTCATTTCAAAGTCAGGCCTGCCTTGCAGGCTGGTTATTTAAAATAAAACTGTGTCCAAATTCAACTTTAGAATTGAAAGTACTTCCAAAGTCCAAAACTACCCCTAAGGTCTGTCCTAGATACCTTAAGAGTAGGGTGCGTTATTATAAAAAGCAGGGACAATATACAAGATGTTTTAAATGCCCTGGTAGGAAAAAACAGTCAACGTCGTTTTTCTCTATTGTAGTGCTGCTAACCCCAAAGGCTAACATGGGAAGGCTTTATTAAACTTAGTAAAGTATATCTTTGCTTGGGCGCTAACTAGCAATCTCATTCAAACTATCAAATTAATGGTCACATAAAATCCAACAACTTGTCAAGGTTAGATTTAATGCAATTATTACAAGAAAGTAGTTTTAGAACTTGCTATCCTGAAGTTTCCTAAAGTCGCCCTGCAGCTGCCTCTTCTGATTGGTCAGCCTTTGACAGCCTGAGCCAAGCTGCTCCCTGAGCAGGTGTGAAGAGGCCTGGGGCTGAAACAATACAGCCATTTGGTGGGAGTAGATTTGCTTCCTGAAGAAGCCAGAGAGAGGAAGGGGGCTGGGAGATACGTGGACTTCAAAGGCAGGAGGATCATGTCAGCCCCTACTTACTTGATCCCCAGCCAGATGGGAACCCCCCTTAATTATATTAGGAGAGGGAGTGGAAGGCGAGTGTAGTGAGTTGTTAGCCATACCTCTGAGTTGGATTGCACACACACACAAACACACACACACACACACAAACACCAAGGAGAGATTTTCTCCATTTTGATTTTTGGAGAACAGTGCATTCTGGGTCACAAATATACCACACTTTGCAGGAAGTGGTCATAGTGGGAAACAGCCTTTACAACGGCAGCGTTACAACGCTTGCCATTACAACGCATGTCGTTACAACACGAAAGGCTTGTTGCAGGGGGTAGAAGGTGTTGGAGTTAACTCCAACACCTTCTCTACTGTTGCACACACTGAAGTTGGAATAGTAAATTATACTATTCCAACTTCCAGCGCAACCCCGACAGCAAGTCAGGGTAAAGGTATGCATTGTAATTGCATGCGTTGTAACGTCATACAACCGGTCATAGTAGAGGGAGGTAACTTTATCCCTATTGGCTGTGGTGCCCCCCCCCCTCCTGCAAGCACAGAATGAAGGATAAATATGGGAGAGCTGGAGGAGCTCCTTGATCACTGCCTGGAACATCAGAAGAAGAAGGACTGCCCTGCTGAAACCTTGAACTGCACCACAGGTGGCTTGCACTCAGAAGGATTGCACCCACTGCACTCACAAGGCTCCACAAATAAAGGACAGTGCCTGAATCAAAGGAAAATTAGTGGACTCCCTGATCAGCAACAGGTACAACAGAGCTGGAAGAAGTCACCTGCCAAGACAAAAAGAGGATCCCCCCAACTGACCAGTTGCAACTGGATTTTTCCTGGACTGTGCAGGTACATTGTGGGAAATTGAGTCCTAGCCCCCAAGAGGCAATCCAGAGTCTCTGAACCCTTGGACTGAGCTAGTGGACACTTATTTTCCCCAAAGGAACCAAGAAACTACAAGACCTGCAAAGAAAAAAACTTTCTGCAAAATTTTGCTGAATATCTCCAGGAAGAGAAGGACTCAACGTTGATACTCAAGTCGCCGAAGTCGACTCCCAAAATCGGCCCGACCACACTGGTTTGTCCCGCTGAAAGCTCTGGAGCTCTTCACCATCGAAGTGGAGGACAACGACTTTCAGAGTCTCACCGAGGCATGGCGCTCCAGGAAGCCACCATCATCGAAATTAACTTCAGATCCGAAAAGTCTAATGACCCACCGACAAGCCCTTCAAAGAGAGAAAAGCTCCAGGAAAAAGACTAAGGGCATGATTACAATTTCGGCAGACGGGTTACTCCATCACAATGGTGACAGATATCCCATCCATCAAAATATAAATCCCATAGGATATTATGGGATTTATATTTTGGCGGACGGGATATCCGTCATCATTGTGACGGAGTAACTAGAATCTAAATTAGGTACTAAGGTGAACTTTTGACCGGGAACTAGCTAGCACTCAGCCTATCTGACCTGCGCTCCATCGCATTCGGCCTAAAACTTTCACTTTGTCCTTGTCCAGTGTGACCAGATAGCCGTGAGTGACGCTTTAAGCTTTTCCAGGACTCGGGTGGCCCCACTTTGCAGAATAGACTCACAGATGGCAGATTCCAGGTGCAGATGCAAGGTTGTTGGAAGCCTGTTATACCCCTGAGACTTCAGATCAGGAGTCCAGCCAACTAGCCCTTGGTGTCACTGTGTGTTCTGGGTTCAAGAGATGCAGGTCCAGTCCTTCTCATCCAGGCAAGAGGGCAACATGTCAGCACAGCAGAGCAGCAGTCTCAAAGAGTGGCAGTCCTTTCAGCAGCACAGCAGTCCATCTTCCTCGCAGAGTATCCACAGGTCCAGATGTTTACTGAAGTGGTGGTAGCTGAGGTCCAGTAATTATGCCCAGTTGTGTTTTTGAAGTAGGGAGAATCTTCTAGTTACATGCCTTTGAAATGCACAAATGCCAAGCATTCCTGGCCCCGGCTACAGAATAAATACAAGGGGTATACAGCCCTTTGTGTGGAGACAGGACACAGCCTATTCAAAAGTAAGTGGGGCTGGGTCCTGCTCCTTCCTCCCATTCTGCCAGGGATGGCCCATCCAGTCACACCTAAGCTCCTCATTGTGTGTGGCTGTCTAGGAGGAATACACAAAGTCCTATTGTCAACTACACCCAGTCAAGTGACCAAGAGACAGGCTGCAGGCATCACATGGCTAAGGCAAGAAAATGCCAACTTTCTAAAAGTGGCATTTTCAGAATTGTAATTTAAAAGCCGACTTCACCATAAGTTAGGATTTTAAATTGGGATTCCACAGACACCAAACATGAAGGGGTTATCAGTTTCCATATGAAAATAACATGTGAAAAATGTAATATGGTAATTCCAATGTTATCCCATGGGAGAGAGCGATCTTGTAGTAGTGAAAAATGAATTTAAGAGATTTCACTACCAGGACATGTAAATCTTAAAAGCACATATCCAACTTTTTAAATACACTGCACCCTGTCCTTGGGGCTGTCCAGGGCCTACCTTAGGGCTGACTTATATGTATTAAAAATTAAGGTTTAGGTCTTGCAAAAGGTTTATTTTGCCGGGTTGAAGTGGCAGTCTAAAGCTGCACACACAGAGGATTCAATGGCAGGCCTGAGAAACTGTTTAAAGTGCTACTTAAGTAGGTGGCACAATCAGTGCTTCAGGCGCACTAATGGCATTTAATTTACAGGCCCTGGACACAGGTAGTGCCACTGTACTAGGGACTTACAAGTAAATTAAATATGGCAATTGGGAATAAGACAATTCAACATGCTTTAAGGATAGAGTACAAGCAGTGGTTATCAGTGAAAAAGTGTGCAGAGTCCTAAGGCCAGCAAAACGAAGTCAGCAAAAACAGGGGGTCTGAAGGCAAAATGTTAGGGGAAGACCAAGCCAATGATGCCAGGTCTAACAGGTGAGATAATACAACTCATGCATAATCTTTGCACTAAAGCATCAGTTGTATCCAAAGGTGGAGGTGCTCTGTTTATTTTTAGACACCCAGAACGCCTTTGGCTCACTTGATTTGCCCTTCTTATTTGAGGTGTTTTACAGTGTGAGCCTAAGTATTTACTTAATTAATCTCATCAATAACTGGTTAACCGCCCTTTGAGCAAGTCAGCCAGTCAATAGCTTATTAACTGCACAATTTGCAACCCTAAGAGCCACCAGGAAGATTTGTCGCTTGTCCCCCTTACTCTTCACCATTACGAAGGAGCCTCTAGTCTGTAAGGTAAGGGGGAACGATACTCAAAGAGGGGTCTTCTTTTCACCTACATGCGGACAATATTGTATTATTAATTAAAAGTCCCATATTCAATATTCCACGCCTTATTGTTAGAGAAATGGTTATATATGGAATCTATATCAATATGCATATTACTTGGGGGAATTCTAAAGTATACCCACATATGGCTTCAATGAGACAGGTTTCGTTATATTACCCCATGAGATAGTGTACTGACTCAGTGAAATATCTAAGCATACGTATACACACAATCAAAGAAGTTGTAGCAATAGACAACTGTGATCCAGGCCCAACACACTAAACATACGGATGAAACACTGGATTACTTTGCCATACTATATCTAGCTGGTAGAACAGCAATTAATACAATTATGAAACTCCCAAAATGCTTTACATCTGTTCACAAACATACCTTCTGCTCTAAAGAGATACATTTTGTTTCAGAAAGCGTGTTTCATACTCTCAAGTCTGATATGGACTGGGGGACAGCCGTGAATGAGATGGGAAATACTTACACTCCCATATGATAGAGGGAACTTTTTAATACCTGACCAGGAGAAATATTACTTCACAGTCCAGACTCACTTCACCATAGATTGGTATCACTCCCGCTACTGGGCATCACACCTGGTTGTAGAGAAGGATTAAATTAAAATAGGAACCTTGCAGATGGCTCTGATGTTGGTACCCCTTTGCCCACTTTCCTCATGTTGAAGAGAAATCTGCAAAAAAAAGCTGAAATTGTACAGATTTATTCTCTCATGTTATTCCACTTTCAAATATCCCATGATTTCCCACAACTATTGTTATGGACAGTAGTAAATAAACTACAAGATAGAGATATGACTCAACTGCAGCACCTCCACACTAAGGGTAAATTTATGATGCTAGATCATTTAGTCCAATCATAGATACCACAACATGAGACTTATTTACATAGAGCAGAATGAGGCAGACAATGTGCACCATCTTCCCGGCCTGTCTAGAGGAACCGCCTGAGTTCATCCCGCTGACGCAGCTTATTACTGCAATGGATACTAGATGGTGGATCTCCAATCTGTAAAAAGTTTCCTCACAGCTGGCCTGATTCACAAAGGAAAAGTTAGACCTAAAGTGTAACTTTACACCTGAAGTCTAACTTTACACATGAAGTCTAAGTTTAGACCTGAAGTCTAAGTTTAGACCAGTTTAGACCTACTAGGAGTAGACTTACTAGTAGTAACTTACCTTTGTGAATACCGAAAAATAGTAAAGTTAGGCTTTTTGGTCTAAGATAGACTTTAGGTTTAAACTTCTTTCAGGTCTAAACTTAGTTTTCAGGAGTAAAGTTAGACTTCAGGTGTAAAGTTAGACTTTAGGTCTAAATTTACCTTTGTTTATTGGGCCCATAGTGTTCAACTACTGTGCACCTGGGACATGGATTAGGGGAACGAAACTGGGGTATTACCATGAATGAGTACTGCTGACACTACTGTCATGTGCAGACGGAAAAGATATCAATGCACTATAGGCACAAACTCCTCCACTTTAAATCAATAAATGCATATACTTCACACCAGCACCCCTGCACCCCTGCATAGATTCAACGGACCAGTCATCACTTTTTTCACAGATGTTCAAAACGAAATAGGGATTGCATTATTTTAGGTGACATTGCCTTGACATTCATGATTTTTGGTGCGAAGTGACAGATGCTATATTCGGAATTGTCAATACTCTTGTTGATCTCGATCTCTATCTTACCATTGATGCTACTGGAGCTTCTATGTTGCCATATAGGCAGGTGGGCACTTTCTTGGTCATAAATAGAGTGAAAATAGGGATTATCTAGAATAATAACAAGGGGGTCCATGTAAACATTGAAGAGCGCTGGAGAAAAAGTAGAGCCCTGAAGAATGCTGTATTGGATGTCTTCCAAAAGTGCTCAAAACTATTGGCATCATCCAACTATTGTATCACTTGAAATCTAATTGTTCAAATAAAAAGATCAGCTGATGTCAGTGGCAGACAGCACAGCTTATTCAATATTACAACTCTTCCTGGAGAGGAAATAACCTACCTTGAACTGGAGAGGGCGGTCTTGCAAGAAGGAAGTGGACCAAGACAGTGCTGTCCCACTGAAGGCAGCTGATCTTTTTTTTTAACAATCCGATTTCAAGTGATACAATAGTTCGATGGTGACAATAGTTTTGTGCACTTTTGGAAGACAGGGATGGTGGGGCTCTAATATGCCAGATCATCGATAAATGGAGTGGGCATCTTATATATATATAATTAGAGCGTGATGTTGGCTAATTTGAGGTCCTTGGGAACGGGTCCTTGGGCAGGGAGATATTGAATACGCTGTGCACTGTCTGACAGTCACAGTCACAACTGGACTATGCACGGAGTCCTCACAATGAAGACTCATAAAACTCAATGGAATCTGGCTAGTCTACTTCATATTCTCTGTGCCGCTTTGACACAGTTTACTGGCTCTTTCACTTCAATCAAGCTCAGTTTGGGGGATTACGTTTTTTTTGCAAGCCATAGTTGCAAAAAACATGGTTCAAGAAAGTCTGAAACTCAACGGGGGTGGGGGGCACAATTCACAAAGCTATTTAAACACATAAGCTGATGTGCAAATTGGAAAAGTCAAAATAGTTGGAAGTTGCCCTTGAAAATGTGTTGCTCACCAGGAAATTCTAGCAGTGAGGTGGAATTAATTTGAGAGCTAAAATACTGCCAAGGACATGCTGGTGTGTATTCCTGGGAGGGTCCACCAATAAGTGTTGGTAAACATGAACAAACTCATATATTTGTGTTTCTTTTCAAATATTTTGCAGGTACTTTTTCCATCATGAACACACAGATTCGCTGTAGTCATAGGAATTGCTTTCCATTGTGGGAATGGGGAAAGATCATCCCCAAAACTGAAGGGGTGAAAGGTAAGAGGTTACAAATATGAAAATGCTAGCAAGCGCATTCTTTTCCATCACATTTCCGCATGTCATGTAGAAATGTTGACGTGTTATATTTCTGTAAGCATTTGTAGTTGTGCTTATAGGTAGACCTGTGAATCTTCATGAGTCACAAAATTCCAGGCTCACTCCTCGAACGCTCTGGAATCTACAAATCACAAATAAAATTTAAAAAAGAGCCACTTAGGCAGGGTTAACATGTGTTTAGGTAACAAAAGCAAACTGAGGTACAAATATCATGCACAAGTTCGAAATATGTCTCTCACTCTCACTTAATTAACATTACCCACATCAAGGATGATAGGTGAAATACTGTTTTGTCTGCCCCTTTCTTCCCTGGACTAAAACTCATGCTCTGCATATCTCTGGGTGTGCACTTAAATTACTCAGCTAATATAGTATCTCATCATTCTGCATTTAATAATAAACAGCACACATTGAGCATGCAACACAGCCTCATGCTACATTATTTTTATGGATTTGTCCATTCACAGCACACTTCGCCGAGATGTCTCTCAGCATAATTCCGAAAATAACTCAGGGGCATATTATCGAGAACGGCGTTAAAAATTATCGCCGGTTTAGCGGCAGAAAACTGCCGCTAAAGCGGCGATAATGGGCTTGATAATATGCCGTGGAGAATTCCAATAGCAGCCCATGTTCTGGTGTCAACATGGGCTTCTATTGGAATTCTCAAGGGCATATTATCAAGCCCATTATCGCCGCTTTAGCGGCAGTTTTCTGCCGCTAAACCGGCGACAATTTTAACGCCGTCCTTGATAATATGCCCCTCAATCTTTAAGCAAACATTGACCAGAGTCTAATTAGTTTTAGAACACGGACCAGCCAAACGACCTCAACGGCAATGGCCTATTATTGCAGCTGAACATAGTTTGGATTGACACAAATTTACAGCTTATTCCAGAGACTCTGTGATCCATTCAGAGAACTCGATTTGAAGCTGTCTGAGAACAGCCATGTCAAAACACACTAAGCAAATACATTTCTAGTAATATTAGAACCCAGGCCCTTCCTACCTCTAGAGCTAAGCCCACAGAACTACCCAAGTCCAGTCCTGGCTGCAAATCGCTAAGCCCCAATACACTCCAGCAATTAATTCTCCACCTACTGCCCTGATAAGTGCAGAGCCAGTAAATGACCCACCGAGCTCAGGTACCCAGCTCCACCCAGAGCCAGCACAGGGCACATCATAATAGCAACAAAAAGATACCATTCATAATAGTAATGGCCCAGTCCCAGGACAAAACACATTTTCAGTGGGAAGCCCTTGACTTTTACTCTGAAGTTAGTACATTCCTCACATTAACAACGAACAGTTACGTTTCCAGAAACAAGTAATACCTTAAGTGCAAGGGAAGCAGAGAAGGGATGTGCCCACTCTCCATTCACAACACCCTTCCCACTTTAGCTTATCTCACATGTTGCAGCATCCTCCCTACCCACTCCTCAGAAATCACAGTCACCCACTCATCACTTGCCACCCCTTGAACATCTTAACACATTGTGCTGCCCTGTATGTTATAGAGCTCTATTTTGCCTTTCTCCTTTTTTCACATCCTCCATCATATTCATCCATCTCATCCATCCCCTGAGTTTATCAATCCCTCCTCTGTGAATAGCCATGTTGCTCTGCAGATAGGTTTGTACAATATCAGCCCTCATGCATACATGCATACATACATACATACCTATATACATACACACATACATACATATGTACAAAGGAAACTTCATCAATGAATTGTTTAAACTAAGGACATCACTTTCAAAAGAAGAATTCATGTTTTCTTTTAGTTAATCATTTTCCTGGATTAAGGTGGAAATGTCTCTCGATTAATGATTAATATTGAATAGAAAAGATAACACATGAAATTCGCCTTAGGGGTCGATTACAATGTCGTTCTAAAAGGCTCTGAACGGCATTCGATTAGTTCAAATCCGATTCGGAAGCCTTGTTTCCGACAGACTCGGAAACATTTCCGAACGACCGATTATGATGTTTGAAAACCGTTCGGACTGTCCAAAACGGTTCCACACAACATTCTGAGTAACCGAGTCATTCGGAGCCGACTTGTACAGGTCTATAGACCGTGTTTCCGACCATGCGAAAAGGATGTTTGATTTGGACAGCCTTTCTGAATCAGTTGTTCCGACACAGATCGTCTGTCGGAATCTGACTTTGAGGGCCCGTAGCAGGCCCCCCTTCACCGGGGGCCTTTGAATCGGGCCCGTGGGGGTACCCATGAGTCCCCCCTGTCCAACAATGCACAGTGTGGCAGGCACCTTGGGAGGTCAACCACAAGGTGCACGATTTTCCCCAACCACCCATTTCTTCAATGGGAGCCTGTGTATTCAGTCGGAACACAGGCTCCTATTGAAGTCAATGGGAGTCCAACCAAACGGTTGGGAACCATCGGAATCATTCGGACGGACTCCCAGAATCTGATTCAGTCGGAAACATTCCAAAACCGATTCGATCGGAATGGTTTCTGAATGACATCGTAATCGACCCCTTAGTGTCTCCCAACCACAAAAACCCTTGATGATAGCTTCATTAACATTGGCATGCTTGACATTTCACACATAGGCTCAACAAAACCAATTTTTCACTGTATAAGATAAGTGATGTAAAGTATGGAGGCTGCGTGTTGAAAAATATACAAAGATGTGGACTGTGGAAATTTCAGCAGATTTAGATGAAAATATTTATTTTTTAGTTGAAGTGTAAGCATATAAATGTAACCTGAAAGATCATTTATTGAAGTGTCCGAAGCCAGAGATTTGGCCTGAAACATTTTTAGCAGAGTCTGAACGGCTTTCCCTCACATAATCTAAACATGTTTCATTTGTCTGAGTGATGACCTTTTTTTACAATTGTAGATGGTTCAGAAAATGCACCTATTTGGTGGAAGTTATATGTTACATATGGGCTGCAGTGTGCATTTACACTGCCACATAAATGACTAAAATGTAGGTCTACACAAGGAGATGATGGACAGAGCGCTGAAGTTACAGATCTGGGTTGAATCCATCATCGTTCTTTAGCTCACTGCGCCACCGCAGTTTGGACCCAGACATATGCGAATCGGTCTTGACCCTGTGCCTCATGGGAACAGTCCAGCCTGAACTACCAGGCCAGGTCTTCCCTGGACTGGAAATAAGAATCCTGGGACCGGTTTTAGGGTAACACCCCTCATCAGCCAGGCTAGCTTGAATCCAGTGGCAAAGTGTGCAAGGGACCCACATCTGTGCACACCCAGCCAACTTAGGGCGAACAAAGCAAACACAAGGAGATGATGGACAGAGCGGTGAAACATTCCAGACCCTCACCCTCAGTCACAGATCTGTGTTGAATCCATCATCGTTCTTTAGTTCACTTCGCCACATCCAGTTCAGACCCATCTATATGCAAATCAGTCTTGACCCTATGCCTCGTGGGAACAGTCCAGCCAGAACTGTCAAGCCAGGTCTTCCTTGGATCAGAAACAAGCATCCTGGACCGGTTTTGGGGTAATAGCCCTCATCAGTCAGGCTAGCTTGAATCCAGTGGCAAAGTGAGCAAGGGACCCGCTTCTGGGCATACCCTGCCACCTTAGGGCGAGCAAAGCACAAACAAGTAGAAGATAGAAGGAGCTTTGAAACTTTTCGGACACTCACCCCCAGTCACAGATCTGGGTTGATTCCAACATTGTTCTTTAGCTCACTTCGCCACTCCAGTTCAGACCCAGCTATAGGCAAATCAGTCTTAACCCTGTGCCTCATGGGAACAGTCCAGCCCGAACTGCCAAGCCATGTCTTCGCTGGTCAGGAAACAAGCATCCTGGGACCGGTTTCGGGGTAACTCCCCTCATCAGCCAGGATATTTTGAATCCATTGGCAAAGTGAGCAAAGGACCCACGTCTGGGCATACCCTGCCAACTTAGGGTGAAAAAAGCAAACACAAGGAGATGATGGACAGAGAATTGAAACTTTTCAGACACTCACCCCCAGTCACAGCTATATGCAAATCAGTCTTGACACTGTGCCTCAAGGGAACAGTCCAGGCCGAACTGCCATGCCAGGTATTCCCTCGACCGGAAACAAGCATCCTGGGACCGGTTTCGGGGAAATACCCCTCTTCAGCCAGGCAAGCTTCAATCCAGTGTCAAAGAGATCAAGGGACCCACGTCTGGGAATAACCTGCCAACTTAGGGCGAACAAAGCAAACACAAGGAGATGATGGACGGAGCGCTGAAACTTCTCAAACACTCACCTCCAGTAACAGATCTTGGTTTAATCTTTCATCGTTCTTTAGGTCACTTCGCCACCCCAGTTCAGACCCAGCTATATGCAAATCAGTCTTGACCCTGTGCCTCATGGGAACAATCCAGCCCGAACTGCCAGGTCTTCCCTGGTTAGGTAACAAGCATCCCGGGACCAGATTCGGGGTAACACCCCTCATCAGCCAGGCTAGCTTGAATCCAGTGGCAAAATGAGCACCGGACCCACACCTGAGCATACCCTGCCAACTTAGGGCAACAATGCAAACACAAGGAGATGATGGACGGAGCGCTGAAACTTTTCAGACACTCACCCCCAGTCACAGATCTTGGATGAATCCCTCATCGTTCTTTAGCTCAATTTGCCACCCCAGTTCAGACCCAGCTATATGCAAATCAGTCTTCACCCTGTGCCTCATGGGAACAGATCAGCCCAAACTGCTAAGTCAGGTCTTCCCTGAAATGGAAACAAGCATCCTGGGACAGGTTTCGGGGTAACACCCCTCATCAGCCAGGCTAGCTTGAATCCAGTGGCAAAGTGAGCAAGGGACCCACGTCTGAGCACACCCTGTCATCTTATTGCAAATAAAGCAAACACAAGGAGATATAGGACAGAGCAGTGAAACTTTTCAGACACTCACTCTCAGTCACAGATCTGGGTTGAATCCATCATCATTCTTTAGCACACTTCGCCACCCCAGTTCAGACCCAGCTATATGCAAATCAGTTTTGACCCTGTGCCTCATGGGAACAGTCCAGCCTGAACTGCTAAGCCAGGTCTTCCCTGGTCAGGAAACAAGCATCCTGGGATCGGTTTCGGGGTAATACCCCTCATCAGCCAGGCTATCTTTAATCCAGTGGCAAGTGAGCAAAGGACCCACGTCTGGGCATACCCTGCCAACTTAGGGTGAACAAAGCAAACACAAGGAGATGATGGACGGAGCGTTGAAACTTTTCAGACACTCACCCCCAGTGACAGATCTGGGTTTATCCCTTTTCATTGTTTAGCTCAATTCGCCACCCCCAGTTCAGACCCAGCTATATGCAAATCAGTCTTGACCCTGTGCCTCATTGGAACAGCCCAGCCCGAACTGCCAAGCCAGGTCTTCCCTAGACCAGAAACAAGCATCCTGGGACCAGTTTTGGGGTAACACCCCTCATCAGTCAGGCTAGCTTGAATCCAGTGGCATAGTGAGGAAGGGACTCACGTCTGGGCATACTCTGCCTACTTAGGGTGAACACTGCAAACACAAGGAGATGACGGACGGAGCATTGAAACTTTTCAGACACTCACCCCCAGTCACAGATCTGGGTTGAATCCATCATCATTCTTTAGCTCACTTTGCCACCCCACTTGAGACCCAGCTATATGAAAATCAGTCTTGACAATGTGCCTCAAGGGTACAGTCCAGGCCGAACTGCCAAGCCAGGTCATCACTGGACCGGAAACAAGCATCCTGGGACCGGTTTTGGGATAACAACAGTCATCAGTCAGGCTAGCATGAATCCAGTGACAAAGAGAGCAAAGGACCCATGCCTGGGCATACCCTGCCAACTTTGGGTGAACAAAGCAAACACAAGGAAATGTTGGACGGAGCGTTGAAACTTTTCAGACACTCACCCCCAGTCACAGATCTGGGTTGAATCCATCATCGTTCTTCACTTCGCCACCCTAGTTCAGACCCAGCTATATGCAAATCAGTCTTGACCCTGTGCCTCATGGGAACAGTCCAGCCCGAACTGCCGATCCAGGTCTTCCCTGTACCGGAAACAAGCATCCTTGGACCCGTTTCGGGGTAACGCCCTTCATCAGCCAGGCTAGCTTGAATCCAGTGGCAAAATGAGCAAGGGACCCACGTCTGGGCATACCCTGCCAACTTAGGGCGAACAAAGCAAACAGAAGAAGCTGATGGATGGAGTGCTGAAACTTTTCACTCTCACCCCCAGTCACAGATCAGGGTTGAATCCCTCAGCGTTCTTTAGCTCACTTCACCACCCCAGTTCAGACCCAGCTATGTGCAAATCAGTCTGAACCTGTGCCTCATAGGAACAATCCAGATCGAACTGCCAAGCCAGGTCTTCCCTGGACTGGAAACAAGCATCCTGTGACCCGTTTTGGGGTAACACCCCTCATCAGCCAGGCTAGCTTGAATCCAGTGGCAAAGTGTGCAAGGGACCCACATCTGTGCACACCCAGCCAACTTAGGGCGAACAAAGCAAACACAAGGAGATGATGGACAGAGCGGTGAAACATTCCAGACACTCACCCTCAGTCACAGATCTGTGTTGAATCCATCATCGTTCTTTAGTTCACTTCGCCACATCCAGTTCAGACCCATCTATATGCAAATCAGTCTTGACCCTATGCCTCGTGGGAACAGTCCAGCCAGAACTGTCAAGCCAGGTCTTCCTTGGATCAGAAACAAGCATCCTGGACCGGTTTTGGGGTAATAGCCCTCATCAGTCAGGCTAGCTTGAATCCAGTGGCAAAGTGAGCAAGGGACCCGCTTCTGGGCATACCCTGCCACCTTAGGGCGAGCAAAGCACAAACAAGTAGAAGATAGAAGGAGCGTTGAAACTTTTCGGACACTCACCCCCAGTCACAGATCTGGGTTGATTCCAACATTGTTCTTTAGCTCACTTCGCCACTCCAGTTCAGACCCAGCTATAGGCAAATCAGTCTTAACCCTGTGCCTCATGGGAACAGTCCAGCCCGAACTGCCAAGCCATGTCTTCCCTGGTCAGGAAACAAGCATCCTGGGACCGGTTTCGGAGTAACTCCCCTCATCAGCCAGGATATTTTGAATCCATTGGCAAAGTGAGCAAAGGACCCACATCTGGGCATACCCTGCCAACTTAGGGTGAACAAAGCAAACACAAGGAGATGATGGACAGAGCATTGAAACTTTTCAGACATTCACCCCCAGTCACAGCTATATGCAAATCAGTCTTGACACTGTGCCTCAAGGGAACAGTCCAGGCCGAACTGCCATGCCAGGTATTCCCTCGACCGGAAACAAGCATCCTGGGACCGGTTTCGGGGAAATACCCCTCTTCAGCCAAGCAAGCTTCAATCCAGTGGCAAAGAGATCAAGGGACCCACGTCTGGGAATAACCTGCCAACTTAGGGCGAACAAAGCAAACACAAGGAGATGATGGACGGAGCGCTGAAACTTCTCAAACACTCACCCCCAGTAACAGATCTTGGTTTAATCTATCATCGTTCTTTAGGTCACTTCGCCACCCCAGTTCAGACCCAGCTACATGCAAATCAGTCTTGACCCTGTGCCTCATGGGAACAATCCAGCCCGAACTGCCAGGTCTTCCCTGGTTAGGTAACAAGCATCCCGGGACCAGATTCGGGGTAACACCCCTCATCAGCCAGGCTAGCTTGAATCCAGTGGCAAAATGAGCACCGGACCCACACCTGAGCATACCCTGCCAACTTAGGGCAACAATGCAAACACAAGGAGATGATGGACGGAGCGCTGAAACTTTTCAGACACTCACCCCCAGTCACAGATCTTGGATGAATCCCTCATCGTTCTTTAGCTCAATTTGCCACCCCAGTTCAGACCCAGCTATATGCAAATCAGTCTTCAACCTGTGCCTCATGGGAACAGATCAGCCCAAACTGCTAAGTCAGGTCTTCCCTGAAATGGAAACAAGCATCCTGGGACAGGTTTCGGGGTAACACCCCTCATCAGCCAGGCTAGCTTGAATCCAGTGGCAAAGTGAGCAAGGGACCCACGTCTGAGCACACCCTGTCAACTTAGGGCAAATAAAGCAAACACAAGGAGATGATGGACAGAGCAGTGAAACTTTTCAGACACTCACTCTCAGTCACAGATCTGGGTTGAATCCATCATCATTCTTTAGCACACTTCGCCACCCCAGTTCAGACCCAGCTATATGCAAATCAGTTTTGACCCTGTGCCTCATGGGAACAGTCCAGCCCGAACTGCTAAGCCAGGTCTTCCCTGGTCAGGAAACAAGCATCCTGGGATCGGTTTCGGGGTAACACCCCTCATCAGCCAGGATATCTTTAATCCAGTGGCAAGTGAGCAAAGGACCTACGTCTGGGCATACCCTGCCAACTTAGGGTGAACAAAGCAAACACAAGGAGATGATGGACGGAGCGTTGAAACTTTTCAGACACTCACCCCCAGTGACAGATCTGGGTTTATCCCTTTTCATTGTTTAGCTCAATTCGCCACCCCCAGTTCAGACCCAGCTATATGCAAATCAGTCTTGACCCTGTGCCTCATTGGAACAGCCCAGCCCGAACTGCCAAGCCAGGTCTTCCCTAGACCAGAAACAAGCATCCTGGGACCAGTTTTGGGGTAACACCCCTCATCAGTCAGGCTAGCTTGAATCCAGTGGCATAGTGAGGAAGGGACTCACGTCTGGGCATACTCTGCCTACTTAGGGTGAACACTGCAAACACAAGGAGATGACGGACGGAGCACTGAAACTTTTCAGACACTCACCCCCAGTCACAGATCTGGGTTGAATCCATCATCATTCTTTAGCTCACTTTGCCACCCCACTTGAGACCCAGCTATATGAAAATCAGTCTTGACAATGTGCCTCAAGGGTACAGTCCATGCCGAACTGCCAAGCCAGGTCATAACTGGACCGGAAACAAGCATCCTGGGACCGGTTTTGGGGTAACAGCAGTCATCAGTCAGGCTAGCATGAATCCAGTGACAAACAGAGCAAAGGACCCACGCCTGGGCATACCCTGCCAACTTTGGGTGAACAAAGCAAACACAAGGAAATGTTGGACGGAGCGTTGAAACTTTTCAGACACTCACCCCCAGTCACAGATCTGGGTTGAATCCATCATCCTTCTTCACTTCGCCACCCTAGTTCAGACCCAGCTATATGCAAATCAGTCTTGACCCTGTGCCTCATGGGAACAGTCCAGCCCGAACTGCCAATCCAGGTCTTCCCTGTACCGAAAACAAACATCCTTGGACCCGTTTCAGGGTAACGCCCTTCATCAGCCAGGCTAGCTTGAATCCAGTGGCAAAATGAGCAAGGGACCCACGTCTGGGCATACCCTGCCAACTTAGGGCGAACAAAGCAAACAGAAGAAGCTGATGGATGGAGTGCTGAAACTTTTCAGACACTCACCCCTGTCACAGATCTGGGTTGAATCCATCATCGTTCTGTAGCTCACTACGCCTCCCCATTTCTCACACAGCTATATGCAAATCAGTCTTGACCCTGTACCTCATCAGAACAGTGCAGCCTTAAATGCCAGGCCAGGTCTTTCCCGGACCGGAAACAAGCATCCTGGGACCGGTTTCGAGGTAACACCCCTCCTCAGCCAGGATATTTTGAATCCATTGGCAAAGTGACCAAAGGACTCACGTCTGGGCATACCCTGCCAACTTAGGGTGAACAAAGCAAACACAAGGAGATGATGGACAGAGCATTGAAACTTTTCAGACACTTACTTCCAGTCACAGCTATATGCAAATCAGTCTTGACCCTGTGCCTCATGGGAACAGTCCAGCCCAAACTGCCAATCCAGGTCTACCCAGGACCGGAAACAAGCATCCTGGGACCGGTCTTGGGGTAACACCCCTCATCAGCCAGGCTAGCTTGAATCCAGTGGCAAAGAGAGCAAGGGACCCACGTATGGGCATACCCTGCCAACTTAGGTCAAACAAAAGGAGATGATGAACAAAGCACTGAAATTTTTCAGACACTCACTCCCAGTCACAGATCTGGGTTGAATCCATCATCATTCTTTAGCTCACATCGCCACCCCAGTTCAGACCCAGCTATATGAAAATCAGTCTTGACACTGTGCCTCAAGGGAACAGTCCAGGCCGAACTGACAAGCCAGGTATTCCCTCGACCGGAAACAAGCATCCTGGGACCGGTTTCGGGGAAACACCCCTCTTCAGCCAGGCAAGCTTCAATCCAGTGGCAAAGAGATCAAGGGACCCACGTCTGGGAATAACCTGCCAACTTAGGGCGAACAAAGCAAACACAATGAGATGATGGACGGAGCGCTGAAACTTCTCACGCACTCACCCCCAGTAACAGATCTGGGTTTAATCTATCATCGTTCTTTAGGTCACTTCGCCACCCCAGTTCAGACCCAGCTATATGCAAATCAGTCTTGACCCTGTGCCTCATGGGAACAATCCAGCCCGAACTGCCAGGTCTTCCCTGGTCAGGAAACAAGCATCCTGGGACCGTATTCGGGGTAACACCCCTCATCAGCCAGGCTAGCTTGAATCCAGTGGCAAAATGAGCACCGGACCCACACCTGAGCATACCCTGCCAACTTAGGGCAACAATGCAAACACAAGGAGATGATGGACGGAGCGCTGAAACTTTTCAGACACTTACCTCCAGTCACAGATCTTGGTTGAATCCCACATCGTTCTTTAGCTCAATTTGCCACCCCAGTTCAGACCCAGCTATATGCAAATCAGTCTTCACCCTGTGCCTCATGGGAACAGATCAGCCCAAAATGCTAAGCCAGGTCTTCCCTGGAACGGAAACAAACATCCTGGGACAGGTTTCGGGGTAACACCCCTCATCAGCCAGGCTAGCTTGAATCCAGTGGCAAAGTGAGCAAGGGACCCACGTCTGAGCACACCCTGTCAACTTAGGGCAAACAAAGCAAACACAAGGAGATGATGGACAGAGCAGTGAAACTTTTCAGACACTCACTCTCAGTCACAGATCTGGGTTGAATCCATCATCATTCTTTAGCACACTTCGCCACCCCAGTTCAGACCCAGCTATATGCAAATCAGTTTTGACCCTGTGCCTCATGGGAACAGTCCAGCCCGAACTGCTAAGCCCAGTCTTCCTTGGTCAGGAAACAAGCATCCTGGGATTGGTTTCGGGGTAACACCCCTCATCAGCCAGGCTATCTTTAATCCAGTGGCAAGTGAGCAAAGGACCCACGTCTGGGCATACCCTGCCAACTTAGGGTGTACAAAGCAAACACAAGGAGATGATGGATGGAGCGTTGAAACTTTTCAGACACTCACCCCCAGTGACAGATCAGGGTTTATCCCTTTTCGTTCTTTAGCTCAATTCGCCACCCCCAGTTCAGACCCAGCTATATGCAAATCAGTCTTGACCCTGTGCCTCATGGGAACAGCCCAGCCCGAACTGCCAAGCCAGGTCTTCCCTAGACCAGAAACAAGCATCCTGGGACCAGTTTTGGGGTAACACCCCTCATCAGTCAGGCTAGCTTGAATCCAGTGGCATAGTGAGGAAGGGACCCACGTCTGGGCATACTCTGCCTACTTAGGGCGAACACTGCAAACACAAGGAGATGACGGACGGAGCACTGAAACTTTTCAGACACTCACCCCCAGTCACAGATCTGGGTTGAATCCATCATCATTCTTTAGCTCACTTCGCCACCCCACTTGAGACCCAGCTATATGAAAATCAGTCTTGACAATGTGCCTCAAGGGAACAGTCCAGGCTGAACTGCCAAGCCAGGTCATCACTGGACCGGAAACAAGCATCCTGGGACCGGTTTTGGGGTAACAACAGTCATCAGTCAGGCTAGCATGAATCCAGTGACAAAGAGAGCAAAGGACCCACGCCTGGGCATACCCTGCCAACTTAGGGTGAACAAAGCAAACACAAGGAGATGTTGGACGGAGCGTTGAAACTTTTCAGACACTCACCCCCAGTCACAGATCTGGGTTGAATCCATCATCGTTCTTCACTTCGCCACCCCAGTTCAGACCCAGCTAAATGCATATCAGTCTAGACCCTGTGCTTCATGGGAACAGTCTAGCCCGAACTGCCAGGTCAGGTCTTCCCTGGACCTGAAAGAAGCATCCTGAGACCGGTTTTGGGGTAACACCCTTCATCAGCCAGGCTAGCTTGAATCCAGTGGCAAAGTGAGCAAGGGACCCACGTCTGGGCATACCCTGCCAACTTAGAGTGAACAAAGCAATCACAAGGAGATGATGGACGGAGCGGTAAAACATTTCAGACACTCACCCCCAGTCACAGATCTGGGTTGAATGCCTCATCGTTCTTTAGCTCAATTCGCCACCCTAGTTCAGACCCAGCTATATGCAAATCAGTCTTGACCCTGTGCCTCATGGGAACAGTCCAGCCTGAACTGCCAATCCAGGTCTTCCCTGTACCAGAAACAAGCATCCTTGGACCCGTTTCGGGGTAACACCCCTCATCAGCCAGGCTAGCTTGAATCCAGTCGCAAAATGAGCAAGGGACCCACGTCTGGGCATACCCTGCCAACTTAGGGCGAACAAAGCAAACAGAAGAAGATGATGGATGGAGCGCTGAAACTTTTCAGACACTCACCCCTGTCACAGATCTGGGTTGAATCCATCATCGTTCTGTAGCTCACTACGCCACCCCATTTCTCACACAGCTATATGCAAATCAGTCTTGACCCTGTACCTCATCAGAACAGTGCAGCCTTAAATGCCAGGCCAGGTCTTTCCCGGACCGGAAACAAGCATCCTGGGACCGGTTTCGAGGTAACACCCCTCTTCTGCCAGGCTAGCTTGAATCCATTGGCAAAGTGAGCAAGGGACTCACGTCTGGGCATACCCTGCTAACTTAGGGCAAACAAAGCAAACACAAGGAGATGATGGTCAGAGATCTGAAACTTTTCAGACACTCACCCCCAGTCACAGATCTGGGTTGAATCCATCATCATTCTTTAGCTCACTTCGCCACCCCAGTTCAGACCCAGCTATATGCAAATCAGTCTTCACCCTGTGCCTCATGGGAACAGTCCAGCCTGAACTGTGAAGCCAGGCCTTCCCTGGACCGGAAACAAGCATCCTGGTACCGGTTTTGAGGTAACACCTCTCATCAGCCAGGCTAGCTTGAATCCAGTGGCAAAGTGAGCAAGGGACCCATGTCTGGGTATAGCCTGCCAAATTAGAGCAAACAAAGCAAACAGAAGGAGATGATGGTTGGAGCGCTGAAACTTTTCAGACACTCACACTCACCCTCAGTCACAGATCTGGGTAGAATCCATCATCGTTCTTTAGCTCACTTCGCCACCCCAGTTCAGACCCAGCTATATGCAAATCAGTCTTGACCCTTTGCCTCATGGGAACAGTTCAGCCCAACTACCAAGAGAGGTCTTCCCTGGACTGGAAACAAGCATCCTGGGACCGGTTTTGGGGAAACACCCCTCATCAGACAGGCTAGCTTGAATCCAGTGGCAAAGTAAGCAAGGGACCCATGTTTGGGCATACCCTTCCAAGTTAGGTCTGTCAGCTGGTCCACTGGACTCTGGCTCGGTTACAGTTTAAACTCATGGCAGGAAAAGTGTCTTTGCCTTGTAGGAAAAGCCCATGTTTATATATTTGTAAGTCACCCCTAACGTGTGCCTTCTAAGCTCATAGGGCAGTGAGCTAGCATATGAAAATAGAGCACCATACACATTGGGCTTAGTGTGCTCTCACTGAAAAATAAAACTCAGACACTATTTCACTGTGCATGGTTTGAGAGACCTTTCCATGGCAGTGCTAGATGGGATTACAATCTTTATTTATTGTCTCCACATAGGATATTACTGGAAACATGTTTTCAAGGTTAGTTATTACTTAATTTACAAAATCTGATTCAATGATGAAATCAGATTTTTGATAAAGTTAATGGAAAAGTGTTTTTATAAAAATATACTGTGTACTTCCTGAGTTAAAACTGGACTTCAACCGCTTTCCCACTCAGCACCTTCTGAGCTGGAATACACATCCTTGGTTGGAAGAAAAATTGGCTTTGGGTCCGATTCTCAAAGGTAAACTTAGACCTGAAGTCTAAATTTAGACCTAAAGTCTAACTTTAGACCTGAAGTCTAAGTTTAGATCGAAAGTCTAAGTTTAGACCTGAAGTCTACCTTTAGCCTACAGTCTACCTTTAGACCTGAAGTCTAAGTTTAGATCTAAAGTCTATCTTTAGACCTGAAGCCTAAGTTTAGACCTGAAGTCTAAGCTTAGACTTCAGGTCTAAAGTTAGACTTCAGGTCTAAATTTAAGGTTCAGGTCTAAACTTAGACTTTAGGTCTAAATTTAGGGCCCTATTCACAAAGGTAAATATGACCTGGAGTCTAAGTTTAGGCCTGGACTCTAAGTTTAGACCTAAGGTCTAACTTTAGACCTGAAGTGTAAATTTAGAACTAAAGTCTATCTTTGGCCTAAAGTCTAACTTTAGACATGAAGTCTCTCTTTAGACCTGAAGTCCAACTTTAGACCTAAAGTCTAAGTTTAGACCTAAAGTCCAACTTAAGACCTGAAATCTAAGGACCTGATTCAGAATGGTAAAGTTAGACCAAAAGTCTAACTTAGACCAAAAGTCTAACTTTACTGCTTTTCGGTATTCACAAAGGTAAGTTACTACTAGTAACTTTACTACTAGTAACTTTACTATTAATAAGTTTACTAGTCGTAAGTTTGCTAGTAGTGATGTTACTATTAGTAACTTACCTTTTACCAAAAACTAGTAAAGTTAGATATTTGGTGTAAGTTAGACTTTTGGTCTAACTTTACCTTTGTGAATCGGGCCCTTAGACTTCAGGTCTAAACTTAATCTTTAGGTCTAAACTTAGACTTCAGGTCTAAGTTTGCCTTTGTGAATCAGGCCCTATGACCTTGGGTCTAAACTTAGACTTTAGGTTTAAACTTTACCTTTGTGAATCGGGCCCTTTGTCTCAGAAGATATTAGATTGGCTCCTTGCCTAGGAAGAGCTATGGCGTGTTACCTGCAAACCACTTAGCAGGGATTAGCTATCTGCGAGTGGATAGGAATTGTTGAGAGAACAAAGGGCAGATTTACAACTATTTCTTTTGACCTGGAGATGCCATGGAGGCATTCTCCTATTCATTCATAGGACCCTCCTTAATAGTCTCGCTCCATTCACAGAAGGAAGAGACCCAGTTTAGATCCTGCCAGGTGAAAGGGAAGCCCATCTAAATAGGGGTGTGGCTAAGGAGCTAAAGATAGGCCTGTCTGTCATTCTGTTCTGCAATACTGAAAATTTAAAGAGGAAGTGCTGCAAAAGGTTGAGGGGGCTGTGTGAAAATAGTAAGAATTGGGATACATAATTTCCCCAATCACAGACTAATGAACAGTGTAAATCTCACACCTCAATCACAATCTCCTTAGAACATTCCTGAGCAAACTTAATCTGAAAAAGAAGCCTCTGCTACAAAAAAGAAGGCTCCTGACTTCTGTTGGAAAATTAGGAATCACTCAAGAATTCAAGGACTCAATGACTTATGATTCCTTCTGGCAACCAGGAACTGGAACTGCTATAAAGGGGTCCAGTGGGTGTTCTCCCATCTACCTGCTTCAGAGAAACAAAAAGCAGAATGTCTCTTAACTCCAAGAGGGCCCATCTGACAACAAAGGACTGGACCCTGCAGGACACCTAACTGGAGTGTGACCTAGTACCCAAAAGTCTGTCTTGTAGAGCTAGGTGTTGCAGGACAGGCATGAAGGAACTTTCCCAGCAGTTAGAGACTATGTCAGATTATAAAATGCTAGACCGCGATGGCCCGCTTGGTGTATCTGACCCCTGCCCTAGAAATTTCGGCGTTTTTCAGCTGCCTCGGTAGGCTGCTAAACAGAGAACAGAGCTGCCCAACGTTGTATACGGCTAATATCGCATCCATTTTTAATTATCTGAGGGACTAGCAGCTCGCCTTTCTTGTTGGACACATTTTATCAAGCAGGGCCCTGTTCCTGAAGGAGTCGGTTAATATATCAAGTCTGTTCCCTTTCGAGACAGGCCATCATCAATACAAGAATTGCATAGGTGTATCCTGGTCGACAGGAACAAACCCTTGAAGATATATCATCTTTGTATCATCAGCCTACGTACAGATGCTGGATAGTTTTGAGCATAACATTCTGAGGTGGAACTCCTGATGAAGACAGTGCTTCTGTCGAAACGCGCGTAGAGTCATCTGTGAAAACCACCCTAAAAATGCAAACTTTTCATCTAAGTGTTGTTGTTGTTTGTTCATTATAGTCTGTATATATTTAATCATGTGGGATGGAATAATCATGTATATCATCTTGATTATATGTATGTAGTATGCTTTTGAATGTGACTGAATGTGGCCAGAATGTTGTATAATTGTTAGTCTCTGTATGAATTTTTTCATGTTTAATATGTGTTTTTATAGTTACTTATCATTGGGATTAAGATAAATTATAAATAAATCTTTTTATACATTTCTAAATTATAGTGTCACTATAGTTATTTCTCAACCCTTTTATGGTTTGAGGGTTCAAGGTCTGAAGTAGCCCTAGAATATTTACATTAATACCCTGCCCTAGAGCAGTCAGCTTGATATTAGGCCTTGATCCTGGTCAATGGTAAACTGTTGTTTTGAATGGTGCTTTGTGTTTTCTACATTTTTGTTTTAAACTTTAAACATTGATATCTTTAGTTCTTTTTAACCTATTTTAATGATCCTGGTGACTTTTGCTCATTAATTGTTACTCTAATTTTCAAAATTGTTTTGAGAATTTTATTGAGTTGTTTTCCTGAGGTTACATTGTTAGTACTGATTGAACTTATCACCCACTTTTCTGGGGATTTCCTGCAGTTTGAGTCATAGTTACTAGGAGTTGAGCAAAGATTCTTTATGAACTGTGTTTTGACCTAACTAGAGCGGATTTATTACGTTTGTGGGGGTATCCACTTCTCAAATGAATTGCTCCATTCCTGATAACCACTACAATGTTAGTCAAAATGCAAAATGCAATTCCATATAGCTTGGGTCAATTACCACAGACAAAGCCCAATGTTAAGTTTATGAATACCAAAAATAAATGGGCTCATTTCCAAAAACTGAACTCTGATGCTATTAGATTCTAATTAAAGAAGTATTCCAATGTACACAACCGTTATGTAAGGCCAAACAGCACATTTGAAAGATTTCCCTTTTTCTGTATTCATTCATGAATGCTGTACAACTTCCTTTTCCCAATAAAATCAGCTGTTGAGTGCCATGGATAAATCGAGAATCCAAGATCACAGCCAAAACATTGGTGAACAATACATTTAAAAAACAAGTTTTAGCAACCAATGGGCATACTTCTCAGTATAAACAAGCACTGATTATTTCAAAAGAATCCTTCAGGATTATCACAGAACTATGATTTCCAACTATGATCTCCAACCATGTAGCAAGAAAATATTTACCCCTCACTTAAGAAGATTGCTAAAATCCTCCAGAATATAGAAAAAGAACATATTGTAGCACCTCAATTCATGGTCTTAACACCATTTTCAGATGTTTCCCCACAGTGCTTAAACAATTCATAGCCATTTCAGAGAACTAACTGTTGAAAGTCTTTTAGAGGAAGCTATCTGTCAGGTTCATGACCTATGTCACACACAATTTATGAAGCACATAAAAGATTATTAAGAAAAATGTCTTCTCCTACTCTTCATATGGTTACTTCAAGCAGGAATAGTTCCAATAGATTGGAAATTGTTGTTAAATAATTCATTTCTAAGCACAAATGACAGTAATAGCTCCCTGAGCATATCATGATTTCTTTTTATGTGGGAGATCCAATAGCTAATGCAATAGCGTACCGCATTCTGGCATTGTACTTGCATATTACACATGCCCCGCTCTCAATGGCTTATCCTGTGTGGAGCACTGATTTTTCTATTGTACTTTCTTTTGTTTTGTAAAGATACACAAAAGTAGTGGTCCACTCTTCCCGATTGGTTGCCTTTGTACCTTGTGGCAGTCACCATGAGTTCACTCATTTCCCTCTATTCACAGACAAAAAGTCAAAATTGGATCATTTGATTCTTGCACACTCTCAGTTTCTAGTGGCATTCCTCAAGAATTAAC
Organism: Calotriton arnoldi; assembly: GCA_963921515.1. Lineage (NCBI taxonomy): Eukaryota > Metazoa > Chordata > Amphibia > Caudata > Salamandridae > Calotriton > Calotriton arnoldi. Next base: position 1,880,715 of record CAWUFW010003114.1, read on the forward strand.
TTATTTTGCCTTCATTTTTAATTTATACATATGACCAATGGCTTAGCTGCTCAAGTAGCACCAAATGTACACTGATGACACACAAATCCTCTTCAGACTGGATAACAGGACAGGGAACCCACTCAACAAAATGTTCCATTGGGTACATAGCACCAAGCTCAAAATTCTAGTGACAGAGATCATTGAGTCCAATACACTACCATTTGCCTGGCTATTAAGCTTTGAAACCCCAAACCCACTTTCCAAATAGCAAGGAACTTGGGGATCCCTTTCAATGCCAACCTCTTTTTAGCTCCCTGAGTTAAACATCCTCCCTCTCCACCACACTGATCGTAGAGTAGAATAGCACCAATTCCTTATCCAAGCACGTCTTGTCTATTGCTGAATCATCTACTCTTGTCTCCCACAAAAATCATTGCCATACTCCAAGATTTCAGAACCAGGGAGCTAGTCATTGCCTTAACTTACACAAAAGGGACCACATTAACCCTGGCCTTAAAACTCTTCACTGGTTCACTTTTTAGGTTTAAATCATTTTATTGTAGTTATTACAGCTGATAACACATCAACAAGCATTACGGAAAGCATTACGGAAAGCAGAACCAGTAACTATAAGGAACTCTCTGCCATAAAAGTGACATAATAGTAACATTTCCCAACTCCCCCCCAATTCCCCCTCCCCAAACCCGGTACTCGAGGTGTGAACTCTAAGAGTGTTGATGACAGGGAGATGTCTCCAATAGATATATCTATACACAATAAAGGAATTTACTCCTTAACCGTGAGGCATAGGATGCGGAGGTATTTTGGGCAGGTGACCTCCCTAAATTCTGTAGATAATAGATCAAGAAAAGGTCTCCAAACCTCACCGAAGGCGGACTCCGACTGCGTCAGGGTGGCAGTTATTCGTTCCATCCCTAATATAATCCTGAGTCTATGCAGCCATCCTGAATACGTGGGTGTGGTTTGTGTCCCCCGGTGAGCCAGTATATTCTGGTGCGTTGCGCCCAGAGCTAGTTCTATTTGTCTACCTCTACGAGACTTCAGTGGAAAGGTCAACAGGTTTGGCAGTCCCAGGACAGTGTATGCTGGAAACCGCGGGATCTGAGTGTCGAATTGTGAGTCTATCTTGTCTAAAATCCTTCCCCAATAAGGTGTTAAACAGGGGCAGTCCAAGAGCAAATGTAGTAGGGTCCCATCTGCCCCGCATCCCCACCAACACGTCGGACTGCGGTCAGGGTTTCCTTTGTTAAGGGGTACCGGCGTCAGGTACCAATATGTGGCAATTTTAGTGTCTGTTTCTGTGCTGGAAGTGTTGCGTGCTGTATGCTTAGCCCTATAATATATTTCACCCCATTCTTTACTAGTCAGCTCCCTCCCTAATTCGATTGACCACCTCTTCTGGCTAGTAGTGGGCCCCTTGGGGGCTGGCTGGCGTGGCATTGTGTATAAAACTGGCTCACTTTAGATGACAGAATCAAGTGTAGGTTCCTGAGTGTACTGGACATTGATAAAGTGTATGGCAGTATGCTTGACGATGTTGGCACTGTGGTATGCACCAACCAGAGCCCTCTAATCGGGTCAAATAACAATTTTGCAACATTTATCCAAGTGGATGAAACATGGACGAAGATCTGTGGTGTGTAAAGGTGTAATCTCTGAATTAGACTAAGTCCATACCTGAGATCCAAGCACAACTGCACATGTTTCAGAAAACGTTTGAAAATTGTCTATCTTTCCCAAACAGGATCACTACTTAATTTTTAAATTTTAAATCATCCATTTATATTATTTGGGCTGGTCAAAATGGCAGCTGTATCTCACTGATTGCTTGTAATTCTATCATTTTTTAAAGACCATGATAACTTAAAGGAGAAAATACCTTTAACACAGCTTCCTGCTTTTGTAGGTATTTCTGGAGCTGTGAACCATCCTCACTCTCCAAGTGTGAGAAGTTTCTCCTTCTCCTCATTACCTTTAATAAAGGGTATATCCACATGTGATTTGCACAACTCAAAACGAAAAATCATTGCCGTATCTTGCTGATTGGCTCTACCCCAGTGCATGTCTTGATGATCTCATATTCATGAGGAAAATAAACATAATGCAACTTCTGCTTCTGTGGGCCTTTCTGGATCGATGTATCCAGTTCTCTGCAGGACCTGTAAGTCTTCTAAAGCACCTGACTTCCAGGCCAGAAGTGTTGGCAGGACAGGCCTCTTCAACTGGTTATACAAGTGGGGCCAGAACCCAGGAGTTGAAGGAAGAATGGAGCCAGATAATTCTGATGCCTTACTTGTGCCTGCAGCTTGGACATGCAACCTATTAGCTATCAAAGTTCTATAGAGTTGCCAGATTTTATTGTGCAATATTGTGCTCTCTTTCTACATCATGATCATCCTGCATACAGTTTGCCATGATGGCTTACCAAGACCGAGAACTAATGTGGTACAGCCTTTTCTCAGAGAATCCTAATCTTAAAAAATCATCCACCCATGAGGAACATCTGCCCTGGCCCCATTACCAACCTACACATGGTTGATGCTCGCTGAGTGTCATAAAGGGTTGAGACAGTAAGAAGCCAATAGGGGGATGAAGATTGGGAACAGAGCACTGGTGATGGCCAGACCTGTCGAGGGCAATCCAGCATGAGCTAGGGTGGCCAATGAAGTTTCAACATGATGGATGAGGAGTAGAATCTCTTAGGGTGGGTGGAGTTAAAAGGTGATTCCTGTGTATCCAAGATAATAATCTGTGGCATGAGTCGAGGTACCTGTGGAATAGCTATTCGAAGGAGTTCACTGCAACTCATTGCCCCAGTGGCTTCAGCTACTGGGTGAGGACTAGGTGATGTTTTGACGCTCATCCGTTGCCTTGGCAGCGGCACAATATTGTTTTCTGGTGTTTGATTTGTGATGTTACTCTAGAGTCTCTTCCAGAATTGTGTATTTACCCCACAAGTGAAAGGTTTGTGTGTGGGACCAATGGTTGATACCAAGTGCTGTGAAAAAGTGCTGGAAAATGTAAGTGTGGTGCAGACCACATTAGTATTTGCAAGAAAACCTGAGCTTAAACCCCTGGTAGCTATGGCTCAGAGCAGACAGGCCTAACTTAGAGGCATTTATGCAGTACTCAAACAGGAATAAAGTCTAAATGCAAAGCAATAAAAATGCAAAACAAATTAAAAGATTGAGTAAAATTTAGTAAACAAAATCAAACCAGAATGGCAAAAATACAATAAGGGAAACAGGAGTCATGTATTTTTTATGTTTGAAGTAGGAATAGTGCCAAGAAACACAAAGTGCCAATGATAGTCAATGGTCACGGTAGACTGGGAGCTCAGCACAATTTGATACTGACCGCGATGAAGCTCGGGTCGGATACACTAACCAGGTTTGACCTGGTAAAAGATTTTACCTTCTGACTTTAGTCCTTTAAGCCAATTCACCATAGGAGTAAACGCCTAAAGCCCACAAGGTCCTCTGGGGAGGCACTCAGAGATTCACAGGATGACAGGCAGAGGCCAAACACCACTGCTCAGCTGGACAGCTGCAGGAAAAGGCCTCTTGTAGCTTGTTGTGTCCTTGAAACATTAACAGCAGGTCAGACTTATGACCCTTGGAATCCACTTATTTGTATTAGGTACAAGAGTGAGAGCAGGCCATTCCTCCAGTGAAGGGTCTGGCTGAGATGGAAAATAGGCCTGGGCACCAAAATATAATTGGCCCTCATTATTGAATTATCAAACTAAAAAATGTGACCCATGTTTGCAAGGTGGAGCAATTTCAAACTTGTAAAGACATGCTGAATAAGTGTTTCGCAAGGTGTGGAAGACTGCATGGATTTGAGCTTGCTGTTGCCCTGTGACACGAGAGGCCACTTTGAAGTACACTAAGGGCCTGGACACAGCCCCCAGGCCATCATGACAAGGGGAGCCCAGCTCCTCCTCACACTCAAGGCCCATTGCCCCTGTCATGGGAGAACTTCATACCTCACCGTAGGGGAGCCATCAGTCTGCCAGGTGACAGTTAAATACTTACAGAAAGACCTCCAGAGGGTTTAGGCAGGCCAAAGGTAACTTTTCTAAAGTACCTTTCCTGTAATAGTTACACAAAATTCGACTTACCATTAAATTAAATTTTATTTAACTATTAAAAACAGTGCTTGAAATATTTCTGTAATTGTTTCCTAGGCAACGATAACATTTATCTGAGTGTGCTACGATGCCTCAAGTACAGCAGAGCAGGTTTTTTGAGGGTTGCACATGGATCAAAAGGATAAAATTACCTCAAGGTTTCCCACCAGTCAAGGTAATATTTAATAATGGGAACCTTAGGTAAGATTAAAAACTTAGGTGGATGTGATAATAGATAGTGATGATCTCCCACATCCTAGGCCCACATGTTTCAGCCATCTGCAAAGGTGCTTACAGGGTCAGAATGGCTTTCTTTAGGACCAAGATGTCCCTGTTACTAATGAGTCGCTCCTAGTCAGTACCCACATGCACACTAAGACATCCGGTACAGGTATGATAGTTCCTAACTTACGATCTTCCTTATCACTCTGTGTGAATATTTATAGTGTGGTATTTCATTTCGATATGGATACTCAGAGGGGGGCAGACCCTGTAGTCACACATTCATCAAGGTGTCACGCTTATATGCTACCTCTTTGATCCTCCGAGCGCTGCAAAAAAAGTTCAGCTATAAATCAGGCATAGTAGCACACCCAGATGCGCTAGGCATCTTGGGTGGGAACCCTATGATGAAACATGCCACTAACTAGCATTAGTGGGTGAAGGTTCTTTTAAAAACCTAAAGGGCTTCCCAACTCATGAGAGCAAGCCCAGTAAAATTGGGTCCTGTGTTCCCTGCACCAAAGAAATCTAGGTGCAGCAACTCCGGGCCAATAATAATTGGGCAGAGCCGTATCCCCCCTGGGAATATAGCTCCACCCAACTTATACTTCCAAAAGGTCTAATGTTTACTCAACACTTACTGATATGGTAGCAGATCATCATTGTCAAAATATTGTCTGATATAAATATTGTGTCTTAAATGTCAACTACAAAAATACAGCCTCATTGGAAATAATAATGGAATACCTACAGCCAACAGGACGATGTTTTGTTAAGGATGGTTAGGACACAATAACTGTGTCAGGTGAAACTTCTGTATGCGTTGTGACACTCCCTTAGTGGAGCATTGTAACTCTATCACTACCCTGGAAACACCTTTTATTTACCTCAACTCTTATAAAAACCAGGACTGGTAACTGGACAATTTTCTGCAGATGTGTATTCCATCTGTGAACATAAATAATTGCAGCTCCTGATTCTATGAACTAAGAGCTGCCATTTGCACCTGCAAATTACGTACCTGTGTTTCACTTAGGGCTTTTCGGAAGTTCTATGAATCAGTCCCAAAATAAATTCACTGAGGGTATAAATATTGGAGCTAATTAGCAGAAAACTTATGGAAGGCAATGAATCACAGGATGTCCCTGAATCTGAGCCCTCTGAATCACAGCATTCACGGGATGTCCCTGAACCTGACCCAGGGCTTAATGTCATAATCTTTGCATGAAACACCGGCCTTAGCACATGCATAAATATGCGTTAATTAGAGCGTAAAATAATTTATGCTATTTTTTAAATTTGGTTTTGCATTTGTAAAAGAATTTTACTTATTTGATGATTTTCAGCTGAGCAAATCCAAAAGAAAGGATGTGTAGTGGTAGTTAGGATGAAACGCCAGTAATTTGGAACACCCAGGGTCTCATTAATGGGTTTTTTGCCATAGGGCAGCGCAGCAGGCCTTGCTGCTGTGCGGCCCTACGGCAAAAGAAAAGGGCAGGAATGCGCCATTTCTATTAGCTCCAGCGCATTTATGTCCTTTTCCCCTGCACCGGCGCAGGATGGGCTGCCGTGCGCCAACGCAGGCACCTCTGCACCATGGTGCAAGGGTGCCTCTGTATTTTTGTGCAGGAAGAGAAGCCTTCCTGCACAAAAACAGTCATAAGAGGCTTTTTTCCTCTTTCCATGTGTGCTGCATAATAGAAAGAGGAAACACGAGGAAAAATAAAGATATTTCTCCTCGTTGTGCCTCCCTTAAGACTCCCGTATGTTTTTGACAATGAGTCAGACTTACGATTTCTCGTAAATCTGGGGCAGTGTCAAAAAGCCATGGATGTTTCTGTGAACGCCCCCAGCAACACCCATGGACGCCCCTTTCACACAGTTTTCTGCGTGAGAGGGGCACATATTTATAAGGCCATGAAAAGCCACGTAATGTGGCTTTATGTGGCCTTATAAGTATGCCAGTGACACATTGAGCCACCGGAACGTCAAGAAAGTGACGTTCCAGCAGCGCAAAAGTGCCGGTAGGGCCTCATAAATGAGGTCCCCAGTGATTTAAACATGGATGGGTATTTGCAAATTTGTGTGTGTTCTCGAAACTCATCTCTGACCCCTTACCACTCTTAAAAAGGGCAGATATTTACTCAAGTCAAAGGCAGGAGTAAATCTCTTTCGTTGGTGGGAAGGATGTCCTTCATGTGTATATTCTTGCATGCAAAATGGAAGTCACAAAAATTTCCCTGAGCACATACAGAAACCTTCAACTGTTGCAGGTTTGAAGGCGTTATCTGGGAAACATTTGTGAAATAGTCTCATGTGCGGTTTTTAACCTCTGCACAGGTTTTGGACTGTTTGTCATATATTGAAGCTCTGTCTTGCTTGACTCAATTGGATACATTTTTGCCCTGTAACACAAACTCAATTACCATGTGTGTTTGAGTAAATACTTTTCTGAGTGAGAAACCAATTTTTAAAATAACAGAATTAGTATTGCACTCTTAAAAGCCTATTTGCACGTGCAAGTTAAACTTGCATTTGCAAATAGTTTTGACAATCGGGGAACCCATAGATTAGTAGTGACATGCACTCTCATACTCTGAAATGGGAAGGCATGTAAGACATTTCAGTGAAAGCTTCACATCAATGTGGGTTGAGCTGTCTAGATTTATTTTTTTGATTTTCGTTTTGTTTACGTCTGTTGCATATTCTTTGCGTTTATTTACTTTTATTGTGAAGGATAATTAAACATACTTTGACATAAAATGTGATGCTCACTATATAAAGGAAGGAGTGGAACCAGCCTCAATAAATAGCTCTCTTACGTCATGATTTATCAATTATACAGCATCTCCTTTGTCACATAAGCAACATCAATGGGTGCTCAGCTAAACACACCCTTAGTTGGATACTATATACTGATGCAGCACCTTTTTGGAAGACCTATTGTAAGAGAACACTGCGGGATTGTTCGTGAGCCTCTTTACTCGTTATAATGAAATGGAAACTGCGAGCACTGAATTTTCAAGAGCCCTGGTGTTGTTACACAGATCGCTTGCTGAATGCCCACTTTTTCTACAACAAGAACACTTTAAAACAAGTGTATCCTTTCTGGAAAAGTAAGTGAGCGAGCAATCTTTGGATAATGACAAAGGCTTCTTTAAACGTAGCCAGGTGCAGTTCCCTTTTAGGTCTATTGAGGGACAGCTTTAGCTATCTGCCAGAGCTCATGTTATTCCAAAAAAGTATAAAGAGAGGAGGTTTGTTAATCAGCAGCTCAGCATTTGCTGGTCATTAGTTATGTTAGTTGTTTAACTCGGCGTGCAGGGAGATCTGTACATTTCTTTTCACCCTTTGTTTTGAGGGTTTTGTATCAGCCCTCTTCAGCCACTGCTTTGTTACAGTCCCATTGATCTTAGGGAATCGACTTATACAGGATGACTGCTGCATCAGTCTGATGATGAGACGATGTGATGATGCGACGGCCGTTTTAGTGGAGGGGATTCCCTCTCTATCCAATGGGCTTTATTGGTAGCGTTTCCAGTATGTAGTGCGACCTTGCTTTCCTGTGGCAGGGATACTTCATGATCCTGGGTGCAGCTGGATTTGTGGAGAGGGTGCAGCAACGGACATGTATAAGACTCTCGTGATGCATAGGAAAGCAAAATCCAGGCTATGAGGTGCCCTGCGTGGTGGATACACTTTTTTGAGACATCTGCAAGATTATCATCATGCTGCAGAGTCTCTCCTGTATAAACACTTTAAAAAAAATTGTTAGAGATCCTCTCAGTGGATATTCCACACCTAGGGAATGGAGGGATGTGGGAGGAAACATGTGGGGGCAATGGACCAGATGTACAACCGCTTTTAGCGGTCACAAATGGAAAATCGGGCCATTTGCGACCGCTAAAAAGGGTTGTAGCATGAACAAACCCTGTTTTGTGAGTCTGTAACCTATTACCGACTCTCACAATAGGGTTTGTGAGTCACTATTAGGAAGGGGCGTGCCAAGGGTGTCCCTTCCTAATAGCAAGTCGCAGGGGGTATAGGATTGTTTTGCGACCACAAATGCTGTTGCAAAACAATCTTTGTTGGTAAGCCAGTCACAAACGGGAAGGGGTCCCCATGGGACCACTTCCCCTTTGTGTTTGGCAGCAAAATATTTTTTAAGAGCAGGCAGTAGTACCACGGACCACTGCCTGCCCTTAAAAAATGAAATGAAAACTTTTCATTTTTTTCTTTTAAACACATCCTGTTTTCCTTTAAGGAAAACGGACTACATTTTAAAAATAACGCTGTTGTATTGAAAAAGCAAACACAGACATGGTGGTCTGCTGTACCCAGCAGGCCACCTTCCCTATGATTGTAGCCCATTCCCAATGGGTTGCAAATTACGACCTGCCTCATGAATACTGATGAGGCAGGTCCTTTGCGACCCCATTGGGAATCGCTAAATGTATCTGAGACACATTAGTACATTCCATTTTGCAAGTCGCGAAAAAGCGCAATTTGCAACCCGCAAAACGGAATGGTTGTACATCTGTCCCAATATGTGCGCTGTGCAGGAGAGGTAGATGCATGGCTAGGAGGGGTTCCTGATGGCCGACCAATCACTGTGTGCAATCTACATGGCTGACTTTTTATACAGAGTCTGGGAAGCCTGTGGGATGAACTTTCAGGTCTCAAGTCGTAATCCCTTTAAGGGCCTGAGGGGCATTTCACTCATCTAACCAACTGTCGATTGCGTCCCGCCAGAAGCAGAGTGAGGGTAATGCAACATTCAAGCAAAAATGTAGGTCCACCGGCTTTCAAAGGAGTGTTGGTAACAGTGGTGGCCGGCACAGGTAAGAGCTGTGGGGCGGAGCGTTATGGGGGTGCGAAAGTCGACAGATGACGGGTTAGTTAAAATTTAATAAATAAAACCACCTACGTTGCGCTCGCCGCATCACTGAATCGGCTATGCGGTGAGTGCAAGGTAAGTGCTTTTATTTTATTTTTTTGTTAATTTTAACTAACACGTCGTATGTCGACTTTGCCCCCCAACCCACCACGCCCATGCCCCGCCCCACCACCCCACTACTGTTACCTGTGACGGCCGCGACTGGTTGCTAATGACCTTACCGCATATTCATGCTCCCTCTTGCCCCTTTTCATGGGTGACTACAATAACCACACATTTCTTTTCGTATTTCCCCACGTTGGAAAGGCTTCCTAACAGAGACAGTAACTTGTTTTTATGTTTCACAGCACATGCTGTCATTTGGCTTGGCAGGAATGCAGACCCATACGTGGCACATATCAGACACCACTGAGGGCATATACATAAACAACAGATGATAGCAATGGCAGCAGAGCACCCATTGCAGTAGTGAGGTTTAGTGAGTGATGGTGGAGTTCAGGGCATTTGCTACTCTTGCTGAGTGATGCGGCAGGCATGAACATGTACTTAGCATTATTAAATGCTGCGGCAATTCTGGGCAAGCAATGGAGATTTCTAAGAGAAAGACAACATCCTGACACCCACTCCATTTTTGAGTGATAATGCATATCTAATCATGCAGTTAGGCGTAATCCGTGATGGTGCATATTGGGACCTGTACTAAGAATTACTTAATGATAAGGCAAGTCTGGGCATGCAGTCAAGATTTCTGAGTTATGGTGTGGATCTGAAAATTCACTCAGGGCTACTGATGGTGCAAATCATACTCTGTACAGCTATAAGCAGAAGGAATCACAACCATCCACCCATTCACTGACCAACTTATTTGTCATTCATGCATGCATTCACTGTTTCCTCCACACTCATTTCCTCAACCATTCACTGTCCCTAGCCGATAACCAGCATTTGTCTTATATTGCTTTCCCTCATTGCTCTTGTCCCCAAACACTGCCCTTGACCCTTAATGCATTCATGCATTCACCTATTAGCCTATCCAACCATCCAGGCACATATTCAATCACTCATCCATTTACTGCCCCATTTCATACATTGCCACTTCTCTCACAATGCTCTCCTCATTCCCTAAGCCTAACCGCCGTGCTCTTGCCCTCCCATTGACCTTTCCCAACAGTCTGTCCTTTTCAACTACATTCAATTATGCATTCAACCACTCATCTAGCCACCCATCCATGCAGTCACACACAAATTCTTCCATGAACTCATGCTTCCAACCATGCAATTAATAACTCACAAATTCACTCCTCCTTCATAAACACTACTCATTCTGTCACACTGCCCTCTCACTGCATTGAGTCCACACACTGTCCTTGCCCACCCAATAGATTCTTGACTCATCCATTCACTTACTCATTTTGCCGTTCATCCACATATTCATTGACTCCCTGTAAGAAATTAGGTTACTGGTTGGAGGGATGAAACCCCTCCCAAGCAGCAACCACAATTCTTCTGAGGGTGAAGTCACAAGTAAACCCTAAATTAACCTGTGCTCAATCCTCGGGTAGCATGGCACAGAGCAGTCACACGGCTTAACTCAGAGGCAACGTGTAGAGTATTTATGCAGCACTTGAAACAGTAACACAGTGATAACACACCACAAAAGGATCCCACAACAGATTTAGAAACATAGAGTAATTTTCAATAAATACAACAAGGCCAAGACGACAAAAAACCAATCAGTAGAACCAGAGATAAGCAAGTTTAAAGATTTCAGTGAAAATAGCACCAAAGAGCACAAAGTGCCAACTGTGGATATCTGGTCACGCTGGTTAGGACAAAGTCACAAGTTCAGGCCGACTGCGATGAAGCGCGTTCAGCTACAGGGGCTCAGTTAGGCCCACTGAACAAAGGGGTCTATTACAATGGCGGTCGGATGTCCACCGCCGGGCCGGTGGTGGTGCCCAAGTACCGGCGGTGGACATCCGCCCGCCATCGCAACCAGGAAAACCACCGGTCATATTAGGATGGCGGTGGTGACCGCGGCGGTGGGAAATTCCGACCACCGCTTTACCGCCTGTTGTCATCCGCACTCCTGCCTGGCGGACAGAGCAGGACCGGGATAATGGTGGCGGTGCAGAGCAGGCTCCGCTGGCAGGATTATGATGCCGGCGGTAGCCAGCCTTTCCTCAGCGGTCAGACCGCCATTGAAAGGCATGCGGTGATTGTCTTCCGGGGGCCCGTTGCGGGCCCCCAATGTGTTGGGTGGGTGAGGGTGCACTGGGGGGGTACCCATGGTCCCCCCCTACATTTCCCTGTACCAGGTGGCAGGCACTGTGCAGTGCCTGCCACGCAGTGCAAGGAAATGCAGAACATGCTCCTTTAGGCATCGCGGCAATGCTGTGGGCAGCAGCAACCGCCGCAATGTTAATGCCCGCGATCAGACCGCTGCGGTCGGATTTTGACTGCGGGTCATCGTAATTCGTCCGGCGGTGATGTCGCGGTACATGCGGGCGGTCTTTTCCCGCTACCATGGTGGTCGGGGAGGTTTCCCGACCGCCATCGTAATAGGCCCCAAAGTACCTTAAATCCCGGTTTGTGGAGGGCTGCAAGGATCTGAGTTGATGCTGTGTTGGTTCCGAGGTGTGGCAAGACTGCGAGGCGAGGTCTGTGTCATAGTCAAGGATCCAGTCAACGAGGGCTTGCAATGCGAAGTCCGGAGGCAACAATGTGTCGCACAATTGGGGCAATGCGTCAGTTCCGAGGAGCTATGAGGCTGCAATGCGGAATCGGACGTCATTGTTGAGGCTGCCGCTGAACAGAGATGAGAGGGCCTGTACCGAGGATGCATCAAGCAGGGGCAGTTCTGCTGAGGTGGCGAGCTGTGATGCAATGCGGGTCTGTGCAGCGCAACCGATACATGCAGCAGTGGAGATGAGTTGGCTCTGCTTGGGGTTGTGCTGTGCAGCAGAGGAGATAAGTCAGTTTTGCTGGATCCACAGAGGCTGCAGAGCACCTTAGGCCCACTTCCAAAGCTCCACGACCGGGGTGGCACCACTTTGCAGGGTAGACTCACAGATGGCAGAGTACTAGTTTAAGGTTGTTCAAGCCCTCTGTCCCTGATACATGAGTCAGGAGGCCAGTCAACAAGCACTTTGTGGTCCTGGGTTCAACAGATGCAGTTCCAGTCCTTCTCACCCAGGCAAGAAGGCAGCAGGTCAGCACAACATGGCAGCAGCTCCTTCAGAGCTGCAGTCCAGCAGAGTGGCAGTCCTTTCTGCAGCACAGCAGTCCTTCTTCATGGCAGAGTATCCAAAGGCCCAGAAGTGTACTGAAGGGGTGGTGTCTGAGGTATAATATTTATACCTGGTAGTCTTCCTGTGGAAGGTGGGAGCAGCTTCTAGAGGTTTATCTTTGATGTCCCCAGGCATCCTGCCTTCCCTGTCCTGGATCCAGACTAACTACAGGAGGTATGCAGCCTGTTTTGTGGAGCCAGTACACAGCCTATTCAAGTGTATGTAAATGTGTGCCCAGTTCTACACTCCCATCCTGCCAGTGATGGCCCATCCAGGCACACCTAAGCTCTTTATTGTGTGTGGCTGTCTAGGAGGAATACACAAAGTTCAACTGTCAACTACACCCAGTCAAGTGACCATGAGACAGGCTACAGGTACTAAACGACTAAGAGCCCGATTCTGATGTCGGATGGCCCGGAGTCCGTCCGACATCGGGCAGGAACTGTAACCGACCAACCTCCTGTCGTCGGTTACAGACCTGGAAGTAGGGTGCGACCGAACCCTGTTCGGTCGCAATCCTATACTTCACAATGGGAGCATGCATTCTGAATGGAATGCATGCTCGCATTGTGAACTGCAGAGGTGCATTTCATCCCTGCACCCTGTGACAGGCACCTCAAGGTGTCTGCCACCGGGTGCAGGGATCAACAGGGGGGCACCATAGGTGCCCCCTAGGCCACCATGCGGCAGCCTCGCACCCATGGGGGCCCTACTGGGGGCCCCCAAAGACAGTTTCCCACTGCCTTTTTGTGCCGGAAAGACCGGCACAAAAGGCAGTGAAAACTGCCATCGTACTCCCTCGGCCGGAAAGAGGCGGCCGGGGAGTACTGAAGAGTTTCCGGATGGCGGACGGGCTCTCCGAGCCCATCGTAAGCCATCCGGAAAACCGAGTCGGATTCCTTTCCGACCGAGCCCATCAGAATGGCTCGGTCGGAAAGGAATCCGAAAGGCACATTCCGATGCGGGCAGGAGGGCTCCGACCGACGTTCGGAGCCTTCCTGCCCGCATCGGAATCGGTCCCTAAGACAGGAAAATGCCAACTTTCTGAAAGTAAAATCTCACAACAACATCCTAAGGGGCATCATTTGAAATGACCAATTTCCATCAATCATGTAGTATAATGGCTCATATATTGCTCGTGTAAAAAAAGTACAGAAGAAGATATGGCCAACTGTAATCCAGAAGATGGTATTTAATATTTAAAAACATATACATACATCTATAAAAATTCATTGGCAACATCAAGTGTAAATGCAAAGTGGAACACTTATAAAAGAGGACAAGGCAACGGCAAAAAGTAAGTATCCAATATTGTGCAAGGAAATAAATGGAGGAAAACAAATCATATATGTATATATCATTGCACAATAAAAGCCTTTTTCAGCCGGATTTTTGTCAATGGTGTTTCAACCTCCCACAATTTAACAGGTCATCATCAGGTCGCGGGGAGCAACAAGTCATGATTGTTGCCTGATTGTAACAAGGGACCAGGAAACAAATCAAATAAAATGAAAGATTACCCAAAAAGTCAAAAAATTATTAATAATTTCAGGAGAAATGGTACAGGGGCCATATCATAATGTACCTGATATAATGTCAACACTTCACTCCCCTAATTAGAATATGCAGAGGGTCTTTTTCACCCAAGATAGTTGCTGTGTCCCATGAGCTCTCTGAGGACACATCTGTCTACATTGGAGTCAGGCCATGCCCTCCTGACTTGTGGTAATCATGGCAAGGAAACTAGGAAGGAAGTTCAGATCTAGAATATTTGGTGCATATGTATTGATCAGTTTTACTTGCTGTCTATCAAGGGTGCCTTGTAGAACAGCAAATCAATCCTCACTCTCAGTGATCAAGTGTGTTTTAGGAGAGGTTTTGTCTATCACCCATATTACTACACCTCAAGAAGAAGGACTATGAACAGTAGTACAACTCTCCACTCCATTTTGCAGCTAGCTTTTCATGCTAGATTTTTGTAAGATGGATTTTTTTAAGTGAGGCTATCGCCCCCCCCCCTTGTTGTTTCAGATGAGCCAATACCTTATGCCTTTCTTATAATTATTTAACCCATATATGTTCCATCTCACTATGTTGACTTTAACTGCCAATCTTTTCTGCTGGGTCATCAATTATTGTCATTGTGAAATCTATTTCTTTACCCTGTTTGCTTGAGTGCTGTGTGAATGCAGTGGGTGTGTTGTCTCATTCACCTCACTCGGAATTGGCACTTTTGCATGCATAATGAGTGCACTTATTCCAGCTCCATAAATGTAGTTGTCTCCACACTTCCCCAATCAAAGTTCCCTATTTGTTCCACATTTTCTCAAATTCAATAGAAATAACGTAGTTAACTGTTAATATATTAGGAAACATAAACATATAACGCAAGCAGGACACAGATTGCCAGTGATCCCTTCATCTCCCCTATCAAAGGGGAAGCCCAGGGCCATCGTCTCATTGCATCTAGCAGCATACATAGAGTTTCTTGGGGAATGTTGGTGTATGTCTCTGTCTGAGCCTTTTAAGTTAAATTTATCTGCTTCCTCCATTGTCTGCTCATTGTGTATGATTCTTCGTGTTCTGCCATCATTTACTTTTATTCTTTCTGTTGTGATTGCCCCTTGCCTGCTATTTTGCCTTCCATTATGTGAGACAGCTCTGTGTATTAGCCACTAAAATGTAAGTGTTTTGTACGGTTTCCATGGTTTCTCCCAGTCATCTAGCCAATCCCGTGTAGCTTCCTGAGTCTTAAAAACTAGTCTTTAGTATTTTTCAGTACCTGAGTCTAGCTAGGAAGCATAGAACATGGTTAACTACAAACATTTTCCCAGGAGCCAAAACGTATGGTCTGATACCAGCAGGGTTGGGGCCATGGGGGGGGGGATATGTTCACAGGGAAACCAAAGCATGTACACTGTGTGCACAGTGAGTCGTGGAGGTGTGCAGACAGAATATCAAGTAAAAAATATCAAGTTGCACAAATATTGAATAATAAACATCATTGTTCAGAAATATCGACAGCAAGAATATCGTGGTCAAGAATATCGACTTAAGGTAAGTAATATCAATTTTAAAAATATCGAAGTTTTTAATATCGTTTGCAAAAATATAGTTGTTAAAACTATCGTTTTTTAATTACTGTTATATATTTTAGTATATATTTTATATGTATGTGATGTATGTTTTTTTGTATAAGAATTGTTTGTAATTTTAATATATTTGTTACATTTTTAGTAGTTATTATTTTTTTTATTTGAATTTTGCGCTTTTAGTTCCGTAGCGGGTTGTGGGTTTATAGGGGAATAGGGTGGGAAGTAATTTAATTATATTAAATTAATTGATTATTTTTTATTTATTAATATTTGTTTAATTGAGATTTCATAGTTTGAAATGTGTAAAGTAATTTATTATTAATTATTTAATAATTGGTTGTTAATTAATTTTAATTACTTAATTGGTAATTAATTATGGTAACTGTGTAATTAATTTTAGGTGTGTGTTGTGGTGTTTATAGGTGTAAAGGGTGGGAAGTTAATTACTTTTAATTGATGAATTAATAATTGGTTGTTAATTAATTTTAAATAATTCATAGGTAATTAATTATGGTATTTGTGTAATTAATTTTAAGTGTGTGTTTTGGGGTTTATAGGGATAAAGGGTGTTAAGTAGTTGATTTATTTTTTATTATTAATGTTTTGGTAATTGATATTAATTAAATTAATTACACTTTTATTATGGTAATTGTGTAATTAGTTTTAAGTGTGTGTTGTGGTGTTTATAGGAGTAAAGGGTGGGAAGTAATTTGTGTTTAATTAATTAATATATAGTTGTTAATTAATGTTAATTATTTGTTATTTATTTTGGGTAATTGTTTATTTTTGTGGGTTGTTTTTACTTTTAAACGGGTAAAGGGTGGGTATTAAATACATTTTAATTACTTTATTGCTAGTTGTTAATAGTAATAGGTTTTAATTTAAAAGAAGTTTTAATTGTGTTGTATTATTTTATAGTTTAATTTAGGTGTGTGTTGTGGATATTATAGTGTTAACGTGTGTGTAGTCAATTAATGTTTATTAATAATATTTGTTTAATTGATTATTAATTATGTTAATTATGGAAGTAAATTTAATTTAAAATGTTGAAGTGTTTTGTTTTCGGTGTGGTATTATAGGGTAGGAAATAAAAGAAATACACTTATGTATTAATTAATTTTTTTGTTGGTCAATATTTTCTAGTTTAATTTTTTTTTAAATTCATTAATTCTTTTATTTTATAAAATATCTGTAGGTTTTTGTCATATGTAATTCATATTATAATATGTTTTCTTTTGACATATTTAATATATTTGATTTTTCATTTTTTAAATATTGTTTATTTATTTCTATGATTTTTTTTAATTTTTAATAATTTGTTTTGTTATAACTGTTTGAGTGGGAATAGTAATTTTTGTCTGTCCGCTAGCCAACACTTTCCCTAATGTTGCACTCACTGGAGTGGGAATAGTAATTTTTACCTCTCCGCTATCCAGCACTTTCCCTACTGTTGCACTCACTGGATTGGTAATAGTAATTTTTACCCCCCCTCTATACAACACTCTCCCTACTGTTGCACTCACTGGAGTTGGAATGATAATTTTTACCCCTCCACTATCCAACACTTTCCCTACTGTTGCATTCACTGGAGTGGGAATAGTAATTTTTACTCCTCCGCTATCAAGCACTTTCCCTACTGTTGCACTCACTGGAGTGGGAATAGTTAATTCTACCCCTCCCAATCCAACACTTTCCCTACTGTTGCACTCACTGGAGTAGGAATAGTAATTTTAACCCCTTTGCTATCCAACACTTTCCTTACTGTTGCACTCACCGGAGTGGGAATACATTTTTTTACCCCTCCCTTATCTATCACTTTCTCTACTGTTGCACTCTTTGGAGGGGTAATATTAATTGTTGCCCCTCCGCTATCCAACACTCGCCCTACTGTTGCTCTCACTGGAGTGGGAATAGTACATTTTACCCCTCCGCTATGCAACACTTATCCTACTGTTGCACTCAGTAGAGTGGGAATAGTAATTTCTACCCTCCCGCTATCCAAAACTTTCCCTACCGTTACACTTTTTGGAGTGGGAATAGTAATTGCTACCCCTCTGCTATCCAACACTTTCCCTACAGTTGCACTCTGTGGAGTGGGAATAATCATTTTTGCCCCTCCGCTATCTAACACTTTCCCTACTGTTGCTCTCACTGCAGTGGGAATAGTAATTTTTACCCCTCCACTATCCAACACTTTCCCTACTGTTGCATTCACTGGAGTTGGAATAGTAAATTTAATTTCTCCGCTGTCCAACACTTACCCTACTGTTGCAGTCACTGGAGTGGGAATAGTTATTTTTACCCCTTTGCTATCCAACACTTTCCCTACTGTTCCACTGATTGTATTGTGAAATTTAGGTTGAAATATTTTTTAATAGTTTAATGTTTTAATTTATTATAGATTTTTGTTTTTTATATTTTCAATCATTAATATATATTTTTATTTTTTATATTATTTTAAACTTTTAAGATACATTAAAAATATTAGTTTATTCATTGTTTTAAAGTAAATATATGTATAAATTATTATGTTTGTGTGTTTATTTTTTTATTACGTTTATTTGTTATATTTTATTAAAATGTATATTACATTTATTTTATTTTGTTAAAAGTATATTTAATATTTAATATATTTATTATATATTATTTTATTTTATATTTATATAAAAGTCGATATTTTATACATCTATGGGGCCCATTACGATACCCGGCGTAAAAAAATCCGCCAGGCATGGAAGCGGCAAAAATCCGCCCGCACACACCGTCTGAACACCGACCACGCCATTACGATTACACAAACCGAAAACCGCCATCGGCGGAAAAATCACACAAGATACCGCCCGCCATCGTCCGAGTCGGAGTCAAACCGCCCGCCACGGACGGAAACACGCACGACAACACAAAACCGCCCGCCCTCACGGCCGACACACCGCACGTGAGATTACGATCGCACCGCCATGAGCGCGGGAAAACTACAAATATACCGCCCGCCAGCGCAAACAACGCCGATGAGAATCGACACGGCAGAAGCCATGGCGCCCACGTCCCTGCACAGAAACCATCCGCTCACAAAACCAATAGCACACAACATGGCCAACAAGTCCACACAGCAAGGCACGCACAAATACACAAGCACAGTACACATCCCGAAAACACCCCCGGACAAACAAAAACTACAAAGGCCAGAACCCCAGACACAACACACCTGAAAACAACAGACCATGAGGACACACCCACATAGGTAAGTACAAAAGCAGCACTCCCACAGACCACAACCCCTTGCAACATTGCAAACCAGAGAGGAGAGGAGAGGACACAGTGACACAGCAAGGACAGCAGCACACCACAGAAACGCACACATCACAACACCACCACCACCACCACCACCACCACCAAACACCGGCACCACAAACCCCCTGCACATTACACAACACACACCGCACCAGCACCACAAACACCATGGCACCACAAAGAATGCCCAAGTTCACGCCCATTGAGCTGACGGTCATGGTCGACGAGATCATCAAGGTGCACCCACAAATCTATGGGAACATGGTCCAGCACACACCACTAGCCACCAGAAACAGAATGTGGAACCGGATCATAGACCAGGTCAATGCAGTCGGGACCCTGCCCAGGAACAGAGTCGAAATAAACAAACGGTGGAATGACGTCAAGAGCCTGGTCAAGAAGAAGGAGGGCAAAAACAGAGAGCTGGCTGCCGTCACTGGCGGAGGGAATCCCGCGATCTTCAAGACCTTCAAAGCGTGGGAGGAGAAGGTGCGAGTCATCATACATCCCGAGATCCTCGCCGGATTAGCAGGGGGAGTGGAGGCTGGTAAGTACAAACTAATGTATACCAGCACACCGCTATGTACTCACATGCACTACCACCATGCCACAGCTCCCAGGGACAAACACCCCCATGTCCAGCACACAATACACAACACACACATGCAACAGACACCACCACACACAGCCCAAACAGAACAACTGTAAGATGCGTGGGGACATGTGTACACTCAGCCAGCCACGTAACCACCAACAGGTCCCCAAATATGCCAGAAGCGCCACAACGAGCACCCACCACACCCATGTGTCCGCCACAGCTGCACTAACCGACAAGTAACAGGTAAGTGGCAGGAACACAAAGTGCAGTGGGTGGGACGGTGGACAGCCCAAGTACAACACACACCAGGCCCCTAGTCCCACAGCACAGCAAGGAGGAGCATCCCCCACACCCCACAGCCACGTGTCAGCCACCGCAGTGCACAACGACAGCCGAAAGGCAGACATCACGGTCCACAGCAATCGGTGTCAGTGGGTGTCCAGCCACCCCCACGACCCACAACACCCCCCCACCCCCACAGACCTGCAACATGGAGCACCCCCGCTTAGAACCATGTGGCATCCAGTACAGTGCACGCATGAACAACCTGCAGGTGGGAAACTGGACAGGGCTGGATTACTGGAGGCATGAGGCCCGGAACACGACCAACACATGGGACATGTCACGTAGCAGACGAACACGCAGCACCGCCCACCGTCACGAACAAGTGAACAATGTGCACACGGACATGAACAACAGACTCACACCCCACATGACCCATCACAGACATAGCAACACCCAAGGAGCCACGTCTGCATGCACAAGCCACACTGAATATAGTACCACACGGCAGCCACTGTGCAACTCATCACACACAACCGAAACACCATTGAAGTCCTGTCCATGTAGCCCCTACTGCCTGTCAACCACACACCCCACAACTACGCCTATGTAAGACAAACAACACTAGACGCAACAGAGCGGAACAACATAAATGCACACGAACACCACTGAACCCATCAAACACACAGACACACCATGCACATACAACATCCCATCCATCCCATCCGTCAGCCCCAGTCTCATGAAAGGCATGTCATCCGCACAGCTGCCACACATACAGCAGTCACGCTAAGATACATGCCCATGACCAACCATGTGCCAGAAGTCAATGAAGCGCACGACACACTGTGAGCAACAACACACAACATGGGCCACACCCCCGAGCACTGCAGTGATGCACATGGCACAGGGCAGCACGCACACCAAGGAGATGGGACAACTGCAATACGTTGGCTGGCACACAACCATCACTCACTCATAACGATGCGTCCAATGCCATGTCCAGTAATCACAACAGACAGCAAATATGCAGGCCATGTCAAGCATGCACACACCTCAAACCATGCACTGTCATGCTGCCACAACACATGTCACGTTCGGCACCCATGGCTCACAGCATGTACCCCAAAAGCATATTCCCACCCAAATGCGAATCTGGGGCATGGCCCCCATGTTGCCATATGCGTTCCTAAGCGTTTCATTTGAACCCCAAAAGCATATTCCCTCCCAAATGCGAATCTGGGGCATGGCCCCCATGTTGCCATATGCGTTCCTAAGCGTCCCATCTGAACACCAAAAGCAAAGTACAAACCAGACCCAGGATGGGCCAGGAGCCCGCATACACCAGAGTCACAATAAGTAGGGGCACAGCAACACACCCATCGGCATGGCCAATCCGTCCCATGCCACATGTGCACAGCACACAGTCCCATTGCCAAGCACACACAACTACAAATGCTACAGCCACACACACGCCTCCGGGAAACCCATGTACGAGATTGCACGAACTGTTAATGTCAGACGACAAATACATACTTCGCCAGGTGCAACACAATAACAAATCTCATTCTCTCCACAGGTGACAAACTGCTGGATGCTGGGGATGGAGACAGCAGCCAGCACAGCCAGCCTACAAGCCCCCAACGAGGACACACGGATGTGGAGGATCTGTCCTCCTCTTCGGACACGGACCACCAAGCAGGCCCATCTGGTGTGGCAGGGCCCAGCCGCTCCCCAGGACCCCTCCTACCCACCAACCCATCATCCAGGGCTGCTGAACATTCCCATCCCCCTGCTGCCACTGTCGTTGCGGCCACATCCACGGTCATTGCGGCCACACCCACGGTCATTGCGGCCACTACCACTGCCGCAACCGCCACCATCGCCGCACCGACCAGCACCGCCGCCACCACCACCACGTCTTCGCTGGCACCAGCCCCAGCGCAGGTGGTGGCCCGGCCGACTGGATCCACCCTGGGAGCCACAGCGAGGACCGTGGTGAGCAATGTGGCTAGTGGGCAGGCCGGTGGCAGCAGGACTGGTAGGAGGAGCAGGGTCAGGGAAACGCCAGCCTCCCCTGGGAGCCATGCCCTGCCTCAAATGGCCAGAGTCCTTGGGGCCTATGAAGAGGCCCAAGGACAATGGGCCAGGTCAGCTACAGACACGCGTGAGGTGCTGGGGGTGCTGAGGTCCATGGACGCCCGGATGGGCCAACTCGTGGACCTCATGGGCCAGCTGGTGGTGGCGGTGAGGTCACAGCCAGGGACAGCAGCTCCACCACCGCCACCACCTGCCGGGGCGCAGGGTCGAGCAGCAGTGTCCAGTTCCCCTGTGTCCACAGCCAGTGAGCACACCTCAACCACCAGCATGTCGCAAGCAGGCACCCCCTCGCAAACGTGGAAGGGGCCGTCCGAAGTGGAAACAGATCTCCCGGGAGGACTTCGCACGCTCCAGACGCAAGTGAGGCAGCCAGCCAGCCTTCCTTGACCACCCACTGCATTGACTTGGACTACGATCCCACTCCACACAGCCATCTGGATGGCATGTGTGTGTTGGACTATGGACATAGAACCAGTGGGTACACCCTGAGCATCACGCAGCCATGACCGACAGCTCATTGTCACTGCACGCACCACTTTTGTCATCACCTTACACACAATCACATGTCACAGTTTGAAATAAATGCACCTCTTACACAAACTGCTGTTTGTGCCCTGTGTTTTATTTGTACGGAATACAACGGCCACCTTGGGCGGAAAGGCACCTGATGCGTGGCATGGCAATGGAATCCGGAGGGCCTGTAGGGACCTAGGGGTGGGAGACAGAACAGGAGCACATTCAATGAGTGTGTCACACACCCATCACACAGTACATGTCAACAACTACAAGCAATGTACACACATCGCACAGAGCAATAGGGCACAATGCCACAGCCACCAACAGTGGCATACTACCCTGGCCATGGAGCGTTGACACACAGCACGCAGTGAACAAACGGCCACCCTGACACAGCACACACACACCTGCACAGATACAGCCACATCAGCCGTCGTACATGGACACTCACCGTCAAGTGAAGTAGCGGGCGATGAGCTGCTGCCGCACATTACCAGCTTCCTCCTCTCCGCTGTCCTCCTCACTCGAGCTGTCCTGGTCTGCGGGCTGGGGCCCTGGTTGATCTCCGTCATCCACGATGAGGGGGATCTGCTTCCGAATGGCCAGATTGTGCAGCATGCAGCACGCCACCACTATCTGGCACACCTTCTGTGGGGAGTACGCCAGTGCACCCCCGGTGCGGTCCAGACACCTGAACCTGGACTTGAGGAGGCCAAAGGTACGCTCGACCACACGTCTGGTCCTCCCATGTGCCTCATTGTAGCGATCGTCTGCTGGGGTGCGAGGATTCCTCAATGGACTGAGCAGCCATGCCCCATTCGGGTACGCAGAGTCACCTGGGTGTGAGGGACACAGAGAACCGTTGCTATTCCAACTGGACAGGGGACAGCATCGCACAACCAGCACGCTACACCACTCCACATACTCACCGACAATACAGCCACGATCCTGTTGCAGATTGGACATCAGTCGTGGCAAGATGCTGTTGCGCATTATGTGTGCGTCATGGGCCGAGCCTGGGAACTTTGCACACACGTGGGTGATCACCATGTCCGCAAGGCACACCACTTGCACATTCAGGGAGTGCGTGTGCTTCCTGTTGCGGTACAGGTGCTCAGTGGCCTGTGGTGGAACAAGGCCAACATGTGTGCAGTCAATGGCTCCAACGACGTGTGGGATTCTGCCAAGGGCATAGAATGCACCCTTCACTGCCGCCAATTCACGAGTCCTGGGGAAGCGGATGTACCTGTTTCGGTACAGCATCATGGCTGCCAGTACATCCCTCAGCACCTTGCTGAACATGGGCTGGGACATCCCTCCTCCAATGCCCACTGTGTGCTGGAATGACCCAGTGGCGAAGAAATGCATGGCGGCCATCACCTTAGCCGTGGGGGTGACAGCAGTCGGATACACCCTGCGGGGACGGAGATGGGGTTCTAACATGGCACACAGTCGATGCAGGGTTGGCCTGTCCAGCCGAAACTTCCTAATAACCTCTGTATCGTCCATGTCCGCCAGCAATTGGTATGGGCGGTCAATGTTCGGTCTCCGCCTAGGGACAATGGCAGAGGACACATGTCAAAGCAACACAACACATAGCAATTTCGCATACACATCACTGACATGACTGAGCAAGCACATGAGCCACAGCCCAGCTGTCAAGCTGGGACGGCACGGCCACAATACACTTACACAGGTCTCCCAACAATGGCAATGGCTAGTGATACAAACCACTGCCATGTGCATGCACATGGGGATCTAGGCCCCAATGACTTGCGGGGCGTGCTGATGGGGACTGACTGCATATCCGTCAAGCGGCAACGCCACGGCAACATGAATGTCTGCTGAGCATGGAACTGCTTCCGCGGCTGGATGAGTATGGCACACGACGACGACGATGTGGGCACAGGCTGAGCGGCCAAAACAAGTGGGACCTGTGGCACGAGGGGATATGAGACAGTAGTAGGTGTCAGCACTGCACCCTATGTACAGCACTGTACGGATCACACCTCCCGAAACATTGACAGGTGTCCACATTGACAGCCCCATGCCAAGACGGCTGTGTGCTTGCAGTCACACGTCACAGGTGAGAGGTTACATTGCACGTGCCAGGTGGCAGACGTACATAGTGGGAGCTGGCATGTGTGTGCATGTGTCTCCTGTTCAGGATCCACCAGATGGGCGCTGACTCTGTACTGACCATTGGACACAGCATGTTCCGTGGAAGGCTTGTGTGTGTGGGATGGTGGCACTGGATGTGCCTCCGTTGGGTGGGGGGCCATGCACAGGGCGGGTACGTCGATGATTGCGCATTGTTGGTCACGGTGGGTGCACCAACTAAGATGTGTTGCCCTGTGTTCAATTCCTATGTCCGCATGATGATGGACTGTAGATGTGGGCAGACTACACATTGGTCGATGTGCTGTCTATATGCATGTGCCTTCACACCAGGCACAGCTGCCCCTGCACATGTGACCCCTGCTGGACTCGCTGCTGGGTCTGTGGAGCTGATGCACCTTCTGTGCGTGGGGCGGACAGCTCTCCTCACTTCCCTCATTGCGCATGTCATGACTTTGCCGCAGGTGACATGGATCATGGAGGGCCCACATGTACGCGTGGGTAGGCTACACATGATTGTTCACTGGTCGCCACCCCCAGTCAGTGTTTCGAATGGGAAGGTTGTCGTGCTGGTGGTATGTTCGATGTGGCGGATGGGCGGGCCTAGGTGCGGGCTTACATTCCGGACATGGGGGTAGTTGGATTGGCGACTAGTTGCAGTACACACGGGACACGTCTCTTCCTTTCCACATCTGGGTCATCCCTTGTACTAACTGACAGTGATACAGTCATCTTCGCCCCAGCCCTCATGTCCTCCCCTCGCTCCCCCAATATGCATGCTCACCTGCGAGGCTAGCGCTTGCACAGGCAGCCCCAAGCTCGCACCAGAGAGGGCAAGGAGTGTATGTGTGGGTCCAGTTGCACGAGTGGGCTGTCTCAGGGTATGATGTGTGGTGGGACGCCGTCCACCTGCGTGGTGCCCCAAATGGAGACCCGGCCTGCATGGACTATGCATCACAGTCTTCGCCTTCCGGATCCGCCACCTGCGACACCCAGTGGCTGTGGCTGCCCTTGCGGCCATGCCGCGTCCGTCTGTGGCTGATGGCCCACACATTCACTCTTTGGCCTCTCTGGGGAGGGCTCGGGGGTGGTGGCGCACGCGCTTGCACTTAGTCGCAATGGCATGTGGCGTGGTTGGTATGATGGGCAATGGATGGGATGGTGCGAGCCACCTCCCGTGACGTCAGTGCTGCTCGTGCTGTGGTGCGTCCCCCTACACTTCCATTTGACTTGTGCCATGCTAGACGTTGAGGTTCTATTGCCTGCGTGATATGACCAGGAGGAGCGCGAGGAGACCTCTCACACACCATGCTCCACTGCCATCCCGTGCCCTGTATCGCCTGTGCGGATTGACTATGTTGGGGTTACACCTGGTCGACTGGGGCTGTGTGTGCCTTGTCAAGGGGCATGGCGGGCGCACAACAGGATCCAGCTTGTCCACAGAGGGTGGGCTGAGGTGCGCCTGGTACCGCTTTGTACGTGTGCCCGGCTGCTGTGCACACACGTGTTCACTCCCCCCGACAGGTGTCCTCTCACAATGCCCAGGGAAGCGGTGGTGTACTGTTCATGACCCCTCCCAACACGGCGTGCTCCAACTTGGCATGTGCGCATCTACCCGTCACACCCACCCACCTGAGCACTGCGTCCATACGACTTCACACGACACATGTGTGTCTTCCACAGTTGTGCTACTCATTTGCGTTGACATCCAATACCAGTGGACTACATGGTCATGTCACGACTGCCGTGTACTTCACATACTCTCATCCTCTCTCATTCGTACTTGTGAAATGAGTCAGCGGAGACAGTTTTGGTTTCAAACATTATATTGAGTCTTCTGTCCTCTGTGATGCAGTATAGTGGACACTACTGGCAGCGGAATACATGTTGAGGATATACTGAGCATGATTGCAAATGGGATAGGGTGTGGGGTTACATGTGATTGGCTGTTGCATGTGGGATGTGGGCTTCAGAGTGACATCTGCTTGGCCAAGGCTGTGCTAATGTACATTTACGTATAGCTGCGGAGCTGCGGACTTTGACACAGACGGTATACATGTAGCCTACCAGACCGCTTGTCATCATGGGCACAGTCCATCTCAGTTCCATGTGACAGGTTTGCTGCGGTTGTTCCTCATGCACGCGTGCATGTGAGATGACATCAGGGCATGTGCTTGCGTGCATGCAGCGGCGTGCCACTTGTTGTTGCACTGTGGTGGTTACTGGACATGTCACAGTCACTGGGGTCGTGTTGTTGTTGTATGCACTTGTCGTCCATGCAAAGGTCCTGGTATGGGATTCCCGGGGCGGGGGTGGGAGGGGTGCAGCACCCACAGACTCCAGGCGACCTATTCATGTCCACTGAGCGGTGTGTGTGTCCATGTGCGCTGGATCCATGTCGTGTCCTGGTTGTTCGTGCAGTTCCGTCCATGTGGGTGCGATACACAGAGCCCATGCCACTGCCTCCCACGATGCATGCGGTGTTCCTGGATGTGATGGGGAACAGTGTGCATGTCCCGGTCATATCCGATGTCATGGTGATGTCGTTGATGGTGTGGTTACAGTTGCCGGTCATTTGGTATGGCTGTTGTGGTGGTGACTGGCCAGTCCGTGCGGAAGCTAAGCATGGGTGCGGGGTTGGACATCATAGGTCAATCGGGGAACCTGCGTTGTGGTCCGACGAATTTACAGGTTGTCAGGTATGCGATGCCGTCCAGCAGGGCTTCCATGTCATTGGTGGTGTACATGTTTGCCAGCCAATGTAGCGGATGGTGGCTGTCAAGGTGTTGTTCGTAAGTTGTCCCTTGGAGGACCATGATGGGGCATGCTGGGTGACATTCGATGTAGCTGTTCTCGATGATCCGTCGTGTGGAGGCACAGTGGTCCCATTTCAGTGCGGGTGCGATGTTGGCCACATACGCCATGCCCCCATAGGCAGAGCAGGCCCTGTCGTGTGCGTCCAGAGGGAGGAGTAGTGGTAGCAGGTCCGCCTTCAGACATGCCGGGTTGGAGAGGCATATCTCCACGGGATGCTGGTAGGGACACCTCCGACAGTAGAAGACGGGCATGACGCAGCTGAACAATGTGATGCGGTAAGTCAGTCGGTAACTTACGTTCAGCAGGGACAGGAGATCGCATCCCAATATATGTAACAGGTTGGTTTTGTACAGCTTGAGCTGTTCGGCGTAGTTGGGTAGGTGTGTTGCGGTTGCCATTTCGCAGCGGTGCGTTGTGGTGGCGTGCTCCGGCTGTGTGTGCAGTCTGCAATGTGCACGCTCCGAGGTTGCTGTGAGCTCTGTGTAGTCATAGGGAGACAGGACTTGTGTTCTGTTGGCTTGTTTGGAGGACACGGGCCCTCATCCCACATGCTTCTCAGACAGTTCAAGGTCAGTGATGTGTGACTCCTTCCAATTAACTTGCATGTGGCCGACATGGGGGAGTGTTTTCTTCTTTCTTCCCCGTCCGTTGTGTGCTTCTGTGATATGCGCTATCTGCCCTGTGGTCGGTCTCCTCGGCATGCCTGTGTTGGTCTATTCTTGGACAATGGCTGTATTCACCGGCTTCTGTCGTAGGGCTGTGGTTTCGGAGTTGGAATGGAAGGTCATTCAGTGCTGTCTGCTCTCCCCTTCTGTGGGCGGCAGGCTGCCTTTCCGCTCTGCGTTGGGCCTTGTGTGTGAATGTTATTCTTGGGCCACCTGTTGTCGGTCCCCGGGCTCTTTGGTGTTCCGTTTTATATGTCTTGTTCATATGTGCAGGGTGGTATGGGTGTTTCAGTGTGGTACTGGCGTTCCTCTTCCCGAAGGGGCCCTGCTTCTCCTAGTTGGTGTTGCCGCCGCTGTGTGCTACGCCATGTTTGTTACACTGGGGTGTGTCCTGCTGTTGCGTAACTTCACTGACATGTGTGCGTCGGTTGTGTGGCGTTGGGTGTTGTCCGTGAATTGGGCGTTGGGGACATGTCTGTGGCAGGCCTGTCACGTGTCATGTGCGTTAGGGGTGGGGCTGATGTGTGTGCTGCTTGGTTGTGTCCCTGTGTCTGTGTGCGACGCATGCATGGCGCTGCGGTTGGCCTCTGCGTTGTGCGCATGTGTGGCGGCGTCATCGCCGCTTTGGGGCCGTGACGGGGTTGTTGGTTCCTAGTCCCAGGTGATGTGTACACATGTGTTACGCGATGTTACGATTTGGCCTGTGTGTCATATGTGGATGCAATGGTGGGTGTGTAGTGTACACGCGCTGGTGGGGGGTTGTCCGCTTTTTCCGCCCTTGCACTGTGTGCGCTGTTTGCGTGCACTTGTTGTGTGTGTGCCTACCTGCGTCTCCGCGGTACGTTGCGTCCTTGGTGGTGCATCAGCAGGAGCATGGGGAGGGCCTGCAGTGCTGGATTCATGCTCGGGGAGCCGCTTCTTCGTTGTCCGTGCTCGGCGTCCGTGTTACCGCTTCGGTTTGTCGTACGGTATCTCTTGGCCGTGGGAGCCGTTTGTTTGCGGCATCGTAATTTATACGCCGGGCGGGACGTGTTTCGTCGGACGGTGTGTGTCAGTTAGGCTGCGCCGCTACGTGTACGGGCGCACTTTGATGGCGGACGGTGTTGCTGGCTTGCCGGCGGTGTTTGGCCTACTTTTCGCATCGTAATTGGGCAGGCGTGTGGACTGCTGCGTGCCGGCGGTAACTGGTGGATTTTGCATCCGCCAGCACGGCGGTTGTGCTTCCGCCCGCCATCGTAATGAGCCCCTATATTTTTACATCGATATTTTTAATCAATATTTTTGTACTTACCTATTTAAGTATAGGAGCCGATATTTTTGTTGTCTATATTTTTTACTCAATATTTTTAACATCAATATTTTTTAATTGATGTTGTGTCAGTGAACCGTTGTGGAGTTATTTTGAAGGTTTCATTCCCTACTGCCCTCTATATTAATCCTCTAGTCTCGAAGAGTCATAGATTTGACAATACTGTGTTATGCTGTATTTGAGTTACTATCCCTCTACTGCACACTGGGGCAAGCCTTCTCTGCTTGCTAGTGCTACCTTTGGTGAGTCAAGTGCACAAAGGAAGTAACTTGATTATTGCACTGGAATAAAATATAATATTAGACCTCACAATCACCTTATATCTTTAGTCTTTTATCTGTAAACATTATGAGTGTTTAGAAGCAGGCTCTGTTATAATAGCAAGTGTTAATAAAGACCCTCTTCCCCAACAAGATGTGCAGTTCGCAGAGCTGGGAAGACACAAAGAGCTAACCTCCACCACTAGACATTCGACAATGGGAACGCTTTGGCAATGTCACTATGAGACTTGCCATTTGATTCTGAATTTACCACTTTACCAAAGCATGCTTTTGTGATATCTGTATTTAAAGTCTGGGCAGGTTCCATAGCACAGTGGAATGCATTTGGTGAGTGTAGTCTCTGTGCCTCACCATCAGAACCACTCACATCCAAGTTGTGAACTGCAGAAGATTGAATTTATGGAACCAGAAGATGTTTTTTAAAATATTAATCTGAGCCTATCATTTAGACAAATTGTGAACTCCTAGGTAATCACTTTCCTAACATATTTCTCTGCTTCTTTTAATAGATATAGGACAAACTTAAATCAAAGTAAACACTAGTATTCTACATGTGATAGGAAAACAAGGATGTAAACCAACAATCATTTTATTTTACCCATGGGCTAGAGAACAGCCAGTCTTATAGTCCACTCACTAAAATATGGTGTAAAACATATTAATCTTGACACAAGGAGTCCAGCACAGTGGTGTTGGTACTCCTGCTTCACCCAAATGTTTGACACTAGTCAAATCCTATCCTTCCTATGCTTCTATACCTTTAAATATCATTATGTGATAGAGGTGGGCAAGACACTGAAGGCTCAAGCCAAGCTTGAGGCAGATGCCTGGCTCTAGTTCAGCTCAATAAAACATTAACTTGAGATGTAAAAAGAGAGAGGGAAAGAGATACCGTTCTAATGGCTGAATTGCACAACGTTAAAATAGAAAACCTGAGATCAATCCCAGCTTCCCCATCAAATTGTGTGTTCCTAGGCAATTGTTTTATTTCACTTTGCCTCCTTTTTCTTCATTTTCACATATGAGAGCACACTGAAATACATGAGTGTGGGTGTGCGCTGTACAAAAACTCTTATGCTTGAATCAATAAACTATAATGTTGTTCCATGTATAAAAATAACTTATACCACATAGAGGGTGAACATGACAACTTATATGCCTGTTGGTTTACTAATGGCATTGTTGTCAGGGTGGGGAAGACATCAATGTTTCTAAATTCACATTTCAAAACTATCAGTTTTAATAAATGCCTTTCAATGAGGTGATATAATCTGAGATACTGAGGTGAAATGCGTCCGTATGTTAATGTAATACACTTTTTTGAATTTTGAAGTTTCTATCATATTTGTACGTTTGTTGCACAATGCCTTTAAAAATGAAGGTGTTTCTAAAGGTAAATGGTGCAGGACAGCATCTTAGCTACTTTTCCTTTTACTTAAGTTATTGTGTAAATAAACACTTGCCTGTTTTCCAGCTGTCTGAATTTAAGTGCTAAGTTAAGTAAACAAAATCTCAGGGACCACATGTAAAAGTCATAAAACATAATTCAGATTCACACCCTTAGAGTGATGCTTCATTGTTTCTGGGCAAGTTGTATATGAGCAAGGAAGATTTGTTTCTTTTTGACCTCAAATTAGAGTTGCACATTGTTTCATGCCTCTTGAAGGGTTCCATCTCTATCGGGAAATTTGAGCTAGGAAACTATAATTGCTCTCATTGTTGCCACAAGACTTGGCTGTAAGAGTAATAAGTGATATACTTGTTCTGATGAGAACTGATTAGATAATCCAATTGGTTTGATGCTTTCAAGGATATACTGCTATATAAATAGCACCTCTGCAGCGCCATGACAGACGTGACCAAATGGATGGGAGACAGCTGACTCAAGCTCAACTCCTACCAAAAAGAAGTACTGATCTTCAGGAAGAACACCTCCATAAGGGACTGAATCTGGTGGCCAGCAGAACTCGCTCTCTTGCACACAACCTTGGCATCATCCTCGACAGCCAACTGACAATGAAACGACAAGTCAAAGCAGTCGCCTCCTCCTGCTTCCACACCCTTCACATGCTCCGCCGAATCTTCAGATGGATCCCTATAGACACCAGAAACTCTGCCACGCAGGCCATCGTCACCAGCTGACTAGACTATGGCAATGTTCTCTATGCTGGAATCTAACTCCTCAAAAGACTCCAGACCACACAGAACACAGCCGCAAGACTCATACTTGACCTCCCCAAATGGATCCACATCAAGCCCCACCTCAGAGACCTCCACTTGCTCCCTATCGAGAAGAGATGTCAATTCAAGATCCTCACACACGCCTACAAAGTGCTGTGCAACTGAGGGCCATCCTACATCAATCATCAACTGAACTTCCACCTACCCGCAAGACATCTGTGCTCCGCCTCACTCGCCGTCGTGCATACCCCCCACATCCATCGCAGCTGCAGTGGGGGCTGCTCCTTCTCCTACACATTGCCACCAAAGCCTGGAACAACGTACCCCTTCACCTCCAAACAGCTCCCTCCCTGGAGAAGCTCAGGAAGAAGCTCAAGACCTGGCTTTTCGAAGGAGACACGACACTTCAGCGCCCAGATGCCCTTAAGGGTGACCGTGTGTACTCTACAAATACTGATTGATTGATTGATTGAATACAGAAGGTCGTTCTGCACATTCTAGGAAAGCCAAAGAGCATACATTGTTTCTCCTTGATCTCACTTTGGCATCTTCTGCTCTTGCCTGGAGTTTGCTGCTACTCTCCTGGAGTGTAAGCATATCGTATTTCATTTCTTTCCAATCCTTCGTAAGGGTTTCAACTTCTTTTTGGTTGCTGTATCTTTTCCATAACTTTCTTCAAGATCATTCTTATGACTGTAATTTCCATCAACATAGCTTTGATTTCTTATTTGAGAGCTGATCTTGTATAGATGCTGTTGCTTGTGCTTCAGGAGCTGCCTAATTATATGTTCATGGCCCTGGGTATCCAGCAGACTTGTGATTTTGTTGTCCTGGTTATTGTGAGTTGCCTTTTCTTTGACAATTTTGAATGTTTATTTTACCTTTGTCATTTACTATTTGGCATTTAGAGTCGGTATTGCTTTCTCTGTTTATTCTTTCTGGTATTATCCATACCTCTGAGTCCATTTTCCCTCTATTTTATTCTATTGCTACTTCCTCTTTGTGTACGGTGGGGGCAAAGTCATATAAGTATATATGTTAGCTTTGTTTTCTTTTAGCAGGGGGTGTGGAGGGTTATGGAGGCCCTTTTGTTACAGGATTCTTGATATAACTTTGGTAGCTGTTTTCAGTAGGCTGTACCGGTCATTACCACAAGCGCAAAGTGTATTTGATTTCAGTCTCTTTTACATATTTTTTTCTCTGTTCCCCTGTCTTTTCAGCCATTTATGGGCATTGTATTTTTGTTGTTCTTTGCATGGGACTGGTTTGTTCTCTATTCTACTTCTACATTTATTATTTCAAATCCCCCTGTGGGCACAGATTTCCCTCTGAGTTTCAGCACAGCCACTAAACACTTTTAGAACAAATCCATCAGTTTATGAAGGCACTATAAATTCACAGAATGTTTCTTCTTCCATTTAAATCCAATTTACCAAAGGTAGTTCCTCCACTTTATTTTTTTCTTCCAGTATTCCAGCGGTGTTGCAGGGTGGTGATGGGGATGCTCCTGGAGGCCAACTTCTGAGTCTCTCATTGATTTTGATTGGCCCCCATGGTGCCTCACATTTTTCAGGACCACAAGCCACCAGCACACTCGTTCTGGGCACCGCCACCTATCGCATGTTGCTTGGCTGGTCTTCCCCCAGCATCCGAAGCAAGGGACTCACCAGAGCGGGCCACCGAGTACAGCACTTCTTGTACCAGGCTTTGCTTCCATCCTTACACTGTCCATAGCTTTGTAGTGGAATTCAGGTTTCAGGCGGCCACCATGTTTCCATGTGTCTATTTGCTTGTCTTTTTTTTCCAAAGATGGCAGTGGCTAGCAGAGGCAGATGTAATTATATATTTTTATGCCATGAACATTCAGTGAGTTGATATGTGGATAAGGCCTGTACAAAGGCAAGATATTTGTTTGGATTCTTCCTATGTGGTCACAGCTCTTCGTTTCACATGCCGGTCACATATTGGTGGCCAGGCCCCCTTAATTTGTTTATTTTTTTGATAATTTTGTATTGGAGTTATGTAGCTACATGTCATTTCCTTGTAATTGTTTTTTTTTAGATATTTTGAACATATTTAATTTCAAAGTATATTTTCTAAAATTATATTATTATTTCTCTGCCAATTTTCTGTTGTGTTTTGCTTTACAATTATTTACTTTTTTCTGTATTTTTATTATTTTGAAAATAATACATTGAGTTACATATTTTCAATTTTTGTATCTGTTTACTGATTTTAAAACGTTTTCATAATTGTAAAAATTATTAAAAGACTTTTTTATAATGTTTTCTTATTTCATATACATTATTAATGTTTCTTTATTTAAGAATTATTTTTATGTACATTATAAATCTATTGTAATTCAATATTACATTTTTTATTAGCTGATAACATTTTAGAATGTTATATGTATTTTGAGAATGACTATTGTTATTGTAATAAATTAATGTATATAAGGTTTTTTCAATATATTAATTAAAAAATGATTCAACTTTGATTTTAAATTGCAGTAATGGTAATTACAATTCATTTCATAAGCCTATTTACATGTCAATATTTTGGACCACAATTGTTTGGTAGCCAATATTATTGCACTTTATAGTATACACATGGAAAGTCGCTATTTTTGTTATCAATATTTTGGCAATGATATTTTGGTAGCACAATATTTACGTGGCCGATAATTTGACATACAAGCCTCCCAGTTGTCAATACCACGTTTGTTTTCATCAGTGTCCGCTCTCCCACTCCCACTTCCAGCACCAACACTGGCCATATGACATCCCCCTGTGCCTAAAATCTCTACTTTGGCCACATTTGTCTTGCATCATGTTACAACCAGGCAAGTAATATATGTGTTAGCAAGACAAGCAAGAAATGTGGCTACACCGCCAGTGTACCAGGGCCCTTTCCAAGCTGCTGAGACAAGACCTGATGGTGAGATTAAAGTGCAGGATGCGGTCAAAATTGTAACCATGAAACCTGATGGTTGTGGCTACACACCCGGACTAGCGGCAGGACAAAATCATCAGCCTGCTTGAGATGCAGCACCACCTTCTGGAGTTAAATGTCAATATCTGGATGCAGTAGTTTAGGTTGATCTATGATGGCATTAAAGCAGTGATGGCAGTATTGTCAGACCTGACAGCTGCAATCTGTGCCCAGGTACCATCTGCTGCCACATGGTGATGTAGAGCACAACAGTGATACCTATTGCTTCTCCTGTTAACCAACCCCGTATTTATGATTACACCCCTCCACTGTCCCTACACAATGGCCCTTCTGCAGGTCAGGCTGATGCCAACAATGACAAACCCACCATCAAGAAAAGAACAAATTGATGTCATTATGTGTGTCTTGTACTTAGGATATTGATATTACCTGATCCACATGATGACCAAACACTATCCTTGCTAATTTTGAACTTTGATGTCTGCACCGTGACTCCAAACAATCAGAGGTTGTACCTCATTCTGAGAGAAAGCTTTAACAATTACAAATCGTATTGTATAAAATGAAAAGTCATGTAAAATTCTTCAGTATTTACATAATTTTCTTCTTTCCATCACAATGATGTGGGCATTCATGCCATGCCTACCGTATTGTAAAATAGGAGACATCAACCGAATGACCATGTAAAGGTTTGAACAGGACATGTATACAATTGTTTTAAAAAAATCCATACAGTATGGTACTCCATGTAGTATCAAGCAAGATGTCTTCACACACAGGAAAATGCTATCTTCATCACAACATGTATATATTTTGAGGAACTTTAAATTATACTTTTTTTTTTTAAATGTATTTTTATTGGCATTTTAAAATATTTAACATATACATTAAATGTCAAACAGCATCACGGATAGAAGCAAATTTCTCAAAGGTGGCAGTAACACATTGCGGCGGTATACTGCACGATGCTTTATAATCGAGCCAGATCAAAGGCCCAGGTACAAATCGTACAGCCTATGTGCATACAAAGTTGCGTTCCAGTCATTGTCCATCTAGGAACAGCCACCTACACGTTGTGGCCTAAGCTCTTAGTTCATGTTACACCAGTTATCATTCCCTATAAGTGACATGTGAGGATTCCCACCAGCGGTCCTGGGTGTAAATATAACATACGTGTTTATTATAATAATACTTCCTTTACTAATAAAACATTCCTAGTTAAAGAAAAGGAAAAGGAAAACAAAGGAACTAATAACACAACATAACCAACAAAGGAGTGAATAGGAATTGTGCAGAGGGGTGAACCAGTCTTCGTTAACATGGCCTGTGCTTTAGGGGGAGCATACCATAGTACAACCTTTTAGGGGAGTCGGAAAGGCAGGGGGAGGGGCCCCCAATCCTTGTCAAAGCTACCGCACCAGGGTCAAAGGGTTGGCTTGATCCTTACACCACAGTCGATTACATTCAAGGCAGTGCCCGGTGTAGCCTAAAGGTTTCAATAGTATTCATGGATCATGTACCTTCGGGGTGGGGCCCTTGACCGGGATCTGAACCTGGCCCACTAGTTGTTTGCCCCTCCGGGTCCTCCCATGTCGCCATCACGTCCCTCCACTGTCCAGCTATTGGGTGCTTTCTCACGCCCTTAGATTCCTCCCAGCTGAGCGCTCTACCCTCCGCCCCAGCCCACATGATAACATCCCTGTTCCAGACCTCAAACTTGGGTCCCCTCTGGGATTTCCATTCCAATGCAATGCGCCGTTTAGCCAGTCCCAAGCGTGAGGTCTATTAACCTGTTCCCAACCTTCCGCTTTGGCGGTCTGGGGAATAGGCCCAACAGGCAAGTCTGCACAGTAGGGGGTAGCACCCTGCCCAACACGTCTTTAAGCTTACCAAGCATAGCCTCCCAGAAGGGTTGCAGGCCCTGGCAGGCCCAAGTCATATGTCCAAAATCCGCATCCGGGTGCGTGCATCTAGGGCATGAACGGACCTCCCCCCCTTAGGTCACATTAAGGCGATGAGGCATCATGTAGGCCATGTGGGTGTAGTTGGATTGTATGTACTTTAGGCGAGTGTTGTGGGAGATCTTCTAAGGGTAATATAGGACCCTTTGCCACTCTGCGTCTGTAAGGACTCTACCCCCGATCCCGTCCCATTTTGCTCTCAGCTTACTTAGGGGACGCACCGACGCCGATTGAAGAGCTACATAAAACCATTTCACTAGGTGTCCCGCCGTCCCAAGTGTAAACAGGGCGTGCAATACTGGGTGTGTCTCCGGTTCATCCCTCCCTTTGTTCCATATCTGCGCAAGTGCACGTGTCAGGGCCACATACCGCAGGAACTGGCCCGATGGCAGGCCACAGTCCTCCATTAGCCCGTCAAACGGGAGCAGAGATTTGCCCAGGAAACAATCCCTGACATTGTCTAGCCCTGCCTCAGTCCAGTGGGCCAGTTGCTCGCTTGTAAATACGGATTGTGGATCGCCATGCGGCAGTCCCACGAGGGGTAACATAGGAGAATATTTGGCGACTCGCCGTCCTCCGCCCTGGCATCGCTTCCAGGTTTGAAAAGCTGTGCGCTGTAGCACGGAGCAGTACGGGGTGGGTGTCTTTGGTACCAATAGTTTCGCCATTACGAGACTGGGATGAGAGTCCGGGCGCGACAAGAATGTTCCATCCTCATTTACCCCCTCTATCCATTGTGCCAGCCATTGTAGCTGAGCAGCAAACATATGGTATTCAAAATTCGGGGCACCTAGCCCCCCCTTGGACACAGGGCGCTGCAACGTTTTAAGAGCCACCCTGGGACGCCCGTCCCCCCACACCAGGTCCCGCAGCAAGGTATTCAAAGGATGGAACCAACCGCTGGGCATAATAACCGGGAGATTAACAAAAAAATACAATAAGCGCGGGAGCATGACCATTTTGGATAGAGCGATCCTGGCCATGACTGGCAATTGCAGTGTGCGCCAGAAGTGCACGCATGAACGTAACGAGCGCAGCGCTCTGCCTAGGTTACCCTCCTTCAGATCATCTAGTGAGTGGAAGATATGTATGCCCAAGTACTTGAACGAGTTCTGAGCCCGTAGTATATCCCCCAACAGGGCAACCGGCCGAGGCGCAGGGCCTGACACCGGGAACAAGTACGTCTTAGTTTTGT
This sequence comes from Calotriton arnoldi, assembly GCA_963921515.1. Taxonomy (NCBI): domain Eukaryota; kingdom Metazoa; phylum Chordata; class Amphibia; order Caudata; family Salamandridae; genus Calotriton; species Calotriton arnoldi. The sequence goes on from CAWUFW010003114.1 coordinate 1,918,620, forward strand.
TAACTCTCAATCCCGAGAGATCCGCGAATTCGTCTAGGATGTGTATAGCCTCTGCGGTACCCACAACTGCATCTGACAAGTATAACAGTAAGTCATCCGCGTACAGGGAGACATGATGCATTCGCTCTTCGGTAGCCAACCCGATCCCATCGCCTCCCCGGCGAAGTCGCTCCGCGAGGGGCTTGATCGCCAGGGCAAATAGAAAGGGGGAGAGGGGACACCCCTGTCTGGTCCCTCGGAAGACCCTGTACTCTCTGGAGATTGTCCTGCCTGTTCTAACCCTTGCAGTAGGCGCTGCATACAAAAGCCGCACCCACCGCACCCAGTCCTCTCCCAGGCCCAGGCGCAGCATCACTTCGAATAAGTATTCCCACCCCACCGTGTCAAAGGTTTTCTCCAGGTCAACAGAGAGCACCGCGGCCTGGTGGAGGGTCGTGGCCTCCGCATGGTAGAGAATAGAGTAAAGCCTGCGAATATTAAAAGAGGTATTGCAGGAAGGGATGAACCCGTTCTGATCAGGGTGTATCAGTGTCGCCATGTGCGGTACTAGTTTACCGGCCAAGACCTTACTTAGGATCTTAAAGTACATGTTAAGCATGGAAAGGGGTCTGTAGTCCTTAACCCCAGCCTCCGGCTTCTTAGTTTTCAGAAGGGGAATCACCAGGGCCGTCTGAGTGGAGTTGGGCAGCGCCCCAGCCTCATACGCATCAGCATACAGCCTAACTAGTTGCGGCGCTAGGGTATCCGCGAAACGTTGATAAAATTCCGCTGGGAGACCATCCGACCCCGGCGTCTTACCAGGCGCCAATGCGTGGATGGCGGCCTTGATTTCCTGCAAATTTATAGGTTCCCCCAGTTCATCCCGGGCCTCGTCCTCTAACACCCGGAGGGGCAGAGTCTCTAGATAGTCTCTCACTGCAGACTGGGACGCCGCAGTCGGGGCTGCATACAGGTGTTCATAATACGTTAAAAAGGAATCGTTAATCACGTCCGGGTCATACACCACTTCCCCGGTGTCAAGGCCCAGTTCTGTGATGGGAGACCTAGTTCGGGTCTGATTAACCGTGCCAGCAGATGACCCGCTCTCCCCTCCCCCCTCTGTACTTTGTCTAAGTAACCCTTGTGGTCATAGCAGCGCAGCCGTCCCAGAGCATCATTATATTTCACCCGTGCTTCCTGCAATGCTACCCGGGTAGTGCCGCCCGTGCCCTGAGCGTTGTCAAGGCCGCGGATGCACCCTTCCAGGTTCAAAATGTCCCGACGGAGTTCCCGATGTGCTCCCGTCGCCTGCCCCATACAGTGGCCACGCACCACCACCTTAAATGCCTCCCATTTCACCTGAGAAGAGGATGCTGTATTGAAATTAATGGGGAAGTAGGTATCCAAAAGTGTGTGCAATGATGTGCGAAAGGGATCATCCTCCAGCAATGCTGGGTTAAGCTTCCATGTGGGAATTGAGGGGCACCCAAGGGTTGATGTGTCATTATTAACGGGCTATGATCCGACAGTGTGCGTCCCAAGTACTCGGTATGTATGATAGAGCCATTAAAGGCGTTGGAGCATAGAAATGTATCCAGTCGTGTGTGCACCTGGTGTACTGGCGAGAAAAAGGAGAACTCCCTATGGTTGTCGTGTTGTAGCCTTCAGGTGTCTTCGAGACCCCAGTGAGTAATCCATGCACAAAACCCCGAGGCTGTGCGGCGCGGCTGAGACCCCATTAAGGGAGGGTGTGACCGGTCGGCCACCACGTCTGCAACACAGTTAAAGTCCCCCCCAAGGATCAGGCTGCCTCGCAGGCTGTCAGCAATTACAGCAGAAAGGGAATCCAGGAAGCCAACCTGGTCCTGGTTAGGGGCATACATGTTACCTAGGGAGACCTCCTGGCCCGCCAGTCTCCCCGTAACCAGTACGTAACGGCCGCCTGCATCCAGCTGCGTCCGCTCAACAGCAAACGGGACCCCCGGCCTGACCCAGATCAGCACCCCCCTAGCAAAGGCCGAACTGGTGGTCGCATAAACCTGGCCCCTCCATCGATGTTTCAGCTTCCCAGCTTCCTCACTGTTCAAGTGGGTTTCCTGGAGGAACGCTATGTGGATGTTCCTACGCCTTATGAGTATATGTTATGGCGTTTGGTAATGGACCCCATGCCCCTGATGTTCCATGTTAGGAACCGAATAACACTACGAGCCTCTGCCATTCATGGTGGGTGGCGCCAAACAACAGCCCGAAATGGGCCTCCTCCCAACCCCCCCGGATCTTGTGCTTTTCCACCCCTCTGCTAGCATTAAAAAAGAAAAAAAAGAAAAAACCCCAACAAACGGACCCATACGGTGGTCAGCTCCCTAAGCCCAGGGCAGTCCGACAACGGTCGTCCGCCCAAACCTCCTGTGTAACAATGTAATACTAAATGAGGCCCTAACCTAATACGGCACTCAACTGGGGTCGGGCAAGCAAAGTTAGCAAAAGACGCTCCCACCAAGCAGAGTGCACCAGTCCCGTATATGGAAAGAGCAGCTCGGGGCTTGTAGCAGCCAAGTGTGGCTCGGCACCCACTAGAGTGTCACAGTTATCTTAGCTTACCAAGTATATCAAATTATATCGTCCGCGGTATTTGGTGTCACCACTAGCATCTTCACGCTATCACTATGGGAAGTGTCTGTTTTGTTGTCCTCCATCTCTCGTGTAGAGCCAGCCCCCGCCCCCGGGGGAGAGCCCCGACCCTGCATCAGTGCCGCCACAGCTTGCAACGCCTCAGCTCTCTCCTTCTCGGTCTGGGATGAGGATGGTTTCTTCGGGTTTCCCCTACGAGTTCGGCATCTCTGGCGTTTCCCGGTGCCCAAGGTCTTCCGCTCAAGGGCACCAGAGTTCTGGTTTCGTAGTGTCTCGCCCTTGTAGGCCTCCAGCCAGTCCCAGGCATCTTTGGGACAATCAAAGTAGTGAGTGTTCCCCTCCAACACTATACGTAGTCGAGCAGGGAACATCAAAGAGTATTGGAGTCCCTCCTCTCTCAATGCTTTCTTGACCTCCAGATAGGAGGTCTGCCTACTCTGTACCTCCAGCGTGTAGTCCGGAAAAAGAGAGACCTTGCTGTTGTCTACAATGAAGGGGCCTGCTGCTCTCGCCTTTTGCAAAAGGAGGTCTATGTCCCGGAAGTGAAGCTGGCGGGCCACCACGGGTCTCGGGGGTCTCCCAGGGGCCAGCGGCCTGGCAGGCACTCTATGGGCCCTCTCCAAAGTGTAAAAGGCAGACAGACCCTCGGGTGCCACCACACTCCTGAACCAACGCTCCAAGTAAGACACCATGTCGCCTCCCTCTGTCCCTTCCGGCAGGCCCAGGACTCGTATATTGTTTCTCCTATTGCGCCCTTCGGCATCTTCAGCCCTGCGTTCCAACAGACACACCCTGTCCGCAAGGGCCCCCATCTGCTGCTCCAGCACCTTTTGCGCCGGCACCAGCTCCGTAACATGAGACTCAGCTTCTTTAACCCGCTCCGACAGTTTCTTGTGTTCTTCTCGTAGCAGGCCAAGCCCCACCGCAACAGTGCTGATATCTTGGTGGAGGGTAGCCTTCGTGTCTGCTATGGCCTCCAATATTTTACTAAGTTGTTGTTGCACCGGGTCTTCCGGATTGGTTTGTGACTGTTCCTGAGCACTGTCTTCCGGGTCTTGGAGGGCCCCGACCTGGCGGCCTCTAGTTTTGCCCATGGCGCCAAGTGATCTCTAGACCAAAGCGTTGCCTCCGCCCAACAGAGCGTAGTGAGTTCAGGGCACTCCCGGGGACGGGGGCCAGCGAGAGACCCAGATCCTCCCACACCACAATTCAGTCAGCGCAGCAGTCCTCTGGTCCCAACCGCCTGGATCACCTCCTCACTTCCCGAAGGTCTTGCCACGGGTCACGGGCCTTGTATGTCGCACTTCCTCAAGTCTAGCCTCCAGGCCAGCAGCCCCACTCAAGCACCACTGTAATAGTCCTACCCAGCTATCTGTGGTCGGCTTGGTCCCTTGGTCCACAGACTTCACCAGTGTGCCCTGGCGTCTCCCTTGGTGTACGTCACCAGATGATCTGGCTTATTTCCACTGCGGGCTGCCTCCCTCGCTGTACTCCCGGGATTGCCCCACAGCCCGTTTAGATACTTCTCCGGCCGCACCCCGGCTCAGGCCCGCGGCCGCAGCCCGACACCACCCAGGCTCCGTCTTGGGGTGTACAGGTACCCCCCAGATCCCAGACAGGGTCCGCAGGGAGTGCCCCAGCGCTAAGGCCCTGCTCCGCTGGACACTCAGCAGCTCGCAGGCGGGCAGCCCCCCGGGGTGGCGTCCACCCCTGGCCCCTCGGAGGTATTCCAACGTGTATCATGTATGCGCCCGCCGTCCAGTGCATGGGGGTCACCGCCACACCACCAGATGTGAACCCACAAAGTGAAAGTCTATCCAGGTCTGATGAAGTTAACCGTGGGACCCCCCCGGACTAACAGTATTCAGGCTCACCCTGGACTCACCATCGGCGTTGCCACTATGTAGTCCCCGGCTAACAGTGTCCAGCTCGGTCGCACTCCTGCTGCTCAATCCTGCCGTGGCTTCAGGTGAGGACCGGGGGGGCACCACAGCGCCCAACGACGCCTGCAGGCCAGTTTCGCCCGGGCTCCGCCTATAAAGGAGCCCCTAGACCCTCTGACGCACTTCGGCTAATCGGCCACCGCAGGCCGGAGCCACAGATGCGGCCGCTTCCCTCCGGCGTAGTCGATCCTTACCGCAGGGCCAGACAGCAGTCCCACTTCACGGGCGGTGCTTCAACTCCGCCGTCCTGCCGCACAGCACGCTGTTCGCCTGATCGTTGTCGCTGCCAATGGGGTCCGCTCACCTCGCCGTGGCAGTGCCCGGGCCTCGCCTCTCAAGCCGCAGCACCCGCTCTGCTCGCGGGGAGCCCCGCAGTGCCTCTCAGGGTGTTTCTCGGGCCTCATATGCCACAGCGCCATACGTGGAGGGGTGCCCGGGCGCCCCTGGTTGCTCTCATGGCCGCCATGATTCCAGCCTCAACCACGCACACCTCGCAGCGGGCCTCTGCTCTCAACCAGCAGCTCCGACCAGCCTCGGTTTTCCGTCCGGGCGTGCCCCACGGCATCTAGGCCCCCCAGGGACGGCCGAGGTCTTGCAAATCAGCCCCGGCTGTGTAATTTACAAGGATAAAAGAACGGGCTGGTGCGGAGCTCTCGGCTCACGCGTCCGCCATGATCCTCGGCTTAGCCACGCCCCCGAACTTTAAATTATACTTAAGCATAATTTTAAATATCAAAATACCTCCTGCATACTTTAGATACATTGATGAGCACATGATTCCACATTTACACTGCTAACGCAGAATAAATTACATTGAAATGTTATATATTTTTGATAAAGAGACAGAATTAAATTTCTAAATTTCAAATTAAATGATGTCCTGTGTTAAAACATTAACATACATCCTGCCATTTTTTTCACAATATTTCCATCAAGTTAGTCCAAAAACATAATGAAGTCATTATGCATGACAAAATAAGCATAATCCAACAAAGGGCCCGATTCTGATGCGGTTTCGAAAGCTTCACGACCAAATGGGTTTGGGAATGGTTTCCAACCGAATAGGATCGGGAGAGTCCAACCGACCGAGTACAATGCATCCGGATGCTTCCAGATACGATTTGGTTGGACTCCCATTGACTTCAATGGAAGCCTTTGTTCCGACCAAATGCATAGGCTCCCATTGAAGAAAGGGGTGGCTGGGGAAAATCGGGCACCCTGTGGCGGGCACCCCCTGGTGCTTGCCACACCGTGCATGGCTGGTAAGGGAAGACCCATGGGTACCCCCACGTGCCCGATTGGGAAGGCTCCAGGTGCAGGGGGGACCCACTACGGGCCCCTAAAGTCTGATTCCGACTGCCGATTCGAGTCGGATGGGACAATTTGGAAAGGCTGCCCAAATCCAGCATCGTACTCGGCCGTTTGGAAACGCGGCCCATAGAAACGTACAATTCTGCTCCGTACGGCTTGGTCATTCTAAATGCCGTCGGGTTTGGATTGGGATATATCTAACGCCTAGCTCACATCGTACTTGGTTGGTTGGAAACCTTTCCGAGTCGGTTGGAAAGACACATTCCCGATCCGATTTGGATGGAGCAAATGCCGTTAGGAGGCCTTCCTAACTGCATCAGAATCAGGCCCAAAGTGTGTCCATTATATGCCCCTTTAAATAAATAATCATTTAACTACGCATCCAATTCACCAAAGATGAATGAGCAAAATGCGGTGGATGGCATGAGATCTGAAGACCCCATGAAAAAACACACAACATTGAGAATTTCCGATTTTGGGGACACAATATTGACCCCTTCATGACAGATATAGCATTTTGACATTTGACACAAATAAAAGTCTGTCCACTTACTAAGGGCCACATTACGATACCCGGCGTAAATAACACCGCCAGGCATGGAAGCGGCAAAAATCCGCCCGCACACACCGCCTGAACACCGACCACGCCATTACGATTACACAAAACCGAATACCGCCATCGGCGGAAAAGCACACAAAATACCGCCCGCCAACGTCCGAGTCGGAGACAAACCGCCCGCCACGGACGGAAACACGCACGACAACACAAAACCGCCCGCCCTCACGGCCGACACACCGCACGTGAGATTACGATCGCACCGACATGAGCGCGGAAAAACCACAAATATACCGCCCGCCAGCGCAAACAACGCCGATGAGAATCGACACGGCAGAAGCCATGGCGCCCACGTACCTGCACAGAAACCATCCGCACACAAAACCAATAGCACACAACATGGCCAACAAGTCCACACAGCAAGGCACGCACAAATACACAAGCACAGTACATATCCCGAAAACATCCCCCGGACAAACAAAAAATACAAAGGCCAGAACCCCAGACACAACACACCTGAAAACAACAGACCATGAGGACACACCCACATAGGTGAGTACAAAAGCAGCACTCCCACAGACCACAACCCCTTGCTACATTGCAAACCAGAGAGGAGAGGAGAGGACACAGTGACACAGCAAGGACAGCAGCACACCACAGAAACGCACACATCACAACCACCACCACCACCACCACCACCAAACACCGGCACCACAAACCCCCTGCACATTACACAACACACACCGCACCAGCACCACAAACACCATGGCACCACAAAGAATGCCCAAGTTCACGCCCATTGAGCTGACGGTCATGGTCGACGAGATCATCAAGGTGTACCCACAAATCTATGGGAACATGGTCCAGCACACACCACTAGCCACCAGAAACAGAATGTGGAACCGGATCGTAGACCAGGTCAATGCAGTCGGGACCCTGCCCAGGAACAGAGTCGAGATCAACAAACGTTGGAATGACGTAAAGAGCCTGGTCAAGAAGAAGGAGGGCAAAAACAGAGAGCTGGCTGCCGTCACTGGCGGAGGGAATCCCGCGCTCTTTAAGACCTACAAAGCGTGGGAGGAGAAGGTGCGAGTCGTAATCCATCCGGAGATCCTCGCCGGATTAGCAGGGGAGTGGAGGCTGGTAAGTACAAACTAATGTATACCAGCACACCGCTATGTACTCACATGCACTACCACCATGCCACAGCTCCCAGGGACAAACACCCCCATGTCCAGCACACAATACACAACACATCACACACACATGCAACAGACACCACCACACACAGCCCAAACCGAACAACTGTAAGATGCGTGGGGACATGTGTACACTCAGCCAGCCACGTAACCACCAACAGGTCCCCAAATATGCCAGAAGCGCCACAACGAGCACCCACCACACCCATGTGTCCGCCACAGCTGCACTAACCGACAAGTAACAGGTAAGTGGCAGGAACACAAAGTGCAGTGGGTGGGACGGTGGACAGCCCAAGTACAACACACACCAGGCCCCTAGTCCCACAGCACAGCAAGGAGGAGCATCCCCCACACCCCACAGCCACGTGTCAGCCACCGCAGTGCACAACGACAGCCGAAAGGCAGACATCACGGTCCACAGCAATCGGTGTCAGTGGGTGTCCAGCCACCCCCACGACCCACAACACCCCCCACCCCACAGACCTGCAACATGGAGCACCCCCGCTTAGAACCATGTGGCATCCAGTACAGTGCACGCACGAACAACCTGCAGGTGGGAAACTGGACAGGGCTGGATTACTGGAGGCATGAGGACCGGAACACGACCAACACATGGGACATGTCACGTAGCAGACGAACACGCAGCACCGCCCACCGTCACGAACAAGTGAACAATGTGCACACGGACATGAACAACAGACTCACACCCCACATGACCCATCACAGACATAGCAACACCCAAGGAGCCACGTCTGCATGCACAGGCCACACTGAATATAGTACCACACGGCAGCCACTGTGCAACTCATCACACACAACCGAAACACCATTGAAGTCCTGTCCATGTAGCCCCAACTGCCTGTCAACCACACACCCCACAACTACGCCTATGTAAGACAAACAACACTAGACGCAACAGAGCGGAACAACATATATGCAC